>CAJQTU010000017.1:3743773-4991689 GCA_906901685.1 Desoria tigrina
TTTTTCAATCAGACTCATTCGGGCCAATAGAACGCGGAATAAATCCTTCCGTTTATTACAGTCAAGATATGGGGACCCTTCAGTATTTTTTAATCAAATTGACTGAGGCTATATAACAGCCTTTAATACGTTTAAACTTGAATCAAATACGATAAAACAGAAATACGAGAGTCAGGTTAAGTAAAACCCAATAGTCTATCATATTTCATGGAATGTATAAAATATTTAACATGAAACGAAGGCCACATTGATTATTCTTACAGGCAGGATAATGTTAACTTAGATAAAAAATGCCAAGCACAAGCACACCTGCAGAACACAAACCCCAATTCATAATGTTAATGACGATGAGTTTTTGGACTACGATGAAAACTGTCACGACCTTCCCTGATAAAATTCATGATCACACCTCTTGGTGTTTCAGACATTTCGACGAAGTTAGTTTATGATTGTGAATTATAGATATAGATTACGGAACCGACATCAGAATCAGGAATTTGAATTATTAATCTGGCATTACTAACTAAAAATGTTCAACATTTGAAGTTTCACATCTATAGTATGTATTTATCTTTGGAAATTTATCCGATGTCAAATAATAAAACTTGTTTTACTAATACTAAAATAATACTACATTACTACATACTGATAATATTATTGTATCCCATTTTATCTATCGAAATTTGGAACGTCGTTTGCTAACATTGAAATGGATTTTGATACCAAGGAAGACTTTAAATTTCCCTTGAAAATGGCATTAAAAAGTAGATTATACCATTATTTTTTCAACAAAGCAAAGACAATTCCATGTTTTTTTTCAACCCATTTAACTAGATATCAGTCACTTTGACAAATTCACACTGAGAACAACAAGCTTGTGGACAACAGTCTCTGAAGTTCCAATTCAATTCTATGTTTTAGTGCATAATATCTCAAATAGAAACCGGATAATATTGACAGTTAATGACAATTTATGTCGAGTTTACCACTTACGTAAACAAGACATTTTATTTGTCAAGAATGGCAAAAAGTCTCGATGGTAAATAATTTAGAAAGTCATTAGTCAACACTTGCCTGTGGATCGATTCCTATTGATTTAGATTCCACAAAGTCACAGACAGACAGTATAGCACCAGCATCCGTTGTGTCATCTAATAGGACTGATGATGTTTTGCGGCTTAAGATATCTTCGGTTTCATCGTCAGTCGTGATTACTAGTTCTTCGCCGTAACAAGAATGGACTAACTGCTGAATTTCTCTGGAAGGCATTCCCTACAAATAACAAACAGAATTTTTAGATCGAATCTGACTCGGATAGTATAGCTCAACGCATTTTCAAAATATTTGATCCGACAATCTCAATGTTTCGCAGGCATATTTTTTTGTTTCGTTACTTGTAAACTCACATCCTCTAGCAGAGCGTTTTGCCATAGCTTAAACAACATAAGGAAGGTCGAGTCTCGGGTAACCAAGCTCGTAAAAAAGTACTTCTCGCCCGTGTGACTCATTACTTGAACTGCGTTCGGTATGACTAGGGCAGTTTTTTCTTTGGTTATAGAAGTGATGTCTTTCAGTTTAATTGATATCAGCGTTTCCCATCCAAAAATGTTCGCATAGAAGGATAAATACCCTTGCGATACATACATTCTCCCCTGGACTAATATCTCTTTTTGAAGAGCACAAGCATAATCTATTAAACAAGTAAAGTAGGTTAATTGTTAATTCCTTCAATAGGAGTTGCTTTGTAATTTTTTTCATATCGACATTTTAATTACCAACAAGGAGGCGTTCTTTGGAAGGAAGCTCTTTAAATATTTTTTTGAAATCGCTACTTCTGCTTTTATATGAAGCACTGAAAATCTGTTGATACCACATTTTCTTCTTTGTTGGTTTCCCTCGACCTCCTAAATGTTTATGATGTTTGGTGATAGTAACGTCTCTTGGTCCAGGAGCACTACTAATGCTATCTTTTGAAGTATTTGACTCCGTACTTGGTGTTATTATGTCTCCCAAAATTGTGCCCAATGTATCTTCTGAAGGGTCAGGTGAATTTTCATTGACAATTGCCTCATTTTCTTCTTCGACGACGATGTTAGGCAATATTGATGATTTAGCAACCATATTTTCTATAGCTTCTTCTTCTCTTTCTTCCTTGGTCATAGTAGGATCATTCTCCTTCTGTACATTATTATCATCTATATCAAATATCTGAAGATTTTCTGTGTTAAATTTTCCTTCGCGTTGAGAATTCAGTTTTTTCTTTTCCGGTTTGCCTTGTATGATATTATGCAAAGAAGTACTGGGCGTGAAGTAGGTATCAGTAGCCTGACATTCTCCGATTACGGGATCATTCATATTTGCCATACTCTTTGTGTCTTCGTTGTTGTCTGCTTCACTTTCGTTCCTACTACTGTCCATACTGGCACTTCTCAATACACTCCAGCTCTCAGATCTTCTGACAGTATTTGCAGATGACACAGACGTTGATGAGCAAGTAGCAAAAACCGGCTTATCTGATTCTTCTGTAGTATCACTTTTGGCATCTTGTTTCGTCACAACGAATTTTGAAGGAGTAATATTATTACACGTTGTTATTGTTGCTCCGTTAGAAGTCTGGTTTTGACCAGAATGTGAATATGAGGTCGAGTTGTCTGTACAAGCACAACTGCTGTTGGTATTATTACAAGACGACGATGTTGTAGAATTTGAATTAGATTCCGAGTTACTTTTGGACGTTCGCTTGTTTTCCAGGACATCACTCAAATCCGACGCTGAGACGAATGCATCTTCCTTCGAACTTTTCCTCATACTGTTCTGATACGGGGTCTGCTGTCCATTTGATCCAAAGGAAGTAACAGTAGACACACCCGAAGAATCAATATCATCTCCTTCACTCATGTTATTAAATCTATTCCGTAACTTGATTTATTACTAAATTTTGTTAATTTTCAGTTCAAATTTCATTCAGGGAAACTGGATTCCTGATGTTGATTTTTGCTTGTGATGGGTAATATCAAAGTTATTAGATTTGTTGTTTAAGACGCCTTCAAGAATATTCCCATTCTATCCATAAAACCACGGGAGTCCATGCATAACCTGACCAAAGAAAACCACAATGCATATGTAATAATAAGCAGCGTTCATTACCTCATACCAATCATAATCCACAATAAGGCTTATGCGAAATGAATATATATGAATTCAATATTAAATTTGAATAAAATTTAATAAAAATAAATAAAAAGATTAAAGATTAAATACCTTCAACAGCTAAAATATCCGGAATCAGGATTTTACCAATAGAGTACAAGTAGTGTTACTCTTCAATGTTGCAATTCTGGACTGTTGTGCAAAATCCTAAAACAAAACACGTTCATTACTTTGACTTTGACAATGCCAATGGAAAACATAGGCTATATAGGCGACTTTAATTTAGCACATGTTAAGCTGTATATGTATGCACATGGAAAATGCTTAAAAACATTACATTAACCAATTAAAATGTAGAAAAGTTTACCTACAGGTGAACATACGAAGTTTAGGTATCTAGCCAAACACACTTGAAGTAAATGTCCTTCAAATGATTAAGATTGGTTAGACTTAGACTATTTACATGAAATCCATTCAAGTTCAGACGATTTTCTCTTCCGGTCCTTGACGGTCACAGAAAAAAACTGGTTTGACTTTGCATTAGTCAAATTCGTGAGTGATAAAATGTGTTTTACATATAATATAAAGACACTCCACAAACGTCCTGGCTACAAATTGTTTAAACTTGTTAATTATGCTTTGCTCGGCGTTGTCCTTGTGTGTTCTGTGAATACTGCGGGTGAAAATAGATCTGCTGATCTGCAGCAGTTCATATTCAATCTTCGAAATTTTGAAATATTCTTTCCTGTTACTACAGTTAGAGCCGTTAGAGCCAGACTTTAATATCACATGTTGTGGCAGACAATTCGCAATCCCAAATCCTGAAATTGCATTGAAATGAATTATAAAGTAAAAAGTAAACAAAATGATCAGATATGAGAATTCATAGACATAATATAAATCATAAATTGTAAATATATGAAATAGTGTCAAATATATCATATATATATGGCTATTATGGTGTATGTATGTGACATGCTGAATATATTCAATATTAATTAATATTATTTCGGTATTCGGTCGTTGGTCGTAGGGCTGAGGATGAGGTCGTAGGGTACGTTCGTACGTTTGACGTTGTGGTTAAGGGAGGTCAAAGGTCACAGGGTATGGGGTACAGGCAGAAAAGGATTGAATCGTGAATCGATGAATGAATAAATGACGAAGAAAGGAAGTCACAAACTGTCATAAGGAAGGGAAGGGAGCACAAAAAAATGATCTACAATCATAATGATGAATGAAATTCTGAATTTGAAATATCAAATCCAAACTTATGAACTAATTACAAATTATAATAAATAATCAATGACAAATGATGTCCAATGACCTTCTTTCTGTGTTGTTTCTGTTCAGTATAAGTGCACTCGGGTCTCATAGGCAGCTCAGCTGTCTCTTGTCCATGTCCGTATAAAAAGCGACTAAACTAAATCCAAAATCCAATCTGTAATTTATTAATATTTTGTATTTAGATTACTCACATACCAGAACCACTATAGATGCACTACCACGACACATGATATGAATATATTTGATATTCTGTATTCACAATCAATCAATACACCATAACAGCTTGATAGATTCCATTCCAAGACTAAATTATTCATTCCAAATTCCAGATGATCCAGCATCCAATTCCAATCAATGTGGAAGTGAAATACGATACTACTTTGCTTGTACTCACTGAACTCCACTTTCGTTCGTACACTTCGTTCGTACCGAAATGCATGGCAATATTTATCAACCCAAAAAAAGAAAAAAGTTGGTATACTATATCGGGAGCCGTCCATAAGTCTATATTCAACTTTGAAATTTGTGCTATCAATTTAATTCGACCATTATGACAGTCTTAACTAGTCTTTGAATTAAAATACAATCTCAATTACTCTGTTACTCTCTCTCTATGGAAGGCCGTGAATCTCTTTGTTGCATCTATTGTTTATGAATTACAAACATACTCTTTATGGCATTCGGCATTCGAACGAGTCCAGTGAGTAGGGACGCTTTGGTGAACGCGGGAATATATAATGTTCAAGTTAATTCGTGTCAGATTAACTGAGTTTATTTTATTCCTGCCGTAATTTAACGTTATTTGGTCAATTGCTTCTGGCTTTTTTGTAAGCGTCACTCATTCATTGATTCATTTGTTTCACTTCATATCTTTCAAGTACAATGTGAAATTTGAAATTAACATGATTAACATCACAAATCATATTTTATCCGAACCGACGAACGACATTTAGTAATTTAGTTAATTCTTCCATTTATTTATTTTCTATATTTCCATTTTCCCAAGGCCCTAAATCTATAGAGCGACAAAATTCTTATGAGGTTGGATCACTTGCCTTTAAAGTTTTCTCCTCACTTTTTCTGGGACTTGTTATTTTAGATTATAGATAGCATAGGGCAGATAGGGCCCCCCCCCCATGTCCCCCCTTAGCAACTATTAAAACATGCCTCTTCAAAAAATGCCCACGGGCCACCCTTGCCGAATTTTGGCAAATCCAAAACGTTAGGATATTCCCAAGAGATTTTTCTAAATTTTGATCCCACCCCCAAATTTTTTGGAGGGGGCATTACAAAGAAACTGATTTTTCAATTGGTCCCAAAGAAAGTGAGGAGAAAAAGTTAAATACAAGTGATCTAACCTCGTAAAGCATAAAGTAAATTGTCCCTAAGGATTGAGGGCCTTGCATTTTCCCATGGATTCTAAAAACGTCGTTGATATTTGAAGTATTTTAATTTTTGCATTAGTTGAGTTGAGTGAAACAGACGATGAGCTATGAAATAATTGCGTTTTACTAAAATTACATTCCCAGCATCTCACTAACAAAACTAACAATGAATGACCCACCGTGAAAACATTGTGCATTGGTCTAGAGTCTAATCATGTGTCATGATTAACTGTATGAATGTAATGAAAGGTAAATTAGGTAGTGCAATATTAATAATATTAATATTATTAATGCGTCTCATCTTCCAGAATAACATTTTACTAGCTACGGTACATGACTTTCATTAAGACAGACTACGTCTTTGGTCTTACGTCTTTGCTTATCGAAATCGGAGTCTGTTTACATTTTTTAATTTGTAATTCACATTATGTATTGCAATGCTGCTGTAAGAAATTTTATATTCTACATCTATAACTTACAGACATCAGAGACTGCTTCAGACGAATTCAGAGCAGAGTACATCGGTTGGTCGCAGCATAGCAGTTGAGCCAGAGTGGCACCCAAACACTTCATTTTATTTAAAAAGCAGCCACCATCCACCATCACCATCGTCCATGAACCAACATCAGATCAGGACTTCACACCACCAGCGACCATAAAAAACGAGGAACGAATATCAACATAGGCGAGACAGGGAATAAACTCTTCCACAATATTTAGAGTTCCATTGAAAATCCTTTCGCCCGATTTCTTTGCCGAATTTCAGCCACGACCCTCGATCTCTTGCTACGGCTTATTCATTTCCAAAGGCTGGAAGGCCTTGGAAGAGTTACAAAACACCAACAAAGCCTTCTCTCTCCTCTCATCGTCTCGTTCGTATCCACTACAAACTATTGGATTTTGGTTTGAGAACAAAAAACCTAGACCAGTCCATTTATTTATTTGTTGTCCGTTCATAGTAGTACATAGTATATAGTAGGCAGGTAGGAGGACTAAAGTAACTATGAACCAGTATGCAGTATAACTATTAAAAAACCAACAATCTGAAAGTCCAGGCAGGGACAGAGAGCTGTACTATCGACTATTCACTTGATGTTATTGTGTTTGTGTATTCCTATGCACTACTACTTGTGTATGTGTTGGAGCTTGGAGGCTTTGGATGGAGCAGTGCATTGAATAAAGCATAAAGGCGATATAAAAAACATTTTTCGCAGCGTTTTAATTTTTAGCGTAGTAAAAAAAGCCGAGGAAACAAAAGGAAGGCGAGGAGAACAGAAAAGGGTTTGTTGAATTTTGTATTTAATAACTTCATTTATAATCCAGTCAGATCAGAGATATTTCTGCAAGTCCATCATTTAGCCAAAACGGGTGCGGGTGTAGCGATTTTCACCAATTTTGAGGAGAAGAAATACAATTTATTTTCAGTTTTTGGTTTTACAACTAGCTCCTAAAATTTCGCAAGAGCAGGAGTTCTATCATTTCATATATATTGATATTATATCTATTTCAAATATAGTGTTTAACTACAAACTACCTTCAACCTTCCTTCTGAGCTTGGGAACTGGGGCTGGACCTGCAGATTGTGAAATCCAAACGTTGTTAACCTAACTTTGGATAATTGATGGCAAATTGATATGCATGAATGAAATCATGAAAGATGAAAGAATTCATCATGGACACTCCACCATACCGTCCATAACACTTACTTAGTCCACCACTTCCAAAATAGCCGTTCCGCGTCCAATGTTTGTTGTTCATTGTTATGGATTCTGCTAAATTAGCACTTTATGATATGGTGAGTTGGACAGCTTTTTTTAAAAGCCGGGATATACCTTCATAAATGATCTCTAAATTTGTATAAACCATTCCACATTCGAAATCGGGTTCAAATGTTGCCTAAAACGAAAAATACAAAATATGCTTGAATAGTGTGAACTTATCAATCGATTTGGTTTTGATTTCATGCAGTACATAGTGATGCTGTCAACAAGGAAGGTCTAAGGAAAGAAACAAACGATTATCGATCAAATTAAAATTCCGGCATTTTTGTACAACATATATCCGTGTTTTAAATATACGCGAGACGATTACTGAGGTGACCTGCTGGCGACTTGTTCCAGTTGTACATGTACACCTATCCCCTGAAAAGGTAATTATTTCCAAATAAATGCATAGTTGTGTTACGTTTACGTCTTGTAACGAGCTAATGAATTTGGCTTTAGCCGTTTCACGGTTGGTATCGGATCGATTTCTGTGATATCCAATAACTGATACAGACCTGATAGTTGCTTGGATTTTTAACAATATGTGTTTTCTATCTCAATTCTATATGAATTACGTTCCGATTGAATTGAAGATATTCAGATTCAGCATACCGTTTAAATTCACACATGCCACATGCTTTTAGGATTGAGTTTTATAGTCTTTGTTCTTTCATAGAGTTTTTTTGACGTTGGTTAAAAATATAAACATTTATATAATAGAATGGAAATACAAAATAATGGAATCAATCAATATAAATAATCTGACGTAACGCCTGAAATTTTAATATGTATTGTATTCATAAAACGAATTGCATTACATATATAACATTTTTATTAGGAACAATGGAACTAAAACTAAAACATACGACAAAGACAGGGTTACTTACTGCCTTTCTTCATTCTTGTGTTGGTTGTTATTATCTTATTTATTATGCATTTCAGTGTTTTCAACTCTTATCTGACACAAGGAGATAATGACTGTAATTCCAATTCCAAAATAAGGATTTAAATAGACCAAACTTCAATGTTATCTTTTAATGGTTTGTAAACTCTATATGTAGTAAGCAAATTACCAAGCAAAGTTACACATATTTCAGTTTCAGTATGTGTACAGTGTGAGCCCATTCCGTATTTATTTTTGGGCTGTCCCAATGAATAGTTATTTTTATGCATTGAAGTGAGTGAAGTTGTACTATCGAGGTTTAGAATAATAAAATATAAATCAAGAAGATATTGATTTAATTTTAATATATTCAATATTCCATACGTGTGATTCTTATATTTGCAGATACACTCCATTTACGTAGGTATATCTCTAGTCAGTTGTGGATTGGCGACATTGGCGTTATTCTGGGAGAAACATAATTAAGAAATTAATTTCAACACAACATATCAACCCAAACGCAGTATCAAACCAACCAATACAAAAAATACAAATCCAGACGCTTCATTTAAGAAGTGCCTGCAAAATCTCAAGACGAAGTACTAGGATTCGAGAAGTTTTGACTAAAAAATAAAAAAGACCTTCATATGGTCAGCCATTTACTTATCACCGAGTCGGTGTGAAGGTTATGGAAAATAAATTGGACGCTGCATTGGACTCTCTGGATATGTTAAGCACCGGGACCAATGCGAGGAAGGAGTACATAAATGAAATGCGGATCAGAGGTGTTAAGACTGTTGGTTGTGGAGGTGGTTGTTCCAGAAGGTAAGGACTCTACAGTTACCTAATTACCCCTAAGTACTTTCATTTAAATAAACTCTTTGATAAATGAAACGGTCAAACTGTAGAATCGAATATTAATATGATTTCAAAAGCAAACACTGGTAAACTTTTCCATATACCGCACTCACCTCTCCTTGTTACAAATAGATGTTTTCTTTTTCAATATTTTTAACAAATATTAGTATTTTTTTACAAGACATATGACAATTATTTTTGTGTAAACAGGCGAAGGAAAATTATTTAGAATATTCGGGTTTGATGTTTTCGTATTTCTATACCTGGTTCTTAACCTACTGCGAGAAATTTATATGATTTATTTTATGTGCATTTTATTAATATCCTTATGTATTTTAGTTTCAGAAATGAAATGGCGAGTCAAAGTTGTATTCCAACAAAAGAGAATTTATTGGATGGTCTTGAGCGAACAATGCTGTACTGTGCGAGTGGCTCAAGCAAGGTATACCTCCGTCGGCCGAGGTACCGTCCCACACCCTACGACGTTTCCAACCGAAAACCACTGAACAGTTTGGTGAATCCCATAAGTCGACTTGGATTGGGAATATCGACAAGGAGCAGAACTATATCGGATTCACGCTCACATAATCGTAGCGGTTCGGGGGAAGCAACAGCTTTAGCCTTTCCACTTATATTCGACGACGACTATAATAGTCTTGCATATCGGGACGCCCTGATTCACACTCACAGCAAGACTGACCAGTTCCCTGTTGCTCTTTTATCTCGCTCGAAGTCACTAGAAGATCTCAGAGAATCGCCGAATAAGTCTAAGAGTAAATCCGTTCGGTTTCAACTCACCACTTGTGACGATAATAGCAATGGTACCGCTTCCAGTACGGGAAGTAATAGTTTAGAGTCCCCACTCTCCATTTCTCCAAGAACTAGCTTTTTCAATGCACTCAAAGGGGAGGTTAGCATTAAAAATGAGATTGAGTCCATGTCTATGCTCATTGAGAAACTAGATGTTGCCTGATATTACATCTCTAATTAAACTGTAATTTGTAATTTACTCATTTAGTTCGTCTAGCTTATTAATAAAAATAAACCAAATCCTATAACAGCAAATGTTCCTCACGGATTATGAGCGACATGGGCGTGGACTTTGTTCACAATCGATTCAATATGTATGTTTATATTTTAGAGACACACAATTTGCAAGTTTGCGTTGTGTCGTCGTCTGTACCATGTAAATTGTGTACTGTAGGAAATGAGAATGGACTGGTGTATTTTTGATCATCAAGTCATTATGACATATTTCGAAATAGGATAGGGGTAGATACTGTGTACTGCTATCCTATTGTCGATGTCAATACTAATGTAATGGTTAATAATAATTATCGTATATACGTGACAACGTGATGTAGTTGAATGTGATCTTTTGCTTTAATTTTAAACCTGTTACTTTAAGTTGGAGATAATCAGATCTTACGTTTTCGTTCGAATCCTATTTTATTAAATCGCGAACTTTATAATTATATGATTATTGAAATGTCAAAGAAAACTAATTGCCTTAAGTATCATCATAATTTTGGGTTATTAATAATGAATCGTGTTAGGCTTGGGAAATGGATTGTCATTATAGATCGGATGCTTCATTTTGTCATATTGTGTCTCTTAAAATCCCTTTTCTGCCACCGCACAGGTAGATCGTTATATCGCTCGATTTTGTTATGGCTGTAGATTGATCTACGTAAAATCTTAAACATTTTTTTAAACCTTTCAAATCACAACATTATTTCTTTCGAGTTTTGACCTTTGAATAACAAAATCAGAACTATTTGTAATACACTTCTGAAGCCCGTAATTATCACTTCAATTGTTAAGGCCCTACGCAAAGCCTAAATTTAGCAATTTGAAACATTTCAACTCCTCTCCTTCTTTCCGACATTATGATATATGACCTATCTCTAGTATGTCCAAATTAATGTATAATGTAAGCGCAATAATTTGTATTCGTTTTTCAAAACATTAGAAAATGCAGCTATAAAAATTGAACTCGTAATATTCAATCTGCATGTCCGCAGGCCCTTTTATTAAACGAGTTAATCAAATATAAAAGGTATCATGTTTGCCACAACCAATTTATAACCTGGAAAAGGGCAAAATTTCTCATCTGAATGAAATCTTCGTAATTCTATTGGTTTATTGTTAGGAATTGTGTGGAAATTTAGATGGAAATGACTAAGGACTAGCATAGCAGCATGTGTATGGTGAAAATGTATAGTAATTAGTAATACTATTATGTTTCTTGTACAAAAACTCCGGACTTCATTGTGAACTGGTGATTTATAGATTATCTTAATTTTACGATTGGATATAGGAAACTAAATATCCATATGTTCGACTTCCGCTCGGGGTGTATCATAATTGTAGGTACAATTTCTTAATGAATAAAGTCCACCGGATTATGTATTTAGTAAACACTAAATATCGTTCAATGGGTGTCATTTATTTAATTCCGACATATTAATTATTGTATGCCATTTTTCAGTAATTTTACGTTGAATCTGCAATAAAAAGCCGATACATGAGTAAAAGGTTATGAATTAAACCCCCATCGATTATAAATCGGACTGTTGTCATTTAACATTTAACTTGCACGTTTATATGAGATAAGTAAAAACAACTTAGAAAAATGAAACTTAAACTGTTTGAAATTTTATACAGAATACCGCAAACAGAAATTTTATCGTCAGGCGTTTAAATTTGTGTCATACATTATTTATACATATCGTGTCCGAAATAACACTACCTAAAAAAATGGTTTCTTTAAAGCGCCTGCCTAGAAGTTAAACACAATCAATTATTATTGGATGTAACTGCAACTGTAAGTAAATTATTGGAAAATGACTAGGCATATCTAAATCAGAATGTACAAGAACAGTACATGAATGACGATTGACGATATAATTAACTTTGATTTTGAACGTTAAAAAATAACTCTAATTTTTAGCCCGAGTCAGGGCTTATGGAATCATGCTGTCCGTCCGTCCGTCCGTCCGTCCGTCTGTCCGTGACACGCTAGCGGTCAAACGGCTGGACTTGAAATTTGGGACACTTGTGTATTTTGCAAATGCGAAGGCTAAGTTCGAAGGTGGGAAAAATCGGTCGATCGGTTGACCCGTGGTGGTCATGCAAAGTAGTGTTACCAAGGGAATAGGTTTAAAATACAGACAAATTGAAGAATCCTGACTCGGGCTTTTATACACTGCACACTGTAGGTTTTTTAGATTGTGAATTTAGTTGTACATAATGTACCACGTACCCCTAAACAACGATATACAGGGTGTTTGCGTTGTTTGTCCCGGTGTTTAAAATTAAAAATCTCAAAAAGTACTAAACCGATTTTAGTTTGGTTTGATTTTATGGGTAGCTGAAGGTCTAGAAGGATGACTGTGAAAGAAATTAGGAAATTACAATTTTTATTGGATGACCCATGCGGGTTTTAAGAAAAAATCAAAGATTTTATATGGGGGAAGGTGGGGGATAATCCTTAGCAATGCATAGCAACAATCAAAATTACATCCAAAATCGAAATTTCTAAGATTGAAAGTGCAGCATAAATTTGAAAATTGTAATTGTTGCTATGCGTTGTTAAGGATTATCCCCCACCTTCCCCCATATAAAATCTTTGATTTTTTCTTAAAACCCGCAGGGGTCATCCAATAAAAATTGTAATTTCCTAATTTCTTTCACAGTCATCCTTCTAGACCTTCAGCTACCCATAAAATCAAACCAAACTAAAATCGGTTTAGTACTTTTTGAGATTTTTAATTTTAAACACCGGGACAAACAACGCAAACACCCTGTATGTCGACATGCCGTATATACGAGATTTCTAATGAACTGTATCGAAAATGAATATTGGGAAATATTTTGCTGTGTTTGGATAAAATGTGTTTAAATGGTTACAAAATACAGCGATTCTTATCTTAAGATGCAACCATTATTTTAGTATGTGCCATTTAATAAAGTTTTAAACAAATTCCCAATATCTGAAAGGAAAAATTCCAAGTAATGGAGTCGAGTGCTACAAAGATGATAGGTGTGGTCATACTAATTGATACACCTTATTATATTGGGGTGTCCTAGATAATACAGGTTTTACTAAAAAGGACTCCAACAACTCTAATGCCAGTTCAAATTGTTCAAAGTCGAAGTTGGATTGAGGTAACACCAATTTGATCACAGCATTCCATTCGCAAAAGGATATTATGCCTTATGTTCCTGTCCGCGTTTATTTGTTAGTTTGATCGTATTAAGGTTTGAGTCACTTCAGCCAGTGACAATGCAAGTTAGTAACTTTATTGTGCAGAAAAGTAATGTACAGACAGCAAAAATTGGAATTTCAAGTCTATGTCAGATTATTCGTCATTACATAGTTGTAGTACAAATTAGTCAAATAATACATAACCCCACAGGGGTTGATGACATTAGGCATTATAGGGCGTTTCGAAAGACAAATAAAAATTTATCTCCAGAAATATGACACTGTGATCCCCTGATTTTTTTTCTGTCAGCGCTCTGGAGCGTTTAAAATAGATTAATTGATTGAAGAAGATCCCTTCCCTTTTCAAAATCATAACGGAACGAAATGTGAGATTTTTGTAAAAAAAATTAACATCCTAATCTGCAGATGATTTTACATAATGAAAGCTATTTTACCCTGATAAAATCCCGAAGCCCTTTAAAAAATGATTTCTCATCCCCTGATATATTTATTTCTGTTTGTGAAGCCGTTATAAAATGACTAAAAAACCGTCGTGTATGGTGTATGTCGCATATATGCATGAGAAAGTAAACTTGAATAGAACGATTTTCCGAACAACATTTTTTATTATATTTGTATCTGCATTGCATTTTTAAAAAATACACATACATGTACGTTACACGTAAATTCTCATACTCTGATAAACAGTCCTTACAACAAATATAGAGGATGGAAAGTCTGCCTTAGGTTTACTGGTTGGCATTTTTCGGTTTAATTTTTCACTAAAACTGAAAAAGACAGCAAGTTTTTTTTATTAAGGTACATGGATACATTTTAACTAAATGCCTTACCAGAACACAAACTGCCAACAAAGACCATAAGCGTTCAAATCACACTTGATCTTGTAATCTGTTTTTATTTTGTATATTTACTACCCATACGCATTTCAACAAACCTGAGTATAAAAATTACAATTACTTTTTCACACATTTTTTATAATTGTAAAAGCAACATTCATTCGTAAATATATCAAACATTTCAACAATCAAGCAACAGTCATGTCCATTGTCATACCACACGCATTCGTCAATATTTCTTCAATAACCCATATTTTTAAAACAACTCACACATCTTTAACACTATATAACAATATATAAAATTCTATAAAATTACTACAACAAAGTATGAATAACAATAAAATTGCATGGCCTCTACAACGCTAAACTCAGTCAAAATGATTCAATGAAAATAATCATTATACTTTTGGTGTTTGGACGCCACGATTAACTAACATTATAAATTAATATTATACCTGGACTCTAATCATAAATCATTTTAGCGTATATGTAAAATATGTAATATCGAACGGACGAGCTAGTTTGTTTTGGTACTTGGTAGTTTATAATTACTTCCTTAAATTTTAAGTTTCTCCTACTTTGACAATTCATTTGGATTTTCCGAAACTATTTTTTAATTACAATTTCTCGTCACTCTTATCTTGGTTGAGTGGACGGGGATACGGATTGATGAATTGTGCTGGAATCGACGCGATGACCTCCGCATGTGAAGGCTGAGCAATCTCGCTTGTAAATGGAGGATACTACGTCGCTAAACGTGTGGCTTAGCTTCTGTGACAGAGATTCAGGCAACCTGTAGGGCAACAACAAATTAAGCATTAATGATCAGATTTAACAACATCTCTACAGAACTTTACTTTCAATTTGGACAGAGGCAAATGCCCGTGAGAGGTACCATTGGTATTTGCTGTCAGACTTAACACATGAAAAGGAATTAAAAGTATTACAAAAAAGTAGTGCTGTCATTTTTTGTTCTGATTCAATAATTAAACTAGATTTAAACCAGGTAGACCACTGTTTTCAGAATAAATGAAACAGGTCAGACCCTAGTTGGAAGATCAATAGTCATTTCAATTCTACACAAAAGTCTTTTGGGTTTTAAACCTGAATGAATCTCGGCATCGCCTCGCATATTTAAATTACATAGCTACATAGTATTAGCTAGGTGACGCAATCATAATCTACAACCTGAAATTCTTCTGAATGAAATTGATGATGACTGTATGCTAATCATAATTATGATGTTCAAAACATCATACAAATTACCAAACTGTAAATCCACCAATACCGGTTTTAATCTCACGAGTAATGTGGTAACAAGAATATAATATCCTTGCATATTTTTGAATAATTTTGAACATTATTCATCGAGGTTCAAGAAGGGCTCGGAAAAGTCTGACCACGTAATTCGGTCAAGCAACTTGTAACTTGTTAGTGTGACCAGTAAGGAAATATTTTGCACTCACATCCCTGGCTCATATAAGATGACCCCTGTTTTAAGGCAACCTGATTTTGTTCAATTTTGCTACAGCTATTTTCTGTTTAATTTCTTGTAGGCTGGCATCACCAATAATTTTCATGTATCCTCTATTTGCATTGGAAACCGGTTCAATAGTGTCTGATATGGCAGTAATCCAGGATTTAATCATTTTCGTAATAAACTTAAGTAAGCCAGCGAAACAAGTTTCATATCGATTCAGCTCCTCAGTTTTTCCATTATAAATGTATCACACCAAAATCCTTATTTGTGGGTCAATAATTTCAGGTCCCTAGCATTCTAGTGATTATTGACGGTAACTTGTCTTCAAACTTCCACAGCCTTAAAGTTCCAATTTTTCTACGAAGTACCAACCTGATTTTAACGTAAATTTATAAAATGGTAAAAATGAAATTCGTTGAATGAGAAGCTGGCAATAATAGATCTATAACAAAGAAGTGTGAAATATCATTTAAATTGTTGTATTTCCTAAGATCTTAATTCATACTTGACATTCGTAATAAATTGGCAAAAGTATAAATAAACAAATAATAATTGTAAAAAATACAAATGTACTTTTCATTTCATCTCCTCAATAAGGAAGTGTAAGGAGCCTTTTAACTCATCTTTTGAACGGTTGGTTACATTTGTGGGTCGTGCTATATGAAGTAGGGCCTAGACCTTGACTATTTATTTTGATATCGTACAGCTTATTTTCTGTCACGAAGAAAGGCACGCACGTCTTTTTTAAGACTTCATTTGGGAATGGTACAGATAAATCAGTGAAAGAAACGTAAAAAAAGTCATCTAAATTTCAAAAAGCGATTATATGAAGTTACTCAACCTACAGATCAAGTTAATGGGGATGGTTTGTGTACAGCAATATAATTTGCCAGGAACATCATGGTTGAAAAACTGGGCCAGCCTGGCTTTGAACAGACCTCTCATTGTAAATTAACTAATACTACTAAATGTTAGAAAGTTGAGCTAGAAGGCTGATAATTTATTATGGTTTTGAGACTGAGAGGAAGATCGTTAATCCATAACAATAACGCTATTAGTTCTTGATTAATTATTTTTTAAGATATTATAACTCATGTCTCACGTCAAACCTAACCTAAGGAACCAAAAAACTAAAAAACGCAAGTTTGAAGAACTTTGGGAAAAGGAAAATTGGACTAACGGTTATCCGTATCGAAAACCAATTAAATCAGTTTCGAATCATTTATATCCTACGCTGTCATTGATTTTGTTAAATTAAGTGCCTTGAACTATGAAAATCAGGAAGTAATCTTGAATATGCAACAGATCAGTGCAGTGCATTGAACTTGAAATTATACCATTAAAATGCCATCTGCTAATTGGTTTGTAAAATGTTACGTATCGATATTTAATCTCTTTAAAAACTAACGTCTGATTTCATTTTTTATCAAATTATCTAGAATTTTATTATATTATTTATATTGATTCTTGCACAACAAAGGAAAAAACGAGTTGCATATAGGCATAATATACGGATGATGTATCGAATATTCGAATGAGACAGTTTTGTACTCCACAACTGGCCCACAAGTTCAATAACAATGAATGAAATTCTTTTACAGAAAGTATGTACAAAAAGTCCATTTACGATCTTGATTTTTAATTTTAAGCTGTTTACACTACTGCACTGTTAGGTGATATTACAGAAGGGAAAAGGATAGCCTGAGGTAAATGAGTTCGATGTCTCTTAAATATTTTACAGAGCTCTTTTAAAACCGCAAATTATAGTATTGTAATTCTAGTATAATAATGACCCACCCTTCATTCTTGCCTATTCAAACGGAATAAAATGAATGGAATTATAAAGGATACTAAAGAATGTGTGGTGCGGCATAAATTCTCTTTTATAACTGTGAAATTAAAAACCAATATCCATTAACTTTAAGAGTAATAGGGAGAGAGAGAGAGAGAGAGATCTTATCTTTTATGAATATCATGGCCATGACCATAACATTGCACTCTTTTTTGTCTGTAGTAAAGACAGAAATGTAATCGGTTGACCAGACATAATTTGGAGGATTCTAAACTCTCCTTACAACTTCTAGATAGAAAGTATGATGAAAAGTGAATGAACTTGAGATTGACTTACATGTTGATGTATGTTGCCATTCGCTTCTCCATAACACGAATTGTGTCATCATCTTGAGTGGACATGACATCACAGAAAATGCGTTTGGCACAAGGACTCTCCTGCCACTTCCCAGCGTCTTGTAACTTGTTCATGATACTATTCTGAGTGACATCGATATTGGACAAAATGGCAGCTAAAAAGCCCGGATTATCGGGATGACCCTCACTTAGATCGTTAGTGGAGTCAATGGCTCGGGGGGATCTGAGTTGTTTTAATGCAATTTGGTTATTGACAGAGAAAGAGGAAGAAGGGTTAGCTCGTCCGGTTTTAAGTTGCCGACTGCTTGTTTCTGAAAAAGAGTTAGCCAAACCAAAAGCTATTATTGCCAGTACTGCTCCGCCGGCAAGAACTCCGGTGAGACCAGCATTAGAAATTTTGAATTCAAGATCATTAGTTTTACTTGTTTCTCTGTCCATGAATGGGTGGGGCAAAAGGCTTTTGGTCGTTGGAGCAGGCATGCTGTCGTAGGGGTTCCCATGAATAGCGGTGATGGTTCTTTGAAGCCAACCATCGGATAAGGCAGTTGAGCTTAAGAGGGAACGCTTTCTGCGGTGTTGGGTAGTCGGGAAGGATTGGGGCTCAAGGAAAGCAATCTCGCGGTTAGCACCCGTTACGTACCAGCCAAAAATTAATGCGGTTATGCTAATTACGGATACACCCAAAATCAGGGCCGGGATGAAAACTTTGGCAAAGTTCTTGGACGAGGCTACAGTCATCGCCCCGGACTTATCCTGGGCATATTGGGTCTTTGAAATCCGGGTGTCGTAGTCATCGTCATTTCTGTGCTGGGGCCGACTTGGGCGATCACGGCGAGAGTACTTGGGTCTGTTATTGCTAGGTCTTTGTTCAGGTTCTGGCTCACGGTTGTAAACTGGCTCTGGCTGCTGATTGTTGTAGACTGGCTCAACTGGATCTTCATACTGCTGCTGGGTCTTTTCAAGCGACTGTTGAATAATGGATTGGAAGAATGTGGCTTGGTCAACTTCTTGCTGATTCTGATAATTGCTGGCCGGGATTGCCCCCAAATCTCTTCGAGTTCTGTTTGATCCGCTGGCTGGTTTCCCAGTTCTTCGAACGATTCCGACTTCCCTATTTGCACGGGACAAGTACCACCCTGCGGCTAGGGCACTCAGTCCCAATAAAATCCCAGTTGAGGCTAAGGCTGGAACCACGGCGGTTGTGGTATCCATCCGATCCATCGCTTTTTTGTTCGTGTGAATGGAATTCATGATTCTGTTGGCAATGTTTGTTCTGTCTCCTTGATGATGTTGTTGGTGTTGGCTATTATGAGCGTTTTGTTGGTGATGATGATAATATTCGGCTCGTTGATTCTGCCCCGGATCGTCTCGTCTCTGTGCAGGTTGAACTTGGTCTGCTGGGACAGGGATTGGGATAGTGAAAGCTTGACCTCCAGGTCCGGCTACATACGTCTGAGGTTGAATTACAAAACCGTTTTGAGATGTCTGATAGGGAACTGGGGATTGCCTTTCAGCAAAGGAATGTTGACCGGAAAGTTGATAGATTTGAGAAGCTTGTTCCTGAGGTTGGGCCTGTACTTGGAAGTATTGAGCACCACTTGCAGCAGATGCGGCTGCCAAAATGTCCTGAACTTGCTGAGCTTGTTGAGACACTTCAGCTCCTTGTTGTGGGACTCCGAAATTGATTGGCTGACCTTGTTGATTTTGCACTGATTGGAGTTGTTGGATTTGCTGGACGGACGGTCCCTGGTCTTGAACCTGTGGGGCACCTTGGACTCGAATTTGAGCCTTCTGTGGTTGTTGGGCTTGTTGACTATTGATAGCTTGTTGAAGGGCCTGTGCCTGAGCAAGTTGCTGCTGGAACTTCTGGATTTCCTGTTGATTCTGAGCGTCACTGACAGTTTGAGGAACTGGGGATGGAACTTGAGGCGTCTGAGCTGTTGCAGACGACGATGGTATTTCACCACTTCTCGAATAAAACTGAGCCTGTGACTGAGAAACTTGGTTGGATGGTTGTGGATGGGCCTGGCTAACCTGAACTGGATTGTACTGTACATAAGAATTTCCGTCCTGCAATACATACATCTGACCCTGTTGTTGTGGTGCGTAGGCAAAAGCCGTCGTCTGACCACTTGTTGTAGCCGATTGGTATTGATGATGAACAGGTTGTTGTTGGGACTGGGTCTGTCCTGCAGCCTGATAAACTGTTGAACCACTACCTATATCTTGTTGTCGTTGAAGATAGGCATGAGCTGCCTGAGATGGATGTAATTGTGCTTGTTGAGTTTGATGATGAGATTGGCTATAGACCACTTGTCCTGCCTGTCGACCACTCTGAGAAGCATCAACAAGCGTAGTTGCACCTTGAGCTTGTGCAGCTGCAGCCGCTGCCAAATACTGTTCAGGATCGGTTATTAAAACCTGACGCTTTTTATGAGGATTTGGGGCCTTGTTATTGGGAACAAGGAATCCTTTGATGACACGAGCATTCCTCCACGTGTAGTGCTTATCATGCTCGTCATCCGGGACCCGAATCCCCTCGATAGTCTTGACCCCTTCGGAGTCAACGCTAGTGGTCAAACTCCTCGACCGTTTCCCTCCCGTCTTATTTGCACCCGAGTGGATTTGAATGGGTTGGGAAGTAATTGTAATGGCATCGGGAACGATGCTCTGTCCATAATATAACTTTCTCCCGTCTTTGGAATGGACGTTGGTTGAATGTTTCGTTATTAATTCCGGCTGCTGGGTCTTCTTGTCAACCAGCTCTAACTTTGACCGTCTATCAGTTTCCTTCGGTTTCGATGGATGCTGAAGGGCTCTAACTAACTGTGCTATGGATGCCTTTAGTTTCACATCTTTTAAATCCCCGGCAATGGATAAGGACGCCGTGGGGTGATGGATAACCGTATTTGAAGACGGTGCATGATTTTGTGTCTCTATCGCAAAGGCGGAACTGAGGGCTATTAAAAGGAACGCTAAGGCTCCACAATTCCTCCAACGCATCTTGAATTCTGACCTATATATGGAAGTTATGGATGGTTATCATTTATTTTAAATTCCAAGTCTCCTGTTTTCCAACTAGAAATATTTTCTAACCGGATCATAAGTGCATAGCTAATGAATGTAAATATGCAAAATCCTATTTCCATGCATGCATGTACTCAAAAGGAACGGCACAGGATAAAACGACTTGACTCATATAATTACTCTTACTCACCTTGTATGCATTAGAAAATCTGTACGAACTCCTAATGTAAAGTAACAACAATGGCTCTTTTTAATTCCGCATGAGTGAAAGTGTGGAAGCCAAATTCACTATCACTTTAAAACTAACTCTCCTTCAACCGTGCACAAAAACTTCCGATTATCCGAAACTGCTATGAAAAATCTTATGGTGGATGTCACGTTTTGCCTTTGTGCTGAGGACTTTCATGAGCTTCTCTGCTACGGAGTGAAGTGCTACTTTTAACTTCTAGAAGCAATTCTGCTATTTTACTTGCAATCTCAAAGAGAGAGTTTTAGTTCTTAGGACAATTCCAAATGATGTTTGAGAGAGAACTGAAGTTAAAATTTCATTTGAGGACGATTAACCACCTCAGCTTTGATTGCTTTACTAACTTCGTTCGAATCATTCATCATGAGCCAGTTGCAGTAGTTAGTTAGTTATTGAACAGTGGTCCATATATGTTTATGCCGTAAAAGATGAAGCCTATCGTAGTATTATTATTATTGGAGACGACCGGATGAAGAAAAGAAGGTGTACAGAACTGGCTGCTTTCTGTGTCAGCAGAGCAGCAACTAACTTGCATCTTGCAGGTAAAAAATAGTTGGTATACATTATGAAAAAACTTCATCTTCAGCCCAACTCATGTATCAAGTGTTTTAGGGTTAAATCTCGGCTGCCAAAATCGAAAACAACTTTAGGAATATGAGGCAATGTACACTAGAACAAGGCTCATATAATAATTGAAGGCTTGTATAAATCTCTGTCATTCTACATCTACATGTGCAAGGTAACCTTATAAGAGAGGAGGACTAAGCATCTTACTTAACCGATTGATTTGTGCCAAAAAATTTGAATGTGGAATTCCATAAGCCTTTAACTTTAACCTAAGGATGCTCCCTATTCAGTAATAATAGCGATAGGATTACTTAAACTGGTAAGGGTGGTTCTCACAGCATGGATTGTGTGCCTGTATTATGCATGAACCAAATTCCCACTTCTGAAAACGCATAAATTACTGAGACAAGAAAATCAAGGGACTTCAGGACACAAGAAGACTGGTCGTCGAGTCTGATGTTCTCATTAAATTTGGAGATGAGTGTCAATAATTTGCACTATCCTATGAGATGACAGGAATCCGATTGTCGAAGATCTTCTCAAATTGTAAATGGGGAAGAATAGCAGACGTTTCTCCGTTTAATTTGCCATCAGATCAACTGCTTTTAACTAAGGGAGCGTAATTGTAATTAACCATAATAAGTTGATTCATAGCTGGTAAGCAGTCAAATGAAACCGCAAGAACTAAATTGTTTTCTAGGCCTACTTCTTTGGTGATAGGTCATGACGATATACCTTGCCCTTGATACAAATTGGGGAAAAAAATCATGTAATCCACTTTTGATAGAATTTAGATACGATTTTTCTTTCATGTATTTACCAAACATTGTGTCTCATAAGGCGATAGATTCGGTTTTACTAACAAGCTTATTATTATAATAAGTCGAATTTATTTTTTTGGACTGTTGAAAGTATGAAAAATTCTAAGTCCTACAAAATCGTGATTCAATCGAAATAAATATATTTCAGGATGGGAAATATTAAGGGGTGTGTGAATCTATTTCGGGCCGGAGATTTATTCATTTATATAGATTTATAGGTTCATCATTTGATTCATGTGATTTATTTATTTACACAAATCCCTAACTCATTTGTGAATTTTTATAAACTTTCGTCTGAAATTAAGTGTATTCTAGGTATCTGAAGTATTTTTAATACAAATCTTACCTTTTTTAAATTTCTAAAAATTGGTATTATTTTTCATACTTTTTGGGTGAGAATCTATATCGAAAGAGTGACATTTCATACCTTCCAAAATACATTAAAAAAAATCAATTTATGTGTAAACGATATACCTAGATACGTTTCTACATGGTATCATCATTTGAGTTTTAAAAATACGCATTAGAGAGAGTTTTTACCAAAGACCAAGACCAGTTAACATTTAAAAAACATCATATTCAATAACTTCTTAGAACTTATAAACAATACAAGATTAGGCATCATTCAACAATCATTAACCCGAATTTAGGGGAAAAAACTACTATCGGATTATTGTTTTCATATAATACCTATGTAGGCTATGTATCACACATACTTATATAGGATGGTCAAGGTAATTACAATGTTTTCTTATTTTAGAGACGCTGCCATTAAGAGGATTAGGAGGGAAGTCGCTTTTCCGAACGGTGATACTGCAGGCTGGGTGAGATTAGGTGTTAATAATTTGGCGTTGACATTCTCTCGTCAGTCTTTTTCTCTCTACTATATCTGACACCGGAACAACATAATAAACTAACTTACAGTTTTTTTAATATTTAGATGTATTGAACCTAGACGCTGAGAGCGTCCTTCTAGTGTAGGTTGTGTAAGTTGTGTTTGAGTGGATGAAAAGAGGTTACAATACTGGGACGATCTCATCGTCTATATTGAACCTGCATTTGAGTATAATATGAAACTCTATTAATTTGTAAACACAAAAATATGTACTCATTAACATATATCAAATATTATACCATTGATAAATGGGAGTAGTTTAGTATATCGTAGCATTTATATTGAGTTGATTGAATTTTTTTCGGTCAACTAACTCGTGTATGTAATTTTAAATGCTTGTAAGGATGTAACTGAACTTACATAAAAAAGGGACATATTATAAGAATTGAGGCAAAATATTGCGACAAGTTCCAAGACAAAAATTCCTTTGATTTGTTATATTTTTGTTTTAAAACTTTGTCCTTCATAAAAAATGCCATATTAATTTTGCCTTTTCTGTATTATTATGCGTATCTTCAATTCTCAACGTTTTGATTTGGTAATTTTTACAAGTATAACCTGATTTAGTCGTTCAATCAATCAAATTCAAACGGTTTAATCCCAGCGGTGAACCACATAAAAGAAAAGACAGTAATCTGCAGTTACAATATAGATAAGTTATTTTATGAGTAATGTAAAATAATTAATGTAAAATGCTGTATGGAATTCTAAATTTTTAATACACAAGGTTGGAATTCAACTTTACTAACCAAATTTATTCACGCCAAAATACCTTTGCCATTACAACCTGATACCTGATGCTGATTTTGTAACCTCAGCCTATAAATTTATGTGCATGTCGGCCTATGCTAAGCAATACTCGGTTTGAGAATTACATGACCTTTTTCAACGTTTCAAGTGAGAGCGAGGAATTAGGAATTGTGGGGTCGTTGCTTTTGCCATTCTGATCAATTAAAATTAGAATTATTTAGATGTGCATGGAAGGAGGATCTATTACTGACACCTTGATATAACTTGATATCTTTATAAGACTTGAAAGGATTGTTAAACTATGGAATCCATGAAATAATTGTTACATTGTTTATACCGTAAGAGTATCAGTAATCCGTATGTACGTTTTTCATTAACTAAATACAAGGAGTTTAGAAAATATTGCTTACTTATGCGTGGAGGTATATGAATTAAATGATGTCATACGATAACCATTTAAAGATACAGTGAAGCTCTGGCAAAATAGTCGTGGATTAATTCAACGGGCTATTCTGTTGACAAAAACAATTTAGACCGGCTTGCAATTGATTTTTGTTTATTTCCAAGTACATAGACTGTACATTTTTTTAACAAATGGGTTAAAGACTAAAGAGAAAAGACTGAAATTCCAAAAGTGGAAACCAATCAAATTCAGAAACCCAAATGATTGGATTGGACAGTTTTTAGAGTTTACATTTTAAAGAGAGGTTCGAGTTTTCTAAAACTAGGTAGTAATGTCACTTTATTATGTCATATACTTTTGAACACATATTATGATTCCATTACTTTGTCAATCCTGAATAAATGTTTCCTGCAGGCTAATCCGTTTTTGATTTGATCATTTTGCATTGATTTCGATGATGAACTCTTAATGAGTAACCTATTTCATTTGTAACAAATTCCGGTACATGGAATGAAACGATAAAAACGGTTCAAAGACAACCAATTCTTTCCAAAAATAGTTTTATTGAAATAAAATGGTAACATAGTTTTGTGAAAATTCTACTACTCTGTGTTCAAAGCAATAGAAATTTTTGGTGCTGCAACATAAAAAATAACAACGTAAATGATTAAAAGGGTAACTTTCACTGTAACATGGAAGACGGGTCAAACTATAATATAAAACTGAGGATGAACTCTTGGTAACAAAATACATTGAGCATGATATAAGTATTAAAAAGCAATTGTGAATCCCAGGATTATCCTTGGATTTCAAGATTTGGGCTGCTACATTGGAACTCTTGACAGCCTCCTGTTTTGATAGCTTTAAAAATATCTTCTAGTTCGTACAACTTGCTGAATTGATCCGGAACCCTATAAAAACAAAAACAATTAAATATTTCACCTCTTTATAGATCACAAAAAACGTAAAAAAGCATTTTCTTCTTACAAAGTGGCAAGAGACCATAAGAAGGTTTCAAACTTTGTAGCCGTAGCCGGTTGGGATCCCTTCAGGGCTAATTCGCAAAGGGCTCGCTTTTGACAAGCTGGACTCTCACTGTCGTGTTGAGCATAGCTCGTGATAAGACCCATTACTGGACCATCGGGAGATAAGTCAACATTTTTGGTTTCAACATTCTGTTCAAAATTGTCCAAATGCCTAACCGCTGGTAGGGTGTTCATGGATTCGAACGATGAAACTAAGTCAGCTAGCTGCTTGCTATCCCTGGATGCCAACTGCTCTGCATGAACGATCTGTCTGGACGCATCGATGATGTTAATTGATTCTGGAATAGGATGGAATTCTTGTATGCGCTTGGAAATATCAATTGATGATGGTAAAGGACGAGACTTGATCTTCTTTCGGATCCCCATTCCCTGTCGCATTCGAACTCGCCTTTGCCTCTTTTTTGGAAGATCAGTTTCGGCCATTGGTGCCGTGGACATGGATTGTGAATCGACACTGGAGGGTTCCTGTGTCGAAATAATGGGTGTTAGAGATCGCGAAATGGACTCGGCATTCATGGAATCAGGAGACGTGAATTCTGGAGAAGTCGACTGATGTCCGAAGTTGAATTGATCGTATTCCAATGGGGTTGATGGTCGTCGCATGAATGGGAGGCGACTGTTTTTGGGGATTACAGCTTTGTGTCCATAGGAAGGACTTTTGCCTACATACTGTATATGTTCATTAGGCGTCGATAAGACCTCGAAATCATTGTTTCGGCCTTGCTCAAACATTGGAGATGGAGCATAGTTTCCCTGCCGGGCAACATTTCCGAAATCGTCTAATTCGTAGGATTGGGTGTCTAGAGATCGGTGTTCTCGTTGAAGCATCTGAGTTGATGGACTGACATGCCCGTTGTAATTTCCACTGGATCCGTATTCTATAGACCGTTTCTGTCGACGGTTGTTGAAAGTACTGCTAAAACAATGCAATTGATTTTGTTGACAAATTCCTCAAAGATTTATATTTGACATTTACGAGTAAATTTGAATTACTAGTCATTGGTAGGGACATATTGACGGTTGGGAAAGAGTGCGGAAACCCCGGTCAATAAAAGCGCCGATGGGATAAGAACTTTCAAAGCCTTTCCGATAACGTCGACGCCGTGTCCATGTCTGTAAGGTTTTAAAATTTTAGTTTTTTAAAAACCATCATCTATTTCTGTACGAATCAGATTGTATATCGTTAATTTACCGGTACTTATGTCCATGATCGGGGTAACCATATCCATTGTCATGCTCATGATGCCCTAGATCATGTCCATACCCGTGACTATGTTGATGCTCGTGATGATGGGGTTCGGGCTTGTAACCATCATGATGGTACGCTTCATGGTCCTGGTCAAATTTCTCGGGGCTTTGATGGTTTCCATGATGTCGAGGTTCTTCGTGTTCGGGAGCATGACGTTGCTCTTCAGAATGCTTGTATTCGAAACGCTTCTTTTTACTTCCGGTTGATTTGCTAGGGTAGTTCTTAGGATAGTAATATTTAGGTTCTTCTTCCTGTTTTCCTGGATGATGTCTTGAACCTGAATGTTCGTCGAGGCCTTCTCCATGAGTTGAATAGTGTGGTGAAGCCTCTCCGTAATAAATTTTTGGAAATCTGGCCTTTTCGATATAGATATCTTCGTTTTCATCCTTGGGTGAAGCAGGGAAATCTTCATTTTCCTTGTCGTCTAATAATTTAAGAACGAGTGAGTTAGGACTGTCTTCCGTAACTGGGGACTTATCTTCTCCGGAATCTGGATAACTTATCTGTGGAGATTTGGATGATGCTGATACGGAGGAAGAATTCTTCGTTCTTTCAGAAAAGTTAACAGATGACTTGAAGCCATTCTGGCTCTTTTTTTTGTCTTCACGAACTCCTAGCCTAGAGGAAAATTCCGTAGAAGGGGATGTAGATTGGGACGGGGTGAGTTTATCCGACGAAATCGCCTCAGGATTGTCTAATTTGGACTTTGCAGTTATTGCGGAAGCCATGCCTAGTAAGGCTACAAAAATGCATATGCATTTTATTTTGTTCATCTTGCTCTCTCTAAAAAACGAAATATTAAAATTCTGCGTTAGTTTATTTAATTTTCATGAATTTAATTTGTTATTTTAGTCGTAAGAGACATATTCCTGCAAGTAAATCGGTTGCTTACTGTAAGAGACGCAGTTTCTTAATATAAAAGAGAGAGAATAGTTTGTTACCGATTTGAATTGTTGGAAAATATGTGCTATTGTCAAATTGTAATGTATATATTTTAAATAATTGAGCAGTTAATAAATACACGTCAATAGTTTATTAGAAATGCCATAAATAAACCGTTTCACGTTTCGTAACAAAATATGTTTCCTACTTACAACATCTTACAGCTATCCAAAGGAAATGCACTTTTTCCCATATTCATTTATTAAACTCAATTAAAAAGAATAACTTGTCACACAGTTAACCGTCTTGTTCATACTTACAAGTGTCATGAATGCTTCCTTGCGAACTTTTGCAAAAACAAAAATTAAGGTTCACGTCATATTTAATATGGTACATACTAAACAACGTGAGTACGGCCGTAATTATTAGTTTTTTGTGCTCTAAATGTCTAATAACTGAAAAATGTATGCTTTTTGTTGAAAGCTAATGAATGAATAAAATGCTTGTTTATTAAAAAGGAGATAATCATGCTATGATTTTTATACGTTTGAGAAGTGTCACTTTCTTTATCATTGAAATACTAGAATCTCGAGTGTACTTTATATTACATGCCTTAATCACAGGAAATGTGCACTTAAGTGTAAATGAGAAACAAAGGGGAGTTTTGACGATTCATGTGAATGCATCATCAACTTAAAAGAGATACGAAGAAAAACTCACGGAACTTAATTAGCTAAACTTTCAAAATCATGGAATTATAATTTGAACAAAATAAAATAACATTTTAGAGCATTGCTGTAAATAATAGACATCTGATATGATCATTTAATTATTAAAACGATATATTTTGAAAAAATACAATCTACGACATCAACAGTTCAGAAAAAATCGGTTTCTTTATTTTTGTTCGTGTTATCTTAGCCAATCCTTCTGTACATTTTTACGTTGATCTGTTTTCTCAACCTACACATCCTATCAGGATCAAAAACGCCCAAAATTGTGTCAAATTGTTTTTAAGAAAAATTGGCATAAAAGAATATAAATATTGAAAAGTAGCTTCGCAAATAATTCGATGGTTTGAAGTTTTAGCTACTGTTTACTACAGGTAATTAATAAGTATTCAATGATAAATTAATATGAAATTTTCTGGATTCGATGCATTTAAATGAGTTGATGCATCAATTATCATTGCGTTTTCGTATGCTCGTATTGCCATTTGGCATTTGACTCAGAATATGTATTTACCGAGTTTACTCTCAACTAATAATAAAAATGCTTAAAGATAACATATTTACATATGAAGCAGTTATTTTCAATAAAATCAGGATCCATTATTTTATAGGAATCTAATTGGAATAACGTATACCACTTTCAAATTTATGTATCGTCAACTAAAGCCGGAATAAGTAAGTCTAGAATGTCATCGGAAATTTATATGCACCTTATATGTTCACGTATAACATAACCTGCCCAATATTAATTTCAGATACAATAGATAGTTTGCAAACTTAAAATTAGTATTACCTCAACGAGAAATTTCCAGTGTAAACAGTTTTCCAGGGCCCAGTAAACTATTTCTGTATAACACACTTTTACAAAGCCACCATCCGTAATGCAAACGCACACCAATCCAACTGTCTCTCAAATCTTTCGATTTAATCAACAGCTCAGATTTCCAAATAATCCACTTTGATAGCAGGTCAACACTGCACTAATCTCTCCGACTCTGAACAATATGTAACTGAGTAGTTTATGTAATACTCAATCGAAGTTTATGAAAATGAAAGTGAGCGGTTATCTTGTTTCATAGATCTGTTATTGTGCTGAGCTAAAGATAAACTTCTTAAACCTGCTTAAAGGTCGCCGATTCATGTAGAAATGAAGTAAATGAAAGTAAAATGAACCCTTTATGGGCTTATGAATCACACACTAGCAGAACAAAACCTCATGTTCATTTGAAAAAATTTCACCCGAGTTCATTTTCTTTTTATATCATTTTATGCAAGAGTAAGTATTCTCATACGCTGAGGAGTTATGCACATAACATAACACAAATAAATATATGTGTGGCTACACCTAATGCATGTAATGATATATCCGTTTTTAAGAATAAGAAAAATTCGAAACATAATAACTATAACTTCAAAACGATGTTTGCTCAAAGTGTGCAATTCAATCCTCCCCTATTCCAACATACATTTGCTACAACACCTATATTTAATTCGCAAAAGAATGGCACTAAAGATAAGAGATATTCATATCATGGTTTAAGATTTACTATTTGAGAACACCCACTCTGAGGCATAACGTATACTTCAAGGTAACTACATTGTTATACTTTTGAACGTTGTCATTTTCATGAATTGTCCAACTGCAAGCGAGTGGATTAATTAATTCTAAATTCAAGCCCTGTAACCAACAACATGAAACAACAATGCATTTAAGATACAATAGAGACGAAATTAGCTGAACAACAAGCAATTAGTGATCACTAGTTAAGAACTAGTGATTTAATTTCTATCGTTTTTCATGAGGTCTAGAATTTTTTAGCGAAACCAGAGAACATGAAACTTCTGAAGTATAAGCACTCCTGCAAATTACGGCGAGAATCAAGATCAAGTGGGTAAATAAATACTGCTAGATTTTAGGAAAGTTTTACAAATTGTGGTTTCAGTTTTGAGCGATGATATTGAAAAATAAATACCAACAATCACATTGAATCGAACGTTGCTTTGGATTGAAAGTAAAAATTGTATGTTTATTTTGTACTTGAACGCAGAAACTTTTTTATAAAATCAATTTTTAAACTAGGATTGCTTAACCAGGGACAACATCAAAGTTAAAACGAATTTTTTAACGTTTTAGATTATTTAACAAGTGTTTAAAACCTATAAAATCGTCGTATTTTGATTTAGAAATCGGTATGTCTAAACGTCGATAATCTCATTAGATGAAATTTATTTAATATCTATTTATTGGAACTGTTTAGAATATATCGCTAAATTGTGAAAGCCATCGCATTTAGTTAAGTCCCTGTTGCGGCCTACAATTCCAAAATATTATATTGACTTACGGAACAATACGCACGTATTGATCAACTTACACAATGTCCTTTCATTTAGAGATAATTAAAGACGATGTTCATCGTTTCTCTTTATCGACAACTAATCCTACCCTTGGGCAGAAAACATTAGAAATTCGATATCCATTTATGATTTCTTACATAATGCGAATGCAAAATATTGGTATTAGCTTAACATGTAATCCGGATTAATTTTTGTAAGAACAGCTTAGTTGCCGATTCATTTCTTCGCTCTCCAACCAAAAGTCAATGAGAATGAGAATTTGTTTTAATTGTAGACTTGTTTTATCTATTTAATTAAGAAAGTCTGAATGTATGTATTACCCACTATTGAACACAAATCATTAAATTAAACAACACGGGGTTGTCCGATTGCAGAGAGGGAATATATCCATATACATAATTCCGGCCGTTTGTATGTAAGTCATGGGTACATACGTTTTTGACTCGCTTGACTTATCAAAAAACGACGACAGCCAAAAATTAATAAATAATTTTTGAAGGGGCCTGGTGCTTTTGAAATTTCGAAATTCAGTGACCTGTGACCTGGGCTAACGTGACCTATTGAATTTTTTTTTCGTAAAGTGGTAATGTGAGACACCAATTTACACCGTCGCCATGCGAGAAATACTTTGGCTATGTTGAAATTTCAAAATTGTGACCCCTTGACCTAAAAACGGTCAAAGTTGTCGAAATTTCGAAATTATCGTGTGACATATCTATTCACATCTCCTTCAGATGAGAAACACTTGAAACATGTTGAAATTTCGAAATTTTTATCATTTGGCTTTAAAAATGGGCGAAAGGTTAATTTAAAAAAAATTATGACATTCTCAAAACTCAAATTGTATTCCTGATTGTAATAGTGCGCATTTACGCTCTGAGTCAGCTATATAAACCGAACTAACATCTGCGCTCATCCAAATTATTATTACTGGGAATTTCAAATTCATAAACATTTCAATCCATCCATATACATAATTCCGGCCATTTGTAAGTCATGGGTCTATACGTTTTTGACTCGGTTGACTTATCAAAAAATGACGACAGCCAAAAAATCACAAAAAATTAAAAGGTGTCCTAGGCTATATGACCTTTCGAAATTCCGTGACCTGTGACCTAGGCTTACATGACCTAGAGTAATATTGTACGTAAATGGTCGTGTGATATATCGATTTACACCGCTGAGCTTCGGGAAATACTTTAGCTATGTTGGAATTCTGAAATTTTGACCTCTTGACCTTGAAACGGTCAAAGTCGTCGAAATTTCGAAATTATCGTGTGACATATCGATTGACAACTTCTTTCACCGAGAAATCTTTTGGCTGTGCTGGAATTTCGAAATTTTGGCACCCTGAATATAAAAACGGAGAAACGAAGGAGATAAATTAACTCATAAGGAACTAAAATCTGCGTGAAACAAAAATATGTTTGCTGGGAATTTCAAAATATTTATTTACATTTCACATTCTCCTGTAGTTTCTGTGAAACTTTCTTTGCTCCATATGATTTCTTTAAATTTCGAAACCTTAAATAGTTCATTTTTAAAACCTAAAATATGAAATACAGCGGGACGATATAAAGCGGTTGTTTAGAAGTGGTTGTGGAGTTATTTTTACAAATATTTGTATTTTAGATTCTTAGTGGGCATTGGCATTTAATACTGTTATCATAAGTATAAAAGACCAGAGATGTAAATGTGAAGCTGGAAATTCACAAAACCCGCATCCTCCACTCCCACTCTCATGTGAAGCAAGATATTCTCAAAACCTGCATCCTCCACTCCACTCTCACTCCAACTCATCCATATTCATAAATTAGGCCATTTGTAGCTGATGTTCCAGCTATACATTTCTTACTGGGTTGGCTTATTCTAAAACTGAGATTGCCAAAAATTCACAAATAATTTTTAGAGGGAGGTGGCCAATTTGAAATTTCTGTGACCTGTGACCTCGGCTAACCTGACCTAATGAATTTTTTTCCGTAGAATGGTAATGTGAGACATCAATTTACACTGCCGTTCTCCAAAAAAATGTTTTGGCTATGTTGGAATTTTAAAATTTTGACCCCTTGAACTTGAAACGGTCAAAGTCGTCAAAATTTTGAAATAATCATGTGACATATCAATTAACAACTTTCCGGTTGTGTTCGAAATCTTGACCTTAAAACAGTCAAAGTCGTCGAAATTTCTAAATCACATTATTGTGATACATCAATTCACATCTCCTTCCACCGAGAAAACTTTCGAGTTTAAAATTTAGAAACTTTGTTTTCATGATCTTTAAAGCTGTTTAAATTGTCGATATCTCTTCAGAAATTCATTTTAAAGGTTTTAAAGAAAGTTTGGATATGTACTTTTAAAAACATTGCACCTCCGGTAGCTTGACTCATTCAAAACTGGAATAGTTTAAAACCGAGAGGAAGGGCTTTACAATCTTAAAAACTGTGTTTTCAACGGCGGTATGCATAGCGGTTATGAGGCAATATGGATATTGAAGATTAGTTGATTAATGGACACATTGATGAGAAATATACCCAGCGTTTTGAGAGTATGTGGATGTGGTTTAAACGTTATGTGGTAGCAGGGTGTACCGCCGTAGTGGGGGCTATAAAGTTCCAGATTTATGGGAGCTTACGATTGGATTCATTTTTGTCTTGGGTTTATGTCTCAAGTTAAAAAATAATATCGCTTATCGGCTAAGTTCCCCTATGGCCCGTATACGGGCCTGTGGCTGCCTAGTATATATATAAGTCAGCAAGTTCAGGAGTGAGGCTTTGGTTCTGTAATGGAATCTCAAGTTAAGCAATGATTGAATCGAAGGACTTGGGATGGGTGACCGTAAGGTTGTCGGTTCTGAGTCTGGGCAAAAAAGCTGACTGGAGACTGAGAGCCTGCAATTCCACAGCAGTTTAGCATATCTTGATATGCTAATTAATCTCAGCAAGGAAAGGTGGGGATATGGCTCGGTGTAACTAGTACGGTATCCCTTAACGAGCGAAAGCTACCTTCCTACCTGGTATGTCCTCGAGGGAAGAACAGTACGCTGACTCGATCTGACAAATAAAGCTAAACAAACAAACAACAAACAATATTATTGTACGGATTGTACAAAATCGCATCAATCTAGTGATCCTAATTTTTCCAAAAATTGATTGATTGAAACTGAACGGGCATGCAACCATTTATCTGCCATTAAGGTATTTACTTAACTTTCATATAGAAAACAATATAAGATCAAAAATTTCGTTTTCATCTGACTGTTCCCAACTTCCGACCTTCATTAATTAAACCAGTCCGTAATATAGACAAGACAACAAAAAACGAATATGTAACAGTCAATCATTTCAGAGCGATCAAACTATCAATGTTAACCTTAAAGCACTATCAGAAAGATGCTTATGGAAAGTATATACCCTTTAAGATTACAATTTCAATATTCATTTATTAAGGGGTGAAACCCCTTATTGGTTTTACTCTGTCCGTCCGTCCGTGTGTCCGTCCGTTCGTACTCTAGCGTTCGAACGGTTAAACTTTTTTGATTTTTTTTTCACATTTCGAAACTGCAGTGTCCTCACCACGAGCCTATTGTTTTTGGAAACAATCGGTAACACCCATCGTTAAAAAAAAAATTCGAAACACTTGAACTCATCAAGCAATCGCATATTTTTATAACTCGACATACAATACGTTGAATTTCATGGAGCCATTGCAGTGCCTATTACTTTTGATTATTAATCATAAACATAAATATGTGGAACCACTCACAAGTGTCGAGTGCCACGTCTCACGTAAAACAAGTTGTTTCGCCCCTTGTTTACGTGCGTTTGTAACAGTTTATTGCTGTATGAAGATAAACAAATTAAATTAAACACGCATTTGATTCGAGATCCCATAGCCATACCTAATATTGTGCATCATATCAATTATAAAAAGAAAGTATGTGAACTCGTCGTCAATGTCAAGAGTTACTTCGTTCAACCTCCGAAGAATACAACAATATCGCAACAACAACAATAACTTAGGAGCCGAAAAAATGGGACAACCATTTTAGTCATTTTAGTTAGATTAAAATGGTACTCCTTATTAAGGAGTAGGATCTTTCGCTGAATTCTAATGCCAACTTTTCTGTAGCTTTGAAGCGCAAACAATAGAATTTGACCTTAGAAAAGAAAAGGAGCAGGATGTTGGGATAAAAATGAGATCTATACATTCAAGATTAGTGAAAATAATTTCGTAGATGGAAATCTTCAAGTATCAATTGTTGTTACAATTTGCAATCTTACTTTTATTCTCTAACCAGGTTAAAGGAATAAGGGGAGGCAGTTAGTAGGAAGGAGCAGAGTTTGAAAATAAACGAACATTTAAGCTCAACACCATCATACACATATTTATATATGAATGAAGTCGAAATTGTCATCCCCATAAAAATTGCAGCGGATCTCTGATTGTAAAATGCAAGATTCCGAATCGCGTGACACACGCTCATTTCGAACTGACGTACTCTATAACTTTAATCGTCAGCTATAATATTAATTCGAGGATGAATATCGTGACACAAAAGCCCACAATTAGAATGAGATCTCTCTCTCTCTCTCTCTCGTTCTAAGGTAGTGGAGAGACCATCGTTTTGATAAAATTTAATCATCATCTCGACTTGTAAGTACATGTACAAGGATCATTTAAAGAATAACTTCCTTTCATAGCCTGATGAAGATCAGAAAGAAAGTAAATTAATAAATGGGATGTATTTGCAATTAATAATTGACAGAGGAACATGCAGACTACAAGTCAACTGCATGCCATTGTTAATCATAAATGATAGTTCTTTGTCAAGTTTACATGAGATGATAATATGGGACAAAAATCTCGAGCAGAAAGCCCTACTGGCATGGACGAAGAGTAATTTCGTTAAGTACACTCTACATTCACCATTTTATTACAAATGTTAATGTTACAAGGAACTCAGACAAAGGAGACAAATAAACAGCACAAATTGCCGAGATTGCATGGGAATTTAGGAAGAGTAATATTTATAATCTACATACATGACGGGAATATGTAGCTTAAGAAGATTACTGCTCGTAAATTAAAATAAGATATAACTCGAAGAAATTTCTCATCCGGCTCCCGTTGTTTCAGTTTCACGATCTGAATAATCCCTAATTTAAGGTGCATTTAGTGTGTCCTAAAACATAATCTCAAGACGGTTAAAGCGTATAATATGGCAAAGACAATAGGGAAATGCGGAGTTGAGAGGAATATAAGAAAGTCATCAAATTGGGTTTAGGTAAAACCCTTAAACTAAAGGAAATTATTCCTTTACGTTTCTCGAGTATATAGACAACTGTGTCACAATGTCACTCTCTCACAAAACCAATCCAGGGATGACAGTAATAACAGAGGAAGAAAGATTACTGGCTGTGACATTGTAGTCGTTTCAAGAACCATTTTAATTTAAAGGCCGTACTGTTTCATTAGGCTCCGAGACTTGCATAATTGTGAGAATATTTTCCTCTTGAGATTGGCAATTTAGCCCTAAAACAAATCATTGTTTATGATGATTGCAGTTTGAAAAGGCGGAGGAAAACAGTAAATTATGAATTAGTAGGTGAACTTGGGAGGACAAATTGTGTAGTAGCCAAAACATTGCAGTTGAAACAATGGGCGTTTAGCAATTGTTTCTCGGCGCCTATATATCCATCTAATTTTTGTAATCCGTCAATTCTTAAAACACAGTACCGCCTTGTACACTTCGCGTTCTGATTGTTCATTGTCACTTTCTGGTTCTGTGCCTCTATCACGATTCCACACCACCATTTCGTAAGATAGCAAGGAACAATTTATGAAAACTTTGGACTTTTAAAACTTTAAAATGAAAGCATATCCCTGCGTACACCTTCGACCGTGAATCTTCTATCCGCCACACCTACCATTTGACGAAACACAAAGAATTTAATATTCGAAAGTGAAAAATATAGGGTGTTTATGACCTCTCCTCTCTAAATCTGAACGCACCGATGACGCTTTACTTACGCATTTATTTTTAATAGGGCGAGAATTTTTTTTAAATCGTTCGGAAACATTGAACTGAAATGGACTTTAAGACAGTGTGGTAAAGGAGATTTATTCCTTAGGGATTGACGTCAAAAATTAGGAATAATCTATCAATAGATACAACAAAACTCAAAACAAGAATTTCCGCTATGAATGGTTTCAAAAGGTTGAAATGGTCACGGAATAAAATTTTGCGAATGGTAAAACTGCGTGTAAATTAAATGAATAAATAAAAAAGGCACCGGGATTCAAGATGGGATAATCATTATTTTTATCTATAGAGGTAAAGTATATAAGTTTTCATAAAAATGACGGAATGAGCCATTATTTCGACCAAGCGGTAACTGCCTCCAATATTACAATCAACTTTCCAACCGTTGACAGTGGAAAAAGGTTCTACGAGAAAGAGCGGAGTCAATCAATTTAACTAATTTCAAGGTAACGCAACGCAAGCGAACCAGGGAAAATGAATTGTTGTGTTATGAAACGAATGAGCCGAGGGTGTGAAAGAATTATCTCATTAAAGAGCTTCATAACACAACTCAACTTAATTCTCAACGGACCCATCATAAACTTAAACGATTTATTTCGACAAATGACCATCATCATTCAAATGCCAACTATTGTGATTACAGATTTGTAATGCGTTCAACGGGGAACCGTTCATTGTCTCCTTTTGATCTAGAACCTTGAAACTTGCATAAAAGAGTCTTTTTATCTCTCAAAAAAGTATGAACTCTATGATCGTATTTGAGGAATTTAGAACAGAAAAATCATGGATGGCATAGGAAGTCAGAACCTCTTGATATTTTTTTCGGAAAATTAGCGCATTCCGTAAAAATCAGGGTAGTGCAGCCTCTTATAAATCGTGACCAAATATGCAACTAATGATGAGCAGAAGCGAATATATAAGTCCGAGAGCTCTGAGCAAAACCGAGCCATAAACCCATATGCACGGCAGGACGTTAAAATCCTAAATAGAAAAAATATAAAGAAGTCTGGGTTAGTACGAGGTATGATTTGCAAATTTTTTGAATGTTTTTAAACAAGGAAATCTGCAAAATTGCAGTCAAGCGTCTTTGAAAATAGTCTATTGCATGTACTTTAAGAAATAATAAGTATCCACAGGAGTTGTAAAAACATGGCAATTAATTTTACGATAACAATCAAACAGTTAAAGCTTAGATTTGCTAAAAATGCTCTACTTTACATAAATATATTTAACTTATTTGCACATGGAAGCCTTTTAAGCAGTCATGGGGGGAATCTTTATTTTTATTATTAAATAATCTGTAACTATAGTTGATAGTTCTCTCCTCAGAAAGTAATAACAAGTCGTGCTCTTAAAATCGTTCAATCGGATTATGACTGTTTACGCCTATGAGGGGACCTATTTTACATATTTATGCAGCAGAAATAACCAGAACAAAACCAAAAAGTCAGCAGTGGACCATGAACGAGGATTGGATCTAAATATTTTGACCTGAAACTCATTTAACACCCTCCACTTTATTTAAATCTTAAGATTTTTTCAATTTGTTGTCACCATAATGTTATCGTCACTTTCTGATTACTAATTGCCTTAAAATGGAAAAGCTTTCAGGAATAAAAACACTAAAAAACTCACGAACCTTTCCTCTTTAACTACATCAAACGCGTTATTATTAATAGTTATCCTTATTCCGATCACATTTTAAATTATAGGGCTCGAACCCAGTGGAAATACGGGACATGTTAATAATTTTATATAAAAATCGACAGCCTGTTAGATCAAAATCTATACCTAATGCACCAGACAAATTTAATAACTGAACAGTTAACTGAAGTATGGTGGCTACTTCATTTTGTCTAGTCGTAGCAAATTTGAATGACTATTGAAGGAGAAATAATAACAACTTTGTCATGCTGGTCTAAGTCTAAAACATGCTTCATTCTAAGGTTAACTGGTTCTAATTTTTTTAGGATTAAAGGGTCTAGCAGTTTGTTAAACGTGCTTTTGATTGGAATCACAGAAGAGCTAATTCCTTGATAATAATATATATTTTCTGATTGCACTGCGATTAAAGTTGTCTATTCTGTTATTTTACACTTACAAGTCATTCTTCCTGTTGTGTGTTGATGACATTTCACTCCTTTTTTGTTCTTTGCATTTGTAACGATGAGCTTTCTTAGAAATCCAACAGCGGGTTGCAGTAGGTCTCTCCAATACCTATTTATAGTTTCCTAATAGACCCGATCCGACTAAGTCGGCAACAGTAACACAGAAATATTTTACCTGTGATTTTTAATAACATTAAAATTCAATTGAGTGCAAAAATATACGAATATATAAAATCCCTATATAGTCAAAAAACAATTAATCAATAACCGTTAACAAAAACTTTCGTATGCTCAAAAGTACCTCATATTTCGAGCTATCAAATAATTCAAGGAATTTTTCTTTTATCGACTTGATTTGATTTCTAATATGTTCTCTGCGGAATTAATTCCATGCCAAATTTTAATAAAATCCCGTTATTATTGGTAAGTGAAAATGAAAACGATAGAGTCATTAGTATTTAATATTTTCCCTCATCCGACTTGTCTATGTGGATTAACTATAGCTGCATAAGTCACGAAATCCACTTCAAGGATAAATGATTCGTGTCCTCCCAAAAGCTTTTTGATTTCACTTGGTTAATTGCCAATTGCTGACTCTCGGAAAACACAATATTATAGGAAAATGAGTTCAAAGAAGGATAAAGTCACAATAACCCTTGAAAATCATGGATCTTGAACCAAAAGGCGATTAAGTTAAGACAATGACATTACATTTGTAAAGCAACGAAACTGAAAAATCAAGCAGAAGAATAATCAGGGAAACCCTCGTCTCAAGTGAATGGCTCTTGAAAATTATTGCTTTTTAAAGCCAAAGCCTCTTAAAATATTTTCCAAGAAAGGAAATCTTCACTTTATTTTGCATGTAAACAGGAGTCAGTGATTTGAACAATAAGTCAATCGGAAGTGATGCTTACTCTACCGTTCAAAATTCATCCATATTATCACTCGTTTTCAGACCTCGGATCTTCAACGATCTCATTCTGAACTTGATTTTGTCGTCTCTGAAAACTTATTTTTAGGCTTATAAAATATCAAGTCGAGTCAACAAAGTACAAATTTGGTGTATTTTTAAATATTTCTTCCTTCCTCTTATACTTAAACTGAGAAGGGGTTTAATTCTCCAGGTGTGACGGAATGCGACAGGGATCAGTTGATATACATTAGATCTATAAACCAGGGCACCTGCCACTTTTTCATCTCTCTCTCTCTCTCTCTCTGTTTTGTGCAGATATGGCTAAATGCTTGAATGTAAAGATACTTGCGACCGTTTAAAGTTTAAACTGCCATCGAATCATCTTCAGGAGATGCTAGAAATGTATACATTATAGGAGATAATGTATAGGAGTCCTCTATAAGCGTGAATCCTCTTCACGAATCCCAAAGAAGAAGAGTTGCAAAGTTCTTTAGCTTTTACTTTACCTTAACTTTTAACACTAACATTTCTAATCAGTCCTCGCCTTGTCGTCCGCCTCATCTTCATATACACGAGGGCCATCCTCTTCCTCCTTAATCGACAATTACCTCCACATTAAGATTACGGGAGCAAGTAGACTCCTTCCTCATTGCCTTTTTGTCAAGACAGAGATTCTCATCAACTCTTCTGATCCTCTCTTAGAAACATAAACAATCGGAGACTCATTCAATTTACTTTAACGGTTAGTTTACCAGAAGTTCGTGAATGGACTGTAACGTTGGAGTTGCCGGTTAGTTATACGAGGATTGTTTTTTTGTTTACTTCGAAGCAGAAAATCCGTGAAGATCTGAAACTGCAATTTATAGTGTGTTGGCTGATTTGATTTGAAACCTGCACAGAGGACTGCTGTTGATTGTGATTTAACTGTTGGAAATTGGAGCTATCGTATAGGAAGTCAAATTACTTCAAGTCGATATAATAGTGATGGGTAAATATTTATTCGGGTTTAGAATTGATTGTAAATTCTCACGTTCATTCATAATATAAGGCATGAAAAAATAAATGCTGTGACAAAGCCCGAAGAACCGTTTCGAGTAAATAAGGTATGGCGTGGAATTGTAAGGTTGAGATGGAATGGGACATTTTTAGCTTTGGGAATTTGGAGCAAAAAGTCGTTGAATTTCTTTATGCTGAATTTTATGCATAGTATTGACATTAAAATTATATTCCAACAAACAAGTATAAACAGTAACAGACTAGTAAGAGTAACTCCAACAGATAAAACAGACTAAGAAAGTCATACTTTCAAATATAAAAATTTCCAATCAATTGGACTTGAAATTCAATTCGTTGTTTACATATTATAAGTATTCATACTAACTTTGGACGCTATTCGGATGTCCAATGATTTGAGGGATGTAATAATGACACTATAATAATTTGATTATGCTGATTACGAAAATCATAATATTTAGCTCTGCCCATTGAATTGAATTTCGCATTATGTATGTCAAATATAGGTGAGATGGGAAGGTCGAAACGTGTAAATTTAGCCCTCCCAATATTATTAGTAATACATACTATACATATTATTAATACATATTATTAGTAATACCCAATACTATTTCTTGTTAATGAAACCGCTATTTACAGCGCAATACAATTTGTTCTATTCTCTAATATTAACTCCCTATTTTATTTCGAGCATATGCCTAATCAAAATGAGGTTAAAAACTGGAAATTTTGTATTTTTCTGCCTACCCCCTTTCCACCGCTGCTAATTATTACCTCACAGTGCGCGTCCTCGGACCTTCGCAGCTACTTTTGAGCTCTATATGCTTGACGGCCATCGGCAGAGCTAATTATTATCATTTTCGTAATCAGCATCATAAAATTAAGTGGTTTACATTGATCGGTGACCACACCAGTACTGTCCATGTTGTAAGAGAGGGATCAACAATCATTTGAATTCGTGTGGATTTTTTTTTAATTTATGACCTTTACTATTCACCTGGGGATAGTTTTGTTTCGAATCATCCAATGTGATGGGATTGCATTTGGCATTTTGATGTGATTTTTTTCTGGAAGGAAATTAGGCTTGTTGAAAATAAGACATAAAAGACGCTGAAATTTGTTCACCCTTACAATTTGTGTGAATTTATCAAAAGAGGGTATTAATTGTATTAAATATACAATATTATCACCGTCTAAAATAGAGTCATGCAACCTAACTACTTGCTTAATTTTAATAACTTGACAAACTGACATTGACGATATTTAAATTAGATCTATCATATTTTGAAATACATGTATCAAAAACTGCAATTACCAATTGTAGCAACCAGTCTAATTCTTAAACTTTTCTAAACTCAACGAATGCGTATGAAAAACATTGCGATGTAACAAGTAAGGGTGTGTAAGGCATCTATAGACCATCTTGATTGAATAGGCCATCAATAATGCAAAGATGTAAAGATGTGTATCTTCAATCTGAACTTAAGAAATTCTTATTCACACCGTCGTTAAGAAAGGATGAAAAAAATGGTTAAAGTTTATCTACACCTAATCAATGAACCCCAGCAACAACAGTCGGCGTTTGTACTTTAGTTTAGTTCATCCTGAGTGACTTGAACATAATAGCTTCTTGTCAACTTATGCAAATAAATCCTTAAATCTTCATCTTCTTTCGGCCCAAACTTTTCTTTTTTCCCCTCGGAAAGTAGGTTGCAGTTAATTGAGATCAAAGATTGTTCCTTGTTACAAGAGAGGAGGGTGAAGTACAATTTCTCATGCTTTGATATTGTGATAACGAGGGATTAAAAGAAGAGAGGTTGGCCATTTAATTTAAACTAAGTCAAATTCACATGAGGGAAAAAAGCAGAGGACTCCATATATTAAAGACGGAGGGGATAACTAGGTGTCGAGAGATTCTATTAGTTGCATTGCATATAGTTAATAATATCTTGCATAGAAATCAATGTCAGTGTCAAAGATAAGAAACTACGAAGATGACACGGCAAATACTTAAAGGATGATACAGATGATGAAACAAAAGACCCTTTCCTAGAATCGTTGATCTCCAACAGTTTTCATTTTATTTTCCAGGTTGACGCTCAACCAAGGGGAAACGGAATATTGCAGACTGAAGAGGATCGCGTCTTCGTTCGTGGCGTGGCATCGTATCACTAGCAATTGTCTCCTCATTGCACCTGGTTACTTTAACTTTGTCACTCTCTTGGTCTTCAAGGAGTAGATGCAGTTGAGCATAACGGGTGCCTCTCCTCTACTACTTGGCTCGTCTCTCTGCCTCTGAGAGGAGACAAAGACTTGAAAACCCAAACAAGCAAAAGACAAATCATCATGCTTACAACGGAACTATCTGCCCGTGCCTTGTTCACTCTTTTACTTCTTGGACCTATCCGAGGGGGATTGTGTCAGTTACAAGGGGATCAAAACGAGGATACTTGGGCAAGGACGGGAGAAATCAAAAGGGATGAGCCCGAATCCAGAGATGCTTCTTCCTCGGAGGCTGGTATCCTACTTCCTGCTGATGATAAATACAACTTTGTTGGAGATGATGACCCGTCGTATGCTTCAAAAACCGTTTGGAGAAGTGGACGGGATTCTGGAAGAAGTTCCCCATTTCCAGCAACTACTGTAGTTTCCACAAATTCATATTCTGTCAGGCCTGGAGGTAGCTCCTCATCGTCGTCGTCATCGGGTGCCGGGACCGGATCCTCTGTTTTTCTGAACACAAAACCATTGACCATTGTCACAACTGGGAATGGTTACAATGGACAGTCTCCTTATTCACCTCCTAAAGGAAATTACGACAGTTTGTATACTTCTCCTCATTCAAAGAATAACGACAAAACTACCGTGTATGTGAAGAATAACTGCTATGGATCTCGATGTCCAACATCTTCGAGACGGCCCGATCAACATGACGATGATAATAAAAGTTATCACTACGTAATGAATAAGGATGTGAAGCAGAAGCTCAAAAGATATAATGAGGGGCCAATCCGTCGAACCGGGGAATTTGGAGAGTTTCCACTTGAGCATCAAATGACGTTAAGTCTACCGTTTAGAGTTGAGCCGGCTGTACCGCAAAAGGATTTAAAGTACCCTTACCGATTTCCAAACCAGAATCGGAATAATCGAAGGGTGTCCAGAACAACAACCACAACCCCAGGATGGGTGAAACTCCAGCCAATTTTCCCCGACCAGTATGACCTATTTAGCCTCAATAATACGAAAATGTACAGCCCTGAGCAAGCGGCGTTGGAAAATAATTCCAAGTTTTCAAACCGTCTTGGAATTGAGCTGAATCCAGAAAGTTTTGCCAACCGTTGGGGATGGGGTGGTGACAGCCAGTCACATAATCAGGACCAAGGAAGTGGATCAAGGCTGCCGACTTGGCTTCAACAGATTCACAGTTCTTTCAAAGGAGGGCCAACCAGAGACTCAGACAATAAGAACTGGGTGAAGTTGGACCCCATACGGATTACTGGTACATCAATATCTAAATGGGCACCCAAAGGAACTCCAACCTCCGAGCTGCCAACAACAAACTGGCCTTCAAGAGATCACAGGCCTGGTGGCAGTTTTATTAGCAACAGCAACAATTACAATCCTAATCCCAACAAGTGGAATGATCACCTTGATAGTTTCAATAAGTTGAGTCGGCCATCCTATGTCCCACATCCGATTTCTTTAGAATCTCATCAAGGTTGGGCTCCAAACAAGCACAGTCATCCTCAGTCTCCTTCTTCTTGGGACCGAACTCCAACAAATCAATGGGATGAAGTCGTTTATCCAGAAGGACCATCCTCTGCCACCGCTAGTTGGCAACAGGATAAGGACACGAAATATCCATCATCATTTTCGGGTTCAACCCCGTCGTCTTCACCTTGGCCATCGGATACTCGGCGACCCGGTACCGGCTCATGGTCAGCGGACAGAGGCAGACCTCAATTTTCGAATCAGCCCTACGGGGGAAATCGACGACAGGGATCCCATTCGTATCCCGATGGAAATTCGCATGACCCCGATTCCCGCTGGGTTCTTGTCTCTAATAGCCGCAAAGTTTCCGTTTCTCCATCTGAATCCCACAGAGGCTCTAACTACAATGACCGACCCAAGTACCACCCCAGTTTCGACAAATTCGCCGACTTTCCTTTTTACTTTGAAAATCCTAATGGACACAGGGTAGGGAAGAACGTCAAGTCTCTTCTTGTTACGGCCCCTTCTAAATCATCTTCAAATCCGGAAGTTTCAGACCAAGATGACGCTTTCAAGAAGATCAATGCGACATTGTCGAATTTGACTCCAGTACTCTCGGTGCGGGGATCCCCTTCACGTCGACCTTCTGATTCGGATTTGAATAAAATCAGAACCCCCAGTAAACCTAAGAAAGTTACGAATAAGCCTCGGGTAAAATTACCAGCATTTATGAAACCGTATGCAGGGGATGGAAGAGCCGTTGTTGGGAATACCACTGTCAGCTCTCCACTTCAGCAGATTCGACAGGGATTGAGCATCAATCCCGTATACGCTGCAATGGGGGCTGGGATGATTCCAGCAACTATGGCCGCCGTTCTTCCCATGATGTTGGGAAGAAAGCGACGAGATGTTTCTCATTTTAATTCAAATAATTTGCCAAAAATGAAATCAGAGATCCAAAGGAATGGACCGCCGTCTGCATCTTTAATATTCTTGAATAATGATTCAACGGCAAGATTTTTAATGTCGCAGCCTTACATTTATGGGAATAGGGTATCGAGGTTTGCAAAAGGAAATGATTTAAGTAAAACGTAATCACTTCAAGTTAAAAAAAACAGACAACGAATGTGCTATTTTACAGCATTTGAGGCGTTACATTTTGTACCAAAAAGTATGTATAATTTATACATCATTTAGTTTCCGAGTGTCTGAAAAGTTTAATTCGAGTTGTTCAATGCCTTCCTAATATTACTTTTTAGTAACTTTTAGTAATTATTTAACAGTTGCTTTAGATGATTAGCCACCTGTTGATAAAGCTTATCTGATCTAATTTCACAGGTCAAATTTGCATTTTTGGATATCGACGGAACTTATCAATTTAATCTTGTTTAGTGATAAGTTTCCCCTAGCTAATATTTTGTTCACTATTTTAATAATGATTTTACGGACTTGGAATGTAATTGAGTTGCCTATTGTTAGTAACTTATCAGCTATTAATCTGAATCCAAGGACTGGTTCCTAGAAAGCATTGTGAGTTTTTAGGTGGTGATCCAAAGGCAGAAAATTATATATTTTCTAGCAATTTGCAAAATGAAAACATAGCGGTTATTTAGTGGAATTAAAAAATTATAATTTATGTAAGGTTGTTACTATATGTGTAATATTTATGCGTCTGTTTTGTTTTTGTGTTTGGTTTTGTTAGCTTATAAATGAAAGATATCTAAATAACAAAAAAAACAATGTAAGAATGTAACCCATATCCAGATAGCTTGTGTTGAGCAGCTATTCAGAGTTTTTTAAACAAATGTACTAACACAATTTATAATCAAACCAAGTTAATAAAAGTTTCATCAATACAAGCTTTGGAAATGTTTCCAAAAATCTCTAAAGACAAAACTATTATGTATTTTTAGGTCTATTAAAATATTTTAATGAATTTTTAACTTCAAAGGAACCATTGATAGAGATTTGAAAAGAAATCGAAGAATGGATGGAACTTTGTCAACAAAGCAAAATTAAATCTATATCTATATGCTTGATGGTTCGAAAAATTAAAATAGGATCTGATTTGTTCCAGCAAGTGTTGGAAAATGATTTAATTTAAAAACACTTCCCTGAATCAAAAGTAATTAAAGATTGTTTTTATAACAAAAACTTTCCTACTTTTAATAAATGACCAATTTTTGGTGAATTTTGCCAGTAGATTTACCAGCTCTAGCCCCTTAAAAAAGGTGGTGCGGCTTTTCGTTTTCAGATAATAAACCATCGTACTCTACTAAAATATTGCTTAAAACGGCAAACAGTTAGTTATTGTCTCATAATAATTTTTTTACTCGGCATAATCCGAATTATTATTTGTAATTATTAATTTAATACTCATTGTTAGTATTAGGTTTAAAATTAAACTTTGTATTTCAGTAGGTCCTTTTTAATTCGGCATCGGAGCTATCTAAACTACCATTATTCATAGGATGCACAGGTTGATAAATAAAGACATCAAGGCTGGATGCCATCTTGTACTATCCATCGTTCAAACACAACATTATCAAACTTTTGAAACGTGAAATCAAAATAATTCTCTTCATAAATATATTGTGTGACTTCTCCTATAATGATTTTTGCAGTGTCAACAACACGAGTCAAAATAATTAGACAGTGCTTGCTGGAACTCAATTTGTTTTAGATAAAATTCCGAAAAATACTAGAAGAAATGTGTTTAACAATACTGAATATCGAACAAAATCATTTGATTACACATTTGAGGAGAGGAGACGTAAAAACAACAGTTGACGACTAAAAAACCGCAAGCATTGCAGAGTTTTTTTTTAATACTTTATAAAGGTTGACCGAGCGGATGTGTCAGAGTTGATCGAGAGTAGAATACAAGGGAATTTAAACACGATTTCAAAACTACTATATATGCAATATTACTACTGTCCCGAGAACATATCCGAAAATCTAATTATGTTTCAATGAAAACTTGTATCCACTGTCCTATAATATTAATTAATTAAATCTATATCGCACATCGATAATCCCTTTTGTGTCAATAAATTTTTTTTAGCGAGAACAGTTCAGGTAACAATTTAAAATATGTTCAGATTAAAAAACCACATATTCCAGAATAAGTCCGATAACCTTCGAATCCTTCTCTAAATCAAACTTGGAATATGAAAAAAATGTCTGATAATAATAATCATACTTTCATTAGTCTATAAGATAATTAAAACGTTTTACAACAATCAAAGGCATGGAAGAGAAAATAAATTCGAATATTGAATCTATTTTATTTGTGTTCCCCGTGGGAACTTGTATAAAAAAGGAATGTGTGGCTACCCCGATTTAGTTTTAAAACCATGTCAAATGGTCAGTAGCATTATTAATTTTCGTAGATTGAAGCCGATTGGGAGAGTCAAGCAGATCCTTGACTACTTGAGTTCAGTCACTTGAAGATCACTCCACATCATTTTTCAATCTCGTGTTATTTCAAAGAATTGAGTTTCAAAAATCCTGTCCTAATTTAAACTTTCGATAATAATTTTGAATGCCTCATGCGAAAATTGAATGTTACATTGTTGAACATCTCAATACATCAATGGGAGTTTCTTTTATTGTTCAATCAATCATAATATGCAAAAGAAGAAAATTCGGCAAGGATTTTAAGTTTCAAAATAAGAGCTCGTCTAAAAGTAGCGTCATCCAATTCAAAGTTTCGTTAATCAAAGTCTAAAAAATTCTCGCAGACTTCTTCTAACTTCAAGTAGATAATGGATTGAAGTAAACAGGCGAAGAAAGCAGATTTGACCATTACAAACGGTCAGTTGTATGAAATCACTAAATGGTGGAGAATCATCTCAACAACGGAGACAAGTTGCTGTGATGATGAGTTGATGAGTGCACCACGGGTGTCTAAAAGTGCATGTATACATAGAATTTCCATTTAATGATAAAACTGCCTACTGTGACCATTTTTCACTTTATGAATTGCAATTTTTCCTTTTTAGCTTTTGATTTGATGAAAGATATCGTCTCGTATTTTGAATTCTAGGTCAAGTTGCAAAGCATACGAAAACATTTCATGCAAATTGATGAATAAACTGGCAAATTCTATTCTCCGTCCCTACACAGTTATATATAGCTTCTTGAATGCATTCATCTTCGTCGGACTAGTAATTTCCTGCAATCATAACTACCAATTTAAAAAGCTGATTAAATATGTAATTTAAAATTTAATTTCGTCTGCTTCTTGTAACTCGCTTTGTGTGAGTAATAGGGATAACAAATTTACAATACTTTTTCATTGATTCCTTGCAAATGACAGGCCTTAAATGGACTTCCTAAATTAGTCACCACAAGTCGTATATTCGGAGGTATGCAAATGTAGAAGTGCACAGTAGGTGGAAATCACATTTGAAGCTCACGGAATATCAATATGCTTATTACGCTTGATTGATGACAAGTACGACAATCGAGCACACATACGTATTCAAAAATCATTAACTGATGACAATTCTTTGTTTTGAATGGCCCCAAAAGAGATTAATTGCATCTTACTCACGAGTTTAAAACTAATTCTAGTTTAAAATGCTTTCAAATGTAAACCTTGCAGGCTACGCGGATGCGATTAGAATCTAACAAAATTTCGAAAGTCCACTAATCCGGCTTCTTTTAAATTTTAAAACGAAGTCTTATTATTAAAAATTAATCTCAAAAACCGAAAAGAGACCAAGGACTATTAATGGAGTAGTAATAACTTTATCTTCTTCGAAACAGCTCCTTTGTTGAGTTCCTAAAAGTATTTATTGTAATTGAAGGGCTCATGCCGATTTTCCTGCACAATGACAATTCAACTTCTTTTTAAAAATTTTAGGAATGGGTTGTTGGAATGTTTTGAATTAAATAAATATGTGCTGAGATGAAAATAAAGAACCCACCGTCATTATAAAGCTCCAAATAGCTGAGATAATACGATTCTAAATGTGAGCAATTTTGCTAAATCTGACACACATTGACATACATTTCTTTGCTGTCCTCAAACCTTCATTCTAAGAACATTTTTTTGATCCGCATAATACATTCGGCCAGTTCAATTTTCAATATCTAGGATGCAAATATGCCGTGTCCCAGCAGGGTCATCTCAGGATAGTCAAGCTAGACCGAATAACTATAATATAATATCATCCACGCATCGTACGACGATTAACTATATGTCCCAGGAAAGATGTTTTATGCTGTGAAAGCATTGTATTCAATGAGTAAAAGTATCGATTTCAAAGCAGACAATAAAGAATTAAAGGATGATTAATTTAAAGCGTTTCAAACAAAATCATGATTTCTAAATCCAATCTGCACGATTATTTCCCTGCCTTTGTTAAGATCCCTTCTGTATGCTAGAGCAATGAAATACTTTTATAACATATTTTTCCCTATTTTCGATCCCCAAAATATTTTGTTTGATTTTCGATTGTAAAATCTCAACAATGCCAATAGAATCTAGTTTTAAGGTTTTGACGATAAAAACTGCACTCATCTTATCAACTCAGTTTGTAGTTTGCAGCCCAACTGCCAGTTTCAAAGTCATTGCCATCTGTTCAAATACTTACTTTAGTGGAATTATGAAAGAAAGGAAATGAGAAACAAAAATGAAATGAAATTAACTTTGCGGTTGGATCACTTCATTGAGAGTTGGATCCCAAGTATCTCAACACCACATAAGGTTCAGAGTTGGTCAGTGAAGCAGGATGTAAATAAATAAAAGTGTTGAAAAAGAAGGAACCAGACAAAGCAGAACATGAAGGATATATATGAGAGAATTTGCAGCAGAATCTGATGATAGTGTTGTGATGCATCTACCAATTATTGACTCACAATACCCGTGTCCCGTTATAAGCCTCTTAAAAAAGATCCTCTTCAATACAGCGTGATCATCCAACTGGGGCTAACAAAAGCACGATGTTTTTTGCTCACCACCCTATATTTTTCATCATTTTGATTGCTTTAGTCGTCTTCAGTAGGTTAAGAACCACAAGATCAACAGACGGGACAAGAATAGCTCACAAGTAATCGCAGTAGTAAGTAATGCTATGATCAAATTCAGAGAAAGATATCCAATGGGGGATTCTCAGGTATCTTCTAAGGTGGATTATCAGTAATCATCTACGAGTCCAAAGTATACCATCATTCCATCAGTCCCTTCTTCACTATCATCACATTCGCATTAAGGCCTCCTCGCCGGTGGTGGACATCCAAATTAAGAACCCATCAGTCCACAGGATTTGTAGGAACATCTATTTCGAATTCTGCATTAGTAGCAATCTCGCTGTCCTACAAAGCACTACCAACCCCGTCGACGAAATCGCTTTACCGAAGTTATATAAGGCGAATAGAATCAGAAGGGGTTCTTGCAGTTTAGGGTTAACACTGAGACGGGCCAGAGGTACTCAGTTTGGTTCAACGTTTCAACGGAAGCAAAGCAATTGAAACAGGCTTGGGTTCTGCGGTAGAGATTTCTGAAAAGTTTTGAAAAGATTTTAGTGTTCTTTGGTATTAAAAAGCAGAGAGTGACGGCTTCATAGAAGTCGGTGAAAGTTGGGGTTTTAGAACATTTTAACCAATCTCAACGCTTGCGTTTGGGAAATCTACGGTGACATAATGCGTGTTTTCAGGTACTCGTTACTTGTTTCCACCGTGTGGTTGGGAATTTCCCTGGATTTTGTGCATTGTAAAAGTTTGACACGTAAGTCTTAAGGGTTTTCTCTTTTTTTAATGCAAAACTATTTATTAATTTACATGAATTAGTCAAAATCGCTGCCAATTTGTAATTTAATTTATTACCTAAATCTAAACATATCGCGCCATATGGGTGCACACAGTCTTAAACGGTAGGACAGAACGAGGAATTAAGCGATTCTAAGAGCTTTTGTGATGGCACACGGACACTATTACCCGAGTTATAACGCTATATTCGAGAGCGTTCGAATTTGTAGAGTTTTTATTGGCGTCAATTTTATTAAAACATCATAATTAAATTTTAAACGAAATGAGATTAGGTCCATGCTAATATTTTGGTTCCAAAAATGATCACGAAACTTTGATTTCAATAGCAACAAAAGCGTTAACCCGAATTAATGTATTTATAGACACAGATGTATCCCATCAAAGCTCAGGCAATCCATACGAAGCGTCCCTACAACCCCCAAAATCGGCGACTGTGGAATCTCGTCGAGTGGCAAGTTCATGGAGTGACGACGGAACCTGGGAAGGATCGGCCAGACTCCCTTCATCGTCCCAGTCCGGAGGGAATGATCACAGCAGGTATAAAATTAGTCGTGACGGTAGTTTATCTATTGCATTACAAGAGCCCCAGAACGGTAATCGTCGTAATTATGAGCAAGGCTTAATGTCAGCAAACAATGACGGTCGTGACCGAGAGTCACAATTCATAAATCCGGCATCCCAACAGTACGATCGTAAATATTCACCAACCGAGCTTCGATCCTTTTCCGTTGTACTCTCGGATGTCGACGTTGTTGGGAACTACGATCGGCCGGACTCCCCAAAGGATTCCTATTCAAAATCCGGGGTATCGAGCTATAATATACATTCAAGTAGTGTTCATCGAATGAATGCATCGTGGAAATTAAGCCCAAGCCGTCATCCCTCTCCAACTTCTCAAGAGCTTCTGAAATTTCTAGCCCTCTTCTCTAGTAAGGAAAAGGAAGAATCAATGCTTCCGAATCCTAGCCACAGCCAATATAAAAAAGAGCTACCAGACTTTAGCCCCGTAATTAAAGCCGTAGAAATAAATGCAGATCATTCCAAAAAGGAATCCATCGTCGATGACCCAGATTTACCACCATTTACGACATGGTTCGAGTCCTCACGAAACCTACGAAGTGACAATGAGACAACAAATGCCAATATTACCGAAATCAAAGACGTCCAATTTAACGGGAATGAAACAAAGCAGGCCATACTTCAAGAATTGATTACCACAGTTTTGGAAAAACTTAATGAGACGACCGAAGAAGAGGATACCAGATCTGGCAGAGGAATAGTCCTACTACCCAATGTAGAGGATGATAGATCTGAAATTGCAAGGGTTTTAGGAGACAACCCTAAAAATACCAACATCAATGACACAGATAAAAGAGCAGACACAACGAAATTGGAAGATGATGCTGAGACGACCGAATCTCCAACACCGTTGGACCAAGGAACGGAAAAAATGATGAAAGCAACAGATCCTCAACAAACAGCAACCTCTTTAAAGAAATTGATATCAAATCTAATTAAGTCGGACGGTGGGAATATGGAAGGTAAAAACGGGGCTGAAATCGTCAATATCTTAGTTAGCCCTAGCAATGATAATGACGGGGATAATGAGAATTCCGAAACTAGGCAAAACCAAAAAATCCTCTTCCTGAAAACTGCTGAAGTGAAGAGATTGCTTGAAACCGCTTTATCAGATCCTTCTGCTAGGGAAGCCGCTCAAAAAATCGCCTCCGCTCTCCACGTACCATCAATTACCGATCGTGGCTTTAATTACTTGAATAGTGGTAATACCAGCAATAAAAATCATCTCACTAACATCAGCACGCCTGATGGATTCCCTCTCACTGGTTCCGGTTTCCTAAATCTTCATCATCCCAACTTGCAGTTTCATCAAGCTCTCCACCACCTTGTAGCCAATGGCTCTGCACCAACAAGCATATCGGCAACCACCAAAACCAACGTCATTAATATCTTTGTTATCAATTACAATAACTCACCGAATCAGAATTCAGGGATGGAAGGCCTTCATCAATTACTTGCTGGCGGAATGAAAATGAAAAAACCACAAAATGAACAGACCAAACTTCCAATTCCCTTAGACATCAAGCCTATGCTTTTAGAGTCCGTGCATGAAGTTTCCTACGGAGCAGATCTCTCAAAACCGATCCATTATTCTGATATTTCGAGTAAAGTTCCAACGACGGCTGAGCCCCTGTACAGGAGAACGCCGAACAAGCCAATGGCCACGAAGATGTACAAAACCACAACAAATCTATGGTCACATTCAACTCCTTCGACTGCGAGACCAAATAGGATACACATTTTAGATTTGCTCCCCGGGGACATTAAAAAGTTTACAGCCGTCCAATATGGACCATCGATGGACCAGATTTCACCTCAAGTCCCAACTCATGCTGTTCCCAGACCCCAAAATGATTATTTTTCTGACTTCCTTCCTGATAACAGTCGAGATCCAACTAAGCTAGTCAATCGGGATACTGAAGCACCCATTTTCCCAGAATATATGCAATTCAATAATTCCTCCACAAAAAATAATTCCGATATAGAGATTTATCTACGAAGGACCACGACCAGAATTCCAACAAGAGTTGAAGATACTCCCTTGCCCCCTGAATTGGCTCATCTCAGTTGGATTTTTAAGAATCAGTCCCCACCAACACCAACTACTGAATCAGACAACCCAGTAAGAGTACAGAAAGGTGGAAAGGGCGACAGATTCGCTGGCGGATCAAGTTACGATGACCCCGACTTCCCAGATTCCGCCGATCAAGGGGATTCCATGATGGAAACCGATGAAACGTCCAACATTCCGTTTCCGAATTTTCAACTTTTCTTAAAAAATGGTTCAATTCAGGCATCAGTACCACTCGGTTCAGTCTCAGGAAATGATACAAACTCCACCCTGACCCTCCAAACATACACGGACACCGTTCTTTTAAACGAAACATTAAATGCTTCGATATCTACCCCGATTCCTTCCAAGCTTACAGAAACTAAAAAGCCCCCTGCATTTACTTTATTCGCATCCAAAATCCCCGAAGGAGGGTTCAACAACACGGAAGTAAAAACGGACAATAACAAGCTACGAAAAGTTTTTACAGCCCTCGGTTACAGTGCCATGCCTACAATTGCTGCGGGAGTCGCGGCGACATGGCCCTACTGGGTTCCCCTCATAGCTACTGGACGAAGACGGCGACGGGACTTGAGGGAGTCGATACCGGTCGTAGAATATTCACGAGCTCAAGGAATTCAAACCTTAGGTGAAGAAGAAGAGCATGGGAAATCATTTGATACGAACTACGAAAGAGCAATAAGAAATGGGACATCGTCCTCCCAGCCAATGTTCCCAACAAAAAGAGCAGACGCGTTGCAAAAGTCAACAAAGAACGAGGAACCCGAGTCAGCGAACGAAAAGTGGATCAAAATTAAAGTGATTACCGACCCATCACCTACTTTGGGGAATGTGAAGGCTCACAAAAATAGCAACATCAGCAGTACGGACAATAACAACAATAGGCTTCTTCTTCTAGGGAATGGGGAGCCACAAGACACAGATGTACCGTTGCTAAAGAATTTTCTAAAAAACGTTCTCACTAATGAATGGAGCATTTCATCAGCAGCAGCCGATCCTTCTAATCTACAAATTCAGCAACATAGTACGAATCATCCTAATAATAAAGTCCATAGTAATTTTGCCCCAGTCCCGTCAACAAAGGTACAACCTACTAAGGCAATTACAATAAAGCTTCATGAAAGAGACCCTACTGTTCCTGTTAATGAACTTCCATTCCCATCATCATCATCAGCCTTATCTCAGACCAAGGTGCCTGACAAAGACTGGGAAACGTTCAAACCAGCAGGTCAAAACGTCAGTTTGTTAATTACTCCGACGAGGAAAAATACGGGGTCGTCCAAATTCCAAAAAGAGTCCGTCCCGATGATGAGAAATAAATTGGCAGGGGCTATTCAGTTATCCCAGGATGCGTACGCTTCAGCGGCACTCCTCCCAATTTGGTTCCCCATTATCTTTGGGAATCGGGGATGAGCCGGCTCATTATATTAAATTGTTGTCAGCATAGAACTTAATTAATATCTTGTTCACCCTCGGGATGAATTATCAAATGACAATGACCTGTCAAACCGTCTAATTTGTTTAATCGCTGATATGTAAAAAGGTATTGTTAGATTTGTTTTGTCATTGCCCAAGGGCTATGCAATTTCACGGATTATTAACGACATGCTACTTGATATTATTAATAGATGTCTGATTATATATGGTGAGGAGTCATTTTACTATATAGTTTTAGAAACGAGAAAAAATCTGATTTTTTTTATTGTTCACGATGTTATTTTAATTATTTTAATGATTTTGGGATTCATGGGACGATTTGTACAGGGTATCAGGGTAGGGTATGGAATATAGCACAATAGCTGTTTACTAATAACAATGAACTATATTTGACTATTCACAGTACACAAACAGACTTGACGAACGGACGGACCATTGACTCTGACACCAACGCAGGCAGAAGTAACCGTCGTTTGCATAAACTCAAAAAGACTGTGGAAATTTCCGACGAAAATCAATCAGAGAATGAAGAGGACGGATCCCAATTAGCCCAGTCCCTCACTGCAATTTCCTCCCACCTTCTTGACACGGGAGACGAGTCTCTGGAAAATTCATCCGAGAGGGATGTATACATCAATAAAAATGAGGATGCAACTAGCACGGATAATGATACGGATGAGGCATTAAGTGATGAAGATTCCGATCAACAGGCACAGCAAGAGAACGGAATTGCGAATCCAACAGTTGACCCCAAGACGTCAATCTCAACTTGGCATGATGAGAATGAAGATACGGACGAAGACAAGATGATTGAAAAACAAAAATCAGATGGATCTCCAACAACACCCAAGGGTCTGACGACTTGGAGTGCCGTAAATGGCGGAAGTTCATCCGCTTCAAGCTATGTTAAAGGATCTGTGCAAAAGCTTCCGTCCGATTACACGGTTTCAGGACAATTGAGCTTCAGTACCGATCGACCTGCAACTACCATCGATATGGTCGTGATCAAGGATCGTGTCACATACCCAACAACCGAAGTGCCAAGAACGACAAAAGCTAATAACTCCGCAACCAAAAGTATTAACAGACGGAAGCCGTATAACAAGAATAAGAAGGTGGTTCAACCATCGAAATTCGTCAAACCTCCATTAGACGAAGTCACTGCCGAAGCCATTGGATCCGATGCAACTCATACCATTTACAAAACCAAGGTCACTGAGCCTGTACAATCGAAAATTTCACCCTCGCCCTCAGCTAGCTACAACCCCTATACTACCAAGAAACCATTATGGCCATATCAGATGCCAACGAAAAAAATTGTGACCACCAGAAGACCCATTCCTTTCTCAAGAATTACGTCAAAACCTAAAAACCCTTATGTAAAACGGCCCAATTCCGTCTTGACACTGACCACACCCACAACCACAACACCGGCTTCAACCACAGTTTATCATCGGAATCCCGGAGCCCCCGTCATGTATCCCTTCCCTTCCATCTCATTTACCAACTTGGGTTTCATGGATTTCCTCCGAAGTCAAATCATCCCTAGAATCGGACTAAGTCTCATTAGTTTCATGGCAGCTTCACCATTAATTCTCAGTATGCTAGGAGCTTCTGTTGGCCGTCGAAAGAAACGGGATGTAAGTTCAAATACCAAAGTTGAGAAGGCCATATTCGAATCCAATTACGGCTTTGATGGATTGCCAAAGTTCGATTTCTCTACCATAAAGAGGAAACTTGAAAAATTGCAAACGGTTCAAAACAAGAAGAAAGACGGGGACAAAAGCACTCCAAAACAACTCATCTCGACATTTACGGAGATTCTAGACAATTTCTTCCATTCCCAAACATTCTCTATACTCAAGTCCAAATTAGTCAAGCTAGTAGGCAAAGATGGTCGTAAACGGAAGCATTTAAATTTATAGTTAAACTCACTAACCCCTTCAGTAACTTGAACGTCCAGATCAAGTAGGCTTATTTAAGAACCTTTGAGATTACAGTATTATTTTTATATAGGATTTTAATAAGGAAACTTTCGTATTTAAACCCCATTTCAAGTAAGTTTAACACTAACAGCCTTGGCCAAATTATTTTGATACTAACACACTAGCATCAATAATGTTCTATTGAAAAATGGACATTGCACATTTTATTTTTAAATGAAAATCCCTTTCAATGGAAAAGTGCAGAGACATAATTCAAGATAACTTAACGGAGGATGATACATATTCCCATTGAGTTTTGAGACCAGTGTGCCACAGGATTCTTAGCCATTCATTCCGTCGTATTGAGGGTCCAGCATGACTTGCAATTTTCATTCGTTAACTCTTTAACACATTTACTAATTCGGTTGGAATGAGCGTACAATAGCTTCGTATTTATTTAACTAGCTGATTTCAGTCGAGATATAGGATAAGAGAGTAACATCTTGCCCCTCATCTGCTGCATATATTCAATCTTATCTTACGAAGCTCCTTAACCACGCTTTACTTACAAATGACCGACATAATAAAACCATATAAAGATATTTGTTTGTCATGGTTCAACTGTCTTTAATCTTCTGTAAACATTGACGAATCCGACCTACGTGACGAATCTTACACACTATAAATAAATACTAACTAACAAGCAAAATTTGATTGCAGATAGCGAAGGAAAAAAATTAAGCACGATCCAAAGGGACAATCTGTTGTTGTATTAAGGTTGTAAAAGCGTTCGTTGGCTAAAGTGCTCTTCCTAATTTATTTTTTATGATTATGATATTTTAATCAGTGTTACTAATAAAGAGTGTGCAAAAAGCATGTAGGTAATTAAAATTCGTGGAAGATACGAGACCTTGTTTTCCAACGGTTCTATAATGTTGTGATGTGCTTAACTGTATTTTTAGTGTATTATAATTTAGTAAGTAATTATTTATTTGCGTGTGGTTTTACAGCATTCGTCGTAACTACAGATATTTATTTATGGGGCAGACGCCTCTGAAATGTTATTTAGGAACTAATAAACTGAAAATGAAATTTTTGAATGGATTTATTTGAAGACTTTTATGCCTTGTGTGCAAGCTGCAAATTACTTTGGATTTCTGAAGAAATTAGTAAAATATCAGGTTGAAAAGGCTATTCAACTCGCGAATATGAATATGCCTAATACCATGTTCCCATCATTCGAATATTATACGCATCTTTGGTTTATTTAATACAAGTAATTTGAAAGGCAAGCTATTCAAAATCAAGTAAATAACAGTTGCCACTTGCCAAAATAAACACACATCAAAAGCGTCACATAGTGTATAGGATAAAAATAAATAAATGAGTTAGTATCATCATAAAGCATATTGAATCTAATTCACAGGACCAAACAATGACTCCATATATGCCACCTTCAAAAAATGCTTCTCATAGCCACCTAAAAAGATTAACAGTTCCAGGTCGAGCATCGTAACTCCGTGACCGTTAGGTTTAGTAATTTAAAATTTGGCAAAAGCTAGAATATAATAATATAAGGTGACAACCCCCCGTACTTAAATATGGTTCTTGCGAAAAAGATTAACTATAGGCAGAAGTATTTTCAATAATTCCCCACTCGTCCAATAATCACCATCTCCTACCCCGGAATAAACCACCTTTTAATACGGTCTGAAAAAAAAGAACTTCCTCGCGGTACTTATATCATGATTCATGACTCAAAGCAGTTGCATTTTAAATTATAAATTCCACGACTTTTATTCAAACCAACCCGTTCATATAATGTGCATCTGAAACGGCTTTCCAATCAAAAATGGCAAGAAACCCGCTTCCGGGTGCAAAAGTCGTACCTCTAAAAGCCTAACCTAAACCAAGAGGCAATAATACCAACCAGATGTGTTGAAGAGATAATAATGCCATTGTTGATGTTGATTGTGGTAACTGCAGTGCAACGTCCTGGCGTATGTACTAACAAATCCAAATCAACACTTCAGTCAGCCCAGCACTAAAAAACGGAAGGAAGAAGAACTGAAGATTCGCATTATTCCGTAGAATATATGCAAAGCTCTACATCTACAAAGATGTTAGACGACTTTGAATTTTTTTTGTTGCTTTTTTAATTTCAATTCTAGTGAGAATACAATGTATAGGATTAAGGTACCTCGCTTCTCAACTTGCATAAAACCATCCAACAGAGATTGTTTTTTTGATCATCACGTTGAACTTATATTTGAGGTATTACATGACGAAAAAACCTACGGAGCTCATTGTGAACGTATGATAGCATCTTTTGAAGAGGCTTTAAAAGAGTAGATTTTCAGAACTTCGTTATTGTTCCTAGATTGTTACTTGGTTCTTTAATTTCAAAACCACAGGCAACTCATCTTTAACCATGATGAAAATGGCGATATATATGCACTTGTAGAATTTCAATATAAAAGTATTATGCATCAACACTGGACTCCTTATAAAAGGTTTTGCTAAAAATGTTTTTTTTTTCAGAGATCATTCCCATCATCTTTCCCTTCCTTCTACATCTTCCTTCTTATTTCTTACTCAACCGAAAAAGTGAGAACTTCGAGTTCGGCTCAACAATGGTATCACGTTAAAGTAATGATACTTCAATCAAACCTTCTATGGTACATTTATTTAAAGCTAACTCATGTAACAGCATGTTCGCTGTTCTCGTACGATTTCAACCTATTGAGACGAACGGACAAAGTATTTACAGGTTCAATAAGATACACACATTAAGGAAGAGTCTTCCACGCTGAGGTGTTAGTTGAAAACTGGAATCCGTCATAAATAAGACGGTCTCCGTTTACAGACATATTTACAACTCTATCGTGCGGCATTAATATTCGTGGTTCCACAAGCCCGTTTTCAGATTAAAAAAATAGACGTGGTGTTCAGGAATTCTTATGACTCCAGTCCACTAGCGTTTTGTGGGAGTGACATTTAAAACTCGGATTCAGCAACATTTTATTTATGTGCAATAATTTGTATAAAAAAAATTAAAATCCCTATTTCATTAAGTACAATTCAAAGTAAATTAGTTCTGCTTTGAACTCAACGAATGAAGTTTGTGGACCTCAACCAAACTCAAACCATTTCATAGAAACTGACCGGCTACTGCATTGATTAATTGGAAAACATAAGAAACATCATTACATAATTGTTTGAACTTTTATAACTGCCTTTGTGCATTTAGTCAAGTCTACTAAAGCATATCCCGGTTCGTTGGATGATAGAGGTTCAATATTGTACGAGCTTGAGATATGGGATTGCAATCTAAAACTTTGGTTTTGGCTGGGATATGCCTTTTGGTATCAAGAATCTTCACATTTCCAACAGGTAATAATATGGAGTCTGCTGTAAAATTTTGTCATATCGTTGGCATTTATAGATAAATAAATTGACAACTATAATTAATCATGTAAATAGAAATGTATGGAGATTAGTTTGAAACAAATTATCCTGTATTTTTTATTATGAATATTTGAGTATTAACCAGAAGACTATTTTTAGTATATTTTTGAAAATGCCAAATAGTAGTTGATTTTATTGTGACTAATTCATGAAGTTGTGATACCTAGTGTAAATGTATAACAGGGCGCAAACAATGGTTCTATGAAAACAATTTAACGGGATTCTTTAGACATTTTTTTTATTATTGCTTACTGCACATATTTTGCATCAAACTCGTAAGATCGTAAATACTACTGTAAATTTATTTTGCCAACTTATAGTAATATTTAAGATGCTTTTCACAGATTCAAAACATCGTAGATCAAAATCGCTTCACATAGCGTGTTTCGAAAATATTATGAAATTCATTCCTTTACATAAATAAATCCCCTCTATGAATGTCAATGTTAATATCTTTGATTTTGCACTAATAGGTACAACCGAAAACGTTGATACCCTAACAGAACTGCCAGTGTTTTACGAAGTCGTAACTGAGGAAATTTCCATAACCGAACATGAGGAAAGAGATTCAGTTCCCGAAGAAACTACCACTTTGTGGTCGGCCACAGAAAGGCCCGAAGCTGAGGAATCATCTCAAACCCAGTTCCCTCAACCACAGTTCACTCATCCAGATCAGCAAGAAATAATGAATGAATTGCACAATATCTGGTACTTTTCTGAAGGATTAAATGAAGAGCAAAATGATCTCAAATCATCTCTGTCATCCCTTGTTCACATGACCTATGCTAGGGTCTATGACCAACAAGACGAAACGCTTGGAAGGCTTAAACATCTTTTACGACAGCTACGAACGAAGCTATTAAACGACGATACGTCAAATGATGAGCTGACAACTACAGAATTTTCTGCCCCTTCCGAATCTGAATTAAGAGAAAATGAGACGACTAGTTCTAAACTAATTGCCATGAGAAAAAAACGAAGTTCCGTTAACGAAGAAGATATAGATAGAAATTCTATTTTTGCAAATGCAAACCCCAATGACAACTCATTGTTTCCAGATATGAATGAGATTGACAGTGATGATAAACTAAAACAACTTCAAAAAAATAATCCAGTTTCAGCTATAAGCTCGTATAAACCGACAGATCAAAAGGATTTTCAAATTAATCCAACTTCGCCATTGATAAAGTACGAAACTCTGTACGTGGAAACAACACAGATGCCAAACATATCATCCACATCTACAGAAAACAAAACAACGGCAGCATATCGAATTGAAAGCACAAAAAAGACGGGTGCAAAGCAAGATGTTTCAAATTCCCAGAGTCAAAGCGAAGCCCTTGTAACCGTCGAAGACATTATTAGCAAGATAATCAACGTCCTTCAATCGCCCGATAAGTCACCTGAATCAGAACTGAAACCTCTCAGTGATATATATGGTCAAAAACCGATTTTAATTAAATTGAAGCCATCAGGAAATGGATTTGCGACAAGTGACAAAGAAGATTTGCACAACCTTCCGTCGTACCTGAGCAAGTTTATTGAATTGACTCCGTCACCAGATCTCAACAAACTAAAATCCCCAACTGAAATCCCGATAAATCAAACCCAGTTCTGGCCTTTTAAGATTGACAAGGTTGGAATGCTTGAAAAGTCAAATTTGATTGCAAATTTGAGTGCCTCTGTATCGGTATCGAACCCCTCAACCGATGTTTCCGAAAATACTTCGACAGAAATGTTTTCCAATCCTACCAAATTTTTGAGCGATTCTATTTTAGGAATGTCAAAATTCATAAATCTTTTAAACGACTTGTCCACTACAGCAAGGTTGGTTCTTCTACTGTCAATCGTGTCTTTGATTCTAAGTATCGGACTTGGCTTTAATTCTACTCTCGGGGTCCCAATTGCGGTACTGGGGGGTTTAGCTTTTATTATACCTATATTTCTCATATTATTCTTTCAAAGCAATGCTGGAAAATTCAAGAGTGTAAAGGAGAATATTCTGAATAATGTAAATGTCGAAGACGTAAACCGAATAGTGGAACTGTTAGCTGATGCTATAGAGAAGTACCAATAGCCCTTAATTAAAACTAATTGCAGTTTATAAGTTAATTTCATCTCATACCATCCTAGGGAAGTTTAGTTTTTAATTGTGTTAGTTTTGAAGTATCTTAATAACTAATTTGGTGGGGATTTTGCTGGAAAAGGGAATTATTTTAATGGGTTGGGCTATAATTTTTGTATTTAATTTATTGGAAAAGTCTTCACATGGCGTGGGTGGGATTTCGTAGTTTGAGAAGTAGGGGTTAAAGCTAATAATAGTTTTAAACGATCATGTCTGATCAAGTCATGTAAATACAGTTGACCGAATGTAACAGAATAATTCTATCGTTCTATGAGTTCAACAAAAAGTTGTAATTTAACTTAAAAAAATATAGTTTAAAGTGTTATTTGAAATAAAACTAACGTATACATATAAATTTGCACGTACCATTTTTTAATTAAAACTGGGTTCCCGTAATAACTGACTTAAAATAAGAAATAGGTTGACACAATTCCTCCTCCTAATTAGTTCTTATCACCTAAAATTAGTCCATATGTTCCATTGTTGAACATGACATATTGTTGTTGCACTGTTGCCCTACCGTAATATTATACAATTTTAAATAATTACTACAGTTTGTCTTATTACAGCAAATGGACGAACCGAAACCGTAATGCATGTCTCATGTTTAGACAGTGGTCGTATCATCAAAAAAGATTTAAGATATACTATTAAATAATAATTCTCATAAGTACGTACAAAAGCCACTCCAAGTTATTCATTTCGAATCTGCTCTTGAGACAAAGATGTTGCATCACATGAAATGTGCAGAATTGTGGTATTGTTTGTGTTGTTAGTTTTTGTAGTTCTTTTGGGGCTTGGATTTACGAGACAATTTAGTCTAAATCACAGTGATACCGAATTATCGATACCATTTGATACCATTACTCCGAGTGCATTAAGTGTCAACACCTCGGTTTCAACAGATATTAAGGCGACTGGAAACAAAAAGTTCGTACGAAACAGGAAAAGACGAATAAACATTAGACGGCAAAGGGTAAAAAACGCCATAAAGAGTAGCAACGCGCTTTCACTAATAAATAACCTGAGAAATACTTTCCGAACATTGGCAACGAATTTGGGCAGTTCAACCGGAACAACTTCAGGAAATACACCAGCGTTTTTATTCTTAGGCCTGGTACTTGTTCCATTTTTACTTGGAGTCGCAGCGTTTATGGCGTTTTGGATGGGACCTACAGCCACCGCAGTTATATCATTAACAGTTCCATTGGCAGGTTTCGGATTGCTTCTATTGCCAGCGTTAATTGTTCAGCAGAATCAGTCCCTTTTAAATTAGTCCCAAGATGTTATTATCATTGAATTTGTGAGAATATTTCTCTTTTTCATCTCGGAGCAAGTTTAGTGATCTAAGCTCATGTTTGCTACAAAGTTTTATGTTTTATTATCCTTGCGTGATTATGTGTCTCATATAACGGATAAAGTTCAGGTCTCAGTTCCGCTCAGAGCATTGCTTGCTTTAACTGACCATAGGACTGCATAGAGGATCTTTACATTTACAAGTGACTTTGACATTGGTTTGGTCTCAAGCATTTTCTTTCTAGTACGATTTGTTAACAGAAACACTGCGTTTAATACACAATAAAAGCAACAAATTCATCAATGAACATGGTCAATCACTGTGTACGTAAAAATTTGGGGGAAATTACTAGATAAGTAAGAAATGCTAGTTAGCAGTCGGGTCCTTTTGGATATTTTCAGTTACCGGTTTTGAAGTTTACAACTTGGAAAATGAAGCTACTAACATTGTGTTTATTCAAGGTATGACGATACAAGCTTTCAATCTTTTGCGAATTTTTGTCATAATGTTCTGATAAAGTCATATCGTAATCATAAGGTCATAGCAATTTGTCATCAATCAGAATTAGTTAATTTTATATTTATTTTTCAGAATTCTGTCAAAATCAGTATCCTATTGGTGACCACTTTAGTGGCACTCAGCCATGAAACAATACGTAATGCGTCTGATGCACTGGACTCGGCCCCACGCAAGCAGAAGCAGTCATATAATCACACGAAATCGTCTGCATTATCCGAGACGAGAATTACGTCAACCGTTAGATCCTGGCCTAGTCACAAGTTCTTTGAAAATGTGCTGTCCAAGCCCATTGCAAAGGAACAACTAAATACACGGTCTCATAAACAAAAATCAAAGGTTCATCCCTCCCGACAGTCATCAGTGAAATCAGGTCATCATAACAAAAAGACGGGTCAAATTGAAACCATTACAAATAATAGAACAACATATAAGGAGAATCTACATAATACATTTGATAACCATACGCATCCACTAAACATAACTTCAAAAAATGCAACTAAACACGATCCGATTTCAGAACGATTTCATTTCCAAATGACTGCTTTACCACATACTACTACTATTCTACCTTTCACACAATATCTTAAATGGACTAGAAGCGGAAGTGCAACAACTAGTCATATAAATAGAGATATTGAAAAAGCAACTGAAAAACCAAATAATTCACTGAACACTACGTTTACCGAGCAAAATCCGGTACATTATAAACCTTCAAAAATTAGCACGTTTAATTTTTTACATTTTCAAAAACGGACCCATTCGAAAAGTCCCATTACAAAAAATTCAGAATTTAAAGGCTCTAAACGAACGATAGCAGTTTCCAAAAAGACAATTTCAAATAATCGGGATGACGAAGTTGTTTTACCATTTACAGTGACTCGGGCAAACAAAAATTCTCATTTAAATCGAGACATTTCAAAAAGTTCGGTTTTACTGAAGATTGCAAGTAGTCTCTATAAAGAGGATAATCACAACGCTATAAAAAATGTTTACAAAACCCGGAACAAAACAAAGTTAAAAAGACCGACAATTGATAAAGAAAGTCACATTAATGATTTACTGCAATGGATAGACAAGGACAGCAAGTTTCAAGCCACGACAAATCGACCAAACTTTCCAAAAAATAAAAAATGGGGCTATACCAAAATACCAAAAAAGCCATTAATTAAAGGCACTCGACTAAAACCTACTACTGAAACCCCCATCATTGAACCCGACGATGACGAAACCGGAGTTCAGTACGAATTTACGCTTTCATCAACTAATCCTACTCCCACAACTGAAACCATTTCGACAATTCCAACGTTAAATCTGGAATCGGGTACAACCTCATGGAAACGGGTACATATGATTTCTCCATACCCCGTGGCTCAGCCGAAAGCAAAGAAGACACAGTCCATACAGTCATTAGGAACTCATCACTGGAATTCATCAGGATCGATACAAAAGCCTTCAAGATCACGGCCACCGGAATCCATTCCAGCCGAAATAACCACACTCAGACCGACATTTGAATCAACGGAATTGATTACACATGTAGCAGATCAAATCACCGAATCTACGACCGAAGCTGTTCCAATTACTGCAAATCATTCAACAAATATTTGGTACAAGCCAATCATTAATCACTTTATTGCATCACCGTCTCCAAACCACGGAACCGAATCCACGGCTACTAACTCTGTAACATACCCCTTAGTATTTAAAGTATGGAGCATTAATAATGGGAGCCTAACGCTTGAAAACGAGAAGGAAATACCCGCTTGGGCCATTAACGGATTCAAAATTAAGGATGGTTCGGTTCTGAACTTGGATCAAATGCCAGGGGCCTTGCAATCCTTCGTATCCACAACCCTTGGTAAAATTAAAAACAAGAATGGGAAGATTAAAATCCGTCCGCAACAAGCTGAACTGAAAGAAGCAGTTCCGGAAAGTCCAACCGATGGTTTGGACGACAGTAAAGAGGGACTGCTATCATCACAGTCGCCTACAAACGGGAGTAACTCGACAGAAACCAATCCCCTAAACGTGAATTACGTGATCTGGAAAACAGGTTCGTCCAATGTCACTTCTTCACAAACGGAAGAAATAATCCCGGAATCCAAAACACCAGAGACCATGTTGGAACCAACATCTGCACCCCATGTCGAAACACTTTCAACAGCCACACTGAGGCCAGAAGTTACAAATTACCTCAATCAATATCTGAAGTTTCTGACGACATCCAAACCGCCGACAATTACGAAAGGTAATTCGTCTGAAATACTTTATAGAAAAATTCCCTTCCACGTTGTTATACAGATCACGTTACAACCGACGGAAGTTCCACACTGTAATTGATCGTGTGGGTGTATATGCTTGTCTATGTCTATAATTCTCATTTCTCATCTGTTTATCAATTCCCTTAGAACCCGATGGCGAAACGATGAAGGATTCCTGGACCAGACTGGAGAAACTGATCTTCCAGAGCCTGTTAAAGGCAACACCGATTGAGCACAGCTCAGCTTCCGTCTCAAAGGGTAATGTGTGCCACGATGACCTTTGCATTTTTCCTTTGTTTCCGAGTATTCCTTAAATATAATTCTCAATATTGATCAGATAGTCTCCAATCGAAGAAAACCGAGGACCAGGATCCAGAACTCTTATCCAATCTGGCTGCGGTTGCTATCTTGATTTCGTACATGAAGAGTCATCCCCAATTTTCCTCAATCACCACAACAGCAAGTCCTGTTAATGAGCCATCAACTTTACCTGCCTTCGACTTCGACACTGCAATGTATCAGTTATTTCAACAACTCCTTTCCAAAAAACAGTCCACGGATTTGAACCAAAGAGTCAAAGTTGACGAAGCTGTGACTGACATCCCCAATTCCCCCATTCACGAGTCGAAATATCCTGGGCCTGGAACAACTGCCAAGCCTTCGCCCTACCACAACCCTGACCGCCTGACTAAAACCCTACTATTAAAAGGAATCGTGAAGAAAGGAAAAAAGAAAAAGAAAAAAAAGTTAAAGAAAAGACGCTTTAAGAAGAAGAAGGCCTTCATTCTCAGTAGTATATTAAGCCCAATCGCCAACCTTTTTAAAAAACCGAAAAAGAATTATTGGGTTGACCTTAATTTTGACATAGATTTCCAAGAACTTTTAAAGAAAAAATTCCTCTACTTGTTAGCGTTAAAATATGCACCAGTGGTGTTGGTCTTAACGCTGGGTCTTCTACCGTTAGGTCTTGTAATTATACCGCTGCTCTATAAGATTTATTGGGTCAAGAAAAGGCCGAATTATATCCGAGTACCCGTTCCTGTACCTTACCCCGAGCCTTACCCGGTGTACCCCTATCCACCTTTTGATCCCCATGAGTATGACCACCATTATGCTGCGGATAGTTCTGTTATTGGTGGTCTTTTACAAAAACGAAAGCCTAGTGTTGTTCCTATTCATGGCCAGTTCCCCTTGACAGAGGTAGAAATTCCGGGTACTAGTAATTTAGACGGAATCACAGACCCTCAAATGACGGCCGATAATCTGGAAAACTATCGGAACGATAAGGGTATGAAGCCACATGCGGTTAATAATGCTTATAATTTAGGTTTTGACTTGGGCTCGAAACTTGGAAGCATAACCAACGTTCATGACAAAGAGGTTCTCCAGATTCTGATCGATAACAAGAAAAATAAAATCAACGACCTGTTAGAAAAATGGAAACTGTTACAGAAAGGGAAATCTATCTCTCCAGCCTTTTTGATAGATCGCATTGGAAAACAGTACACATCGAAGTCAAAGAAAAGAAAAAAACGAAAGTCTTAATTTTAGTTTTTGGTTTTGTTTAAAGCCAGTTTTATATTAAATTTGAGGTTTAAAGGGTAGGTATGTTTTTCAAGCTGTAAATATCGTTATGTATAGTAGTCCAACCAATGGGTGAAGGGAAATCACAAGTTCAGTCGATAGTAAATATACTTTAATTTAATTTCTTAAATGCCGAGTGCCATGTATCGTATGTCATTGTTGGGTATCTGATGTTGTAATGTTTATTAATGTCGCAATAATCTCATAATAAAGGTATTTAATTTAAAAAATACAAGTCTTCTATGATCTATAGACACTATTATTTTTAGTTTTACCACGTTTCGGATTTAAAAAATCACTTTTGCATAATATAAACGGTTGAATTCAAAATAAAAAAATTTGCAAAGCATATTTTCTGGAAACAATAAGTACTGAGCTTGTCTTATAAATACCGTCGAATGAACTATTAAAATATAACATTGCAAGATCTGCATAGATCTCCTGGATCTCTGATAGTCTTATTCTGATCTGAGACTGGCAAAAGAAAGCACTCATAATACTCATAATATAGACTTTTAATTTCAGGTGTAAAAAATTAAGCATTTAAATACCTTCTTTTCTAACCAAATGGGTCGTATTGTACCCTAATATTGTCATAATATTTATGTCACCTTCTCCCCTGATTTTATGCTAATTTCCTAGCTGATTCACATGAATTAGGTTAGAATCAGGTTTTGAAATTCTGGCATCCATAACAACCACAATATTTCATCCCGAGATCAAATTGACAATTCGAAAAATTGGCAATTGAATTTCATGCCTAACCGTTTTTGTCCCCATATTCCAACTCATTCGTATCCCGATGCCCGATCTATCAAATTATAAAACAATATTTTAAATAGAGTTGTTGAAACTGAAACAAGCTGAAATCCGGTTTAGAACAATGTTCGGTTTGAATTTTCTTCTCGGCGGAGGGGATGGAATTGATGGAAAAGAAAAAGAAGAGGAGGAGGATGATTGCAAATCGCAGTTTTTTAATTTTCCCCACGACCCCAGGAACGAAGGGAGCAGCAGTGAGAGGCCAAGCTCTCCGCAACAAAATTTCAGTTTTCCTTTGACCTTTGGCATGAACGGTTGTGACGGTCAACTGGGGGCCCTGGAGAAAAACGAATCGTCTGCCAAAGCAAAATCATTATCCCACACGTACACATCCGCTTTTAATTTTTTCGAGGTTGAAAAAAAGCCAGACCTTAATAAGATCCTAGTCAAAGAACCTATGGAAAACAAAATGGAGACTGACTCTTGCGGTGCTGCTGGCGATGTGGAATTTAAACCAGACGTCCGAAATAGAGAAAATGAGGCTCAAGTGAGATCGAAGTCCCCCGTTAATATTACCAAGCCAGCCAATCTGCTTTCTCCTTGGAAAAACCCAGTGCTTCGGACTATGGCCCCTACTTTAAATGGAGCTGGTAATGGTAATTCAATATCTGCTGCTATTTTTAACACTTTTTTCAGCATTATTGGTGATATATGTGATATTTTTGGCGAGAATTTGTTAGTTTTGCGAGTTAATAATGACTTTTCGGTCATTTTCTTTAGAGGCACCATTAAATTGGAATTTTTGAAGCTTTGTTCTGCAAAATGGCAGCTAATTATCGCTTTAAATATAACTTTTGTTTCAATAAGATATCTCTGGTATTTATCACGTCGGTTCTGGATTTCATAAATAACATTGAAACGTGAATTTTTATCGGAAGATATAAGAGATTAGCCTGATGACGACAGTTGCCAACAATTCTAACTTTTTATTTTCAGACGGAAGGTCTAAACAACTTGAAGCTGAAGGTGTCATGGGCAAAAATCTTGAACCTACGGTAGAGGCTATAATTCCAAATGGCACTTCCGGAACCGTGGGATCTTCAATGTCTTCGCCTGTGGCTATTCAATATAATGTTACACCCATTTCTAAAATTCTCGATTATCGGAATCACGGCGAATCTGACACAAGGATGGGCAAATCGGATGACCGTGTGGATTCTACTTGTACTTTAAAAGATGCTTCGTCCGCAAGTTCTGCTAAGAATGTACGAAGAAATCTCTTCGCTGGTGTCACGCCAAGAAAGTTGTCAGAAAAAAATCATTTGGAAGAGACAACCGCGACAGGCTTTGAGGATGACGAAGGTGAAGCTAATTTCGACAGCGAAATTCGAGGAAATCCGGCACAGTTTGTATCGTTTCTGAGGAATCAATTTGGATCTACTGAAGAGTTCGGGCAGTTTGAGCGGTATTTCTATAGTCAGGTGGAAGAAGTTCGGATGTTAAGGGTATGTACAAAATTATTCGAAAAAGTTCAGCAGTAGCCTAAATTTTATGCTGGGAGTAAATCAACATTCTATACGTTTTAGGGTAACGTCGAAGGATTGAGGGGAGCAATTGTCAAAACGCAAGAAGAAAAGCGAGTACTGGAACTTCAGCTTGTGTCAGAGAGGGCTTTACGAGACCAGGAATCTAAAAATGCATTGACGGATTTGGAAAAGAATAACATGCAATTAAATACTCAGATTTATTCTATGAAATGCGAAGTTGAAACCTGGAAACGGAAAGCTGAGGCGACATTGAAAGAGTCTGGCTGGTTGAAGCAGCAGCTTAGATCTTTAGAGGTAAATCTACAAATTGGTAAAGTCATTTAGTTTTGGTGCGCTTTGTGTTCAAATACGTTATCTATTTTCAGCTGGAAAAAACCGAAGCGGTCCGGCAACTCGGCGAGCTCACACGCCAACACAGTGGATTTGAACAGTACCGGATCTCCATTGAAGCATATGCAAGACGGCAACGAGAAGCCATGGCGGACATTCAGAAGTAAGCATTCATTTCACTTTGCAATCAGTACATGTTTTATCAGGAACGCTGACTTGCTTTAATCTTTTACAGGCGAGTTACTGATTTAGAAACTGCGAGAGAAACCCTTGCGAATTTGACGGATCACAACCAAAAGCAAATGAATTTTATGGCTGTTCATTTGAAAAACCGCGAGAGTCATCGGTATAATTCCGAAATACGGGTCGGAGCGTTAGAAGGAGATTTGATTAAAGCGAGGGCTGAGCTAGGTCAGATCAACTGAGAACATAATTTTAAAATTATTAAAATATTACTTGAATATGAGGTTCTTAAGTTGGAAATTTTGTGTAGTTCAGAACAACGCAAAGCTGGTTCGAGTGCAAGCTTCCGAGACCAAAACGACAGAAATTATGGACAAGGTAATGCCTAAAAATAATTCAAATTGTAATATCAAAATATCATAGTTCGTAAACTAAATCGCCGAAAAAATATTTATTTGCATTATTCCTAAAGCTCATCAATGAAAACAAAGACCTTCATTGTGGAATAAACGTATTGGTTTCGACGTTGCAGAGCAACATCGAGAATACTAATATTAATTTCATAAACCAAATCGAACAAATTCATGAGGATGTCGAAGCGTCAGTACAGCAACTTCGGATTGACGATTCCTGCCCATAGAATATTCCAGTTTTTTTTAATAGCAATTTAAAGTTTGTCCGTCCATTTAATTCTTAAGTTTCTGTTGAATTTAAAATTTGTTTATCTATATTTCTGTACTGGAAGTTATAAAATGTTCAAGCTTTGTTTCATAATATTGTAAAACGTGTAATGCATTTTTATTCAGTAGTTCTGGAAGTCTTAAAGAAGTTCAACTTTGAAATGCTAAAAATGTGTATGTAAGCAAAAGAGGGTGTAAAGACAACCTCCTAAAATTGTCCAATATGAGGTCATAGTTGGATATAACCCATTCGGTTTCAATAGATCAAATAATCAATTACGAAAAGAGCAGTTTTTTCAAGTTCGTATTGATAGTTGGACCATAGCAGCACCATAGCATGTGTAACACAGATTGGACAGAGATGGTATGTTATCTAAGTTCATTAAGTTTAACCTTCCTCAAATGGGCTTGTCTACAGATTATAAATGTGAGGCTCCTTTTCAGCAGTCATCAGCGCAAAAAACTCAAGAAGCAATTCCGAATATGTACATCTTCTGTTACCATATTCGCACTATATTGGTATGTCTTCTTCAAGTTCTTCATGCTTGTAAAATCAAGTTGCAAATGTTGAAAAATTGTTTGCAAAAACCTATACTAAGTCAGCAGACACAACAGGGGCTACGGACAAAAGATTCAAAGAGGTCAAAGCAATCGTCCTTACTTCTCATCGTAGTTTTATTCTTTTTTAATTATCTATCAAGGCTTTCAATTCATGGGAATAGAAACTTGATGCATTCGTATTAAAGCAGTTCTTGTTATCGACTTGTACAGTCAATTCTTTTTGACGCTGTTGTGGAGTGCGACGACTTCACAAGCTCATTTTAAAACAACTAATAAGTTGTACACTTTACAAGAGAAAATTAATACTGAGAACAGAGTAGAAAATTTAACTGAGAATCAAATTCTGGTCATTGAGATTGGCTAATTGGATCATCCATAATCAGTAAGCAGTGAACTGCTTCAACGATAGGACTATCATTTACTTCTCTTGTGTTTCAATCGTTGCATTTAGTTATAAGACATTTTAAAGTATAGTAATTTCATAGTTAATATTTCACAAAAATGTGGTCGTATTGTCATGTCCTGGCGGTCGTAACGGTTTTGGTGGGTACTTCTTTCGCTGCCGTTCCAACAGGTAAGCTGATTAAGTTGTAGATGTATTACATACATTCCGTTTTAAAAATTTGTATTTCATAGACCTTTTTAGGTTTCATTTAGGTGATTACTTTTCATTGAGAATTAGAGGTATATAAGGCTTGTAACATAATATTATATGTATGTATATTATGTACTATGTATATTTTAGATGCAGGATATCTAATATCGTATATGAAATCTACTAAACTTGTATTACCGACTAAAGTTTTAATTATTTCCCACGCCCACTCCAATATTGTGATATGGCGTAACTAAATTCTAAACTACTGATCAAATTGAGACTGCATTAATTTCCTACGTTGATTTCATAGTCCTCAAAAGTAATTTAGAAACTAAAACTATTTTATATGGCTTTTTACTTGGGCCTTAAAATGAGCAATTTCTTTGCGCTGTGCATTTTTTATGGGCCCCCCAACGAAAACATCCCTTCGTTTATTTTAAAACTCTGATTTGTTATTACAAACTAATATTTTATTTTTTGGAAAGATTATGTGAGTTTTTGAAGTTTGCGAAATACCCAATTCGGGAAACAATTCCAAATTCCAATCCACACTTCGATATCTTTAGGTCCAGCCATGGTCCAGCCTAATATTGTTTCATTTATGGGCTGACAAGCCCATACACGAGATAGCGAATTCGAGTAGAATAACATCTAAAAAGATCCAGATTAAAACCCTTTTTACAATTTAAAAAGTACTGGAAAACACACGTCTATTACATGCTTTGACATTTGACAATCATTTCATTCAATAGAAAATGTTTGCTATCATTTCGAAACGGAGTGTATGTGTGGGAGGATTCGGAAGTGTCCCACGGATTGTTCTCGCTGATGCATCATCGAAATAAAATTAATTTCTCAGCAGAATCCCTTCTACCACCCTTTCTACTATTCAAGTTATGAAGACAGACTACCTTTCTACCAGCTTCAACCGCTCTGCTTTTGGCCAGGAAAGAATACGAGTGACGAGCGACAGTCAGAGACTAATTGCATGAAAGTGGTTTGCAATGCCTTGCAAAATTTATTGGAAATTCTGCAAAGCGAAAGACACTTTGACACGAACAAACTCTCGAACCAATTCGACTGGCACACTTGACTTGCAAACTCACTCAAAATCTGCTTCGCCAAGGAATAATTAATAATATCAATCCAATCAGTATTTAGTGTAAGTGTAGGGTAGCACAAGCGTATCTCAAACACCCACATACCTTTAGTACATTTCGACTTCAAATATATAGCATTTGAAACTTCGCTATAATTATTATCTTCCTTCTTACATAGCAGTATATAAAGGCTAAAATTTAGATTATGCAATAGCTCATCAAAAAATAGATAACAGAGTCAAGGCACATATTTTAGCATATTTCCCAATATTTCCCAATCAAAGTTTCCGACAAAGAAAAACTGAACTGCAAATTGAGGAGATAAAGTCATTTCATCATTTATTGCTCAAAAATTCTGGCGAAAATTGGTATGATTGAGATTTCCTGTTATTCTTTTTCGTTTCGAGAAGTTGAAAGCCGTGTGGGATGTCGGATTGTAAAATCATACATTATTAAATTGGATACGGCTACTCCGAACCGAATTGTTTGACACTGGAAATCGGGGAACTTGAGCGTGGGAGAGGAACAGGGAGTTAGTGAATGAAAGGTTCTCGAATCCCGTTAGTCTCCATCATTTCACCATCATCATCTTGATTAAGGTAGAAGTAGATGCGGGGGCTATGCGCGTATCCTGTGTGGCCAAATCCCCTTAATATTTCAAGATTTTTTTTATCTCAAACTTAAACCCCCTGTAAATGCAATTACAACGTACTTATTCTCAACCTTATTTAATCTCACTTGCCAATTCAGTAACCGTTACGCCAACGGCAGACCCGGCTAGTGCGAACTGCGAAGTAGAGAAAGCAGACTGCGTGGGTGGAGGTTGGTATATAATCTGATCTGATGCTCGGGAAGGGTAAAAAAAATGAGGAGAAAGTCATGCAGTCTGTCAAAATTGTACTTACAAATACTAGGAAAAAGCTTAATTTTTCGTTAGTCGGGACTTATTAAGAATTCCCTAATCATATCTGACGGTATTATTCCGATGCGTTTAGTGTAGGCGCCCTTGAGGCTTTATATTGTCAGTTTAACCTGGATAAAGACTATTAAACACTGTAGGTTGCATTTTAATACATCACATTTTGCACCAGGAATAACGTAGGAAGGACCGTGACCCAAAACTTTAACTCTGTTTACAAACTACTTGTGTGAAGGCTGTAAGGGGTTCATTTCTTTAATTGCAAATTAAGTATGATTTCCGGTAAATAACATATGCATAATACTGAATAATTTATTGTTTTCATCTACGATGCTCTGCTGGATTCAGGTGAATGTGTGGGTGTCAATGAATGAGAGTTGTAAACAGGCTTGAGTTTATTTGTCTCGCCAGAGAAGTAAATTCTCAAGTAATAGCATTCGTAATGAATCCGCATATATTATACTCTTATAGATAACTCATACTAGAAAATAAATGCCAAAAAATGTAAACGATGGAATATAGGAGAGCTAAACTCTTATGTATATTCCTCGGTACAAAGCATGTCATCTGCACTTATTGACTCAATGTGTCGACTCAACTCCATCAAGAGCTTCTAAATCCGCCAGAATCGCGAACAGGAAAATCTACCCGTGTAGATGATTTTTCGACAGATCGTGGGAGAGAATTGTTGTTGTTTGTAAACCTTTAAGTACGCAATCACAAATGCGTGGTGTCTCAAAACCACTTTGCTACAACCATATTAATCAAAAATTGAATTTAGTTTCTTAGCCTGTCCTTTATAATTATGAAGATTTAAAACAATCTCGCTCGGTAAACTCATAATCATAATACACACATTCCATATATTGTACTGCTTTATTGACCTGAATAATGAATAATGAAGGTTGTTAGCAATTTAGGGAACAATATGTCTATATATGCTCATTCTCCATTTCCCAACCTTGCTTTCTTTTTGATACGCTACTATTATATGTTATTGTGCTATAGTATCAATAATAACAGTCATTCACAACACAGTATTGGTAAGTAGAGCGGAAGGAGAGGAGATCCGGGAAAAGTGTAGGTGTGGTGTACATAGCAAAATGCAGTAATCCAACCGAAAAATATAAGCCCTCTCCATTCAGGTTGGATAGACGGGATCCATGATGTTTAGATATTCAATTTATCAAACGGATCGCTACTGCACTTTTATCCAGGATTTCTCCTCTCTTCTGTCGCCTACGTGTTTTATCTTCCAACGGCTCACTACTTCCAATTTTCCTTCAATCTTGTAAATATCCGTGTTTTCCTTGCCTATCCAGAAATCCGTATATTTCTGGAGTGTTTCAATACACAGTTTTTTGGATGCTACGATATTTACAATTCATATATCGCCTTGTTGTTGACTTTCCTACTGTTTCTCTAGGTCTTTCGAATATTCATCCTCCTCCGTCGTTCTCGTGGGTTGGTTATAATTGCATTGCTCTGCAAACAAACCACTCTACATTCCTCTGCAAAATGGATGCTTAATTAGATGGGACTGGGACATGGGAACGATTTTAGTTTTCCCAGTGAAATTGACATTCGGACGGAGAACTTTCACTGTGTTGCATTTACATATTAGTATAGAGTTCGATTTGGAAGTATTGTTTTTTTCCTGAACTGCAGCTTTTGGGCATTTGCATAGAAGATAGTAAATTCTGTAATTTCTTTAAGCAACCTTTTAGTAATCCTAAAAACTGTTGTCGTTGTAAACAGAGCTGCTTGCTACCCTTGACAAACCAGACATTTTAAAGATTTAAACAATTAATTGGAAATCAATATTATGTCCTCAGATTATTCACCTCAACTCCAAAGAAGCCGACGGCAAACTATCCCTTACAAAAACATGGGTTCCTGCTTCAATCGATGTGACACTCATGGACATGACACTGGACGTTTTTGCCAATGCAATTCAAAATGCATAGACTTTAATGACTGCTGCCCCGACTATTTTGACTCTTGCCTTAGCTGTTCAGGGAAATGTATTGCCCCCTTTAAGGCTGCTTTACCCTGTCAATGTAACAGGAAGTGTAAGAAATTTAACAACTGCTGTGAGGATTTTCAAGAGGAATGTGGGGGAGTTGTGGGTAGGTTGAGATGCTTCTTTCTCTTGAAGGAGAAAGTTTTTATGTTTCTTCATTGACAGCTTTCTATCTCTAAATTGTAAATGAAACTTTGCAAGGTGATGGCTACTAAATCTTCTCGGACGTTAGAGATAATACGATGCAGAGAGTTTTGGAGAAAAGAAGGTTGGTTGTACTGAAACCAACTCGTTAATCTTATTTCGGGGGTGGCCAGACGGTGACATGGCTAAAAGTAATAGTCCCTTCACCCTTCGAGATGCAAAATCCATTACAGCTTTTCTATTTTCGGAACCGAACTGTTTTAATTTTCAAGTCTTATTACGTAATGTTCTGCTCTGTTGCAGACATTTGAAGGAGAATAATTTGTAAATTCGAAAAGGATAAATGTTTTACCTTGATGCTTTTTGTGGCATGTAGAAATTTCCCTTGCATTTGATGTTAAGCGTGGGTACAAATCCAGACAGTATATGTACTACCCGAGTAGAACGGCAACAGTTTAACCTAGGCTAAGCAAACTTTACATGGAAGACGGATTTAAAACTACTTTGTACTAATGAGTCAAAGCGACGGCTTTAACTTACCAAGAAAATTGACTTTGAAGTGGTTTTGTCCTTTGTAGTATTTCTAATTGTAATACGTCCTGAGAATTTATTAAAATATATTTTATTATTATCAGTTAACTTCGAAATTGATTGTGGAAATTGTAGTTAATTGTTTTTCTTATTTCAACCCACTTTTTCTTAAAATTCTCGGAACCCTTTTTTTGCAAAAAATGTATATGCTAATGGTGATGCTAAATAAATTGCTGATGCTAGAAAAATTAATTTGAAGGATTAAGTTAAATTATACATATTATGTATTATTAGTTCCACAGAAATGTATCCAATAATCGTTGGTTTTAATATACATTATTCAGAAGAGCTTTAATTTTAGTTGTTTTGATGTTGAGCCACAATTCTAAGTGTTGAGCACATCCGTTTCTGCCATACTGGAACTGTTATTTTTGTTTGTAGAAAATATCTGCTATTGATCATAATCTGGAAGCCCACTTTTCTTCTATTCAGTTTTATCTTTTATTCCTTTCTTGACTGCGGAGAGGGAATATTTTGCCAATGTATTATTTTTGTATCCTGTTTTGAATAGCAACTGTGACGGATGTTGATTTGGCGACCTTTTCTGAAGACATTCTAACAAACGACATCAACAATTGTGGCAGTCTTGTCACCGTGAAACTTCAGGCTTCTACATGTTTCAGTTGTAGAAATGACGCTGCTCCACAGCCGTAAGTAAATTTTGTTGGTAAACTAGAATTTATTATTGACTGAATTTAGTTAGGGGATAGATAGCAAAATTGTAAACTTTTTTTGCAACTGGGTGAAGAGGATGCCACGAAAAGTTGGACAGTCTTTCGCACGAGCCAGGAGTTGTTGACCGGATACTTAACTAAATACGTGATATAGCTTCGTAGAGACTTTAACTTGTTGGGAGGCCTATCGGTGCGGCTCTCTGTCGGCTGCAGAGAGATGACCAGAGCATTAGTTCATAAATTCATACTAATTTCTATAATTGCTTACAGACAAAGTAGGACAGATACAGGAAAGCTTAAGTCATTCTTCTAACTTTGACCCAAAAAAATTATGTTTTACACTATTTTGGGTTCATCTCGTGATATGTTTGGAGCTTTGCAAACTGATTTGATAGTTTAACTTGATCTCCATGAAAAATTCGAAACAAACATTGCATTACAGACGTTAAAAAGCTTTTTAAGCAGCAAAATTCGATAATCCTCATTTTGACCCGGTTTTTGTGGTTCATCTCAAAACGGTCTAAATGGGTTCGGATTTGTTACTGTCTGCAGATTTGTACCTTTCATGAGTTTCATGTAATTTTCGGCCAAATATATTGGACAACATAGTTAGTGGTGATAATACACCACAGCCTGATCGTGAAGACTCTAGAAATAAAGCACAAACGTCAGATCAATCACGGATACAGCGAATTATGAATACGACGGTTCACTGAATATTGTGTTTTTAATATTGATGTTCCTAATGAAACTAATAGCTGAAATAATAAAGCAACTTGACTCGGTTTCGGCAATGAACCTAATAACCAATTATTTAAAAAAAGCCCATGATTTATACCGATGACATAAATAACAAAAATCACATGGACTGCCACGAGTAAAGTCTTAATTTCAAGACAGCCCAGACCAAACTCTAATCTTAGCATTATTGATCCAATGTCTGGTTTTTATCCAATAGCTTACTGACCGTCCGTCCTGATGCCTATCGGAAGCCCACGATTGTTAAACTCCTTCCTCTGCACAATAATTACGTCGCAGCCGTGGGACAAGCCGAAGTTGTAACCTCGCAAGAGACTCAAGAGGAGACAGATTTCCTCGATGCCATACTGACCACACCATCAATGAAAAAAGCTGAAAAGTTTTTAGTTGACAAAGGATACATTTCTACAAGAAGGAGGACGGCTAATGGAAATAGTCAGGTTAACAATAGAGCGTTCAGGGAGGCCCTTCACCAGATCTGGTTTGGACTCTACAGTCGTCAGAATCGAACTCTAGGCTCTTCCGGATTTGAGCATGTTTTTCTTGGAGAAGTTAAAGACGGGAAAGTTTCCGGCTTCCACAACTGGGTCTTCTTTGGCAAAGAAGAATCCAGCAACAAACTCAATTATAAAGGACGGATAGGAACGGCTGTCAACTTGGGATCGGTAAATCCGAATTCACAATACATATACCTTATTCCTACTGCATTGGAAAGAGCCGTGTTGATATAAGCTTCATTGTGGGAGCATTTATGGCCCTGTGTAACAAACAGGACACGGTAGATCAAAGGTTTTAATCCTGTCATGAAAAGAAAACAAAGTCCCTCCTACGCTAAGGCATGTGGTTTACTTAGAGGCTCTAAGCAAACCTCCTAATCCATTAAAATTGAATCAATCAAATATAAGCTAAAGCTCCAGTCAGATCATGGAGAGAAAATATAAAATCCCAACACGACTCAACAATCTGGAATAAGACCCCATTTCCTCTCTCCTTGAAATCATCTACAAATAACCTGTCTTGAAACTAATCTTATCTTCCAGAGTAGAGGGTTTCCAACATATTAATGGCTAATCTCTGCTTCCTGTTCCTATGTTTAGTAATGTTGATATTTTAACTTGATTCTTTTACCACCCCCGACATGTCATGTATGATGTAAAACAGGGTTTGTACTTTTATTGAAGTTTGCGATTTACTGTACTTATCTCTGTTGTTGTTATGTTGCAGAAAGGCCATATAGTAAAACACAAATTCGACTGGAACAACACTGAGAAGCCTATAAGCTCCATGTTTGTGGGAACTAGCCCGGAATTCGAGATGGCTTTGTACACGGTTTGCTTCTATGCACGACCCGGTGCGAGGTGTCCTGTGAAATTGAGTGGAAAGAACGTCTTCATTCAGACGCATTTTATGAACAGACAAGGGAAACGCTATGTTGCTAGTGCTTTCCCCGATATTTAATTTTTTCTTTGCGATAAAGATCAATTTTAAATTATTAAAATGTTCTCAAAATTTAAAATAAAATTAATAAACAACCATTGACCATACAAATCAAATTCATATCAAGGAATTGTCGCCTACGCATGTGAAGGATGTATAATACATTCTAAATACTAAATTATCAGAAAACCTATACAATTAAAGTCTAGACTAAATGTGCATTAAAATAACTTTAAAAATTTCTGTATCCATTTAAATTAGGGTTAAAATAAAGGTTTTTCAAAAACTATAATCGGATAAGAAATATTTCAGGTAGAGAACTGTGAACTGATAACATTTGTGATTTATGAGTCATCTCTATTTGTCAAAGCTAATCTGAATCTATCTGAGCATATATTATTTGTTTGATATATTATAAGGCATTGTATAAAAGAACGATTCGTAAGCATAAAGTCTGTTTATAGACAAATTCCGAAATAATATGATTTTTCAATTCTGTCATCGAATAAAATAATCATGAGTTTTGTTTTCACGGTCCTATCACTCAACAATCCCAGCAATGTAGAATAATATGATTGTGATTTATCCTTATTTGTGAATTCGGCTTGTTTCAAATGCGCATCCCCGATTCTTCAATATTGTCTAAAAGCCAAACTGGATAAGGAGGATTTATTAAACATGATAAAAAGAATGGGTAACATAATAATAATATTCTGAGAAACATGATTATGATCGCAGTAGGTAGGTGTGTTTGGTCACGGGAAATTACGTTTGTATCATCCGTCCATTAATTTAAAAAAGTATATGAAATGCAAAATATTAATAAATCATTGCTATCTAAAACAACAATATTATTAGAAGTAGTGTCATAAACTGTCATGTTTTTATTCTTATTGATTGAATCTGCTACAGTTCAAAAATATTATGCTAGGACAAATTTATTTCAAACGTATCGGAAAACAACCAAAATCCTTCAAAGTTTATGCAATTTAAGCTTGATTACATCATCACTTCATTGCAGGTTTACAACAAAAATCCATACCATATAGTTAAAATGCATGATGCAATTCGGATTCATTGCCTTTGCTTTGCCTTTTTTGTTCTACCTGAACGGAACTCCTTCTACAGAGAATTCAAGCTCGTAAATTCATATGAATCTTAAAGTCCAAGAGTCCAACATCGCATATGCAATCTTACCTCCTGTTTTATGTACGTGCACATATGTACTCTCTATGCAAATTATTTGCGTACACACTTTACATTTACGTAGACCAGTTAAATTACCAATGGGATGCACTTAGGTACTCATGGTCACAAGAGGTTTTTGATTCCTCTATGGCATAGATCAGGTTTTCATATATGCGCTTTAAGATGTACAAGATGTTCCGACTCGTAAAGGATGCGATATTGTCCTTCAACATCATGCGCTTCTCATTTACATGGAAATGCCGACTAATTATCATCATAAATGCTGAAAATGACGTGATATATTTCATACTTATTTACCCCATTTGATCAACTACCAAACTCTAAATTTCGATTGTGGTAGCACAAATCAAGCCGCATTTGCTTCCGATAATAAAACCATATAAATAATGAATCCAATGCAAACAAATAAAAAAGCAAAGCAGAATAAGCATTTGAGTCGATTAGAAACTAGCGATGAGAAACGTACACAATCTGTCAGATAGCGAGGTAGAAGTCGGGGCGGAAACCGACACTGCCTTTCCTTTCCTCACTGTTTCCATCCTAGCTTTTTTATATTTACTCCACTGTTTACCATTCAGCAAGTGTTGCTCCTTTACTACGATAGGATTTCCTTCATCCCGTTAAGGACCGGGATATTGTTTTTTCCTCATCTATCTGCTGCTGTGTATCAAAGGCATTTTAAAGCAAGTCTGACCCAATCGTCCCTTATTCCCACCATGTTCGAGTCCTGGAGGGCAAGGTGGGCAAAAAAAGGAAAGAAAAGTGAGACCAATCTGTGCAATGTGCCACCTTAATTTCCAAAACGGTCCTGATTGTCGGTTAAGTTAAGGGCTTGATTAGCCAGCCAGGACAGGAACCTATATCCGGCCCAACTTCCTTACCTGCTTTCCTTTCACCCATCACAGGGGAAAGGGTATATTTATGTAATAAACGATACTTCAGTCATTTCTTCACCTTTCTGAGCATTTTTTTCTGGTTTCCAGTCGTCCAACTGATTGAGAAAACAGAAGCAGCGGAACTTGATGTATATGTGACCCTGATTGTTGGTAGATAAAACTATGCTGGCTATCAACTCCGACTCACTTTCCGCTAAAAAGGGAACTGGAAAAGGAAGGAAAGGTTATGGTTGATGAGTAAGAGTTATTATATCAAACGACTTGCGATAATCATCATAAAACATAATATTATTATTACTTCTACAAACCCTATCGGCCAGGATATCATGAGAGCGGATAGGATTTGTTCTACATTTGGGATATCCCTTTCCCTTCTCCAAGAGTTGGATTCAAAAAAATTATTAATCAACCCTTGTGTCCCAGCTCTGCTTTCCTTTTTGATGATGTCCGTTAAAATTTCATTAGCGAACCGTATAGCCGAGATCTCACTATGTAGGACGGATGGATGAATGTCTGTCGGCCGGCTGCCACTCTCATTCCTAATAATCCGACGAGCTGTACAATTGTATCCGAATGCGATTGTCAATAATGACGATTCGGAAATCAGTTGGGAAAGGGGTCCCTGTCCGTCGATGCATCACCACCACCACCACCACCCGATGATGACTAAGTTTTTGGAATAAATTTACCCTCAAAATAATAATCAGAGTGTGATCAACAGGCACACGACAATATCCTTTTTCTATTGATCATGATGGGAGATTGAAAATTTCAAAGACCTCTGCTCTGGGCCGAAGGGACGGATATATCAATGCAGATGTGAATATAAGAGTGCGGAGGATCATTCATTGTTGGCCCGTGCCGAGGATGCCCGGTTGTTGTCTAGTTTGTATTTGCCATTGGAACACTCCTCCGTCCGATGCTGACTAACCCAACGCATTGGGTAACTCGAGTCCTCGAATATGGTGACACGTCATTCATAAAGGGTCTTAACAAAAGGGTCATAAATTTACAACAGCTGTCCTATGGTGCTTTATCCGACTAGGTTTTAGATCTGGACCAACACACCGAAAATGAGAGAGAACGAGCCCGAGAGATGACTAAATGCAAAGCTAAAAGAATGAATCATAAAACTTCTGTTCGTAGATTCCCCATAAGTGCTAAGCTAAAGTACGAATAGCCTTTCATAAGCTCTTTCGTTATCTGTATTGGATTTGTATAAAGTTACCTTCCATTAACCTTAAACCCCTCTTATCTCTGGGGCTACTCAAAACAAATCTACGGGGATATTAAGAGATAACAGCAGGGCTCTGTGGTCAACCGGAAGAAGGATCGGATACTCATTGACTTCTATAAATGACTGATTAGGACAGGAAATAATAATACTTTACGATTAGTTTGCTCAGCTTTTACTCCTGCTGTCTCTAGCTTGACTGCTGGCTGATAAGAAGGGAGATTTAAGCAAGTAAGAGAGGCGAGAAATAAGATATTCCAATCATCATCCGTCATCCGTCCGTAAAGGAATACTGTTTACCAAGTCTCGACTAACAATGGCTGAAAGGCTCGAATTTAGTGTTAATATTAAGAAACGGCTTCAGAAAAGATGTTTATCCCGACGGAAACTTATTGACCATTTGGTTAGGAAGGAAGGGCCAAGGGGTTGGGACGGACTTCCTCTCCTTTTCGGTCTCATTTTTCACTTTACAAGAGCAAATAATGGTCTCTCTGTATATTGGGCTCGATGAATGAGTCCCTTCGAAGACGGTCCGAAAGACTTAAGAATTGTGTATGACTTTTCTTCGTAATTTTTTCTGTTCACTTGGGTGAAAAAGCACCAAAAGGGGCTCGATCCTCTTATAAATGGCGTTTCCGTTCTAAAACTATCCTTCGCTGCTCATTTAGACTTGATCTTTATGTACGAAACATAACCTACAAATACGCTTCGTTTATTGAACATCTCCAAAAACCCCAAATCACCAGCTCTGAAACGGATGTGTAATGTAATAAATAGATCCTTTTCAAAGTCCTCGTAACTTAATTACTTTGTTTTCCAATTTCGTTACAAGTTCAAAGATCAGTTTACAACTTAACAAGGCTTATTGCCATTGCGGGTTAAGTACTGGCTTAGGGTATGCCACATCAAATATCCATGCTTCAAATTGGGTTCGAATCCAAAGCATTGCATTGGAGGGATTTAGCCAAGCTGGCTCCAGTAATTCCAGCTCAAGATATTGAACGTATTTCAAGAATCCTATAGTAATGCAGGATGGATACGAATATCTCAAAGAATGCCATTCAGTTTGATGAATGAAATTCTTTGTTTACTATATGATTATGCCTTTATCTTAAGATTTTATTAAACATCCGATCTGACTTATCTCCAGACCCTTGACGGGAAGAACGTACAAATAATATCCTTAGAGCAAGAGGAAGGAAACTTGAAACATCCTAAATCGATTTTACAGACCGATTTAAACCCTAGTTATATCCTGTCTTAAATTCCGTTTCAGACAACCCACGGTCATTGATAACTTGCCACTTGCCATCCCTCCTGCCAGTTACGAAAGAATTCGTACTACTGGTATTCATGGCAAAAAGCCTTGTTATCTCCGTCTCATGGAACATGGAAAAGAGGACAGGGACACGAACCAAGTCCGGAGAAGAAAGCCTCGTATATTTAATTTATAATGGAACTCCTTTCATAATACTCTGAAGCTGCCACGAGGGAAAATGGGTATCGTTTTTGCCAATACGAACGCAGTAAAAGCCTCGGAGAAATTTCATTAATGGCTTGATATTTACATTGGCAAAGGACAAGATACGAACCATTCAATCCAAATGGTCTAGTCTTGAGAAAAATACCAAAAACGCTGCATGGCTACCAGCAAATGACCCACTTTTATGTCAAAAGTGAGCTATAGCACATAGTAGATCATTTCCTAGCTTGACCTACATAAAATATAATGTGCCAAATGAAATGTCGATTCCTATTATGCTATATTAGAATAGAATGATACCGCAGTTCACGTTTTGGTCTTTGGTTTTGTGAGACTGATGTGGAGGCTTATTTAGTACCGGCTTTGCCTTTCTTTTTATAAAAATCTTTTGTTATTTCAACTGCTTTTCTCTCTTTTGAAATACTTTGCATTTGGAATTTGCTAAGCAAACGTGACCCCACTTAGCAGTTCTAGATTTTTAACGATTGTGAACGATCTATTTAAGATGCTCAATGTGTGCATAGAAGATCTTAAGAAAAACATAGACCGAATGCCTATTAAGTGAATTGTTCAATGCATATAGGTATGGCTGCATTAAAATTTGATTTTTAGTTGGAATCTAATAGTTTAAATGTTATCATTCGACAACGCATTCAGATTTATCATGTTGATACCGCAAATGTAAAATCGCATTATAATAATCCATATTTTTTTTGCCTCGGACAAAAAACTTATATATTTCGTGTTTCGTTGTAGACGTAACAAATGTAATTTTTAATCTTTGTTTAATTAAGTGTTGAATTTGGAATCATCAGGGGAAATGTTTTGTATAGCAAATTGGGACTTTTCCTATTTGTATATACTGAATTTATTTATATACGTGTTTAATAAAAACCCCTTAAACAAGCAAGCAATATTCTTTTGTATTTGTTAGCTCTATCAAGTTTAACCACTTACTAAAAGATCCCAAGTCTTTCCTATTATTACCATAAATGGATCGTTGGCTGAACGGAAATATAACTTCAAAATGTGTAATAAACTAAATATCCTTAAAACATAATTGCAACCAAATCTAATTACCACAATTTAAAGTTTCCAATAGTCTAATAACTCTAACATTAAAACCCATTGTAAATTGTAATGCTTTAAGTTACAAGTCCCTTCAATGTCCCAATACTCAATACTATCGATAACTGACCGTGCTCAATATTCGAAATGTAAAACTGTTCATCACGATTATTATGCCATGACTCTTCTGTGGTCTTTATTAGCAACAAAGGTTGCGTTAGCATTTTTAACCCTACCTAAAAACTACATGGGTTTTTACAAATGATGACAAAGGAACTGAATATGCAATGAATGTCATTGTCATTTCCGTTTAACTTTAAGTCCACGTCGATATGATTCACCCGTAGACTATTGCGATTTGTAACTTGTAAACATGATCTGATTGTGGATTCGTTATCAGTTAAGTCATCGTAATTTGTAATAGAGTGATTAATTCATCCAATCCAATACATATTCATGAGACGAGTACATTGTTGAAATACAAACCACAACTAGCGAGTGATGCAATGATCCTTGTGCTTATCAAGAGCCATAAATAATCATTAACCTTACTGGACAGTTTTCAAATTTTCAAGGGCTTCAACCTTATCAGCCTTACTTTACATACGTAGTAATTAAAGATAAAACTTATCTCTTGAGGTCTCATGAGTTCAATATCAATAGTGATAAGTGATAATAATAATTTACATGAATCAGTCTGGAAAGACCTTCCGACTTCTTGCGTTTATCCATTACATATTATGTTGCTCATCATACCTACTGCATGCAATTTCCTCTTCAAACGAGGATTAGTGAGGATCAAGTTTCCCAATCATAATCCCCAACAACGAACCAAGAGTGTGTAGGTGTAGTAGGAGCTCCAATTCATATAAAAAATCATGCATACAGCGTATAAAATAAAATATAAACCTACTTTATCCTGCATTTTTACAACCAACTTTACAACCATCCGATACAGCGTAGTGAAGAAGATAAGTTTTTTTTGATACTCTCTGTGGCAAGAAAGGGTTACGACGGTCTAATATAATTTAATTCCGAAAGCTTCATAACAACATCAACAGAGACGAGTTCAACTCAATATCAGACTGCTGGTGGATTGGGTGGTTAGCCCAAGGGGTGTTAAACACCCAATATCCCAACACATACGAAGATTGCATTGTTCTCGACGCTCCTATAGTTGTATAGACTGTTCTTGAAACGAGATAAATGCTGAATTGAAATGATTCATAGTTTGGGAAAGCTTTTATACAATACTCCACAGCCCGTGAGAAATATAGAAATATATTCCCGACGAGCGTTTATGGGATATTTATCCTCATAGGCGTACATATTCGTTACCAAAGTGGCTACAACATTGACAGGATAGAAAAGGAGGTAACGTTTGACGCTGAAATAACATTGAGGGGATAGATTCCCTGGGGGATCCAACAGTCTCGAAAGTTTTGCCGATTACTCATGCCCCCAGAGCTGGCTTCTCGTGGCTCGATATGGTCTCTCGATGTTCAACTCGAAACCTAGTACAACTGCATATCTGCAGAAGCGACTGCTGCGGTACAACTGCCTTCATTCATCGAATACGAACTGAGTTTTGTATTCAGTCATCAACTCGCAGCTGCCGTGAAATCATTGCTTAACAGAGTACCAGAGTTGATAATAGAGAAGCTGGGGAAACCGTCTACCCGACCGTACTTACCCGGATAGTATTTCAGGAGTAGCCGTTTTCTATGAATCATCAGGCTACCCTTTCAGACCCCAACAACGTGGTTTAAAATCATTGAAGCATTAGGACCCTTAAATTTATTACCTCCCCTTCACAGAAGTAAACAGACTAGGGCTAACGTTACATCTCCAGAATCAAGTTAGTTGTCCAAGAGTAGTACAAGGAGTAGTGCCATACGAGTTGACAGTCATCGCTTACACGTGGAGTTCCATATTTATTTCCGAGACAAGACTCCGTAATTACTGAACTCAATTCTACACGAGATAACTAAAATAAGTTCACCTTATAACCTGGATTTAAGTTCCATATTTAAGGTGCTTTGAGGAATCGGGGATTTATTGACTTTACATTGATTCTGAATCAATTGATTTGACAGTTTGGATAAGAACAAATTGTGGCCAAGGACTTAAAACAGTTGGAATATCGTTCCAGTTAAAATAAATCAACGATTAATACAGGTAATGAAAACAATTTTTATCTTGGCTTTATTTGACTTTATTTTTCAGGAAAATGTAATACGGTTATTTTGCCAAATCAGACTTATTGGTGCATTTTCATAGTCCATATTTTGGTTGAAATATTTTGCAATCCTCATTAGGATGAGCCTAATGTCTAAGATTTGGAGTAGATTCTTAGGATATTAGTCATTCTATTGAAGCCTCATCTTTCCTTGGAAATAGTCCATGAGATTCAGGTAGTTCGTTAAGTAGTAGTTTATGATTTCCTTCTGTCTCCGTCTCATTTCTCAATCTCTGTCATCAAAGAGATTTGGTTAATTAGTCATTCTTTCCATGTAAACCTTCCAACCATATGCAAGTTACGCACATTTCCCTAGTATTTCATGATTAACCAAAACCACAGAAAATCAAGACTAGTCTCTTTTAAAGCTAAACTACTTTACTTGACATTGCTTGTCATTTTGACCTGTTTACAATATCCAGGATCTATGTTTGTCAACACTCTCTCTTCTCGACAGTTTAGAATTTCAGTACTCTACTGGCATATACTTATTATGTTGAAAACAAGCTTAATTACAGTAAAAGTTACTGGAACATTCAAATCTGGTTGCTTTACATGTTGTAAACTAACACGAGAAGCTGACTGTTATTTTTACTCGGGTGACTAAACTTTCAAACATTTGACATGACAGCAAACAAAACGCCAATTTGCAAATTGGTACTGCTAAATAGGTTTATACTTCTCTGACTACATAAAAGTAATTACCTCAATGCATACATTGAATGTACTGTTCTTTTTTGCCAAAGCACAATGCATGACTCATGACTCATTCTGTAAGTAAATTGCAAACTGCGATTGTTGCAAAATCTTGTGATAGGTTTGCATGAAGGTGAAGTTATGAGAATGCATTTTTGTTTGCGAGTGTTAGGGTGCATCAAGGTGGAGAAGTTCCTTCAGGCTAGTTTGCCTCGTAGTTATTCCTTTGCAATTTTCAAGTCTAGAATTTACTACGAGTAAAAATGTTTGATCATTATCGTTTATCACATCTGATCTCATCAATGAAACTTGATGGGATGAAGAAGTAGAATAAAATAGCCAATTCGTGATGACCTCTAACTCAATTCATATTGTATAAATCCCTATAAATGAAGTAGCTTAAAACTACTTGCAATTTAATCGTTTTTTTTGCAAGCAATTTAAAAGCCATTTTTTGCCACTTCCATCTTCCAGGATGCTGTATGCACCGAAGGATTTATAGTTATCGTATAATTCACTCATTCACAATGATATTCCATGATGTGACACAATTGACACAAACCTGCAGTACAATTTAGCTTTACCTTGATGACAATGCATATCCTGAGATGAAAATTAAATAAAAACAACTGCGGGCTATTTTAGTCATTTGAGTTTACAAAGCTGGATATTGCATATGCAATTATTTGTCACAGAACTGGCTCTAAATGTAATATCAAACTCCTGTCTTGACTCTGTCGTGAATCATAAAAACAAACAACTACAGGAGGTAATAATTACGGAAGAGTTAAATTCTCATGAATAATGAATAAAAAATAACATGGATATTTTAGCAAGTCTCCATACGTCAAAGAGATGTGTCATTGCAATTTCCAATCACTAAAATTTAATTTAGTAAGCCTAATTTTTAACCCCTGTTGGAGTTGAGATTACTAGCAGTACAATAGAAATGTGAGTTTACAATCAATTCGATAGCAATGATTATCGCTGTTCGCTTGTCAGTCTGACGAAAATGTCAATTCGTTAGCTGTCAATTACATTTTCCTGTGGAGTGACAAAATGATAAAGTTGACGAGTTCGGGGTTGACTGAGACAAGTTACATGCGGCATTCGGTTGATAAGATTTTCAAGATTCGATAGGGTTTCTAAGTTCGGAATGTGATGAAAATTATGAGATAGCTCACACGGAATAAATCTATTAGCTAATGGGATTCAATTTAGGAGGATACAATGTAGTAGCTATTAGTATCGTAATTCCAGAGTGAAAGGATCCCATATCCGAGTAATCCAAGTATTTCGTCTTTAGCCCGTGTCATCGTTAGTCGAGCTAGAAAGCTAATGTCAAACATCGTGTTTACAGATCTTTACTTTCTCGGACTGCTCTCCGACACGCAAAGAAGCTGCAATAACGTCGGGAGAAAATCCATATCAGTTCATAGTCTCTTTAGTTTTCAGTGTTTTAGAAGAAGGTCTATTAGGTACTTAGAAATCCTACTTATATTTATTGCAATCCATTAAGCACTACCGAAAGGTCGTTTGAAATTGATGAGCTTCTTCGTTTATAAATGCATGAGACTTGTGTGATTTGGGCCGTGAGTTTGAACCTAAAACGAGAAGACGTAAAGGAGTAGAAGGTGAAAAGTATCAAAATGGGTTATGAAGGTTTAATGAAGCATATTTTATTGATTTCGGAGCAGGCAGCCGCAGCTCCTTCATCCTTGGTAGAAATTTAATGAATATTTCATCCCATTCTGGTTTATTATACTATTTCATCACAAACGGCTTGGATGTAATGGAGGAATATAAATCCTACCTTTCCTTTCACTCCGATGAATGAGTCACCCGCGTGTAAATTTAGCATAAATAAACTGAGAAAAATCAGGCTTACACGAGAAGCAGGAGCGAATAATAAGTTAATTCAGCCTCCATGTAGTCGCACGCGCATTTTTTGTTTCATTCAACCGATTTATTTATTTGATTAGGTTTTTACACCTCTCACCTGCATAGCTACAGTTTTATAATGGGTTTGTGGTTAGAGGATTCATACTTTGCCAAGTCTTGATGTGGGTTTTGTTTTTAGTTTTCCATGAAAACTGGATCAGCTCTGGGATCCATTTATAATTATTTTTCTCAAGTCTCGCAACTCGCTACGAAAGATGAATCACACTGCAAACACCATTTAAATTTTCCATACAAACATATTCATTTTCACATTAGTCTGTAAAATGAAATCCAGTAGCTATTATTGAAAGAAATATGCTAATAGTTAAATTCTCCACTGGAAAAACGTAAAGTCCGTAAGCAAAGTCAGAGCCAGTTTTTTTCGTGGGAACTTATTCCCCATCCTCTAATTACCGTAATTAAAAACTGTCTTAGTCATATCCTGACCTTACGATTGTCTTATCGTAGATAAAACTATTAGACATCGTCCCAGTATCATTTTAAGGGGGTTGGACGGATGAGATTTATTAGTTTTACCCAAATGGAATTGGACTCTTAATCTTGAAGGACGAAGTGCATTGGCTTTGAATGATACAATACGATAAATAACATCGAGACATGTAACCTCAGAAGCCAGTGACTCATTTCTTATACGATTGTTTACAAAGAGACTCTTATTTTGCCCCATTGGACTGATCTTTGGTCGGTGATATAATATACTGAAATGAGACAGGCGTATACAGCACTGATTGATATTGATATTGATAAAGGCCATGAAATCGGGCTATGTTTATTTTAGATATTTTTAGGCCTGTGTATATAGGAATCTTTGACAGAAAACTCTCAAACGGAGAAAGAGCATTTTTTCAACTCCGTACTTTTCCTTTCCTTTGGCACGCTTCCTCTAGAACTTATAACCACAGAAGGCGATCTAAAAATAGCTTCGGAAGTCTACTCTCTCACTCACACCGAAATATAACTTAAACACACACAAGAAATTCAGAAAATAGATTTTGGGTTAAGACTCTTTGGAGGTTAGGTTAGGTGACTAAGGCCAAATATTTGGCATATTACATATAGCTTTGGATTTGGATATTTCTAGTCTGACTTTAGGATTTACCCCTGAACTACTATTTCCCCCTTGCCTAATAATAAATGACGGCCGTCTCGGTGTTGGGTTTCCGTCTTCGGTTTTATTAACCCCTCTTCGGTTTTTTCATGTCTCGAGCAGAAGTCAGTAATTTCTGGAAATTTGTTCTTACACTTTATTGATTGGCTCTGACTGGAGATATTAAATATTTCTGTAGAGGGTAACAATGCCTGTAAGGTCGAATGCTCAAGAGTTATCAATAAAATCCAATCTCCTTTCCTAACAATACGAAATTGGATTCCTAACGATTTAGGAAATTCAAAAGAAAGTCAGGCCACCTCCACCGGTTACCAATCAAGAGGTTATAAGGAACGATATTTTATATCCGCGATGGGTATTAGTTGGGGGAAAATTTATGAGTTCAAGAACAGCATGCAAAAGTTTTTCAAACTCATAATTGGAAAAGCTTTAGGCAGGGATTCAACATTCAAGGATGTTTTAAATTTATTTATAGATGAAGTATAAAGTCTGTCATAAATTGGTTGGAGCAGGCTGAAAAGTTTTGATGAATGTGAATCAGCTAATCCAACTAATATTTATATGCATGACCTGGTTGAGTCATAATAGAAATTTCAAATCAATCAAATCCTTCCATTCATTCCTTGATTGACAATAATAATACTGTTGTAATCCCATTGAAAAAACAGACGTGATATTGAGAGGGTCGTGTAACTGTGGAGTATGAGAGGTAGCTCTTTTAAGCACACAAATTAAGATTTTTTTCGATACGATATGATAGGGATACTGAATTAGTATTGGAGAGAAGCCCAAATTTAAGAAACATGATAGTGCTAATCAGCCTTGGTGATTGTGTCAACACGCTCCTTGTAATTTCTCAAGTTACCTTCCGTTCCATTAAATATTCAATATTCGTTTCCTTGTTCCCCACTTATGCTCAGTACTGCTTTTTATCTAGATGTGTTTTTTCTGGATTATAAATTCCAATTTACACAATCACCACCACCACTCGCCGTGCTCGATCTAATCTGCTCGAATATTTCACAAGGAAATGTTTTAAGAATTAAGGAAGTCCTTAAATGGTTGAAGTGATAAACCATTCCATGGTTCTGATTACATTCATCCCAGAATGTTTGCATATTCACATAATAATCATTGTAGATTGTAGAGAGGAATGGTTATAAAAGCTTGTTTTCTGATCCTATGAAATGAGGAAGGTCAGGTCTCTCAGGTGTGATTGTGTAGAGTATGTGGTCCGCTTTACAATTCGTATAAAAGGCCGTTCAAGGATGCAGCTTGTGGCTGAAGAATGGATCCAAAATATCTGTGCCGGCTGGTTTATTGGAAGAATTGAGAGGATTTTTAGTAATTGGGTACAGGATATTAATTGAATTGGTTTTAATTTTGGGCTGTAAAAAATCCAGTTTACATTTTTCATCAATTCCATCATTCAAAGTCGGTGAAGCTGAACTGCTCAACCAGGCTGCCAAGATTGAGTATCGTCTTCGTCATTACTCAGGCATCTAAGGGGAAACAGCTGGGGGATCACTTAAGTAAAAATTCTATTTCCGTTCCATCACGTGGAGCTCGAAGAATATTTTTGGTTCCGTCGATTAGGATCACATCTCACAACTCCTTAACGCACTTTACAAAGCACATAGCATGGAATTTAGAAAAAATGGATACCTCATCGGATATAAGATGATCTCGAGTTTCCTCTCAAAGTTGTTGTAACTGTGCCAGAAATTAAGCTCTTCTTAAACGGTTACATGATATTAACTGCCGACAATGCGATGTCGGTAGGTATATGAGATGTAATTAACGAGGTTGTTGGCAAGGATGGATTTCATTGGGTCCATTCTGACTCCCGGTGATTACATCAAGAGTCATCAATTTGATGATTTTTTTTTTGTATGTGAATCTCAGTCGGTTTGCGGAGGTTTTGGTGACACAACCATCCATCGTATGGCATATCCGCATATCGCCATACTTGGAGTTTGTAGTTAATACCTTATCATTTCATTTTCTTTTTGATGGTTGATTTATTGCCAACTTCCATTTCAGTCCCATTTAGGGCTTTGAAAAGGGTCGATTAGGTTAGGTTATTCGAGGAAGGGGACTCCATTAAGTAACTCGTAGATATTTTTAGCACTTTGACTTTTCCCATGCTCCGCCACAGTCATCGTTTACATTGAAAGTTGACGATGAGTAATCCCGTCATTCCTCATATAGGGAGATGAAGAGTCGACCCGGCTAGGGCAAGCAAATGGGAAAGTCATTACCACCGAAATGTAAAGGGGAAGGTTGTGAACAAGGCTACCCGGATTCGGGATTCGGGAACAAAAAATTACAGAAGCTGCCACAACTGGATTGCGTAATTGATTGTTTCCTACAGTGTTTATGTGGATTATACCCTAAAATTATGGTTGATACAGAACAATATTAACTATACGGTTCCAATTACCAGGATAATTGACTAAATAATTTTACTCGGAAAAACCAATGAAAGTCCACGGCTTTTGTTCTTAAAATAGCAGTCCTTCAAAAATCCGATGATCATAACTATTTTTGAATTTAAAGCTTTTGCCTAGCATTTTAAACTCAAATCCATCCCAGCTTGGTTTCCATGCATCATACTAATTTCTCTAATTCCATTGTTTGTCCCCACGGGTTTTCTGACGGCTTAAACAGATCTACGAGCCTATGATATCATCAAGTGCAACCCCCGGATTTCAACAGAAGAGCCCTTGTCTGTCCAAGTATCAAAGACTTAAATATAACTCTAAAATCCCAAATTTAGACTCCTCTCATCCATTATACTTCTAATAATAACAATATAACTTATACGTAGCAGTTCTATTGCACATTGAGTTGAATACAGAGTGTTTGACTGAGCTAATTTTATGTACATATATCATTAGGCTGATCCATTCACAGAAACACCGAGAGGGCAAAGGCAGGCAGGACTTTTGAAGTGCGGGTATTAAGAGGGGGACAGGACTTTTTGACAGGTCCTTGTAAGGGAAGCAAGTCTGCTATGGCGTTGAATTGAATAGTTTCTCTAGTTATAATACAGAAGAGAGGGAAATTCACGGAACAACCACACGGATCCGTCAATACAAAATAATACAATGTCTATGACTCAGAGAGAGGCAGGAGACCAGGAATGTTTTTTATCCAGCCTTGTTCCGTGAAAATAAACCGGGATCGATTCAGATTACCCGAGGAGAGAGAGGTGAATCATCATTATATTGTCATAATAATCTCTAAAAAGCCGAGAGCATATCTCTCTAACTCTATTCCATGATGTTGTGTCGTCCCTCTTTTCATGATGATTCTACACTTCAAAATTCAAACTATTCTCTTTTATAGCCGAGTTGACTTTGCCCTTAAAAAGCAATCTTCAAGAATATTCTGCATTATTGACGTATTAGCTCTGAATAAGGAATGATGATGTTATCCATGCTCGGGTGTAATTCCTTGCCCTATGCTAATAATTACGACTGCCTGTTAACTTTGACTAAGGCAAACAAAGAGATAGGATGGAGGTTGGCAAAGGATTACTTTGGATGTGTCATTCCTGGTTTGTGAAAGAGGGACCAAGATGATGGGGGTGATATCTCTGTCGGAAGATCCATCCCATTTCAGATCCCAAAGATAGCTCCTTACTTACTGCGGTTGTCATTACAAATTGCCATAGGACATTGAATTTATCGGAGATACCGACGGCGGCCGTGTACGTGCATGTTTATACAGTTTTGGTCCGACACCAACGCTGTTCTCAGAGGGGATCAAGATTGAACCTCTATCTCTGTCCACCCTCTAAACGCTGAAGTTAACTATAGGTTATGCTATAGGAGAGATGTTAACGGTAGTAGAACCAGAACCACCCACCCTCAACAAAGATAGAATTTCAAATCATCCCTAATGTAATGTATCCGATGTATTTGTGGCCTACGGCTTTAGGAAATCTTTGATGGGATAACTTTATATGCATTTAGTTAATAGTTTGCGGATGGGAAACCTTTTGAGGGAAATCGAGAATGTAATTGCTTCCATCGGATACGTAAAGTTATACTTTGGTAGAAACCCAAGCTTTGTTTTCTGCATCTTTTCAACTGTGGTAAACGATATCGGATGTAAGTATTAATCTCAAATTGCTCCAGTTATAACTCTTTTGTGACAGTTTGTCTACATTGTCACATTACGAACTAAAGGAGTATGAAATGCTTGGAGTTCCGGAAGATTGAACACCGGAGCCATTATTCCGTCTATTTAAGGCCGGTGTGTGTTATCCTTGAAACCATAGCCGAGTTAAGTTTAAATTAGATTGAAAAGGGCATGAATAAAAGTGAATGTAATTAAATCTACAAGGATCTCATTTGTTCATCTCCTCTCTGTCTCCTTTACATCTCTGGTAAAGTCGTTACCGTCTCTAATATATTAGATTTGAGATTGTTTGGAATTTGGAAGTTTGAAAGGGGATTGTATGGAGTTGAGTGGGATGCTGGCAGGATCCTTTAAATTGACATGACATGCAAAGGCTGTTTGACTGCCTCAGTGAGGGCGACAGGCTTTCAAGACACAAGGCACGTCGTCTTTAAATGACACAAACTGAATCTGTGGAGGAAGATGATGGCTCAAAGTTATAAGCTCTGAAGGTAAATTTTACTGCAAATTTACGTAGAATCTAAAATAGCCTTTTGTCTCGTAAAAGATTTAGAGCCGAGAGGGGTGGAGCCGCTTCCAAGACTATAAACCATAAAAGCGTCTCTCGCTCTTCCTGTCCGTAAATATAATCAGAGTGCATCATTCTGTATATTGTTTTCTGCGGAGGGTAAGAGCTATAAGCATAGGTAACATCCCCGTACTTTCGAACATAAGGAAAGAGGATTACTTTGAGATTTCCTCACAAGAGATTAGTTTGTTTTTACTATCCTCCATGGTGTGAGGAATAAGATATGAAGGAACGATGACTCACTTTTACAGCAACTTGAACTTAATGGCATAGAATTTCAAAGAGCAGAAAAAAATAAATAACATTAGCCTGGAAAATATACACACACCGTTTCGAAATCTAATCGCAGTTGCTAGTTGATTGTAAACAGAGAATTTCTCAGATTTTTTGCTCAGATTTGCTAAAGAATACAAAAATTCATGCACATTATCATTAGTTGATCGTTTCATGCGTTTTCCTCTCCAATCTTTTTTATATCGTGCATGGGGTTGTCGCCGTTCCTATTCATTTCTTAAGATTCGAAGCAGAGGGTTGGATTGCCTGAACCCGGATTCAAAGAATAATGATTTTGATGGAATGAGGAGGGTCTTTCTGAAGCTAGCAGCAGAATATAATACCTCGGAGACGTCGATGACGACGACAAGGACGGCGAAGGATTTCTTTTCTCCAAGTTTCCCTTCCTTCGGTTGTCTCCCCTTCTTGGGGCTAAATCTTTCAGTTTCTAGCGTTGATAACATTATATAGGACCAAGGGGGTAATTCCTTGGCTTCTTCTAACCGTATTATAGAGAGTCGAGATGTTTGGGACTGTATTCGAGCGCAGTACAATATGGTCATAGGTAGATTACATTATGCGAGGAGGAAATTGCATTGCACAAGAACTTCCCATAACATCAAAACTGAAGAGCCCCAGAGTCGTAACAATATATAGTTGGAATAAGCTACCATTTGAAACCAGTGTGACTCATCAGCTTGAAGTTGAAGAGCGATCTATCTGTTTGAATGCAATTTTATGTACGACGTGCTTAGTTTTACGGTTTACGTGTGTGCTGAGATTTACGGCCTTCCATTTCCAGTTTCTTGTTTTTTAACTTCAGGAGAAGTAGGCAATCTTAAGTAGTTCTTCATCCGCGTCATTAAATGGACGAAACAGACGGAAAACAGTCCAAATTGTTCTGACTTGAGGTTTTGCCCATTTTGTTAAAAAGTTTGCATGTTACATTTATTTACCTATGTAACATCCTGTCCAGGATGTTCAAAAAGACGTAAAGGGAAATGCTAAAGAAACAGTTTATTACATTTTTTAACGCAAGAATCTAATGTTTAGAAGCTCTTTAAATATTTTGATTAATTTCGCCAAATTATGCATGAAAAAACTATTGCTAAAACCTAATGATCGGTTTAATTTCTTACAGATAAAGCTTCAGAACCTTCAAAAATGTCGGGACCAGTAGAAACGGAGCTTCCATCAGACTTCAGGCGAAGGGAAAAACTCCGTCTTTCATTACATCGAACGATAAGCGAGCCGGAGGAGTTGAAGGATCGTGTCAAGTCCATGAGCTGTGATGAATTAGCTCGGAAGATAAGATCCAGCAATAATAAAAACCGTCAGCCTTATTTGCTCTTAGACTGTCGAGGTTATCTCTGCTATACGGAAAGTCATATCCAAGGAGCAGTTCACATAGCTTGTACTGACAGATTTAATCGAAAAAGAGTCCAAAATTCCGGCTCTGTCCTTGATCTGGTCAGCACAAACAACCGGAGAAACAAGGCTGCCAATCACGGGAAGTCAAGAGATGTCATAGTCTATGATGAAGGAACCGGTGACATCACCCTTGACTCGGGGTGGCAAAGCCCGATCTCATTTGTCCTCATGCATTTGCTTCAGGAAAATCGTCAACCTATCTACCTCAAAGGTAAGAAAAAAATCCTTCTACCTCCATCATGAGTTATTGCGTTTCGGAATAGGATTTCTAGAGGAGTGGTTGTAGGCAGAAGAGGGCTTTGAGTTTGTGTAGGCGGACGTGTAATTTTATCCCCATGTTGTTTGCAAACCTTTGTAATTTGCATCATCGTCAAGAATACAGCTTCAAAGTTGAAAATGCAAAATTCGAGTTGACAGGGATTCCCACAGCCACAGCAAATATATTTTTAATAATCTCGAACTTAGTTTTGTTTCCCTTTCCTATCGTTAGCATATTTCTTAGACATCTCGAATTTTCTAGCCAAAAGTGTTTTTAAAATTTCCATACAGTTTCGACCTAACGATATTTTCAGCACAGTGTTCTTTCAATTTTGAACTATTTTCGGGATTAAATTTAATCCCGAATCCCATTTTATATAACCCGTATGTAGCGAGAGTTTTTGAACCAAAAGTTTGGGAATAAAAAGTAGCAGAAACCGGAAAAAGATAGAAAGATAGTCTTTTTTGGGTGTAAGGATTGAAGAGGATAAGAAGAAGACAGATCAATTTGAGAGTGAGAATGCATACATATTGCCTCCATTTGAGCTTTTGTGGGATTTCGAATAAATCTCATATTATCAAAATGTTGTACAACAGCCGTCTTTGCAAGTTCTCTTCTCCGGAGTTTCTTACTTTCTTCCTCCTCTTCTTCATCTTCAATCGATTGTCGACAGATGCATAGACAGGAGCCGAGGGTGGCATGGCGGTTGGGTGGTACTTTTGTATAAATAAATCTTTGAAAAATAATAATATCTTTCACGATCTTGAATCATCCGATTCCTCTGAAAGGTTGGAATTTCATTGTGTGTGCGAAGAGCTTATGGCCGGAAGGTCGGGTAGAATGTAGAATTATATTTAAGGAACCGTCTGAAACAGGCTATCCGTAACATTCAGCTGTAGGCTGTAGGTGATTGTGAGAATCAAATATCAAAATATTTCCCATTCCTTAAATCCTTTCGAGAAGAATGGGAGATAAGTATCTGGAGGAATGTGTTCATACATCTGAAAAAGAGACCTTCCATTTATTTCTTCTGTTTCCTCCTCGAGTATTTGTCGAGAATTCATTCATACTTTCTAAGAGAGCGAGAACGGGTCGATATCGACCTAAAAACCTCTCGACGAAGTTTTCGAGTTGAGGATTTCCAGAGGATCCTCTCTTCTGAGACTTTTAATGAGAGGGACGAAAGGAGTGTGCAGAATCTGAAAATGCCTTGCCTTGGCTCGAGATTTCCTCACCAACTCACATTTGATAAGCATTCCGCTTCAGTACTTCTGTTCTAAACTTGTGCCAGTAAAAGGATCCGTTTTGCACATCCTCCTGCTAGCAAAGCTTAGCCGTATCGCCTCACCATATATTTATATGGAAACCACTCAGCCAGTGTCAGTCTCTAGGAGCTGTAAAATCTTTAAGACTTAAAGTATTTGAAGGCAGGGAAGGATTTGTAAAAGAAGCATAAAAAGGCAAGGAAACGCCTGCCACCGAATTATCGACCGTTCCGTTCCGTCCGCCGCGCTCGCAATAAAAACAGTCTCCCATTCATGAAAACTTACATCAGTTCATTCACATATCTCTCCAATTGTTACAGGCTTTGCTTTGAGAGGAGTTCATTCAGATCTTCTCTCTAATCTTCTGCCTTCTCGTTTGAGATATGGTAATCCGACCTGATCATCAAACTTCATCATTTCCACGTGGATGAATTTTCAAAATATACTCTCTCCTACGACAACCATCATTTCCTTCGGAATGTATCTTACCTAATAGATTTCGAGGAGAAAGTGTTCCTGGGAGAAAGGAGCATCTTGAGAATCCCTATAGACATACACACACACTGCAAATTGAGATAGCTTTCTTTCGAGGCAGAGTTGGCGTGGGTGTCGGTGGTGGTATATACTATATCCGTACCATTCAACCTTCCAACTTCCAACGTGCATACCAGCCAATATAAATGCACTGTACTTTATCAGAATGGACTTTCCCCAGGAGGGAAAGCATTGGGCCTCGAAAATCCCGGATATTCTGAGCCCGGTGGGAATCTCCAGAATTCCAGATATATTTATACGGTTTGGGATCCTCGGCTTAATTGAATTTGTACAAAGCGGATTTCAAAATGCAAAGAGCGGAATCCCAATAATATCCATCCATTCATAACCGCTCTGAAGGTCAAAACAATCAGAATAATAAAACCGTGAGTTCAGGACTAAACTCTAAAGTTTGCATAGCATTCATTTGTAGAAATCTACGTATTTTAAAGCTATGCTTTTATCTGGTTAGAGAGGAAGTCATAGTGTGTCATAATGTGAGCCCTCCTCTCATAATTTCGTTACTACAGACAGATAATTCCGTACTTACTCATAGAACAATCATTTAGTCGAGCAGATCGAGGCAGACTCTCTGGTGCCTGACTCGATCTCGCAGCTAAAGGAATCCCATAAATGCATACTTCTATTTCTACGTGACACTTTACATAGGAAGAAGTGAAAAATCGATGCATTCTTCGGCTTGCACGTCTAGGAACTTCAAATTCTAGGGTAATGTCAGGAGGACAATTTGGGTTTGCTAAAAGTTTGTAAAAGGTTCGAAATCATTGGACGTTCCGCGATCCATAAATTTCTTTCGACTCCTTGGGGACGCCTCATTCATTCTGACTTCTCGATCTTCCATTCCATGCTCCAAGGAAATTGCAATCTTTCAGTTTCTCAGGCAGTCGTGTGGGAGCGTATAATTTAGAATATCCTCATTTATTTTCATTCATTCCAACTTCTATAACCTCTCAAGTGAACTTCCGTTTAATCTTTTATTTATAAGTCTTCCTGCATCCTACGCGAGGTTCTAGCAATACTCGAAAATCCTCTCCAGTTAAGTTCCCGGCATTTCCCGAATCCACAACTTCACAACAACAAGCTTCCGTCCCACGCATACAGCTTCAGCCTCGAAGTGCTGGATATAAATATTATTGTACTGGCAATTCATTAATCAGACTTCCTGTTAAATAATCTATTATGCTATTTATAGTAAATTCTATTCAGCCGTTGAGGCAGTATGAGATTTTTTCAAGGGTTGGTCAGTAATGTATTTAAAAGCATTTTAACGATAGATTAGCACGTTTTAGAAACATCCCCGTGCATAATACAGTAAAATCAAACGATAAACTCTGAAATTTAGTAGTGAAAGTTGACTCCATAAAATATTAATGGCTTGTCGCGAATATAATTAGAGTATCGGTTTAAGCTTAATCCGTCCGTAAGTGTTAATGAAATGAATCATAGCTGTCAGGGCTACCGCACCTGAGCCATTAAGGATGATTTAATGGTTCGCAAAGTTGTATTTATAGCCCTTAAGTGTTGTCATTCTATTGTAGCTGTAGTCGTAGACACATGCATAAACAGCTCGTTTTTTAAGTCGTGTTGCAGAAGTTACATGGTGAATTGCCGAACTTAAGCCATGACACGGAAAGGAAGGAAGTACTGAATTATGACAGGGCAAACACAATAGAGGGGAAAAGGTATCCCAACATTTCCGATAGAATAGAAGGGTTGTTCTTGCTGCGAGGCGAGGGTTAGCTTTTATTTTGAGATTATTCGGATGGAATATTAATACCTCATAATCGCAACGTATCACATCCATTGTGTCATTATTTTGATACAGTGAGTAGTGCTAAGACAATCCTAGCCTCCCTTTATTGTTGCCACCACCTCCACAAGTGGAGATTAGGAGGTCCATGGTAATTTTAGACCTGAGAATATGACTCTTCGACAAATGTTAGGGTGAGTAATTCAAAAACGTAGGGAAACGTGTACTTACTGAAGGACGAAATCTAGTTACGTATTTGATATTTCGGCAAGTGAGGTAAGAGGTATCCCATGCCTCATAAATGCATCCCTTATAATCCTTATTCCACACTATTGTTTAAGGGCAAACAATCAATATTTGTGTTCAACATATAAGAAGTTCACAATTCAATGTCCACAATGGTTATATCGACCGAAAGAATGACTGCAAACTATGACTATCAAATATATAATGCATGTGTAACCGTTGAAGAAGGGCTGACTGTACTGTATGATGATTAATCCCCATATGCCGACTTCTTTGGGTTTAAGGTACAAACATTTTTAGTTGTCTGGGTGTCGAATACTTTTCATTCAGTATCGTGTTGACCACAGAAGTGAAGAGATCCATTACGCTTCCGTCAAGTCCGAGTGTGACATAGAACACAATTGTAATTCACCGAAAATTGCCTATTAACCCTTATTTTGCTGTCGTCATTCGTCATTACTGTTTTTGATTCAGTTATATTATTCATCGCTGGTTTGCTAAATAAGCCATCATTGAGCGATTAAAATCCCGAGCTCGAGTTTTTTGGATACTACCTTGTATATATCGAAAAAAGTAGTTACTACAAAGCTGTAGGGGATATCCCACTTGCCGGTACGTTTCCATTCCAATTAAAGTCATTCAGCTTTAGACATTTAAGGCCTTGAGGTGAAATACATTTACTCGTAGATAACCACAAAAAAGAGTCTGGCATACGGAACTTGACTGCAATAATATATGTCTTCATAAATTAAAGCTCTGGAACTTTATTTTACCTCTGGGAAATCGTTTGTCCACAAATTGTCTTTGTGAATCTGGGTTTATAGATACGGTTAGTCATCCAGTTCGATTCCCCTTGTATATTCTGCATCGGACATAATATAGGGAATTAGAGCTAGGGAACCGGTAGCATAAGCTTGGGGTGGATATGGTATCCTAGATGTTCCTAAATCAATTGTAAAATGTAATCTAATCCTTCCTCAATCAGGGACTTCGGGTTTATATCCTTCGGATTGTAGAGTATCAATCGTATCTCTATCATGCCACCCACAACTAACGTATTTACAGAGATTGAGCCAAATGGTGTTATTTTTACTCGGAGATTAGCAAAACCCCAAAGTAATTTATGTGTCCTTTAGGGTCCTTTTATATATGAACCTTAAGTAATTTCAAAGTATCAGGTTCTGGCCATATTCTGGCAGGGTCCTATTTCAACTTTATTTTAATTTACTTCCTCGATAGGGAATATTAAATCTCAATTACTGGCGTGTGGCATTAGATAGTTAACTCGACCAAGTTTTGTTTTTCAGTTTTCAGACATAATTGCACAATTCATTTTTTTCTCTCAAGTACCTCCCGTGTTGGGATTGTTTATACTCGGCTGCATTTACTTTAATTTGCGTAGCAGACAGTTGAATCTTTGAAAAAAAATGTAAATAAATCCCTATCCACATTTATTTCATGTTTATTGCGCAATAGATTTACATCCAGCTTATGTGGGTAAAGTTTGAAGGTCAGGGGATAATAAGATATTTATTAATTGAGAATGACTCATATTTAATGAAGCTCTTGTATTTGGGTTGGTTCAATGTAGTAAATACATTTGTATGGATCGACTAGGCAAAATGTTGATAAAAGCCTGTGTGAATTCATTCATATAAGTATTTCGAGTCCGATGCGATTCGATAACATTGTCTCTTTGACTCTTCATCTGGAAAGTTATCGTCTGAGGTGACTTCCACCTTCCATAATTCCAAACAAGTTGTGTTTTAAATCTGCTTCTGCATCAGGAAACTGTATATAATTAATTTAATAAAAGATTAGAATGTAAGTATTCTTATTTTTTGGGGCAAACTGTGTTGAAAGGAGATCAGCTATTTTATACATTTTCAAGTCCTACTGGCTCTACCACATTTGTACCTAACTTTCCTCTGAAACAATTTTCCATGAAAAATGACTCAAGCAATTTCTTAGCACATATGACGTGCCGTATTCTAAGAAGGCAATAAAAACTAAAAAGTTTAACACATTGTGGTTCCACACTAAAATGTCGATTTCGAAAGAAACTAGACTACATGTTTGAGAGGGTTGGGAATGTTGGGATTCTAACATGGTTTAGGTCAATGTCAAACTCAAAAGTCGGTTTCATAAGTTTATAGATATCATGCACATGGAAAACAACCCAAGCTGTTTTAACTTTAACTTCAAAGATTTTAACAAAGAATTTGTTCATGTCTTCCAGGTGGTTTCAAGGAGTTCACCCGATACTACAAGGACCTCTGCGACACTTGCGTTAACAAGAAGGACCTAAGTATCTGCCCAATGTCGACCACGTCCACACCCCTCCTACATTTCCCAGGCCCGCTGTCGGGCCTCCCACCGCTGTCACCAGCAGCAACGCTATCGACACCGAATTGTGGCATTGACAGGTTCGAGAACGAGCCTCCCACACAAGTTCTTCCCTTTTTGTACGTTGGAAATGCCCGAGACTCGACAAACCGAAAACTCCTTCAAGAACTTGGGATCCGCTACATCCTCTCCGTTACAACTCACTCACCCACCTCTCCCTTCTCTAATTCCAATAGTTCGACAACTATTAATGAGCTAAATATTGAGGGGGAGTTCCACAAGAAGTGGATACCTGTCTCCGATAACCTTAGCGAGAATCTAGCCCCTTATTTCGAGGATGCCTGCACTTTCATCGGTAAGTTCATCCTTTGTTATATATATTATCGGAGTCCTAATTTGATTTCCTCTTGCGCTCCAGTTACAAGTTACCCAGCTGCTTTCCCTCTCATTCGAATACAGCGTGGGCTTGCCGAAAAAATCCAGTTTATTTTTTTTGAGAAAAAAATACAGTTCTTGTCTCAAATTATTAGGCTTAGAATTGCCAGAATTAAAATAAAATACTCCAGCATATTTTTTATTATAGATAGAAGTTTCTAAAATCCTCTGATGATTCATCCTATTTTATTCCAAGTACAAATATTTATCTGTAACTTTCCTCAACTACTTCCTGCAAGAGATAAATCAGAGGAAGTCGGTTTATAATTTCCCATTCAAATGTAAATGACACTATTTTCAGCTACATAGTTAAGTACTGGAAGGCTTTTAAGTGTCCACCCACCCTCTTTATCCGAATGACATAGTTTTGAGGGATGGGGAAATAATTAGAGGGCAGGAAGGAAGTTAGTTCTCATTGGGAGTTGTATAAACATGTCTCGGAGCCTGACATTTCGACAGAATGAAATTGGACGTTGTTAGAATAATGCTAAATAATAAAGGAGAATGTTTCGAGGACCGAAAACTAATCAAGTGTCTCTTTTGTATTTGTTGTTACAGAGGAAGCCCGTCAGTCCGGAGCAAAGATCCTGATCCATTGTCAAGCCGGGATCTCCCGTTCACCCACCATCGCCATCGCCTACATCATGAAACACATTAATCTGAGTACTCTAGAAGCCTACGCCTTTGTCCAGAGATACCGTAGAATAATTTCGCCGAATCTCAACTTCATGGGACAATTAGTGGAGTTTGAGTCAAAGTTGAAAGGGATCTCAGGCCACTCGGAAACGGAGTCATCGACAGAGTCCTGTAGTTCTTTGGACAGTAGTAGCAGTCATGACAGCATTAGCATTTCCCCCATGATTATCGCTGACTAACTAGTATTCCATGTCTCAGCGGTCTAATCCAATAACTCATGGTAGAGTACTATCCAGTCATCTTCGAAAATGTGGTCATTATCACAACATTCACAACGACTAATAGATAGCCGGATCATCGCTACGTGGTACAATGAATTGTATCATTGATCAACAGGGTTACCAATATTTATTTTTTATCCTATCGAGCCAATAGTTATTGTAATTTAAGTAGTCATAGTCCAAACTTAATTATTATGTAAATACAGATTGAGTTTAGTCATTGTAGCGGTATCGAATTTAGAATGTATTCTTGTAGAGTTTTTCTATATTCAATATATAGTGATATAATTTTATGAGTGCCCTTCAATTCCACAATATTCTTCCTATTTAGTCTATCGAGTTACATTCTGTAGACTTTGACAATTATATCCATGGATTACAGACTTACGGTTAGTAATAACGGGCCTTCCAAAATGTGTTCGATCGTATTTAGATAGTGACTATTATATAGTATGTAATATTATTATTATTATTGAACAGTTTAGTAAAAAGTATATCAATTACAGTCAAAGTCCACTGACAAGTGACAACTCATGTCTATTGATACAGAAATAATAATTTCAGCCAAATAAAAAAATAACGGTAATCGATTATCATGAGCTTCACAATCGAAATACACAAATATTATGTATCTCCTCTCTGTGCATTCTGGTTCAGTTTCAAAATTCGATAGCGATTTCTGTTTGTTCAAAGTGGACAAATAGTATCCGAGGGTATTAGTCACATATGTCAAGTATACGTGCACTGGTCTGGAAAAGTAATCATTGCATTGAGTCATATTCGAAAACATGGGAATGCGTATCTGTTATTCTGTTTACAGATCAGAAAATTATGAGAATCGACAAACATTGGTCGATCTGGATATTTTTAGGGAGGAAGGGTGAGCCCTGAACACACGCTTTCCGCACCCCCATCCAGTCATCTGGCATAGTTGCTATACACGTGTCCATGATTTTATTTACTTTTTGCCAATCGACAACTTAACAAATAGAGAAAAGTCAGTCATATCATTTTTCAAATAGAATTTTTTATTCAGCCCGGAGCTGTTCACTCGTCGTGATCAATTTTTGACATATGGATAAGATCAATTCCAAGGCAAATAAACTTATTCTCCGTTCAAATCATTGCTCGTCAGAAATTTATAAATAAACCAAGCAACGATAAGGACATGAGTGGTCCAATTTTTTTCACTAGAAAGCCTTATATCATTACTTATCAATAATTAATTTCCAACTGCCAAGCATTCATATCAGGCTCCGATGAGGAAGTGGTTTTGAGGTTTGTAATTACTCAGTCTAAGACGCTTAATGGGTTAGTTAATCAACCGGATTTTATATTCCTTGCCGATAACCAATAGCCCTTTTTACAAAGTCTAGACTCGCCTGACTCAGGAACCTTTTTGTTTCTGCGATCCAAAAAATAGAGTAATCTAATTGTTTCTGATTGTTAGTCTGGTTCGAATTTCACTTGAAAGGTATTCTATTGGGTTTTTATTGTTTAAACTTTTGGAAGGATGTTTAAATTCTTTGGCGATAAACACAGGTTTCATTGCATACTAAATATTTGTCAATTGACTCATCATTCTTACCACCATTATTATGATAGGGTTGAAAAAAGGTTTATAAAGTATATAGGAAATACCGATTAATCATCACATCACAAGACTTATTCAGCATATCTACGAATCATCAGATCAGATTGTATAAGTAACAGGAACCATTCCTTATAATTTTCTATTCTGTCTTAACAGACTAAACTACTTAACAAGAATTTCACCTTTTTGGGTCGTATGAACCGAACCAGAATGTACAGATATTGAGAGACTAATTCAGAACACGAAGAGTATTTAATAACAGATTAAATGGATAAGTTAACCTCAAAGCTCTCTTTCCACTCCAGATGCCATAAAACATAAAACCAAGAACTGGTGAAAGCCAAGACAGATAATACATGTACTTTGGTTAGAAAACGTTCAAGCCCTACAATCAGAAATTAGAGTATCAAATTGATTTAAATTATCATTCCCGTCTTCCATGAAATATCATTTTCTAGAATAAAAGTAACGTAAGAGCGATTTGAATGAATGCATCTCTAATTGAATCTAGTAGAACAGGTTATTGATAAATTAATATCAATTATCTTTTTGTCGATTTTTCGTTTGAATCTCGATGTTTTATTTTGATATTCTTAGCTTTCTCAACTGTATTAACTCTTGTTCTATTCTATGTTTTACCCTAATTTTATCTTGTCTTCATTTTTTATTCCTATAACCAGGAAAACCATTCACGAGATGCAGATTACTAGTTTTACCTTACATATATTCTATGTAATTTAATCTCAGGACGGAAATCCCAGTAATTACTGGAGATATTTAAACATAGTTTCAGACTAGACGCATTTTTAACTGGCAAAGTATTTGCTTTTATGGAATCGAATTCATGTCACATAGTTTTTCAGAGATAATTGTAATCTTCTGTGAAAATTGTTGGAATATAGTACATGTTTGGAAACAGCAAAGTAATTCTAAAATTGTACTATCTGGCACTTAGAATGGTTGGTATGCTTCTAGTCGGATTTGAAGATGGTAATACTAATGTCTTGTTCTTGTATAAACATAAATCCTTGTTGGGTTGTTTTGCTGCAAGAATTAATTTTATGCTGTATTGATATACAATAGATAGAAGAATCAATTGTGAAGATGTCAAAGTATTAAAATATATCAATACAAATATTCAATTGGGATTCGATAAATAATAGTTGCATAAATTAATTTTAAGATAGTATAGTGATTAACTGTCAGACCATAGTGAATCTAATGTACTTTTAGACTGATCGATCGGAGTTTTTAAGTTATGTACATAAGTGTCATACCAATTCTTGACACCAGCAATGTTTTGTATTTAGATACAAAAGGAAATGTTTTACTTTATTACCAGGTAATAGTAAAATTATACTAATAGTATTCAATTATCTCTTCGTAAAAAATGCTGAAAATAATTGCAAAAAAATAAATAAGACGCTCAAAGGACGTCAATGAACATTAAAATTAAAGCTCTATTGTTGTCCATGGTTGACCCTTTCATTTATCTAGTACTAATTATTATCTTCACCCCAACTCCACGGATGTTGTTACTGTTGTTTGTACAGATTCTGAGATTCTCTTCCGCTGATGTATGCGTCCTACTCGAATCAGGAGATCTGTAACGAGAAGGGCTAATTAAAACCCAAGGGTTGTCTTACCAGGGTGACTAATCCAGCCTGATTCTCCTGATTCGATGCGGGGGAAAGATTGGTTAGGGTGAACTTCAGCAGTCACTCTTATGGACTTGGTGAAGGGTTGATAATACAACATGAACCGGATACTCCAATGTGCAAAAGTACCTCTCTCATGCAGTTTCCATGTAAAGTTTAGTCATCATCCTTCAGACCATCAAAATACATGAGGCTTAAGGTCGTCTGAGGGGTTTACCCTTTTTGACTCCGTTCCTAGTAAATAGTTTCCTATGCTCAATCCATACATTTATGTTATTATAAATTGATCTAGTTCCCTTTGTCTTTACGGAGAATTAGTAGTTGAGAGGAGACAGTTGCAGTTGTTTTGCTAGCTATTAAATGATTGCGTTTTTATAGGGGGTGAAATGCTCAACTGCTTGATCTCGAATGTTGATGAAAGTGGACTTGGCATGTCGGGGATATGTGAATAGGAGAAATGGTGTTTGGCTACCAGAGTTCAGATGAATTTTTGGATTTTGTTGGATGACTAAGACCTTGGCAGGGCCGATTAGTGATTCATAGATTTGGATGGGGTTCCACTATTCTGCACTTTTATTCAGCTGCACCATCAACAATGTACACAATAGAATTTATTAGATGCATAGATAGAGAGGAGTGTTGGTGGTGTGGAGTGCATACTGCACAGAGAGACTGAATAATTATTAGGAAGCCCTTTGCCATATACAGCCATTACCATTACCTCGATTTTCGGATGAATTAAAATCTGGATCAAACAATCAGCTATCTTCCCTTTTGTCCTCGAAAAGTTTATTTCAATTTTTAGGTTAACGCTGATATACTGTTTAAAATCGAATGAGAAGTACAACTCTGGGAATTCTACTTTTCAGACGTTTTCAACAGAGCTTTCGAATGAGAGGACTTTCTCCGGAAAAAAATATTACAATTTTAAAATTAGGTAAAAATCAAATCTTATGCCGAATTATTGTGAAGCCTGTATACTGAAATGAAAAATGTCTCCGGGGTGCGTTACGCTCGGGAAAAACTTGTAAATGAAAATTTATTTCAAAGGGTTGAAGCTCGTCTATGGTTTATCTTCATTAAACAGCAACTTTTTCGATGTAACTTTGCATAAATTGTCCAAGAAAGCATAGAATACTAGTGTGAATTCCGTTTGTCAACTAATATATTCTCTTTCTTTTAGATTTAATTTTATTTTCATTCTCATAAATGTTTTAAACTATTTAAAGAGTCATTATTCTAAGTAGAGAATATTTATTTGAAAACGGTAGTTAATTTTTGTCTAAACAACGTAAAATTTCATATTGTTTATATTATGATTAAACGTACATAAACATATGATTCACGTTTGAACTATAATTCTATAAGTACAACCCTGGATGAATCGATGTGATAGCTTTTTCTAAAAATATCATTAATTTTTGCTTGTGATCAAATGAGCCAGTGAAAGTCCAAAATTATCCAGTCTAAAGCTGCTCTATGTACTTGGTTATTTTTAGGGTTTTATTTAATGATCCTCCAGGCATATTGAATCTAGTTCGAAGCCATGCTTGCATGATATCAAGCTTAATGTAAATGTTTAATGCTGACTATAAACTATCTATTATGATTTGTTCAAGTATATCTGAATATGCATAATGATTTCATCCGATAGTCAAATTATGAGTCACATTTTCTGAGCAAGATAGTTCTCAACGAGGATGTTTCAATGTTTCCCTGTTCAGTTTCCTGGAGGGCCTGGTTCCCCTTCCTAAAAACCAGTTAGGTCATTTAATTCTGTGTCCTATGTCGTATCGAAAATTCCCGTAGGACTTTTTATTCTATAATATATATGTACAGCCTCAATTTATACTCGGGTTTATTTATTATTGGTCGGATTCAGCTTCTAGTTGTAGTGTAGTATATTAGTATAATAATAGATATTAGTCATAATCTCGGTTGGAAGCAGATTGATTCTAAATTCGACTGTAGAACAAGCTCCGCCTTTCTTTGAAAACGTTGAAAATCAAAGTCACCCTTTCGTAATAGTAATGATTCATCATCACATTGAACTGCCAACGCGACGGGGTAAATCAGCCCCAATCCTTCCTGCAAATTTTATTAGATTTCATCATTCGCCGAGATGTTTCATAAGCACCAGACAGGGTTGCTGACGGGAAGAAATCTCAAAAGAAGAAAGTTTGGAATGAAAACTCAACTCAAACCCTTTCGTCGTCTACCCCTCTCACTTCGATATAATTTACTGACAATTTCTGCATGAATCATTGAATGCCGACTGGTGCGATGGTGTGAGAATTTGATTGAAAATTGATGAAACGATTACATTTTATTAGAACGTTCCTGCTAATTACTACTTTATATTAAATACAGTACTTTTGGATGCTTTTTGAAACTCATGTTGTAAACTCCGCGGAAAATATAGTCCTTAAGATAATATGCAATGGTTATAAAAGTCTTCTTGAGTATACACTTGAAAACTCCCATCCTATAAAAACGTATTGTGCGATTAGGTGAAATCATGTATTATGTGTCCCATTTCCAATTTTAATATGGCTCGATTGGATGAAATTTTTTCCAATGAAGATTTCGATAAATGTAGCCGACCTTGCAACTCTCGAAATAAGTTCCATCTAAATACGACCCAAACCGTTTTTTTATAAAACAAAATCCTCCAGCATAATGACTCTACTTTCTTCTACTAACTTCTAAGACAGTCCTTTCCTATAATATTGGGAAAATATTTAAAAATAATAGAAATTTTTAATAAAGTCGGCATTTCGAGTTGTTCACTACAGTTACACCTACATAAAATATACCACATTTTATTTAATATGGGGAGTTTATGTTTAATTACTTGATGTAGAATAATAACACCCTAGGAATAAATAAGATGAAATTAATTCCATAGTCTTTTGAGGGTTTGAAAAAACATTTCTCCATAAACTTATATCGAGGCTAAATGTCTCTCTTAATCTCGATTAATAACATGGTTTTATGGTGGCGCTTATTGTTTGTGGACACTGCCTTTTTTCTTAGTTGTGAACAATGTTGATAATATGAAAATAAGGACACAAAAACAACCGTATCAGTAAACTTTAAAAAATACAACAAGACACTGTTACTGCCAACTTTATTGGAAACAGACTTTTGCATGCAAACGAATTAATCCATATCCATACGATACCATTTACTCATTTTGATGAAGCATTGAAACTACGGCTGCTTGATCCATCGTTAAAGCAATAAATATAAACTCTCGGTAACCTTATCGTCTTACAGTTTGTTAATTCATCAAAATCTCCAATTTTACGATACTGATTAATATTTAGACTAAAAAATTCGCATTCTTTTCATACAAATACAAAAAATTGCCAAGGAAGGCAATGCAGCATCTGGGAAATAGCGTCGATCCCAATTCCTTATCTTTACGTTACTTTGAATACTTATCCGATACACAAAGTTTCTTATTTATTCTCTAATTAAATACCTTTCTTACATTTTGCACTTGATTATTGATGACATGCAAGATTTATTCGGTGCGAACGAATCTGACGATATTTATATAAATTATAAAGTTGGCAAAATGAAGCACAATAGAGACACAAATAATAAATCTTGAAAAACATCATATTGACATAAGACTAACAGAAATTTTGAGAAAAGGAGTTAGTGTTTTCATGGCTCGAATAACATTTATTTTAACAAGAAATAATAGTGCTAGGTGTATATGGCAGCTGAGATTCTTTAGAATTACTATTTAAAACCCTTACATGACTAGGGATAAGGCACCAAATAAGGTTTTATCTAAAATTACTAAAATTAGCTCTTAACATTTATCATTGATAATGGTTAAATATACCGTGCCGGATGGTAGTAGGCAGGTCCATAGGAGCATATACTACTGGACAATTTTGATTGCATCTGAATAACGTAAGCTTAAATATACCTACATTACAGAAACAATAACGTCATCATCAACGTACAGTCTGATCTTAGGTCATTATTTGGGTGTAAAAATAGGAACAGTCGGTACAATTCGGAGTGTGTTAGTTTATTTTTTAGTTACTTAGTAAGACTTGATTTACAACTACAATATAGAGAAGGTTAAACAGTTACCATAAGCTCCCTTATCATAGTGCAAGAAATTTGGAATGCCATTTCTTACAGGAAAGGACACATATATTTTACTTAGGCAGCGGTCATTACATTCCATGTTCAGTCCGATCTCTTAAATGAAATCAATTGTATATGACACAAATTAAAATAATTTAAAAATGACAGTTAATTAATTTAAAATCTAACATAGTGTCTTTTCTCTATACTGAGAATGCGATTTAAAGCTAAGCATCGTATGCTTCTATGTTTTTGATCGACAAATTACAAGCAATTTTATAAAAACGAACCGCTAGATTATCTTTATCTAACTTAGAATAACAATAAATTTAATAATATGACTTGCTTGTTAGTTGCACATTGAGTTTTAGGTATATAATTATACTATTTAATAAATGCAAAAACGGTTTGGGATTTAACATTTATAATTGTAGTACATTAGGTACATTGAATATAAAATCTAACGAAAAAATTGCTTCCAAGTAAGGTAATTAAAATAAGAAATTTATAATACAGTTAAATTTGTATAGGCACAAAATGGTGTTGGGCGTTGGTAATTTTTGAGATTGAGGGATTTAATTTGAATATTTAATTGTTACTCTGCAGTTTCGAGTTCGGTGCTTTGAAGCTTGCCAACAAGCAATTTAACCCACCCTTTAGGCATGGGTTCGGCAGGTCCGATAAGATTGGAATTGCTGAGACTGCTGTTTCTTGAGATTGCACGTTCGGTTTGCGGAGAGTTGCCACCACTCGATTCCGTGTCACTGCATCTCCGACTTGAAGGGAAACTAGTCGATTTGGAAGGTGAGAGTTCGATAACCGTATTTATTGTCGATGTTGAATGCTGAGAGCTGGTTTCGTACTCATCCTCACCCCGACTTGATCGTCCTTGTTTCCAAAGCTCCAGTTCATTCCGTCGCTCCTGAATAGTTTTAATCCCTTCAAATGAAGGGCTGGGTGGTTCTTCGCGATGAAATTGGGAACACTCTTCCAAATGCTTGAGCTTCTCAAGGATGACTTGGCCCCGAATGAGGCGACTCCTTCTATTTTGAGGATCATTTGGCACAGGTGATGAAGGTAACATGGTATTGCTCAGCCTGGCAGCTAGCATTGAAATGGAACTGAGCTCCGACGTGTTTGTAAAATACTGCCGTCGTAATGGGGATTTTGCAAAGGATTCTTCGCCGTCCTGGAAATGGTTTGATAACCTCCAGGTATTGCTTCGGGAAGAATTGGATGACGCGTTTTCATCAGCACTATAAATGGCACTATCAGTGAAAAGCTCACTCTCCAGAAGGCTTTCTATTGCTTCGAATGACCTCTCGTAAAAACTGTCGGCCGATGCATCGCTGTCTGAAATAGCTTCGTTTTCTTGATCAATGTAGCTGAGATAAAGGTCCCTGTGATTAATTGCTTTTCTATTTGGTCTGTATAGATTTCGGACTTCGTCATTGAGCTCGGACGCATCCACACTCCCATTGCAGCCCATATCAGCAATATGGCTATTGCTTCCAGATAAACTTTCTCCTAAACCTGAGGACATTTTTTCATCTGTGGAACTAGCAGAGGTAACCGTGGAAGATATGGACATAACCGAGTTGGGGCGTCTATTGAGACTATCGTTCAACGCGGATCCCAATAGTTTTGATAAGGCATAATCAGTCTGTTCGCTCGATTGAGCCAAACGGGCTCCGATCTTGGATGTGATATTATTTGTCCCGTCGCAGCTTCCGATACTGCCAAAACCACTGGATGCAACGCTTTCACAGTTTTCGCTGTCGGAATCTCTATCTTCTCTAACAATGTTTCTGAGCTTGTGTTTTAAGGATTTCCTGTAATTTCGAGCTAACGCGTTGGGATTCTTTAGCCCGTTTCCATTTTCTGCATCTACTTTTGCACCATTGGCCTGAGGTATAGAACCCTTGATGCTGGTAGTCGATGTTGAAATGTTAGGATATGAGCCAAAGTTGACAGCCCCCCTTGTGGAATTGGAGACACCAGCAAGCATATTAACTTTGAGACCAGAGAGTCGATGTGTCACGCTGAGAAGCATGTGCTTGATGGATGATTTGGAAGGACGATAAATCTTATGATCCGGATGAAGACTATTTATGTTGTCCATCGAAGTCATTGGTGTTAATTCAGTCGCCAAATCATCTACGTCGTCTACGGTTGCGGACGAGGGAGACTTTTTTCTTATCTGATTATTAAACTTGTTCATGTAATGCTCCATCTCATCGTAGTTTACGTCCGAGGTACTCGGCTTGTCCGACGCAATTGTAATTGGACGATCTGGATACTTCCCGTCTCCTCGCAGCCTCGACTTAAAAAGGGGATTTGCAACATCATCGGAGCTTACAAGACCTGCTCTTGTCGGTTGGGGTACTGGCAAGTGCTGACCAACTTGAAAGCTCCGAGGAAGGGAACCGGATTTATTATTGGGCGTAGCTAAATGCTCATCTTGTTGTTTCAACCAGACGGCTGGTAAAGTAGGTATATTAGCTTCGGATGATGATGAAGAATCGGAGGTAAATGAGTTGGGAAAAACGCCTGAGTCACCATGTGGAAGTGGCAGGGGATCTTTGACGTTCTCGTCAGGACCTTGATGATTGGACTCCTTTCTACTGCATGTGAATGAATGAGTATGTCGAATGCTTGCTTTCCCTTTAGTCTTCACGGGAGAGTCCCCCTGCTTATTCGCACGATTCTCACTTCTCCGAAAACTGCTCCACAGAAGAGATAAGGGGTCGTAATGAGCAAAGGGCCCATTCATAAAGCGTCTTGGAGAGTGTGTTGTTTTGTTTCCGGGATCGGACACGGTTCGCTGGACATTTTTAGAGGATAAGATAACATCGTCATTCGGTCCAATGCTTATATTTTCAGAACTCATTTCTGCCATATCTGATGATGACCCGATCCCATTAGATGATGAGCCTTGGCTCGCATTACTTCCAGATGAGGTCTTCTTACAATCAATGGTGATCTTGTTGTCCGGCTGTTCCTCTGTCTCCGTCTCCGACGCACTTTCTTCTTCATGTGTGTTTCGTCGTTGATATTGTGTCAAAGCTTTCCGTTTTAAATGAATGAGTCTCTGTTTACTCAAAATCCTCTGAAACTCCATATTTTGCATGACCAGTTGTCCAACTATTTCTTCGACAGATTCCCTTCGCTCCTCCAAGTTAGGAAGACATACTTCAATACTTTCGTCAAGCTCATTTTCTTCAAGGCACATGTCAGTCTGTGATGAAGGCTCTTCTAAATATTCCCCCTCCTCTCCAATGCTGTCAGTTGAATCTAGGGTCAAATTTGACGTTCCATGGTTGGGAGACATCAATCCATCCCCTTTCCCCGATTTCCCGGATTGGTGGTGGTAGATTCCCGGCTCTGATTTTCTTCTCCAACCACTTAGTTTCTTTACCTAAATGGAAAAACATTTTTCATCATCATATATTATTCATCCATCACTCTACACTTTTAAATCTATCAGCCAGTCTCTTATTCATCTCAAAGTTGTAGTGCATCGGAATCTACAAAGATACATGCCATGCCACTTACAAGTACCGCATAGAGATACACTTTCGGAACGACTTTTAAGTTAATCTTATATTCCTTTTAAAAACTGTAGATACCAAAGTATCATTGTAGACTTACAAGATTGCATGTAACGGTTAGAATGTGGCTGACTCCGCGATAGTAAGGTGGTTTAGTTATATAAATGTAAATCTTGAAATATCTTCGCAGTCTAAGTAATTACTAATTGAATGCTAAATGGTATTAAGAACCCGGAACTTGTCTTTGTCTCAGATAAAACTGCACTTCAAAAGCATCTTTTTGAAAGTTAAACGAATCGAGAGGTGTGAAAATCTTTTTAAACAATCGGAATTGGATTTCTAAGTCAGACAATTAGTATCTCTTTAATAAGGATATTACAAAACATCTTGTAGTATATACTAACTTTTTCCTGGGTATGTTTCAAATTAGAAACGAGAAATCATTTGGTAGAGTTTCGGATTGAAATCATGGGTAATCTATTAGTGCCTTTTCGATTTCATGAATTATCGTTTAGAGTGTTCAAACTTTCATCCCCATCTTTTCAATCCCAACTCCAACACTCACTCGACATAAAGGGAGTTGTTGGTCCAAGTCCAGTTTTCGGCATTGTGAAAGTACGAAACAAAGGACATAAAACCAACAGAATTTGGTACCCCACCCTCAACTTAATGGTCAATTCAGTGGAGACCCCAGCTTATTGAGCTTTAGTCGCATACGTGCTGGTGAAAAGATACCATTCCCATTTGCGATGATTCATGAGATTTTTCCCTCGATTACAACTTGGATTTTTATGAGTCTCTACAGTTTAGAGAGGAAGAATGTCACATCCGAACCATCAAATAATAAATATATGAAAACAGTTCTGTTAGTTCAATTCTAATTACCCGTAGCGGTTTTACATCATGTAGCGAGAGCATTACGCAATATGCACACAACAATGCTGAGATTACAAGAGACTGACTGACAAGGGTTAGTTTGTTTAAATTAATGGGATACCAATCGCTTTTCCGTAGACGACCCCGATGGTGGACAACTGGCACTGCTCATTTTACGATCGATCGCAACATCACGTTCCCGGCTATCTCGACTCTCGCTTCGCTCCCTCGAACTGTCTGTCGAATTCTTCCTACTTCGACGACCACCTCCGAGGGTCTGTCATAATTATCAAATGAGGAAAAATATAAGTAAATATGTACCGTCGAATGTAAACACAGGCTGCTGAGTCAAATCAAAAAAATATATATTGCATCGACCCTGACATTCGAAGGGATGCATCTCCTGCATCCCAAATTCCCAATAAAGTGCGTTAGCTTCCTTTTGTACAGTTAATGTCTTCAATTATGCCCGGAACGGACATGTCCCGGAAAATAGGAGCACTCCAGTAGAAGCGTCTCTACTCATCTCAACTGAGCAAAGAGAGACAGTTGCATCTTTTTATCAATAATCCAACCAGGCATACTTTTTTATCAGACATTTTTATCACTCATTTTTACTATGAACTAAAAGATGAAAGAAGATCCCCTCCCTTCTGTACATTTTATCAGAGAAAGTAACAAGGAAATAGAAAATTTTTTCGTCAAATTCTATTTGGAATCGATGCTTCCTCCTTGGATTTCGGACCTTATTTCTATACACTGTACAAGAACTAAGTCTGATTGAATCGGAAGGGGAAAAGTGCCATAGGATATTTTATTATTAAATTCCATCTGATTCTCATCATCATCATACCCTCCTCCACATGAATCTCATACTTAATATTACGGACCGTACCTCTTTGGGACTAAGGACTTCGCTTTTTCTAGCCTTCCGAAGCCTCGCTTTCAAACTGGATTCCGATTTCCTTCGATTCTCCAGCTTTCTTCGTTCCAAATACTCTGGGGCCGAATGCTGTCGTTTCGTGGGCACTTTCTCCGAATTATTTCCAGCTATAGTAGGGATTAAGTTTATTTTAGCCTTGCATAATTATATAGGTTTGAGATTTTGGTTGGGTTTATCAAAGTGAACTTGATTCACTATTACAGAAGTTTTAAGGAACATGAAGAAGGCATTTGCATTGGGCGGAATTCGTTTACAATGAGGCAATTTGTATGCTCTTCAGGCCGTAAGATATAATTTGAAAGTTGGGATAGGGAACAAGTAGAAGAGGTTATCCATTTCAAAGTAATAGGATGGGTAGAAGGGATGATTTGGAAAGGGCAGGGTGAATATGATTCGGGAATATAATTGCTCTCCTGCACGAGATACCATCAAGGGACAAGGTGTTACTTTCAGGGCTATATTTTATTTGTTAGGAATAATAATATTATTACATACCTTCAGGCCGGTATTGTCCTAATTCCATAACCAATTGTCGGGCGTGTGTGGGAATCACGGCATGATAATTTTCCAGAATGACTCTCTTTAGTTGTAATGTCCACTCCCGTTTTTGCTCCAGGTTTCGTGCCTGTTATCCAAGGAAAATTAATAAATAAAAAATCGAAACCAAGCCTAAACGCTAGTACAGAAGGTACAGACATAACAATACATTAATCAAAGGAAAAATAATCCGAGGTACGATGATCAAGGTAAATGCTTAGAATTTAAAACTTTTTTAAACAGTGTTTATCTTTATTACATGCACATGACTTAAAATAGCCTTGATTTTGTTAGTTTATCAGCATTTTATTGTTATTCCTTTAGCTATTGTTGTGTAACTTGTGACAAGTATATTTAGAAGTAAGCTGACGATGATGCAATTGCAACTTCATTGTTTATTTAATCCTTTAATCGGAAAATGTATCGTAGATCGTAGAGAACAAATCAAATTCAAGTAGACATTAGTTGGACAGGGAGGAAAGGCCGTAATGTAACATAAGCACACATACCTGGAGGGTACATTGCAGCCGTGGATTATCGAACGGAATAACGTGGAAACTCAAGGGCTCTCCTGGGACGCTTTCGATCAGCATAAGATTCGAGCACTGTTCAGTACACACAAGAAAGTTAGATTAGATTTTACTCCCATCATAATAACAATAAGATATCCGCCTGTTTATGAAAGCTGCATTCAACCACCGATGCTCTTGTTACTCCTTCTTGAGTATATAAATTATATCTCGTTGCATTTTGCGAGAAATGGACCTGACAGTGAATACAAAGGGGGAGGGGACTGGAAATTAATGGCCATCGGCCACACAGAAAGAATAAAACTCCGATAAGACTCGGCAGGTTTTTCTCCCTCTTCTTGAAAGCCTTGCCGTGTTTTCCTTGTTAGTTCGTAATTGTGCTTTTCAAAAGTGTCGTAGAGTAAAACGTTATCACCCTCACGCTTACAGCGAACAATGGGAAATGTCCAGCCTATTTGGGATTAAATTAACGAATGATATTGATAAAAATGACCATCAATCTATAGCTCTGACCAGGAAAGTAGTTAGCAACGTACGCCTTCCATTAGAGCCGTTAAAAGACGTTGTCGAAATTTTTACGAATGCTACTGAATCTTTATTCTTGTCAGTTGGTTCGTACCAGTCGCCTGTCTACGTATCTAAGAAAATTCATCTCATCTTTCGAAGGCTACATGAAATATCGAAAGAAACCTTGTCTGTTTCAAGGAACTGGATTTGGATAAAACAGAAAACATCTGAAGAAGTGCTTTTAACGATGAAAAAATTAGTAAGGTTGAGGCGAAATTCCATTATGATGAGATTGATTGGATTGCTGTGCCTGGGACTCTTCATACCAAAAACCTACATATATCTAATCATGGCTCCATTTTCCATTGCTTTTATGATTTCCGTTTATTGTGCGAGGAGAGAAATTCAGCAGACGATCCGTCAAGAAAAGGGCAGCAGATGTGGATTAAGTCGAACATCACATAGACATAAACCTGGAAGTCAATCTGCAGATTGCGTTATTTCTCCCTTACCATGATATGTGACTTATAGCACAAAATCCCATCTTCCTTCTTTTTGGTAATGAGTAGCATCTTATCGAATAGGAAGACATGCCTAAGAGCTTTGGCACCGTGGGCACGAAACGTCCCTTCCGCACAGAGTTCCCCATACGTTGTCAGGTCCTCGCCCTAAAATATTACATATGAAGCAATTATATTAAATTAGATCAGTCCGCTTAATAACCTACGTATGTAGCGGATAATTTCCACATTTAACAAACCCTTGACGGAATACGTTCACCATAATTCTGGATTCCGTTCGATGACCCTCTATAAATTAATTGACATCTGGCAAACTGCCTTCGAATCGAAATTTACGGCTTCGATTTATCAAATTACTTCGACCCTTTTCCCCATCTACTAAACAGTGAAGACTGAGAACTTGCAGAAAACTGCTTCGAACTTACTGCGTATTGAATATGCAAAACGATGAAATGGTCTGCGTTTGAAAAACAAATCCTCTGGTTGTAGCTATTAAATTTTGTGACAGGGAGAAGTATGTTGTTGAAAAGGGAATACTCGTCTCATTATATAAATATGCTTGGAAAACACGAAATCTATCCATAAGTTCATCAAAGGCAAGCGTAAAAGGGCACACTTATTTAGAATCTCTGGGATCTAACGGTCCCTGTCAAATCCCTCAAAGTGCAAATCATCTTCGCATCTTTGCTAAAAACCCAGTCGGACACAATATTTTCCCAAAGACCGGATTATAGATTCGACTCTTGATATAAACATTCCCAACTAAATGGACATATCAAGTGCTGAGCGATGAGAGCTTTTTAATGGCTCATATTCAAAGCGAGTAGTAATCGTAAACAAAATATCTTGAATTCTCAATAAACCGTTGCAAACGCACATCGAGAAAGGGTGAAACTCCACGAGAAAGACATCGAAAACGTTTAACGCCGTTGAATGCCGCGTTAGAGACGTATTATTGAAAAGAATCTCACATTTCCCCAACCATAGAGTAAAACCATATACAACCGCGCACATTGACTAGCCCGTGACCATCCCTCTCCAACTATGTATTATACAAGTAGGGCTTCAATTAAAAAAATGACCTTTGACCGTGAACCCTTTACCTACACGGCCCTCAAAGTCTTCGCTTGAAAGTCGGAAGTGATTTCCGAAAAAAAAAAAAATATGCAACCGTTTGAGAGCTAGAGTCCGATCCGAACGGAGTCGAGTTGTTAAAACGGTGGTGGTGGTTTTTTAACATTGGGGAAGATTGGTAAAACTGAGGGGGTGTGACCAATATGATCCAACTTCCAACTGAAAGTCGGTCAGGACCCCTAGATTACATATTAGGAAAAAAAATTCTAAAAAGATCTACCGTTCTCGAGTTAGAGCGGCTACCTACGGACAGACGGACAGACATGATGAAAACATTAAAGGGTTTCACCCTTTAATAAGGAGATCTCGAAATTGATGAATACTCTTGATATCTTCTGAATTCGTACCAAAGACCAAAATTAAAGAAATAATACGCATCGTGAACTGCCGTTTATCTAAAGTTCCTTTGTTCCTATGAATCATCGGGAGCATCTGTGTTGAATTTGAAGGATTCTTTTTATGATGTTGCCTCAATAACGCCAAGTATTTACGGGTCTTTCTCGTCAAATTCATAAATTCCATTAGGAGAAAGATGAGCCCGTTTCCCATTAACATATGCATCAGGGGCGTAACGCATGACGCTAATTCCCCCCTCATAATTTACGAGATAATTACCAACTATATTAGAGGTAGAATTCGAAGAAAACTAATCAACATCAAGACAAGACCCTTTTGCTAAGAACCGAGTAAAGAACCTTTAGAAACCACAATAAAATGAGCCATATTAACATGCGAGTAAGTAAGAGATGAGGAGATGAGAGATCCATTATGAAATGACTCACGTTTAAATTCCTCCCTGTCAAGTTCATGACCATCAAGCCCTTCATTTCACATTTACTCGTAGGTATTTTATACATGCTCAGCCCTTCATCCCTGATTAAAGTGTAAGATATTCCTTGAAAGATTTCATTCAACATTTCAGACGTTCTTCTTGGTATGCATATTTTAATCTTAAATCAAAGAGGTACCCTCCAAGAATTGAATTACCGCAGGAACAAGGAATGGGGCCCTTGAGCCTGAGAGCATGATCATCCCTGTCAGTTTAAATTAACTACGGTCAACAAGTGTGGAAATGTCCATTTCATCTCATACAGATAGCCGACTGTCAGGATATTTAAATTCGATGAGAAGCTTTATAAATAGGAACATGACGAAGTTTGGATTTGATATCTGAAACCACGGAGGCTCATCCCCTCTCGATCTAATGTTCAGTCAGCTATTTTACAAAGCGGTCGAACATCATCAGAATCATTATTCATGTTTACTTCCAACCAAGAGTTGTTGAAATATTCAAAATAGACACTAAGTAAAACGGTATTTCATCTTCAGATATTAATTCTTACCTGCCAACCGTACAACAAGGATTGAATCTCCTGGACCCTCACGGCGTGCTCGTGTCTTCTTTTCATATCGTTGATGTGATGAGCGATATTCGTCATGGCTGACAATGCTTCCACAATCGTCTCATAACCCTCAGCCCCGTGGTCATAATGCTTCACGATATTCTGTAATACATTCAAAAATTCAAATCCGAAAATCAACCTCAGCATCAGCCTCCTTGTCAACATCAATAAGGATCCATACAATTTCAACTCATCATCCACAATAACAAATCAACCTACTGACATAGAAGCCATCAGCCCTCATTCACAAACTCACCATCACCCATTTCACCATTCATTAAATTTAAAAGTGATCATTGTACTGTCTCCTTATCCCTTTTTTGGAATCAATTGACCGTGATTTTGAAAACACAGGACATGATTATTGAACAAAACGTGGCAAATCAATGACCAATTTACTTGATAGTGTCAGTCAGTACCGACAGACGTGTTTTTAGCTCTACTAACTAAGACGTTGATTTTTTACAAATATTTATACGAGAGCATGAGTTGTCATCGATGGAAATAGAAAATTAGGTCGTGGTAAGCATAAGAGATTCTTTATTCGACTTTGTTCTTCCCAATCTACAATGTTGAACGTGACGGGCCTGCTCCGATTATTAAATCTAGGAATTTAAATAAACTAACTAAACCCTGTCGATAAAAGAACTATGACACTACAATTATGTGATTGTGTGACCCGTCATCAACTAGGTAACATCCTTTTCGCACCGGTTGATAATTAGCTGCATTTTAACTCGTTATGTCCACTTTATCATGGTGAATGGGGATATGGCATTGACTTGAGGGTAGTAAATTATTTTAATGGAAACAGTCATCATTAAATCAAATACCTGAAGTAATAAATGGTACTTGAGGATCCGCTGTACTGGTTTGAGCAGATACGAGCCCAGTGGTAAGGAATGACCCGAGGATGCTTGTCGCTCTCGGAACGACTTGGCTGACTGTTCGTGCCGCATCATCTCCGTCAGGATGGACATCGTCCTGTTTTAAAATATCATAATCATCGTCATTTTAATCCAACATACTTCCTCCACACACTTATTAACTCGAAATAATAATATCATAGACACTCATTTTTATGGCAGTGCAAAGTGAGTAATGACTACGGCGAGAGGCCTCCATTAGCCATATAATCCTAGACTCATTAATTTAACCTTATGCATTATCAACTCTGCCTCCAAGCCAAATCGCTTTCCATGCCCATGAATTTACAAAATTTAAACTTGCGATTATTCCATGTGCTTTGTAAAATGCTTGCAGTTAACTAGACTATCTAAGTGTGTTAGTTGATACTGTTGATAGGCAGGGAAAATTAAGCTCTGGCTGCTATATAGCATCTAATTGATGGGCAGGTTTCACTTAACTCCGTAAGTGACACATAATAAAAGTTTAAACCACATCAGGAAGGCAGGGAGACAATGAGAAATACAATTAGCAACCAGAACTCGAAGTAAGCAACCCTCCCCAAAGCAGAAGATTAATTGTCAGAGTTATTTTAGAAGTGCAAGTCCCTGTCTCCCTGTCTGTGGACCGCTAATGTGCCTCTGTAAAAAATGAAGCTTCCATCCATCAGTTCACATTTTTATCATTTATTTTATTTTTACTGTATCTCATTTTCCATCGGTTACTATTTTTACAACCCTGGTATTGGTTTTTGATCTCCAAATTTATAAATGCATTTCCTGTAACGCACGGCAAATAAAAAAATACCCCAAGGAACACGGAAATATCAAGGATGAAATCGTCGTCTTTGAAATAAGAGATAGACAAACAATAAGATGAAATGTGGAGTATCGGTTTCTATCGAAGACATAAGCTATCCATTATTCGTTAGGTTCAGCAGGCCTTCAAATAAGCTCTCCATTTCAGATTCGAAAAAAGTTGATATTCAAACCCCTATGGAGCCTGAGGAAGAGTTTTGAGTTACTTAAACTTAATAAAGAAATGAAACTGATCCTGACTTCCTTCCCATAATAATACAATAATTTATTATTTACTCTTCTAAACCCCTTTAGTTGCATTGACAAATATAGCCAGAAACTGCCGTTCAGATTTCAGGTTGTTCTCTTACGATCATGGCTTAGATTTGGGATCAGTTTTCGAAAGTTTAAAAAATTCTTTCATAAAAGTTTTGACAAATATAACAACCCGTTCGAGCTCCCTTCATAAGAATCATAAGATGACACGAATAAAACATTTGACAATGCTAACCCTTCATTCCTGGTATGAGACAGGGACGCTGCTCGATTTCGTGGTTTTTTGTTTTTGTTAACTTATAAAAATGATGAGAATTAGAGGATCCATTACAAATTCGAAATTCATAACAAATTTAAAGCAGTCGTATTTTTAATAATACCATATTACATTATGGTGTTATTGGTCAGTGAACTTCAGAATTTTTTGTCTCTCATCTTTTTGCTAAAACATGATCTCCCATCAACATTGTCCGTATTTTGACATTTGACATACAGCCTCATTTGCGCATCTGTGAAATTTGCAAATCTTACGCTCGAATAACCACAAATGCGTGTCATTCTTCATCAAAACTGAAGCCTTGCCTTGTCATCATGTCATGTCAAGTCAAATCCTTTTCCCCATATAAAACCATATACGAAATTGTCAGTCTCGACTCTCTGCTTTTATGATGAATTCGAATGAATTTTTAATAGTTTAAAATATTTTAGCTGTTCAAACTCTAATAGTTTTTACGAAACGACGAAACTTATCCCTATTTCCCATGGGGTAATCATACTAATTACTTAAGCTCTTCAACCCTCAAGTGCCGGAGGCTCTACTATTTCTCCAATCATAAACCTCAGCCACTGCTAAATTCATCTCCAGTTATCCGGTATTTTGACGACTATTTCCTTTCCAACTTCCATCCCTCCGCTCCGCCACTGACACAAGGCGAATAAATACTAAATTTGGTGACGATCCCTACCAACCGCTGTTTGTACTCGTATGGAAAGGGATATCGAAATGGATTCCAAAGGGTGAGAATTGAAAACCCCAAAATTTTGAAATTAAAAATCCTTCCCCTCCCTTGGATGTCTCTGATGTCGACGTCCGACGGGGTTCAGAAAATTCCATTTGAACACTGAAAAGCAATCAACTCTCTCATTAAGCCCATGTCGCTCCGTTCTGCCATGAAGCCTGCTGACTCCATTCTCAGCTACAAAAGTTTCAAGCCAGGTAGTATTATTATTGAACCCAGAGCTGGGAACTTTAACTGGCTTGATACTCCAGTCCTTTTAGTGTACATGAATTCTATCAAAGCTATCAGCACGTTTGACGGGGACAAAATATATTTGTAAATACAGGGGAGAAAACACATTTTAACCAAAGGTGTTCCATACGTAAGAGTCATTAAAAACATAAAACACACTCCGTGTACTTCGTCTTTGTTTAATAGCTAACCTGTCGTTTACACCCTCTGCTCAATAAAATTATAAGATCAATTGTTTACGGCGGTTCAGCACACCCCGATACACTTCCTCCACCCCTACTTCCCTATTTCGGATTATTTTGTGTAGACGGTTCGAAGGAATTGCTTTCTGGCAACAACGCCGAAATACAATTCAAGGTTTGAACGGATATTAAAGACTTTAAAAGCAACTCCCCCACCAAGTAAGTAACATCGGATTTGGAACTGCAAGGATTACGTCTATTTTTCATCCCAAGGGGACACATTCATGGAATAAAAATTGTAGGAAGACGGATGTATTTTTAAAATAAAAGCTCTCATAAAATGTTAAAAACTGAAACCCCAGGGGGCAGAACCATATTTAGTCGTTTAGTCATCTTTAAATAGCTTAAACCCCTACATTCAAGAGATTTTTCATCATTTGCATCCTCAAATCTAAAAGTACCCCTAAAGTCCTAACACATAATGCATTTACAAAATTCCGTAAATGCATGCTTAATTCTGCTTGTCCCCAATTGAGAAACATGCTAACAGATCAAATCCGCATGAATGGCACACATTCTACCACACACACCGGCCTAATCATGTAAATATTGACTGAAGGAAGGAAACTAAAATTAATATTCAATATTTGCATCTAGCAAATTTCCTTTGATTATATTATTAAACATATCGTGTTTCACTTTACTACAAGGATCGGGTTATAAAAATGCATGAAGCCTTCATTCATTCAAAATCTAGAGTCGACGGCTTCAAAAAATACGAACATCCAACATGCATGTTTTTATTGATATGGGAGGCATTGGAATACAATAAGAGGATGATATTTTCGCTTTGAAAAACCTTACAAGTTGAACTTCCCATATTTATTTCCTTGCACGAAAGAGCAATTTCATGTTTTTCTAATTAGCGTATTTGGTGTGTGCATGAACCCTGGAGTGTTTACAACTTCCCCGTCGGTTTATTATATACCTTGCCAAATTCTTGATACTTCATTTATTTTCACGAAAATGTTCGCAAGGCTCTCTGGATTATATCCCCTCAAATCTTGGCAGATGAATTTCATGTGATTGCCATTTTTTATAGTGAAATAAATGTACTTTTAAAAACATATAATAACCCTGTGGGAAGCAAGACTACTGGCTCAACACGGTTTTTGTTATGAATAATACTAGGGAATGTAAGAATACTAATTTTTGCTTTAAATTATTGTAATTATTTTTTACACAGAGGCGAAATGCTTTAACACTTGTAAAAACTACTTCCTCAGGGCAACGCGCAACGTCTAGGAATCAAATCTTCTTCAATTCAAAGCAACTAATCCTAGGTCACTGCCACACGGTTCGGAATTCGCAAACTCACGATGTATTCATCGCTGATGAGATGAAGGAAAAGTGACATTGTCTACGCACAATGCACAAACGCCGACAACCGATCCAGTAATTTAAATTGCAATACACAATAGTGCTTAAAAGCTAAATATGCATTTCAACACTTTTATACAATTTAGTGGTTCAATTCGAATGTAATAATAACTATAACATGGTCGTGCCGGAATCGACTTCATAAATCTTTAGATTCGCATAGATTAAATTTTATTCGTAAAGCAAGTTCAAGGAAAGGCAACAACCTCAACATTTTATGGATTACGCAGTTCTCTTCGTTAAGATATACATTTTCGTGATCTGATTGCGGATTGCATTCTTTCTCCAACCTCTTATTAAAAAATCACGTCGGATAAACAACCGGAGCGTTTAATATATCATTTATTCGAGAAGTTCCAGTTCTATATGTTGTTTCATTGTATGTATATTCATCTGATTTAATATCAGATTATTAAAATTTGCATTTTAAAAAAGCTTGCAAATATTTTCTTCATTCATGAGCATCAGCCAAGAAAATCTAGATCCGAAACTTAAAGCTTAAATTAACACCCTTCGGCAAAATATTTTGCAACACTCGCAGCTGTCGAGTTGCTCATCGAATTGTGAACAAGATAAACAATTGTTAGCCTACAGAACATATTCATATCATTGTTGTTGGTACGATGTTATGTTTGGCGAACATTGTAAACCTTGGTCATCCGGTTTAAGAGTCTTTCAGCGTGAGTCGAATTCTATTATCTGCAAGCCAGCGTTTTTCTCAAAACCGAGGTTTAAGGAGGAAATCCCTGATTCAACGTACGGTACTCCACAATGGTACAAAAACTTAAGAGAAAGCCTGCCGGAATCGGAAAAGTAACATCTTGACATTGACATTGGGAAATCTGAAGAGCTTTTCCTCTGTTTTTAAGTTGATGAGTTTGAAACGAGACAGAAACTTGCCAGATCTGGCAGACAGGGTTTATTCAAAATTCATATTCTATCTCCAACGGTTAGGTTATCAATGTTATCACATAAGCATTCAGAGTTTTAGAACGCGTGAGGCTGCTAGAAAGATGCATTTGTAGCCGCCGTGCCTAGATTGGTTATGAAAGGCCTTGCCAAAACTGCACTGTCACTGAATCAAGATAATCAGAGCCACAGAAGCCGCAATAAGGAGAACTAATCAAGCAACAGACAGGTCGGGGAGTAGGATAAGTTTGAAGATGAATGAAATCCTTAAGCCGCTTCCGTCTATTACATTTCGTCTCGTCCCCTTCTTATTTATATGCGCACAATAAAGAATAAAGTCAATCATTGGGAAACACCGATTAGTTTCACTATCAAGCCTCTATATAATAACAAAGTTATTATATTCCTTAGTGATGGAGGATTTCGGAGTCTTTAACTTCCTCGAGTAGGATTAGGATATGATGGAACTCGCAATATATTACATCAAATTAAGCTCTTTGCAATCAAGTCCCTTAGAAGTCAGTTTCTATTCAGCCAGTTTTCTACGGCATTAAGCTCGGAAGGGTGCAACGGTTGGCTTTGTTCTTACGTTAAAGCGTCCAATAGTAAGTAGTAAAAAAAATCAAGGATTAGGGATAATGAACTTACCGGGGATAGTTAGTGCAATACTGAGTATAGATTGAGAATCCTTCGTTTTTCGTCACGAAGCACCTGGCAACTCCGACAGGATTGAGACCACAGCCTTCTAATCGAGTAAGAAATTCACTACGGAGAAAAAAAAAATGTGCGTTGATTACTTTTTATGCCTCATTTTTTACGGAAATCGAAGCGTAAAACTAGTATAAAAAAGGTTGCACAACTTTTACCTATTAAACTTGTGAATCTCCTCAATGTTGCTGAAGAGTTCTCTGATGTCATCAAATACCAACGTCTCCTCAGGCTCCTGTCTCCAGTAATCCAAGTAACCCTGGAACAAAAATAATGAATCTTTGATTAGGTCTCAAGTTCACTTCATTAGCGAACCCCGTATGCGAGATTTCCACACAGGGATTAAATATTTCCGTATTCATCTGATTACACAGTAATTTATCTGACAGTAAAGGGAGTTCATTAAATTCCGTTTGATTTACTGGATGAATAAAACAATAAAAAACGAGTCCGACCAAAGAATTATAAAGTTACGCAATCAAACCACACGAGTCGGTTGCATATGCCATATTGAAGAAGTATAAACTCATCCCCTACGAGAGGGTAAAAACTTTAGTTTAATATTTCCGTTTGGATAGCAAACGCTTTTAAGTGTAACATTGTATAAACAATCTTACTAAACCCAAATTACACGAATCGGATGATAATCATATTTTAATATTCATAGGATTTTTTCCTTGTTCCGAACGATCATAATATAAATCTCTGCACGGGATCGATGTACTTTGTTTCGCTTTGATTACAATGACACCCTCAGGACCCATAAATCCCGTTGAATTCAATTTCCCAAATTACAGATTCGGCTACACTTTACTGTTTCCCCGTATAGTGAATTTGAAGAATCGACAGGGTATCTTCTAATTTATTCATAAATCCTCATCCGATCTGAAATCGTGATCTAACGCTGAGACTTGGTAGCACAAAAGCGATATATTATTACAATTTCCGGTGACATGCAAAATCTCTTCTCATTGGAAATCCATTAATGTCCAACCCGACCAGAATTTGCCTTGTGAATGGATGATACGGAAGTACGAGGAATTCTATTCGAACCGAGCAAAGTTTTAAAAATTTCAACCGCTTCATCTCGGCTACATACAAATTTGGGAATCTTTGTGTCTTTCTATCTACGAGAGGGTTCAACTCAACCAACAAAACCAAGGATGATACTGTGGCTAATTTAAAACCGTGGAAAATTGGTCTTTCGTTCATTCATTTTTTATCTCCACTGCACTACCAGTTGGAGATAATTTCTCCAGTGTATTATTATTTAAACTTCCATCCACTTGACTCTGGAAGCCTGGATTTTAGAGACTTGGTAAAGTGCCTAGAAGGCTGCTGGGACTGAGCTGAGATTTTGAGATGCGACCGAGTGACACGTGCAGAGCGTGTAAATGATAGATGAAGAGAGAAGAAGCAACATTTTTTATTCCTGACTTCCTCAACCCTTGCGTTTTGGAACCTCATCCCAGCGCAGCGTGCCGGTGGTGGTGCTTGGGAACAACCACACTATTCATTGTTATCACATCCATGCCCTACCCCATCCAATGCTTCATCTTGTAAATAAATATCACATCCCTCAGCCTAAATAAATCAAATCACACCGGAATCCAAATCCCATCGGGTTGACTTCATGTGCAGAATGCAAGCAAGGAAATGCAGCGAAACCGGCTCCTTTCCAATGTTCCCAAATATTATACGAAATCCAACTCTGTGGAGCACTCAAGGATGACAAACATTTAGCGTTTGAAATTTAGACTCAACAAACCAGACTATCGCAGACCAAGTAACTTCCTTCCTGGTACAATATTCTACGAATCATATGGATATCTTTATGGCAATCCTTTGTACGACGCCACCACCAATATAATCAACCTGACAAATATCCACGCCAAGCTTTTAACTGCCAAAATTGTACGATAAGTTAGCCCCGAACCAAATGCCCTCGTTCCAATCTACTGTATTGATATACATTAAACATTGTAATATAAGGAAACCCTAATTGCTGTTGTACCGTCATTATTAGAACTTGAGAGTAAAATGATGTTTGTTTCCATCCGAGAGGGGCCCAGCAAGAGACATTATTCCAACCATAAAAATTCTAACCCCGTCCTAACCCCAGACTGTCGCATTAACTCAAAGGCTTTCAAACGGAAAGTCGAAGTCGAAAGGGCTATAGGGAAGTAACTCTAATCTTTGTTCCTGGAACTCGGAGGAACACCATATTTTAAAACATTTGTCTCTCCCTTCTCCGACGACCTCATATTTTGTCAGGATAATATATCTCCAGAGGAGAAGTTCGTGAGATAAGATGATGCCTTGTGTCTTATCAAGATCTTGACAAAAATTCTTCCCTTGTGTCAACTTAAAGTACAACCCCTTCGTCCGACTTCTGTCTAAACCCTACACAACGAGTTAGAAGAACCAAACGAATGGAACATGAAAAGGCCCCGTTTTCTACGGTTTTTTAAAACCGCGTAATCTATAAAACCATTATCGAAGTTGTAAAGTTTGTTTAAGATTATTAGAGAACACATCTTTAAATACATCTTACTACACTTAGACAAGTACTTGAAAACTTACAATTTTGTAAAAATACCCACGAAAATAAACCCCCTACACTAGAACCCTCACAATATGGATCTTAAATCTTAATAAATCCATATTTGCAATCCTAATTCCGTTAAGCCAATAACAGTTAGCTCTGTCGCCTAATCGAAGTCAAAGGTTAAAGTTTAAGGCCCTATCTTAACTCTTACTTTTCCCATCTATTCCCCTCAATAACTCATGTCATCTCTGAAAGGAAAATCTTCTCTAATTTGGATTCACTGCAGGGCAAATTCAGTTAAGTTATACCATCTCCCTTTCGTTGGATGGGAAAATAATCAGAGTCTACGGTACTATGGTCAAGGAAACGCTGCCTCGTCTATCAATCAAATCAATCCTCTCCGTCCACTTATTTACTAGCGTATATCCATTAAACACGATAAACTTTCGACCATTTGCCCATCTATCGACTCGACATAATTCTATATCCTTGGAGGATCATTACTCTTCGGCATACAAATCTAATAAGATAGATTGGCAAATAAGAAAAAGTTCAATTACGCTACACCCGTTCGGCTCATCTCATCATCCTCTCATCTACAAGTACCACCACCAAATCTCAGAGCGAGAAGATTAATAAAAGTAACAGGACACCCTACCTTCCTCACCGCTAATCTACCTTACCCTAGTCAATAATGTGTTTTACTTTGATGGATTAAATTTCAATTTACCGTCTCCCTATCGAGATCCTTAATTTTCTCTGCAGATAGGAAAACATGCAAGCCAAAAATGCAGTAATATCATAACACGCAATAATATAAAAACAATCCGTCGAAACAGACAGAAACCTTATCTCGGATTCGACGCTCTCTCTCTCGAATTTTTATTTTATCCCCGTGTAATTAGTCTCTGTTTAGTCTACACAGTTTCAACTTATCTTCATCTAAAGAAGACGGATCATCGATTAATATTCGTAATTGAAACATACTAACCAATATAATGGGATGGGAGGAGTACCGCAAGAAGTAACTTGCATTTGCAGTCAGGAATTTCAAGAAGCCATTCTAATCTACATTGTTGTCCTATTGTATATTTTGCATACTTTCCGTGCATATTAACTGGTAAGAATGAACAGGAATATTTTGCAAGGTTACCAGCACTAACATCAAAACCAGATGCACAAAATAATTCCTTTTGAGAACAGATTTTTTCAATCTTGATTGTACTACTACGGGATCTACTTTAGAACGGCTATCGTATGAAACCATGTTGTGTATGCAGAGTAAATGATTAAATTATTGGTCTGTCATGCAAATTAGAGGTACAATAAGTCCAACTTGATCGTTTGTATGAGGTAAGAAGTAGTGAATACTGCCTTGCCTATATCATTAGGATAGAAAAACCGCTACAATTTACAATTACCTACCTTTCTTACGTCAATGGGGATAAATATTGGCCACTCTGGCAGTAGTGCAAAGTCAAAAGTACAACTACATATATTCAATGTTATTGGAGCTTTGAATTTATTTATCTTACCTCATACTTTTATATTGATGTATTCTGATCATGAATTATTCATACTACTGTGATATAAATCAGCCCTGACTGAGACAGATGAATATGTAATATTAAACAATAAAAATAAAAACTTGGACCAACGAATTCATATTATTATTAAATTCCTCTGCATCATATTTACCAGTCGAATCTTTGACGATAATATCAAACCTGTAATTAAGTATAATTAAGCTGCACATAAAAAGAAATCCACGATTAATTAACTAAGCTCCCTTGTTTGCATTATCGAATTATAATATTTAAATTGACGATTAAAATCCCCACGATTGCTAATTTTAGTAATTTATCTCATGTAGAAGTGGAGGAAATCTACCCTCTAAAGATGAGAGTTGCTCTGTCTGTGAATGGAAACTTTGTTTTGTGGATCTCAAGGAAGATTCATTCGAATTCTTGTATGGTATCAACTCAGCAGGGAGCCCTGACCTGCCGTAAGGGTTTCCTACTTGAGGACGGAGATTGGACTCGACATTCTATTGTTATGTTTCCACCAGAGTTTGTCATAGCTCCAACATCTACTACGCTTATTTAGAGATACAAATATAGCAAATTGCACAGGGTGTGGACTGTGGGTGCATCAATCTGTCTTTCTAACTTTTCCCAGCTCTGCTTTCACAGGGACTGGATGTGTCCGAATCCATCTCACGCAGTTGGGGAGATTACAAGGAAATAAAAGGTTTCCTCAATGGGATGCCCAATAAATTACTTGAGTATATATCGTTACTGTACTTCCACCATCCAATGTCCAGTCTCCCTAAGCCTAAAAACGTCGAAGCAGTCTGTACAGAAATAGGATCTAAAGAACACAGAGGATGATGATCATCTGAAGAGGGAGAAGATCATTATTATATGCAGTAAAAGGGCCAAGATCTCTCTCTGTGTCTTTTATATCTCTAATGTACACTGTGCTGCATCCTAAAATATCAATTTGGTCGGTTGGATGGATGGAGTCCCTAAAAATCCAGTTAGCCTACTGCTGTTCTTCTGAAGATCTATTCCGACATGTACATTTGTTCCCACTTGAGATGGTTCGAAAGCGACTCGAATGCAATATAATAAATAGGTTTTTGGTCTCCTAGCTTCAGCAGCCTTCTGTAATATAAATCCTGATATGCAGTTGCAGTGTGTAGTTTGTCGACTGCCCCTGGATTTTGTCTGGTGACGGAGAATGGGGGATGGAATTACTGGATCGGAGAAAGACTTGGAAGTTGGAAGAAGATCAGATCTTTGCCAAGGCTGCCGTCCCCCTTTCCTCAATGTTGAAACCGAATTCTTCATCGGCTTCTCAAACTTCTGAAAATGGAATTTATATATCTGACTGGGGTTCTTGTAGGTTTCTTTTTCATCTACCTCCTCGGTTCTATAAGTCTTGGGAAGATGTAATTTCCCCCTGTCCTGTGTGTGTTCGAAACTGAGGTTCGAGTTCGAATATCATGTACTATATATTCCCCATTTATTTCGCTTTCAAAAACTTGGTGAATGTTATCGGTCGGTAGTGAAATGGTGAATGCAATCTCGAGCTTTCAGCTATTCTCTCAGTATCTTTTCATTTTATACACTTCCTCAATTTATATTTCTTCCCCTTCCAGTCCCTAATTTCCTCCGTCTCCTCCGATTCAACCATAACAAAGGCATGAAATTGCAGTATGTTCCACAATATTAATACGTTTTTTTAGATTCGTAACTAAATTCGGCCCAATTAGTGTAATCTCTTTTTCTCTGTTAGAACTTAGAAGGAACTATAAATTAAAAACGCAAATGATGATTGATTGACACTGACAATTAGACTGATCCACATGACCCGGTGTCAGAAGGGCTAGAATTTTTCGACGACACACTTTTACAAAATTTTTGGTTGTCTGAGATTCATTGATTATAAACATAAAAAGGCACCTGATTTCCGAATATTTTTCTGTTAATACATTGCATTGGGTCAATTAAAATCATATAATATATGAGTGACAGCAACAGATAGTAGTCAAACTAGACAGCAGAGCAATAAAGTTTGTACGTTTGTGATTTACATCCGTCATTAATTGATCGTTTGATTTTGCTTCCCATTGAAAAGCTATAAATCTAAAACCAACATCGTAACATTTGTAATCGTAGACAAACACCGTAGCCTTTGTGTCCAAAACCTGATCAAATAAAAGCATTTTTAGTAAATAATGGGGATGGAAAGTAACACAAAAATAAGGAATTACTGATTTCTCTATTTATTAATGGAATTCGAGCGAATTAACTCTACGGAAGAAGGAATCAAACTGTCCTATCCTAAATGGCATTTTTGGATACTAGACAAAAGCAGACGAATAACAATCAAAGAGTAGACTTGTAACCGCATTTATTATCTTGTAAATCAGTATCAATAAAATTTAAAAACAAGAAACCATTACAAGGAATGTAGTCTACAAAATTTAATTACTTGATCAGGATCTTTTGACCTCCTAATCTACTAGATTATACAGAGGAACGAGTTATATAAATGTTTCACACGTCAAAAGTTTTGATAACAGTCTTTGTGGTCTTTACAATTTTAATTGAGTTTGACAGTCACTTAGAATAGCTAAAATATATAGTTTTTTTATAGTCACCTATAAGAGTAATATAACTCTGCTATAACGTGTTTCTCTCTTACTTCATTTCCCAAAATTGACTCAACAAAATCATATTTATAAACGAGATTTGATGAACCAAAAAGCGTCAGGAATTTCTCTTAGCTGAAAAACAAGCCGAAAAAACTCAAGAAATCCAATAATGAAGCTATAACAGTAATTGACATTTGATACGAGATTAGCTGCGAGGCACGAAATCCTCATAAACCAACTGCATTGCATAACATCATAATGCAATTAATAGCTCGTTCCGGTCAAAGATCGTTTCCATTTACGTCAACATTTCCACATTCCAATCGTCCCAAATATGTATAAAGTGCTTCTATCCATCGCACCAACAACTAACAAACAGTAAACTGTTTATTATTATTAATGACACGTAAATTACGAGATAAAGTGCTGTACTTCAACACATTCAAAAGCTCCTACTGAAAGGAGTGCGTATTAATCTTGCTATCGAAACATAACATAATGATTTTCTGTTATCAATAGGCTTAAGATTATGCATTCAGTCAAGGACTTAAGATTATTAAAACGGAATTTTCAATGACTAGAAAAATACGAACTCCAACTACTGACTGACTCAGACACTTCGGAATCTCAAAATCTTTATAAGCCGTACGATAAAGGATAAAAAACGACTTCCAAGAACTAACGTAACGTAAGACCCTTAAGCTCCTTTCAATATACAGGAATAAAACATTTTCAGTTTCACTTATATACGCCCAGCTGCATTGAAGAGTTGATGGATGCATTAATGTCTGATTCCACCTGAAGTGAGTTCAAAACTGAATGCATTTTAATAATACAAATTTACATATTCACCGTCTCCGCTGCCCATCTCACTTACAATTTACAAATAATCCTTCACTTCTCAATTCTAATAATAAGTTTTTTAAAAAGCTGAGGGGTATTTATATTCCGTTTGTGTTCTACAAGAGTCCGTCTCTCATCTATCAGAATGGGAATTAGGTCGATGGGACATGGCATGTGGTAATAAACTCATGCACTATCCTTATTTACATATTATCATGGCCAAGCCCTCCAAGATCTCGTCTCGATTCTTGATTTTCGATAACTTTTTTGCCCTATTCTTCTAGATTTTTTATTTTAAGGCTGCCATAATGTCCCCGATGGGAATGGTACAGAAAATGACACATGACGAAGCCAAGCCACGACCCATGAAGATGAATTGGCGATACGAGGCGGCTTGGCTAACATGTCTAGTCCACCCTTAAAAGTTTGTAGACATCCGCTTGACTTTTATCCGTCCAAATTCTTCCGTTTATGGTGATAAAAAGACATTTTTAAATACCTCCCATTCGATTTAACAACCAAACAGTTGACCTCTTCCGAGAAAGAGACCTCAGCCAACATAAAAATGAATTGTTGCCTGTAAAGAATCATTCAAGTTTTAGCCTTTTTCTAGAAAAAAAAACGTGCCCGGCTCTGTTTTACAGGTTTAAATTCTCATGCCTCTACACCTCATTCATATACAGAGAAGATCTTCTTGGAGGGCTAGAAGAGGGCCTTGACTTTTGACAGGAAATCATTGGGATTATATACGGAATGGGTTCAAGATGAACAAAGATACGGAACTTTTTGTCCAGTTTGTCGTCCATTCAGTTAGTCACGCTATTAAGGTATTACGGGGACAAAGGGTCGAGATTCCTTTAAAGCCGACAGAAAAGATCTTGAGGGCGGTCAACTAGTATCGAATCAACGCACTTTAGCTTTTGCCTAACGATGTTTCATTTGTAACTGTCAGACCGGGATCACTCGGGACTGTTATTGTTTGTTCAATTTAAATGATGGATCTCATAATTTCTGTACGAAACCAAATCGGGAAAATGCATTCCACCGTACAAGTCCAAGGCATACTGAAGCTGGGAAGTTAATCGTTTGTCTCAGATCTTAAATCATCTCCGAATCTCTAGTCTGTGACATCTAATTTATATTAGAGCCAGCTTCTCCGCCATCATTATGGGAATAATAATTACTCTTCACGAGAACAAAAGGGAAGATTTCCATCTTAAATCAGCCTTTCGCCTGCTTATTTTACACGGAGCTACTGGATCATGTTCATTTACCGCACCCGTCATAATATAGTAGTTGGTAGTCTTAGTAGATGCATAATGCGGTTATCACATCACAGCAGGGAGGAAACCCCTTCCTGATTAACCTTGGAGATATTCACCCCGCTAATATGTAGTAAAACTAACAAAAAAACGCATCATAATTTTTCAACCCCTGGTTAGTTCCTATCAGTTCTCGTGCTTGTGGGAAATGAAACGAGGCTGTAATTATAAAGAAGATGACGGGACAAACAACCGAGTCGATTTGATAAGTTTTACAATTTTGAAATGAAGAAGGGGTGGGTACAGCCAGAACTCTATATTAGTTTATTAATTCATTTTCGTATTATTTCAGAGCAGAAGAATAACTTTAGCTGCCTGTTATTCTTCTTGCTTGAGTTACAAGTTTTTTTTACAATTGTATTAGAGCTGATGCCAGAAAATTAGGTTTTACTTGCAATAAAATGGTAATATCGAAGATATAATATACTCGATCCTTCCGATCGTTGTTTTTCTCGTAAATTGGATCAGTGAGGATGATGTGGTTTTGCTCTTCATATTTCAAGAAGCTGTTATTGCAGCCTCCTGCATAATGTATGACATGACACGAGGAATGCTTCTTGTTTTTAGGTGCATTCTCCACGTCTACTGTCTAACTCTTGGTTAGATGGAAAGTTTTGAAAGACAGGATTATTAAAAGAGCAAATCCATCAATCGGATGCCTTTTGGTGTTAAATCTATGTCAGACAACAAGGGATGCCAACATTGAACCTATCAACCTACCACAGATTCAAACAAATCATATCCTAAGTTCCTAATTTAATAATTATTTGATAGCTGGCCAAAAACTCTCTAAGGGATGAACGCAACTTTTTCTAATTTATAATCGAGTTGGTCATGTTGTGCTTCAAGCACTAATACGCACGATCTAATGTGTTTGCTATAAAATAAAAGCTTCCTATTAAATTCCAAGCGGCAGTATCAGTTTACACCCCATATTTATTTTAATTATCAAAATACCCGTACCAGCCACCCAATAACTACGTCCCTCAATTTATTTCCTTTAAAAGCTACTATTCTGGCACACTGTGAAACTTTGATGCAGGTTTTTATAAGTTGATAATCGAAGTTTAAAAAAAACTACTCTGCCTTCGGGAATCCGTAAATGTCATACTTTTAATCAATTTTCATCATTTTGTAAAAAAAAGTAGAAGGAAGTGCGTATCCTAATTTCATGAACGCTTATTTTTCCTAGGTGAGGTGCACGTGCGTTTGTATTTTCTATACGAATAATATGCAAATTTCAGAACAACAATTTATTTTATGATTTACTCATTAGATCAGGACAATACCTCTGTAGCCCCATCCAAGTCATAATTCAAGGTAGGAATCCACGCATGGACTCAGGCAATGCATGTGTCCCCAATTTCTGAAATTCACCTTTGACGCTAATAACAAAAAAGTATAGTCAAAGTCAAAGCCTTACAATTAGACTTTGAAAAAAAACATTTGGGCAACAAGCTTGGGCTGAAAATGTCTTGAAATGAAACATCAGAAACTCCTGGTGAGTACTCTGAAGGGTGTAATGGAATTATATTATCTTTAGTTGTTAGTGTGAAAATAAAACTAAAAGCGAAGCCGGATTTACAGCTTAAAAGATGTTCGGATGTGAGGGTCAAGGGTTGGGAATTATTTTTTAAGTCCTGCAGGGTTTGATCTTCGTGTTTCGTCAAATTTCACACATGTGGAACATCTCACCCGTCTACCACTCCTAGTTATCTACCCCGGTGGCCACTCATAGTCATAAAGTCTACTTCTTTTCAATATGCATATTTATATCTATATTAAATTCAACATAATAATATTCCGAGAAGTTTTCAATGGATTCTAGGCCTTAAATCTTGTACCACAATTGCAGTCGGTAACTTGAGGAATAGCCCGTTCTCAAATGTAACAATCCACAATCGTTTGAAACTACTTTAAATATCAAAAGAAGATAATAAAGTCACAGAATTCCTTTGTACGAGGGCATCGTAAACAGATTTGTCCAGCTGTTTTATTTACTAACTCCACTTTGAGTGTGACTTTAATCCGATTTCTATAGCTTGGTCTTACAATATGCAGAGATTTTGTATTGTTCTGATGCAACAAGACACAGGTGTATGTCTAAGATCCCGTGCTTGGTGATGTAATTCTAATTCAGCGCATACCTTACTTTTGAAATTATCTCAAGTAGCAGTTTCTAAAACATTAAGTACTTCAACCCTCTAAATAAAGGTTTAGTCCATAATTCCTTGATTTAACTAAAGATTATAAGATCGTAACAATATAGGATTTTTAAATTTTTTGCGATTTTTTGAAAAATTACATTTTCAGTTTGGATTAAGTAATTTTAGGATGTACAAACAAATCTGTAAGTCATCTTTAAGAAGAATTCACATTTGAATCAATGCAATGTTGGCCCAACAGAAGAGTCCTCAAAAACTAGAAGCCTTTTCCCCGACTTCCTCAACTTAAGTATACAGCTTACTTTTTAAAAGGAGCATCTTTCTTCATCCCTTAGGTTCTGTTTATCTAGGGAGAAGGGTGGAATCGGACATTTCAATCCATACATACCTAGTTTGTCAGCAAGGGATTAGGAAGAGCACTTCCATTTTCATGGCTATGCCCCTTGTCAAAATAAGACAAGGCCGTTGTAAGAAGATTACGAGTTCGGATTCCACTTTTCAGTTAAAATCACAAGGCATACTTTGTCTAAGAAATTGTTGAGAAATACTTTTTGAAGGACGAAATAAATACAGTTGGAATATTGGAACAATATTTTTCAACCGAATGGTCAACGTATGTAAACTAAGTTAGTCTTGGTAATGTTTTTGAGAAAGGGGCAGATGGAGATATTCAAGAGCCTTGTTGAAATCAGATATACCTTCTTAGTTTCCGCTTCGATAAGCAGAATCGGAATTTAAGATGTAGGAAAACAAAAGGAAAAGTCCTGTCCTTAAGAATTAAAAGCCTCTAATTCATCCGACGAGGCAGAATCTAGAATTACTATTATTACCGAGATACTTATTACAGTCAACACCTTCTTCTGCTTATTACATTCGTTTGGTATAAAACACGTGCAACCAAATAGTCTGGTTATGGAAAATGTGCAAGGCAAAGTGCAAAATAACACTTGTTTAGGCGAAAAAGGGCTCGAAATGGAAAAGAAGATCTTGGATTGCAGATTGTAGTGGATGATGAAACTATGCTAATTGTATTGGTTGTGTACGAAATTTCACCTCAACCTAAATTTTACTCCATGAAAAAGCTGACATTAGTTAGGATGATGATGACTCCATTGTTTATATTATGGCTTGTGTGAACTACTTTGAAAATCAAGAGTGGGCTAAGTACACTCTAAAATTTAAAGTACTGAATCCAATTTCAATGGTCAATATTTCATTTCTTCGTCCTTTGAGTTTCAGATCTAGAGGCAATATATATTGCTGACAGGAAAACCATTGTAATTTGCATGTAATGCAGAGATTTGTAGGGAAAGGAATAAATAAAGATTGGAATTAGTTATGCCATTTGCAAAACCTTTCCGTTATCCACCTGCTTTTAATCCAATGATAACGATTAGCACCATGCAACCTGAATACTGAAATAAGGGTATTTCACTTACTTTTTAATGCAAAAGGAATGTTAAATTACGGTGGTATCTTTTTTGGTTAGATTTTGATAATCTTAAAGTTTACTCTTCCTACTGCACCCCTTAAATTTTCCGAACAATATTGCTAAAAACTGGATGGTAAATGTCAATATGACTCGAGTGAGTTTGTAAACATCTGCAACCCAAGATATAGAAAATCTTAGAAGTGACATCGTTATAATACAATACTAATTCTTGAAGTAATGACTCTTGACAAAACAAGTAAAAAAAAACAATATCGGACGAAGTTGTAAATCTATTATTGTTATTTTTGTGATACAAAGATTAATCTGAGTCAGAAGCATTGCAATTGTGCTTTATCTCAAATATTCAGATAATTAAAAGGAATCAAAGGACTTTTTGCGTTGTGAATTAGTCCCAAATTATAAATTATTGTGACTACAAAGCCAATTTGTAATTCAACTTCTGCATATTTCATAGGTTATAAATAAAAATGCTACTCTCTTCTAATCTAAACTAACTCTACTACAATGCATAATTGTATTGTGTTTATTAACTTATTCATCAAAGCTGTTATTTGCTTACGAACACAAGTCCTTCAGAAGTCAATAAGCATTCTGGTTCTAATTTTCTAATCTAACTAACGAACTATAAAGTATGCAATGTCCAGACGTATATTATTATTTTAACAAGATTCTATACACAAGCTTCTATAAAGTGGATAAAAAACAGGGACACTCAAAACATCACTCAATTTCAATCCCATACAATCAGAAGGAATGCAACTTAAAGAATACAAGATGTTGATGATATTTATATGATGATATGCTGCTCTTCTAATTTCGACAAGGAAAAACACTATGGGTTTCGCCTCATCCTTGACCAAATATTGTAAGACTTATAAATACTCGCCTATTTATGATGTAGCACTACAAGCTCTCCTTTCCTCATCCAAACCAAAATAATTTCATGCTTCAACAGGGCGACTCAGCAAAATTAATTTTTAATATCTGTCAAAATTCACCATACAGCCTTTGTTGCACTTCTGGTCGGATTTGTAATGAAATTACATTTTCAAAAACACACATGTCGAGAGTCGGTTTAAGGAGTCATTTGGACATTGAATAAAGTTTTGGGTGTTGGAATTTAGAAGACCAAATCGAATTAATATAAATGGGAATTCAATCCGACGGGGACAAGGAATTCCATTTGTCTCTTTGACAATAATCTAAGTAGGATTTCAATTCCCAATGACACAGTCAAGTTACTTTATTGCATTTTCATCCAACCCACTGAGTTGAAGGCTTCTAAACTTAGCCCTAGTAATAATAAATGCACTTATAATATATCCCTTATGTGCACATGAATGAATAAAAAAATTATACCTTGTTTTCTGAAGTGACCACCATGGTTGTCATTCTTGGAGGCATGTCTAATTTGGAATTGCAATAGGGGTTAAACAGCATCATCCCTTACTTTAAGCGATGTTCCACCTGTCTCATCGGGTGCCTTAACTACTTGCTTGCTCACCTGATGCATTCCATAACCTCAAATCTCCGGCCATGATAATCAGGGATTGCTAACGAACATGGACCTCTCTTCTGTAGTTTGTCGGTGTTGTTTCTCAAATGAATAAAACGGCATCAAATTACGGATATAAAAAATCCAAGTAACTTCTTTCGATCCTTTTTGAGAAGAGTGCTCATGTTTTCTTGCCAATTAAATATTCATGGACTGGACAAAAGCTTTGTTTTAACTGACTCGTTAGCTTTTTTTCCTGCGAGACTTGAGACGTTGGAAATTTATTATTACACAAGTTTGATAGTCAACTTGGAGCATTTGCGAAGCGCTTATCCTTAAAAATTATCCGAACTCCAAGTAAAGTCTCCGAGAGAACCTAATGAGAAGTAATGACTTTAAGTAAGGAAATGTTCCCATAAAAGCCTCAGCAGCCGTAGTTACAGGACCCTCACCCGAGAATCTAAATGTCATGAACTGTTTTCCACCATTTCAACTCATTGATATAAAATTTCATTCAGAGATGTTCAAATGCCGGAGTAACAAGTCTCAATGGGTCGTAAAGGCCCCATAAACTCTGTTATGGATAGCATTTACACTGAAGAAAATACGTTTTTCATAGCAGGACACAGACAATAATATATAACCAAATATAGAAAACTTTTATCGTTGTTATTTCAGCCTTTTCTCACTTTTATGGGACTTGAGGAAAGTCCCATGTGCATGTCATCACTGTCGGTTGTGTGCATAATAATAATATCGCGCTTGTTCCTCTCCGCGTATAAATGACTCGGCTGGAGCATAAGGATAAATGAAGTTAAGTCTTCCAAGACAAATTTTAGTCGTTTGTGCATCAACTAGCAGTTCATAGTACAATCCTCTAAGCTTTGAAACTTTAAGTATATAATAATAATAATACGAAAATCCTAGCTTTATTGACCAAGAAACTTCTCATATCCTTGTGCAATTTTTATCATCCGACTGGAGTTGTCTGTTTGCCTATGCTCAAAAAGTTCAAAACTTGAGGCGTACGCTTTGAGAGTTATTTGCATCTTGAAGAAAAATTAAGATTCTAAAGTTGCTCAAGAATCAAACAAAATAATACTACACTTAAAACACGACTTGCTCAAAGTTTCAGGAAGAGCAAACGAATATAAAGCATCTATGACTTTATCTTCATCACGATGGCTTTTCATAAACCATGAAGTACAGCACTATTTGACCAAGTCATTCGTGTAAGAAATTACAAGTCGAAGAAAATCTCGAGTTGAAGATCAACTCTTGAAACTTCGATTCGGGACTTAAGCAACAACTCTGGTACAATTTCCTATTACTAATACCTAAAGGATTTGCTTCCTCTTGTATCATTGATAGACAAGATACTGCTTTAGCAAGCTAAAGTTCTGGAAGGACTTGACATGATATAACTTCTGGGAAAATGAACGAGATTGCCAACCGGTGGTGGATTAAAATTCATTTTCCTCCCCCAACCATTTCCTATTCCAATTCAATCTTGCATCTTCGACACTCTACTTTCCTATCTTCCCAAAATATCAATGTTTCTTCAGCGGAGACTGGATGACTATGCTTTATTGTTTGCTGCTACATAGCCCTATTTTATCAGATCATTTTAGAATTCCAGCTCAGCGAAGCTCTTGAAAACAAAATTCATCATCAGACAGAGATGAAAGAGGTGAAGGAATAAGGCCTGGTCTGAAGGAAAATCAAAGTTTATAAAATGTTCAACTCACCGAAATTATTTCCTGTAGATCAGTCACATAGACCCTCTCCGTTTCCACGATTTCCATTACAACACGGTCCATGTAGCTCAAGTTGGGATCGTAAAACTTGGGTTTCCCTTGGGCCTGAATTGGATATGAGATTCGACCTCTGGCAGTCGCAGTTTCTCCGCAATCTATTAAATAAACAAGTAGAAACCATAAAACATGATAAACAATATTATAAGGAAACGGATAATATCAATACGCGATGTAAAATGCAAGATTTCAAATATGATGTACAATTTATCTTACATTAGAAACTAGGAACTACTAAAAAGGGCATGGTTAGCCACAATTGACATGATTTAACTCGAAGATTGGACAAGGTTGCCTTAAATACTTGCCTAAATTACGGTAATTTTAATCTATCTTGTCATTTTTCGAACTCTCTTTTCAATAAGACTTGCAAAAAATCCAAATAAACATTGCTAGGAGTAGCAATAAATTTGAGACAGGTATGACAGGACCTAGAAACTTCAGGTGTAATGGACAATTGCAATAATAGCTATAGTAAAAAAAATTGAAAGACAAGCCAAACGCTATATGTATCAAGAACGTTAAAAATGGTTAAGTATCACGGAAACTCGCCTTGTTAAGGAGGAGGTGCTCAAAAGAAATTGAAATTATCTCCAAAACAGTAATATCTGTCTACCGTCAAGTTAACCAAACTAATATATTTCAATAAAATTCATTAACTATAAAACGCCCGTAACATAATAGTCCCAGAGGCTTTACAGAGATACACCTTTAACTTGTAAATAATTGCAAGTTTTAAAAAGTGCCAAATCCCTCGAAGCATTCTTATTCTTTCATCCCTAAGTCTGTCCCAAAAAGTCTAGTCATTCATTCACTCGTCAAAAATTCTGAAAATTTTCACCCCAGAACATTTATTTCTCTTCAACTCAATCAAAATCCCATTTACCAGTTTATCTCAGCAGGATGCCTAGCCCAAGTAGATAAAGGATGGAAAGCAATGTACAATAAGTATTTAAAAAATAGCCTAATAAGGAAGAAATAAATTCGGCAAAGCCTCAACTTTAGTCATTTATTATTATCATAAGCATTTCACAACAAACTAGATTAAGCTTTAGCACGACTGACCCAGCAACATGAACAATGCACTTTTCAAATATAAAAGTGGATTAAAAAACCAAGTACATCATAACTCATTTTTTGCATAAGTAAGCATAACTCACAGCTAAACAAAAACATTTAATGAGAACGTTACATGGAAATCGGAATAACTTGGCCCATTTAATTTATATTTATTCGATGACTTCTCAAAAATCAAAAATCAATAGAGCCAAAAAATTCCAATCCTGTTTTTGACATAATCAGTAGATATAACATATTTTAACATATGTTATCGTACCTTACAATTCAATCTTATCGAACAAAACAACACATATGGTTTGATAAATAAACTTGTAATTCTTTGAAAGCATAATAAACCACAACCCGTCACCTATGTTACTCCATACGATTGCAATTCCCAATTTATCAGTTGATAAAAATTGAACCGTGGTCTTATTTTCCCCAAAAAACGCCAATATCTCAAAGTGTCAAGAGATAGGAAGATAAATTGAATTTCTAGCCTTCTAGACTATCCTTCCTTGTGAACATTTCTCACATCGTTTCAACACTTGGAACAAAATACCTTTCCTAAACACGCATTGCATGCATACGTTTTACGTGCATTCGTTGTATTTTTCATCCTTTCCTAATGAAATGCAGTTATTTCTTCACAGACAATTTGTTACTGTACTCTCTTATTCTCTCTCCCCTTCAATTTTCTTCTTCAGCGGTGTTAGTTGCATATATTTTATATGCAACTGCACTTCTATCTCAAGGCAATCCATTACGGTATTGCAGTTGCTTGATAATATGCTTCCCAAGCCGGCGTTTCTAAACGCTTCTAAAATCTGCATAGACTTGGCAATCGCCGGTGAAAGAAACCGTCTGCATCTTAATACTATGGATTGGATGACATAATGGTGTTCAAAATCACAAAAATCTCAAGAATCAAGACCGCTGGAAATGCTGGATCTGCACTTTATTCCAAGATCACCTTTGGAGCCAAAAGCTTAAAAGGGTGGAACACTGGAAAAGTTCGACTTGACTGGCTTTATGAGAATTACATCCACTAAATTCCTGAACCTTTAAGAACTAAAGCCAAAACCTCCCTTTGATGAAACTGGAGAGAAAAGTAGAGTTCGGAGGCGAGAGGGGAGAAATTGGATCAATATCCCAGTTAGCAGCCCTTATGTGAAAGGGAAAGTAGAAAGAGTCATAAGGGAAGTAATGCAAAAGCAACCACTTCAAGGAAGATGTATCGAACCAATTTTTACTTATCCAACCACCATTTCCAAAATGATCCGTCGTCTTCTGAGCCCTATGAGGTATTTGTCGACCATCCGACGACATCGACAAGACACGTAGGGACGGATGAAGAAAAATCAGTTGTGACAATGTGAGAAAGAACAGACGAACGTGGATCTTGGACAAAAAACCACCCGGCTTATGTTGTCCTTAGCTCCCCTTCTTACATTAAATGAAATATCTACAATCTAAATTCAACGAGGACGGAAAGTTTGGGTGCTTATTACAGAGAAAGCACTCCTATGTCAAGACTCTGAAAGCAGACATGGCGACAAAAATTGTAAAAGAAAGTGCCAGATTTATTATTGTGCGTTGGAATGGGTTATTCTTATTCATACACAAAAATATTTCTCTTCTCAACCGTCTTAAACAGTCGTATGAGAACTGAGCTATTTCAAAGTACCTAAGAAATATGCGACTGTATATAACATACTGGATCGGATATTTTGCTAGGGGTTGAATTCCAAGATCCTGGAATGTAATAATATTAGCACTCAGATTTTATTACAAACATTTCTTCTAGAAGAATTCAGGCACTTATTTAGAATGTCGCCTAAGAAGGAGGTACAGAGGAAACTTTGGTTTAATCCTGTAATTTGCCTCCTTAATAAACGAATTTCACCGCAAATGCAATCCTATTATAAGCCTTTTCACTTAAGCAAGGAATTGTTAATGAAAATACTTTCTCCACTGAGTAAAATGCGGTAGAATCTACTAAAGGTTATTAAAAAGCTCAAAATTCCAGTCAAAATTTATTAAAATTGTTTGCAGTTAAAGTTAACCAAAACTGAAATAATCAGAAGACTTAAAGTCAGAACTTCCCTGTCCGCCTGGAAATATTATTTTATCCCAGTCGTAACTCTTAATTTGAATTTCACCTATCTGATCGTATTACTCAGCTTCGAAGTTATGACAATTGCCGAAGCCAAGAAGAGTTACATTCAGTATACAAGAAAACATAGCATGAACCAGCTTCATTAGCAAATATGAACAGGAATGGGGTGGGATGCACCCCATGGATTATATTACTCATTAAAGATTTATAAGACCAAGACTAACAGGTTATCATCATCCTTTATCTACCCCGTTCTAGCAAGATACCATATTCCCATGAAATTTCCAGCTTTCCAACAACACGAAGTGTGTGCAACGTATCAAATATCTCCGATGTAAAGGATACATCCACTAACTTCATGAAGTATGCACCATGTACCCCTCAACACACCGACTTCAACTAAATCCCTAATGACATTCGTACATATCTAAGCATCACGGAACATTAGAACAATCCAAAGGCTTCGAAGTCAACGGACTAGTACAAACAAAACATACACATCCTGCTGTTGTACCGTAAGAAACAGAAAGTATTCATTTCATTTCATCACAAGCCTTTCATCTGATCTTTCTGGAATCCATATGTATGAAACATTATAAAAGGGAAGGCGGTTTCGGCGCAACCGAGCAAAGTCAAAGGGTTAAATGTAGGAAATCCTAGTTGAAAAGTTTAAATTAAAAGGCCGATGTGTAATCAGGAAAATCCACATACACACAAATGCAATCCCAAAGAAAATGATATAATATATCAAAACTGAAAAGCACACAAGAGCAATGCTAAAAAAGGGGTTTTGAAGCTGCGAACGAAGAATAGACTCCAAGAAGATGAGTACAAAATATGGTAAAATCCCACAGCGGAAGTAAGAGGTTGGGGGATGCGGATGTGAGTGCACCATCAACTACCGGAGCTGCACATTCTGCCAGGGATTTCAAATTTACTTCCAGGATGTATTCCTTTAGTTTGGGAAGAGCAGACTGAAGCCAAATGTTGAGTTTTTGAAGCCTAAGGTTCGGTGCATTGTACATTGTGCATTAGACAGATAGAATATCTTCAAAGTTTGGTACAATAAAGATCGTCTATGCCTTCAACCCCATCCTTCTAAACTTCAAACTTCACAAGTTTGTTTGCACAATGGCACACGCTATACAGAATCATCACTTTGTTCCTATTGTCAACTTTTGAGCTTGTCGGCGAGGAGTAGACTTTCAGAAGTAAAGGACGAGACAGCATGATTTTTAATGATCGATATTCTGACTCTGAATTCGGAGAATTCTTCCGTATCTTCATTAGTGGAGAAAGTCAGCGAAGGGTGTATAAGATCTTTGCTGAATTATGAATGCAAACCATGTGCCGGAAAGACAAACTATTCCAGTTTAGAGCTTATTGCCTTGCTGTTATGCAAGACTTGTCATTGACTAAATAAAACTAATAAACAGTCTGGAGGTAATTAAAGCCTAGTCGAATGGTATTTGAATTTGTAACACGGCTACACACAGAATTTAAGAAACTAGTGAATATTCAAGTCTATTTTTTTCGGTCTCCGAAAATTATATTACAATTGTGTAAATATCTTGATTGAAAAATCATGTCATCAAATTTTAAACCACCAAATACTCAATGAATTCAATAACTTTCAGATTTAATAGCACTTGCTTGATTATAATATTAAGTATAAGATCAACCACTAAAAATATTCATGTTTGCTAATTCGGAATATACGCATACGCAATAGGATATTATGAGCATTTAAAGTCAAATGAATGCCCTACTTTTTTACATGTAATTTAATATTTCCTTTTGAGTCACAAATAGCTACCTATTATAAGACCATGGCTGTAATAAACTGAAACTCATCTACAAACTTAATTAAATGTCATAACCAATAGGTTGGCCTCGTAATCATTATACCTTGTCACTTTCATTTAACCGCGGCCGCAAATTCTTGAGCTCTTTTTGCAACCCCAAGTACAAGTCAGGTTTATGGGTTTGCTTATTAGCTTTTACTTTCAGATTCAGTCGTTAGCAATCTAATACTCACGAACTTGCAAAGGAAGTGACTCCTCATTGACGCGAATTTATTAGGAAAAAGTCCTCCCATGTCAATTCCCTGATTAGGTTATTAGGACCTCTTAAGCATGTAAGAAAAAATCCTACTTCGTCTTGTGTTGGCAAATGAAGACATATGAAAACAGCCCCTTTGTACATAAAAATGTCCCTCTAACTCCATTCTTTGACTTTAATCCAAGGAAACGGTAAAGTACGCACGATTTCTTGATTTTCATACCCATAATACTGCTTTCTTCGCTAATTTTAAGTACATATGCATGCTAACAAGGACAGGAACAGATGAAGCACGTTCTGATAATATCCTAAACACATTTGAAAAGTGGTGTTGAAGGGGTTGATAGAGCAGAGCATTCCAAGAGGAACTCAAGAAAATTCTCTTTTGGGCTCCGGTTCTGCCCCTCTGATTCTCAAATCTCAATCCTCATCGTTACAATATTTAAAATTACAGGACTTGAAGGTCGATGAACAAGCCAACCACAACTAAGCAAGTGTCTTTGCTTCAACTCTTCGACCAAGAAGTATGTAAAATAGAAGCGTTTACCGTGCTCAAGTTCTAGGACCTAAAAAACGGCAAAAACGATCTTCACAAATTACATGCAAGAACACACAGCTTAGCATTATCTCGGTAAACGAAGTCCATAATAATGTTATTAGGTTATTACAAACATGCAATCTAGAGACCTAGTAGAGAGACATCCTATTTTTACTTTGTTCTACGGTCGAGTAAATCAAGCACAGATTCTCTGCCTCCTCTATTCACATGCTTCGTTAATTTTGTCTCTGTACAAAAAACAAAGTTATACTGAACCACCGTCCCTCGCTATTAAAAAACTACAAAAACTACAAAGCTCTTTGAGAAATCAGGATGATCTGAATATGTAAAACTTCCTAGAAATATTTCCAACTAATCATATACAAAACGAATATCATGTCCATGTCCAGCAGCAACTAGAACTGCTTATCTGGAATATTCCACTTCCAAGATGCATCTTTGGAGAATTCATGAATTCGAACCTATAGGTAAGGTTCTTCTTGCAGACTCTATATCTTGGCGTGTCAGTGTTCTGCTCGACTAAACATGAGAAGATGACGAAGAAAAGTCTTTTAAGATGAGTGCAACCAGGTAACATACTCCCTTTTCATGCCTACGATGCATAATAATAATATATATAAGTAATAGTGTGTTTTTCGTATAATAATAGTAGTGTTTTTGATCATTGATATGTATCCGGCCCGGGTGCATGATTCGGTTGGAATTGGATAAAAAACACTCTTTTCCTTGTTAAACATGTAGGTGCATAATATCACTACCTTCATGGATAGGCCTTACGTGATAATATTCAAGTTCATTTTCAACAACAAGAGTTGAAAGATATTTCATCGACTTTGGTTTCAAGTATAGATGCTTCGTGGATAATGAATGTTGGGGATTGAACAGTACACTGACAATGGTGAGTTGTTCCTCAAGCTTGCCTCTAATATTAAAGAAGACCAACGACTGCAATGCCACTACTGATTTTTAGTTTTAAAGTTCACTATACATAGTGTAAAAACGAAGGTAGGATCGAAGATGAGGATGCATTTTGTGTAGAAAGGGAGAGGTAGAAAAGGATTGATAATGCCGACAGCTCAGCAAGGTGAATTAAGCCATGAAGCATTACTGTTCTCAAATATTAAAAGCGTTCATATTAGTGAACGAAAATACCTGAGAGATTTCATGCACACTCAAACTACAATTTACGAAAGAGGGTACTTCTAATAGCATAATTTGTAAGATTTTAAGACACGGAACAAACATATTATTTACCTACCACTGTTCCCTACTCCCACGCATTTGAGATACAAAAATTTCTCATTAATTTTTCAAGGTTTTAGTTGGTTACAACACAAAAGACGCTCTATTATTATTACACAACTATCTCCAAACTAAGCCTAATTTCAAGTTACCATCGAATTCTACAAGAGTAAGAAGACGTCGAGAGTCGATTGCGAAACTCTTTCATCTTGAGGGAAATTAAGTTTGCCTAGATGCTCGTAAATAAATAATGAAAAAAACTATATCAAAATATGATTAAAAAAATTACATACCTTTGGCAGCGGAGTTGCTAAAGCACCTATTGTCAGTCGAATTCATTTTGTCGGGATTGGATTTTTTGGCACACCGGTAATTTTTCGTGGTGGTGGTTACTTCCTCATCATCACTAATTTCGGGATTCAGGGCCCCGGTTACCGCGGGGATGTCTTCCTCGGGTGAGGCACGAGGTGCAACAAGACCCAAGACATTCCCACCTCCGGACGACGATTCAGACGAACAGGAGGAGGAGGAAATTGAGGAGACGACAGAATTGACCGATAATGGTCTTTGCTCTTTGATACCGTTTACCATTCCAGAAGAACCGTTTACTCCCCCGTCTGTTGAAGAAGAACTCTCATTTAGCTGAGCTTTTAAATCGTTCCTGTTTCCACTACAAGTACCATTAACTGGAGGTTGCTGTTGATTCTTATCTCTTCCCCATCGGGTTAATACTCCCGCAGGCCTCTGATTGACACCACTGTTTCTTAATGAAGCTATTGTCTTATTGTTATTATTATTTGGATTCAACTCCAATCCGTTGCTCCCGGCGTTTGTTCTCTCCGTTGAAGTCTTCCAGTCACAGTTGCTGGCAGCAGTACCATTCTCAGTACCGTTAAGGAAGGAGGAATAATGGGCTTTATTATTTGCTCCGGAAGTTAGTGGAAATCTTGAAGAGTTCCTTCCATTCACGCCTTTCGATTTCACATCCCCCGTATACGCATCGCTCATTTGACCATCTGCTGATACACGTTCAGAAATCAGGGTATCATACATAGTCAGAAGCGTAGGCACCAAATCCGTTGAGGAACCTGTTCAATTAAACAAGAAAAACAACATGAATTTCATTATCGACAAGTCAATAAATTTGATTTTATCAGACTAGGATTTAAAACTAATTATGCCAGGTTGCCGGTTGGTTTATAAGAGTACACAAACACCCGCACCAAAATACACAATAAGATGTGCAGCTTTGCATATTAAAGTAGGCTTTACGACAATTAGTCAAGAAGGCAAAAAAACGATACAACTGCTATGCAAATCCTCTCAGCAGCTTAAAGATTTTAATTCCAATTTATAAGAAAGGGCTAGCCAATTGCTTTTCATCGATGTCAGTAGAATTTTTATTGAGATTCTAATTCAAGGCGTCAAGGTAAGTTGATATTAACATCTTTTTTGCTAATGTAAATTTACTTCACACAATCTGATTTACCTTAATCGTCATACATATGCATTTTAATATGGAGAAAACAGCTTTGACCGCATAATCTCGTGTAACTGCCGCATGAATGGACTAAACAAATAAATGTCTGCCTACTTAGAACTTAAAAGACTAAGTTAAAGAGTGTTTGCTCACAGAAACAAACAAAACAGAGAAAGACACATTCCGATCGTAATAAACCCATTTGGGCTTATCCTGTCTAACTTTTTTAAATCCTGGCTGAGTAAATAAGACTTTCGATGAGTTGTGGAATAGAAATCGGCGACCTCATCGTGCGTTCTCTAGAAATTACTGTCCGTTTCATTTCCCTTTCTTCAATAATTGGCCAGACATCAATTGAGCAGAGTATCATATCACAGACAAGCCATAAAAACAAACATTGGGCTGCAGAAGACCTGGTTTTACAATGTTTATCAATTCACTTTTGGATCTTGGAATATGGTTTAATGTTTAATATGCAAAACATACACTTTGCTGAAAGACATCCTGCAGAGACAATTTACATGCAAAAAATAATTCACATGAAAATGCGTGAAAGTGAATGGTCTTTTAAACTTCCAACGTCTGTAATTGTTTATCAACAAAAGAGTTGATACATGTTTCATTCACCTACGCACCAAGGGCGTTGGATAATAAAGTTTCGTGACCATACATTCAATTTGCAAATTTAAAATCATTGTTTTATGTGATTTACATTTAAAATCACAATCAAATCCTGACATAGACACTCCTAACGTCCTAACCATATCACAAAACATGCAGGCAGAAAGGAATAAAATAATCACATCATAATATCTAATCCTGGCAACGTATGCAACCTCACTAACAAGTTGAATTTAAATCACATAAATATCACCCTCTCTTCCATCGACAATTTCGAATTTCTTCTAATTCTTTCTCGTTAGTTCTTTAGAGAGCCAAGTCAGCTCTCCTAGAATTTCCATTTTCTTATCCAAATTTCCCAGTCTCAATTACAAATTACAAATGATCAGGAATAAAGGGTCATAAATTGTGGTTCAATTCGTAATGTTTCGATGCAAACTAACCTCCAATCTCGGTAATAAATTTACATCAGAAACTTATTGGTAACACGAGGACTGGGGGCTAACGAGATTATCAGACTTCTTTCACCTTGCGCTTTCATTTCACACAAGTCTCAATGACCTCACAGTGCCAACAGCTATTTCCTATTATTTCGCACTTGCATTTTCTCTGATGTGCAAAAAAATGCTTGTAAATCCTTCAGGTATTAAATACCGATAAAATAATAAGAATTGAATGAATGTATGTACGAAAGAAGGTCTTCATAACAGAAAACCCCTTTTTGTAAGCTATACTTCTGTGGAACAAATTTTGAAGAGTTGTCACTCAAGATTTAAGAAGTGTAACATAATTTCGAGGATACCAATCTCTCCAACCACCTTACTCAGAACAGCAAAACGGTTCATAAAAGACTAATCAGCTCAAGTGTGAAAATTAATTATTACATGCCTTCTAACAAATGGGAATATTTTGTGATGAGATGGAAGTTGGCAGTCTGGTTGATGGGCGATAAAATCGTACAATCGCAAATTACAACAATGAGATCAAAGCTCGAAACTCGTTGTCCCTAAAGAGTCTACAGAAGTGCTTACTTTTAGGATTGGAATGGGATGGTCGAAGGATGTACATACAAATACATACCTCGTCTTGTACTGAATCCATCAAGATGATCTCTGGCCCTTTTTCAGCCACTTGTAATTAATAGGTTCTTTATGTGTTCTGGTTGCATTCATCAACCGATAGGAAATTAGCAATTAGAATTAAAGTAAAGTAACTCCAATAGATTACCACACTTTCCCAACACCTTATTCGGCACGCAATGCAAGGTTCCGATCCCAAACTTTTACGAGATCTCTGACAGCTTAACACTCATCACACGCTCCAACTCCTAATTTCCCAATGTACACAATCAATTGGAATTCCAAACGGTGGTGTGGCCTTTATTATTAGGGATGCTAAATTTGTTGACGCACTACGAAGGAAGACCAACAACGACTGTCGTTTATATTTAGACCAGTCGAATGAATAACTATATACATTCTCAGCAATTAGTTATTCATTTCACCATTGGGCAGTCGATTATCGCCTCTTCTAACGATCCAAGCTCAAATACTACTCAGGTTCAAAAACGCTGTACCTTTCAGGATTTGACTAAGTAATTGTTACCTTTGTGGGCATGTCGCAAGTGAGGAATAAAAATAAAGGATTTCGGTCATGGTTAAGCCATTCAATCTCGTTGAGAAACAATCCAATGCTTTGAACTTCTATCTCTGAGGAGAGATAACCAGGAGTCAGGAGATAAGTAACCTTACTGGTCGATACGGTTTTGCCAACTGACAACGACTAGCTGTACATAGCTGCCTAGAGATCCCAAAGAGATAGTGTGTACACATCAGTGACTGAGGTGAAGATCAAAAGTGTCAACTGAACAATACACACTCAGACCAAATCCACGATTTATGTACCTCGACACGCTCAGACTTATTACTTGCTATCTATTGACTAGGTACTTATTACGTTACTGCAGGATATAAATTGCAGGCGTTCTTTTAATAACTTTCTAACCCGATCGCCCAATCGGCACTACATATCCACCCGTCTCTCGTACAGCGTCTAGGTTTCAATGAAACTGAAAATCCGATCTCTGTCAGACTTGTACCACTTACGAACGTATAATTGTAGATTCTGTAGCTGTAGAGGAAGGAACCCAATGAACCAAACCAACCGACATAACACTACTACAACATAGGGTTACACAACTTTAATCAGGACGGTATCAAGGGACGAACCTTTTTAATTCATCCCATGAAACTAAATAATCAAATGAACCGTTTCAAAGGTTTCAATTTCTTTCCTCTTTATTGATATATGGGATTAGTTAATGGGAAATCATGGATCTGTAGGCACCACATCCCAGACGATACTCTGTAACGAGGATCTATAGAACTCCGTCCAATTATACAAACTTAAAGTATCGACGCAACTATAAGGAATTATCCTTGTTTCTCTTCACAGCATGCATATTTACTTGTGTACAGTATGAGCCAGCAGGGCAGGGAGGGGTGATTGTGATAGCCTGATTTGTGATATCTAGAAATATTTGAAACTTAATTCGATATAACAAGGAATCGATAGTAGTTTAAATTTAAAATTCAATAAACAATCAAACCCCTTGTAATCCACTCTTCTCTCACCCATTCATCCACTTCACTCCCTGCCCCGTCCTATCTATTTTTATTATTAGTCTTCACAGCATCTCCCTCTTATCAAGATGAATTCGGAATTCATGTTCCTTACAATTAAAATCATTCCTGAAAGGGATCTGTGATAAGATACTTATTCCTTATCAATTAAATTTGCTTTGTCTAATTAACTTTTTTCTTCAATCCAATAAGTATTAGCCAATACGGTCCAAAGGTCTAGACTACTAATTACAAGATTACAGCAACTGCACAAAAGCACTCATTCAGTCATAACAATTAATAGAATCCGCTCATAATGACAAGGTACCTTTAGAACCTCTTGCAGACAAAGAAAAAAGTTCACGAATGATGTAACCCAATAAGAGCGTATCGTGTCGGGATCGAAAAATCTGTCTAAATGTCTACTATTTAACGAAATTGATTAAATCACGAATGATCAAAGGCAAGCCAATGTGTAGCATTTAAACAAAGCCTTTGGGAAAATTAATGATTTTGTACGGACAGAGGCATTAAATGTAATGACTGTACCTAATTCCGAATGAAAAGACAAATGATAAATTAATTCTTTGGGTGAAAGTGCTACCTGTACCGATTCTCTTGCAGTTTACTTCGTTTAAACTTATGCAATCCTTTTCATACAATACGTTCACTTTTATGTTATAAATGAACCTTCACTTAAAAGCGTACCTGATTGAAGATGAATTTATTGGTTTGTGTAAATCGGCGAAAAACAATATTTTTTAACTTATAAACACGTTACCCAAAACAGGGATCCGCTCTAAAAAATGACTTCGACCACCACCACTCTAAGAAAATGACTGAATAGCAAACTCCAATTAAGACCCAATATGTCTTGAAACTGAAAGAGTAAATTACTCATAAGCAATCTGCAGAGACCACGCTTATATAATGCACTTCCTTATGGCCTGTCAAAGAAGGGACACATACATGCTGGCTTGGCGGCCTATCGTTCACACATTCCCAGAATTGGACCAAAATGGACCGAAGTGTCAAGTAAACACCCTCTCATCAACTGAAGCATATGGCATGGTCTTCTAATTGGATTTCTGGGTTCAAACCGACGATTTCATTTTCAACATCTTACTTTTATTACGGAGAAAAAAAATGCTCCATTTCGGAATCTAACCCAAGAGATGAAACGAAACAGAATCTGGGCCAACCGAGATTCTGAATACAAGGAAACTAATCTTAAGTTTAAGTTGAGTTACTTTAAAATCTGGAATGAACGTCATAAAATCTTGAAAGTCTTAAACCATTACTTGTTACGGTTTAACTTTGTATTTTACATGGTCCAAAATTATCTAAGAACTACAAGTTATCTCATATCTACAGAAAATCCACTTGGAACTTTGGATTTTTAGTAAGCGACCCACACGGGTACTGAACTGGCACGCGACCCACAGTGCCTGACTTCCCTTAAAACCGTACTTTTGTGTGCTGTACCAGATGTTTACCGAGATTCGGTTTATCCCAAAGTTTACTCTGATTCCTGAACCTGATCCCGAAAAAAGGGCCAGCTGCAAACTGTACTATTATATTAATGCTGCATTTCATCAAATCCACTCTCTTCTATTATCTTTTCAAGTCGACCAAAAAATCTGTTATTTGGGTTCTCGTACCGAAAAGGTAGAATTATAAATATCAACATGTGGATTCTACCGTATTAGAGAGAGACATCAAGTTCGTAGAGATCAGATTTAACCCAAGCACGTACTTTTCACTCCTCTATTCAATCCAGTGTATTTTTCAAGATGAGGGTCACCCCGGTTGGTTGGGTGCCGCGATGCCCTGGATGATTATGGGTTATCTTATAGTCAGTTCCACATATCAAATGTCAACCAACTCAACCCTCCAAATAAATAGAACACATGGTCCCTGACCGAATACGCGTTCACGACCTTACCTCGGTGCATCCCATTCAGCCTAATAATATACTTATTGTCGTTCTGAATTAAGTCCTCGTAAAATAAGTAGCAACACGATAAGAACTAGGGATGCGCGGATGCATTTCATTCTTTGCTACCTTTAAATCAACGCGTTTCAATTTTAATTTGATTTAATGCATACAGACCCTTCTTGTTTGCGTTCTTCTGATTGAATGGAATCCGATGAGACATGTGAGTGACATTTCCATCGGGATTATAAAGTCCACATACTTGATGAATTCATCATATTTGCCTTTATTTCGGAGAAAGAATGAAAAATGAAAAAATTATCCCCCAACCGAATTTAATCCTTAATAATATTTAATACAATCGCATCGCCCTTTGACTTAAGTCTTTAGTTCAACTCAACTTGCAAATATAGATCTAGCTTTTCAAAATCCAGTTACAGAAATTTTTAGAACAATACCGTCAATTGAAGGACAGAAGAAAAAAGATGAACAAAGTAATGGAATGGGGAATTATATCTATTTTCGACACCTACATTCATTCAGAACTGTGAAGCCACTTGAGCACGTACGGCTCATTCGTAGAGCCTCGTCATTGACATTAACAGAGGTTGCGGGGACATTCCCAATTCACCTTAAAATAGTTGTTTCATATCTTTACGACTTCAAAATCTGAAAGCTCAGGAGTCAAGGAGCTAAAAGTGCCGTGGTGGAATCAACCGAACTCAATCTAGTCACTATAGTTCAGTTTCCATTATAAGGAATTGAATTCGTATACTTATGTCCCATTGTTCGATTCTCGTAGACGCGGACAAGGTAACTGCTGACCAACTGGATTTACTAATCTGATCCTCCAATCCAGTCTTCTTCTTATTAGAGGACAGACGAAATCACAATCATGAAGAAATGCGTACAAAAACAAACCATATAAAAAAGTTACGGCTCATCTACACGAACCAGCTATTTCTTCCTTCGCTTTTTTCTACTTACAAAGAAGAAGTAAGTCTTTATCCGCTCTACCGACTCGGCTAATAATTTCCAGTCAGGCTGGAGCTGGCTGAATTGTAAAAACTTCGTGGCCAAATAAAACAATCCTTTTATATACTTTTTATATCTACCCTGTTCATTTTATTTACTTTCCGGCGTTTTATGAAGAGCCAGGAGCTGGCTGTGCTGTTGGTTAATTTGGCGTTTACATTTACCTTATTTCATATAAGACTACTATTTGTTAAACACAAAAATGCAGTCTGCACATTCAGTAACCCGACTCAAAGCAAACAGATCCCATAGAAGGGCTCTACTACAGAGAGAAGAGAACAAATTGTAGACAAATTGCAAGGCCCAAATGGAAATGAAAATCGTGAGCAAAGAAAAACAGATAGAGGGTTTATAAACTTTGTTTGAAGTCTGCACAGTGAGTTGGGACAACTACAGCGGAAAGTGAATTCAACGCTCTGCAACATAATTTTTTCCATTGTAAATGTTTATTGTTCAAATTATGCAACTATATGTAATAACATCTTATATTTGTATAAAAAATATGTCCATAACTGGGCATAATAATGTCCCTTAATTGGAATAGCCAACCGTCATCATTCCTTCCTATCGTCACGGGAACTCTCACTTAACTTTAAAGAGGGGCATTAGACCACTGCTGTCTACATCCCCTGTACTGTTAAGTTTATAAGAGTGGACAGTTTTTGTTTGATAAATCGTTGCATCTTCATATAAGGACATTAATGATGATTATTGGTTGATTCGTGCGGAAATTGAACGAAAATGGTAGGGACGATGAACTGTTAAATTATTGAGACTCTTTTAAACTGTGTAAAAGGCTCAAATCATGAAACGCGTGGTTTCCCAATAAAATAATCCAAATCAACTGTCTCATATTGTTAGATAATGATGGATCTGATGGAAAAGGCATGAAATTCTGACAGGTACTGCTAATCAATTTTGTTTAAATGATGAACGAACTAGTAAATTTAATTCAGAGCTTTTGAGGTGAGCTGAAGCTTACTGAAGCAATTAATATGTCTATCAAAAGAAATGTCTCGTTTAGCTCACAATTTGTTACACTTGCTTTGATTTGCATGGGATTATTATAACTGCTTGAATTGTCTTCGAATTAGTAACAACTTTTCTCTTCCGAATTTAATGAGCCTTCCAAACAAAGGCGAAAAAGCTCGTGCAGTTTGTGCGGATCCTTGTTTTATAGTCGTGCCTAATTGGGTTTTGTGGATGTCCATACGGACAACGGATCAAGAATCAGAACTGGAAATCCTTCTTGTTTATAATAGATGCTAGTTTCACGCTCAAATTATTTAAAATTTAAGTATGAAGATTTAATACTCACGGCCATTACAAAAATTACCTGTCCACCGATTAAATCTCTAAAGAAATAATAGTATTTGCATAAGCTTTTACTATAGCATAAGTCGTGGAATCACACAACAAACCTGTAATTCCAGATCGCATAGATACGCATGAAAATTGTATAATTTTCAAGAAATCCGTGAAAATTGCCAATCCTGATCTTTAAATTCTCTTATTGTCCAGTAAAATCTTTAACAATGGTTTCTAGACAAGAACCAAAGAGTAAGAGTTTGTTAGGAGTAATTCCTTCTCAACTAAATTGCTAGAAAAAGTATTTCTCCAGGTGCCAGGGTGTTTGTCAAACACAAACGTAAAAATACACGAATTGATTTTAAGCCACCATACATTTAATTGTAGATGCTAATTACTTTTTAAACTTCAAATAAAAAAATCTAGTTCAAACCAAGTGCGTAATATGATATATTCCATTCCTACGATTCCTACCGTTTGTTTGCAGATTTTAAATGCAAAAAATGAAAAACGCAACTAAATTTAGCTCCATGTCACATGTGCATGACAGACAGAAATAGCCACGTAAACAAACAGTAAGAAAATTAATGATCAATATGCCATCGGAGTGCATCTAAAATTTGAGAAGATGAAAGTAAAAGTACATTATGTCTCTACTTTACGAGGTATAAACTTTCATCTGTTCCGATAAGGTCTCTCTAGAGATCTCGTCTGCAGTTGTGGAAACAAGAGCAACGTGATACCACACTTTCCTGGCCTCTTTCCAATTAGGCAAGGACTCAACTCAGCAGAAATCTGCTACATATACACAATACATATGAAACCGACTTGACAACTAAACCATGAATTAGACTTGGCTGATTGCTTCCGAAAACATGAAAAGTTGCAGTTCCGTCAGGAGTTCAGAACTGTTAAAATATTCTTTCATCTCAAGCCCTCATCAAATGCCAACATTGCCAACTGCATCAGCAGAATCCTACAAAGTTGCAATATTCAGCCATTCAGTCGCCACAATGTGGCCGTCCTTATTATCGACAAACACATAATATATATAGTATTTATTCAGGATGGTCTGCTCTTGAAGTCTCTAGATTTCGTCAATGAAATGTTCTTTCCTTGTTGTAGACATAATGTAAATGTAAATAAACCTCTAAATGAAATAGCACTACTGCATTGCTCTTCCTAAATCTCTGGTAATTACACCTCGTCGGCGGCATCGAACACAGAAGCTTATATGTCTATTGAGACTTCCTCTTCAATCAAGTCCAATTACAAATTACAACATATTTTTCACTACACGACAAGCTCCCCGCGTGCATAAATAGCCAGATGATAGTACGCATGATGACGATACATGTCAGAATATAACGACTCCTCGTAATTTATGTAAGTAATCCTAATGACAATACTTATGTATTCTCATTACTTATGCATATTATTCTCCATTTGCATGCAATGTACCAGTAGATGACTTAAGGTATTGAAGTATTTAAGTAGTAGGACTGGGTAGGGCAATGCTCGGCTGGCTAACAGAGGAATTAGATAAAAAACGCAGACTATTATCACATAGGACTTTATTTGTATTAACAACAATAATGAGTCTTGAACTATTCATTACTAATTTTGCATGAGAAGACATGCTGTTCCATCCGACATGCCTTTTCGACCACTCACCAAATTATTTTCCGCTGCACTGCAATGTAATGTCTACGAATTTTTTCTTTCAGAAACAAACGCAATGACAATGATATTATAGAAGGAGCTTTTATACGAGATGTTCCATCCAAGAACTGTCCATTTGTAAAATATACAATACATGGCTAAATGAACGTAATGAACATTAAGAGACGGATCATGGATATTGGGATGCCCCATGGTGCGTCCATTTGTTTCCTCCTCATTAATTATTTCCAATCCCTATCGTTCCATCGCATTTTAGTTCTTGCAATTTTACCCTTATTTAGGAAATGACTTCCTACTTACTATAACTACAACTAATCAATTCCAAATAAAATCTATCCTCTCAAGGCATTTATATAAGACTTCAATGAAATCGTGTTTAAGTAATAACTACATGGGATGCTGATGGTATAAGATAACGGCTGCTATCCTAAATTGGCTGTCTACTAATTTAAGTAACGTATTACTTCATATCTACTGCCAAATTGTTAATTGTAGATGCTTGAATAGGGAAAGTGATGCGCCGAAAGTACTAAGAGGGGATTAAATGGGCTAATAGTTTAACAATTGAGTAATATATTACCTAGCTGAATTGTCACGTTATCTGTACATACGGAGATGGGTACGGAAGTAGTGTCACAGGAGGTGTCAGTAAATGAGAACGATGAATAAATTAAATGGAAGCAGAGAAGGATGAAATGCATTGGGGATTAGCCTAATTGGTTTTATTTATTTTCCTTCGAAGCCGTTGTAACTTAACAAATGTTGAGATTGAGTCAAGATCCCATTCGGCATTCTCAAGACTTGTGGGACAGATTGTTACGAGAAAATATTCGGAAAAGTAGGAAGTTGGCAAACATGAATTTACGATCTCCAAATTTAGATAACCACCATGAAAAGAGCCAACTGCAAGTGGCTTGTTGAAATATTGAAATATAATAATTCTCCTGAGTGCAGTAAAAGTACAGGATAATTTGTAGTTGACAATATAATACGTGTTTTTGACATCATTTGCACATTACCTATCGCAATCCCTTGCATAATAATAAATCAGCTCCGAGAAATAATAACTAGAAACTCACGAATGCATTGACACAATAAATATTGTAAAAGTGTGAAGAATTAAAAATCCAAAAGTCAAGCAGGCTTTACGGAAGCATAAATCAAGTAATTGCTTTCAATAGGTTATTGCCCATAAATCCCATTAACAATTGCCAATCTCTGATTTAACAAACTACAACAAAGGGATTTAAAAAATGAAGTGCTCAATTTTATCGTAATTAACGAAGTAGATAATTGACAAAAACCATGCTATCAAAAAATGAAGCAATTAATTAGGTGTTAGAGAAGAGAGTGCGGGCTGATTTTCCGCTGAGTAAAACCGCATAACATTGCAAAGTTCCAAAATTAATATTGGAAAGTTCGGTAAGAGAGGCTGAATTTTCAGATATAAATATAAATACCTAATTATAAGGACTGCCGACGGACATCGTAAAGTAAAAATGTGACGTATTATCGCAGCAATAAAATCAGCGGGTGGTGGATTAGCATCCAATACAATTATGAATAATAAAAAACGCATCTCGCCTTTCAATTACGTACTGTATAAGTTAAGCTTTTTAATAATAAATTTGCTGCCATCACCAAGAACAGTAATGCAAGCCTACATGATGCAGATGCAGATCAATTCAGCAATATCCGTTTTTGAATTATAGAGTTAACGTTAACGCTGGTTCCATATTACTACATAAAGATCTCTAAGATTAGTCAGATTTGGCACTCGCTGACCCAATCTACCAAAAGTTTAACTGATGATACCCTTGCCAAATAAATTTTATCTTTTGTCATCTACACGACTGGTCTCAAGTTTATATAAATATATTCTTCTTTCAAGGTAACTACGAGACTTACATGTATTGCTCGACACACGACATTCTTCTAGGTTATAAACACATTAGGCACGGTCAGATATAAATTACGATCTCTTATGTATGTATTATGTATGTATGTATTATGGTGGGTTGAAAGGTCATTGCACATATGCTTTGACCAGTCGGCCGCCGAGGCCATTTCTGGCCTATTACGGACTCCCCGGACAGGACATTGACCAACCATAAGTAGGCATGGCCAATGTCCTGGTGAACAATTTGCTGAAATAACCCCCGTACAAAAGAGACCGAATGATCGAATCTATTAGAGCACAGGAGGGTATATCACTTTAGCAGTTTCCACTAGGGAAACCTCCTTGGATCCGTCCCGATGGGCCAGACCAAGTTCAAAAGTGTAGTGACCGGGGTCAGCAGTCCCCGTCAGTTGGGTTTGACAAAGTCGCCCCATTCTGGCAGACCAGTGCGAATAATCGCTCCTGTATGTCCTCGGTTCGAATTATATCGTCCCGTTAAAGGAGGTCTCACTAACTGTACCCCCCAGCGGCCACTGTGTGGGTTAAAGTGACCAGCAGGACAAAAGGGTTCATACTATGTCCCCATTTTACTGGTCCACATAGAGTCGCCCTGCTGCCGTCGGCCCCATCCCCCCACCACTGACCACCAGATGGCGTACATTTAGTGTTCACAAGAAAGTACCCCCTTTCATGGTCGCCACCAGTGACCGCGAGATGGCGTCGCGAGGTATTCTCAAATGCAGTGGACCCCCCCAACCCCGCGCATGACGGTACATGGGGGGTTCACCATTCGAGTTCCACCCCCTCCCCCAAGTCGCCGCCCTGCAGGCCCACATGATGAGAATATCAATACTTCTATGCTATCAATACTGGTTCCTTGTAAGGCCCCAGTTGATAGAGTATAGTGGCCTGGTTACAGAACCAGTAGATGGCGTTAAAAAGGCCCCACGGGTTAATCAAGGCTTAAACTAATGCCCCCAACACCCAAGGCTGGTACGCAAGAGCCCTTACCTTCCCCGCTAGTTGATCCCCCCCTTCCCCACCAGGTGGCTCCATAGATAAAAAAAAACACTATGCTAAAGACGTAAGTATTGCTCATTGGTGGCCCAAACGGCCACCAGAGGGCTATCGAGAAGCGTCGGATGAATGACTACCGACCTCAAGTACAAAGGGCAAATACTTGATACACGGTGTCACATCCGAGCCCTCTCCCCCCTCAAGCAACCGCTCAGTCCTACTCGTTACAGCAATACACACTTCTACTTGATCAATATCCTCAATAAGAGGATATGAAAAAGTGGTCGTGGTCACTAATGTGTGACCACGATTAATCACAGGGTCTCACAATTTCTGTAGTTTGCCACAGGTTCTTCTTAATTCTGGAGTAACAAGTCAGATTCTCCAATGTGGAGAACCTGGATATGTTCTCCAGGAGAATCCCTAGTGCTCCTTGCAGTATGTCCACCTGTGAAATTCCCATATTTTTAATTCAAGAATATGGTTCACCGGAAGAACCTGGGTTCAAACCTGTGGTAACCCCATGGACCTGGGTCTCCCCCTTCCACTTTCCGTTGAAAGTGGAATTAAAATTTAGGTTTATCTGGATTTTTCAAATTAATTTTGAAAAATCCAAATTCCCTAAATTCAAGGCAGATCCGAACTTCCAAACTCCCGCCGGAGACCTACGATCTCTTAACTTGACGGCCCCTTTGATCCTTAGAGATTCTCAAATTCTAGGTAACCCGACACACTATTATAAATTTCGCTCTAGTTATTCACAAATTTGAAATACATACACCAACATAAATTACCCCTCTTACATTTACGCAAAGGACAACCGTTTTTAAAAATCAGACAATAAATAATAATTAAAAAAGCAATAAATTTATGCGGGTCATTGCTCAAGTTGCCGATGATGACAGGATTTGGAAACGAGTTAGAAATTGAGGACAAAATGGATTTACCCGTTTTCGGGTATTTATAAACTGCTTTCAAATTTGCCCATTAGCGATGCACATCTGTGCACATCATATGGCATATAAATACACAGCTACTCCAGAAATTAGCTCATTCTTCTAAAAAAGAATTACACAACATCCCCCTACCCATTGCGATTAAGTTTTCGCATAATTTCCCAACACAGACAATTATACCTCCTTTGTAAAGGCAAGTTTAGGGCAAGACTGTTTTATTCTGCCGATGGAGATTTTTATGCTCGGTTCGTTTTATTGATGAGCTTAGTTATTTACAACCTATACCACGATATATATTTCAAACAATGAATGGGTTGGGATTTTAGGATTGGACACATGTAGACTGAAATGAAAAAGGCTTAAAAGGGGAAAATTGGACAAAATTGGTTCTAGCTAACTTGCAGTACATCCTTCAATGGAATAGACATTTAACATTATAGGAAATCCCTATTATATGCAATGCTCGATCACAGAAGACAACGAGGGGATCCATTTCCTGACATAATCTGTGACCCTAGCAGGTGCACTTGAAAGTTGCGAACAGTTTTATGTTGGGAGCTTTAGTAATACATCTTTCTCCTATGAAATTGGTGCATTTATAGTTTAAAACTAACTCTCGTCGGTCATTCTTCGACATGTTCCAAACAGTTCATTTAAAGCATGTCAAACGAACCTGTTGGAGATATTTACTTTCACAAGGATCGAAAATAGGGGTATTTTTCTTCCGCCGTTTAACTCGGAATTAGTTATATGTTCGAAATGTATTTTTGGGATTTCCTCTTACTTCAATAAAGTTGTACTGCTTTTAATTTATTCAGCGAAAAATTTAGTATAGAAGAGTATTTGAATTCCACGATTGTAATCCCGTAGTTGGCTGAACTTTGAGGCTATCAGCAGATGAAAAACCTATTAACCCAGGAAGATAAAGATCCCAGACTTGACTAATCCAATTAACATTAAAACTTCATTTGCATATGTGGTTTCTCATGCAGTGCAAACCTACTACAACGACACAGGTCGAGGCAGTTAGTATAGCATGACGATGACCACTTCCACCTGCAAAAAGGCATTAGGGCATGCGATATGCAAATCAAGGAGTTAAAACCATCCGGATGGTCATGATCATGAATCTTAATTCAATGTACCGTGATTAAATCCAATAAATTATCAAATTTACATTTTTAGGACGAAAAGGACATTGCGGATACACGGTAAACAAGTTGTATTTGTGCATGCGATTCGGCTCGGCACAGATCAGTATCAGATACAATTAGGATGTCATAAGGACGAGTAATGGCTTTGGCGCAAGCAAACTACATTCGAAACGATGGATGTATAGAAAACCAGTTAAAATCGATGGTCATATTAGGACAATTGTGGCTTATTGTTGGATACTTTTAAGATGAAGCGGCCGGTTATCTGACACCACAGAAACTTTAATCATTTTGATGCTTCAGATTTGACGGACGAATACCAAACATGGAAGTTACCAAGATATAGGGTACCAATGTTATTATTATTTTAATTTAGAGTCCTCAACCCATCTAAGGCTTTCAGCTTATCAGAGTAGAACTGAACCTGAATGTCAGGAGATACAGATAGGATTATGCTGGAATGTAAAACATCGCTTTCACACAGGCGAATTACTGTGTGGGTTGGTTGCAGTACAAGACCTGTCTTTGTTCTAACTTGGAATTATCAAAAGATCTTAAAAGTGCAATTTAGACCAGCGTCCTAATCTTGTCGGACATCTGAGACAGAAAGTTAGAACAGGGGCATGGTGCAATATTCAATGTACGGAAAACACCTTGCCGATGTTCCAAAGTCATTGCCAGACAGGACTTAAGCAAAAACAGCAGGTTGGATTTAGAACGATGCCTCTCATTCTTTCATCGAAGTTGTTATTCTAGACTTTTGTCGAGTACCGTGGTAGTTGGTAGTACACCTTAGGAAAACCTCCTAATCAGGTAACCTCATACTTAACCAGGCACTTTTAAGTATGCAAACGCACCTATTTTAATATGCACCATCACGAACAAAAACAACACCACACGCATAGCATAAAACCAGTATGGATGAGTGTAGTTATCTTCAAGATGTGCATTATTAGTTTAAAGAGAGTGACATTGAAATTTAAATTTAAAAAATAATCCTAACAATAAGACAACTTCAACCGCTAAATGTGATGAGACCTCGTAGACCACCATGCAGCAACGCGCTCACAATAACAATTCAACTGTGAGATCTGTTATTTATGTTGGACAAAATTACAATAACGAGAATCGCATATTATAATAGCAATATTTACTCGTTTTTTAAGCCTACATTCCTAATTCCCTAATTCTACATGGTTACTCCAGTGTTTACAAGGATCCCGAGTGCTTCTTATAAGTGTAACGGAAATAAGGAATGTACATTTTATAAATATAACATACATACACTCTAACGACTTTGAATTGGAAGTTTGGAAGTACATGCCATTGTCAAACTCTTAAACGAGATTGACAAAGATGATACAGCAGTTGGCCGGATTGATTGATCTACAACAATTATGGCAATGAATCACGATCAGCCATGATGCCTTCATTACAAGATTCAAAGATTCGGATTTCCCATTCTGTAATTGCCTGTTGCTAATTTACACCCTGGGCTTCAAAAATCCCTATCTCAATTAAAAAATTACACTAAATCTAATAGTCCATTATATTTGAGAGGCAAAAACTAACAAGGAAATCGCCAATTCCACTTATTCCTAATGCGTTATGATTGCAAAGGAACCAATAATTACTTATTTTAGGTTCCGACAATAAATCCTCCGTTACTTATCTCCTAAAATTCCAATCCTATTAATACTCGCTTCGTCGGCAGCTGGTTCCTAGACTCAGAATACGTTATGCAATCAAGTAAATCGAAGCCAATTGGTCAACAATGCACCCCATCAGGCTATCAGTGAATCTCTCTTCCTGTTTGACCTAGAGGGAACAAATCGTCAACATTGCTTGCTTACTGTAGTACCTAAAACCTAATGACGAATTCCCTTATACGACTAAACATTCCTTTTGGACAAAGGGCCATGAAACCTACCCGTGTAAACACGCCAAATCGTTACTTAACAAATTAGCAACAATGCAAATGTCTCTCACCTTTGACACATATAAATAAGCACATCAAACACATTCGAGTCCCACAAGTCGAACCAAACCCAAACTACCTCTGCCAAGTCTCAAGTTTGAAGCCAGGAGGATGGCCAAAATGACATAACAAACGCTAGGCGACATTGAGAGGGTGAAGAATAATGGTCACTTCATGTCACACGGAGGAGTGTTTCAAAAGAATGTCAATTCATGTTCCTGGCTTTGAAGCTATCAACCTTATGAAAGAACATCCGCAAAAAAGAATGCGATAAAATAAATACTCGCCTATCTTCCTTCTTCATCATACAGCTTCATAGTAATGATTACGAATGTCAAGACCCCTTCTTTGCATTTTGATTTGATCCCAGACAGAAAATGTCGTCAAACTAGCAATCAAATTATCACATTAACTATTAAGTGTATGAATCTCTTTGGCGTCTTTGGCATGTTGGAACATTTTCTGTCTCTCTGTTTTCGAATGTTCTGCAGGGAAATCATTATTATTATTTCCTTTGTACCTTGCATATACAACGGCCAATGTTTGACTTCACATTTTACGGTCCCCTCCCCTAATTCCTGAGAAAATGAAATATTCACACGGTTCCTCCATCGCAAAATCTTCTGCCTGCATAAATAATGGCTTAGCGCCTCCAGTTATCGTCTCAATATGATTCTATCTCTTACTTCTTCATGTCAAAATTGGATTAACAATAATTTTATAGGTAACGATAAAGCTGCATAAGAAGCTTTATTTCAAAGGCAACAGCAGATGATAGGAATTCCTCCCTTCATTGTTCTTATGTTGTTTGAGCCCACAGCCTTTTGATATGATTACAACATTAGCTCAGGATCAGAATGAAGAACGTTAATATTCTTACACACTTACTTACTAATATTATTAGGCCTTCTAATAGCGTAAAAAAATTCCAATTCATGAAACACAAACGGAACCAAATTTCTGGGTAATTTTCTAGACATTAGTTTTCATGCCCGAATCCATTTACCCGAGCTTAGTATTCCGTAATCGGAATTAAGATAGACGTACACGCACCGGACGTGTCCAAATTGATCTTGAATAGCCCTGTCTGCTTGTAATGATGAATATTAGAACATGACGGCATTTCATTTCAGGATTTTGTTGAGCTCAAAGTATAGCCGAAAAGGATTCCGATGCAATGTTACAAAAAACATCAAATCAAAATGATCTCACATTATAGGTACTTATGCACCTCGTTAAATTTCCAGCTTATTAAAAAGTACAGACCGACACGAACAGGAATATCCCGTGTACTACAAAAGGAAACCTAAATGATGACAGGGTATGAGTTATTTTGAGAAATCAAGTATTTTGGACACTTTAAATTACAATTTACGTTGCCTTATAAAAACTCCGTAGCACCGGCGATGGAATTACAAAGACAGACAAATCCTAATTCATGTAATTAATTTTTAAATTTCCATATAAAATCACTTTCGAAAATCGTAAAATGATGGAAAATCGAACTCATTAACTCTACTGAAATTGAAAATATTTAAATTCTTTCGCACTTGTTCATAATTTGAGACACTGGTTTAGAGACTCAAAGTCCGTCTGAATAATCTAGAGTGACAGAAGAGATTTGGTTGCAGAAATGAATTGAATGCAGATTGCATTCCACTCCTTGAACTTGCCCAACAATCAAATTATTGAAAAAGGAGATAATTGACTTGTGCCAATCAAGTTGCCCTCCTTCCTAAATAATAGCCATTTAAACTCAAGATGCAAACAGATTACAGTTTTTCTTAGTTAGAGGTACACAGCAACAATGTTGAACAATACTAGATACGTGTGCATGTTGTATACAGGATAACAAGCCTATATATCATGTAGGTATTTGCCAAAACGAACTTTTAAACATTCAACAGAAGCCTTTGAGGAGGAAAGGTATTCCGTATTTTATTATTTTTGAGATACTGAGATGCAATGCGAACCAACCTGGGTCAAACAGGCTACGAGGTCACCGGGGAAAACTTTTCTAGTTACCAGATTTTCTTTTAAAATTCCTTATAAATCTCATAGTAAACAAATTGATACCCAAACAGCGTCTTATTCTGTCATTAAACAAAACCCCTTCGATCTTTATGATAATCTGAAGACTATATAATCTCGTGTCTTTTATGTTGTTGTAAATCAATTTTCAGTTTCATTTCAATTTCCATAATATCATCCTTAAAAATCTAGAATCAAATCAATCCAAAAAATATCACTTTCCTCTATCATAATCCTGCTCAACTTCTTTTTGGTATGAGTCTCTCGCAGTTGATTAACTCAAAAGAGCCACTTAACTTACACACTAATAATAATCATAATCTGTAATAGATACGTAGAATTATAATAATAGCCTTTAAAACTAATACTCACTATTGACTCTTCATGTTCTGTAATTATTAGAGGCTACAAACGTCAATCTCGTTATTGCTCTTCAAAACGTGAAACCTATATACAACTCATCGCAGAATTATTGTAATTTGTAATTAGACAACTTCAGCAGAAAACAAGAAATAACCAACGGAACTAATGACCCAATCCAATACATGTCCACGTTGAGATATCATTTATTTTAATAGGATTGAGATTTACTTTCAAAGATGCTCATAGACCTATCATTAGTTGCAACTTAATTGCAAGGATTGTAACTTATTGGATCGCCTTACAATTAGTCAATAGAAATCACACAACCCTGCTTAAATCCATACAAAAGGCTTAACAATTGACAGTAATATGCTTTACAACAAATTGACAACATGAAAGATAACTGACCATTGGACCAGTTTCTTTAAAGTTTTCAGAAATGATTTGACTTTAAGCTCGATTTCTCCCTAAATACAACACAATAATAATAAAACTATTTCCATAAAGTTTATCCCAATATATTAGGGAGGTTAATAGTAATAATAAGTACCCTAAGCAAATAAACTTCAAGGGGATTCATTCTTCAAAATGACATCGTGTTAAACACCTTTCTCATACCTTTTCCAAACTTTAGGTCAAGTTCAGTTTTAATTAATGACTATCTTCGTGTTAATGGGATCGTTGACGACCCTAAGGTTTCTACACATTTTTCAATATACTTTCCACTTCATTCCCTTTCGATTTCAAAATTTCGATGCTCTTAACCAATAACGAGCCCCTAAAAATCAACAAAAATGAGATATTTAATCTCAAGTCCAAAATAGCCCAAGAGCTGGACACTTCCTTTGGCTTCATGTTCTATGCCTCAATTAGGGTTCAATATTGTTTGAGGATTAACTACGAAATGGTTATTTTAATGACTTCACCTTTATCCACCTAAAAACCACAAGCAGGTTTCGCTTTTAGTGTTGACTTGTTGAAGTGAATTTACACTTTAAAGAAGTTACCATAAAAATAATGTTGATTTGCTTTTGACTAACAAAGAGAGTCAATCAATTAAACTCGGACATATATTAGCCTCATTTACCGTTGAATTGTTATGTAAAAACGTTAGTTCCTCAAGTTGATGAAATCTTAGACCTTGTCTATTCACATGCAAATTTTATGTTTTTACTACGAGCCAACGTTGAAGATCTACAAGTTCATAATGCTGATTAAGTATTTAAGCAATATCATTAAGGGGTTTTGTTCTTTAGCACTTCTCAACAGACTTTAAGCTTCGTCAAATGTTTTGGTTCGTTAAAAGTCATTGCATGTAGTGCATCTAAACGACGGGTATGTAATAGCCATAACAAATGTAGAAATTAAATTATTTATTTGTTTAGGATTATGATGTTAGAAAATTCAGTAATTTCGAACCATGTAATTATCTTCAAGGGCTCGCGTTGCATAAAATGATCCAACCAAGATTTATAAAATGACTTCTTCACAAAAAAATAGAATCTTCCTCGCTGCATTCAGTTTAATGATGCGAAGCATGTAAACTTAGCATTACGAACTAAAACTACATATTTCCAAGCAGGCATATAGTACCTTGTCCGGCTCCGTCCGTGAGTCGTGTAATTATACTGTCCAAAATTTCCGTGCATTCAAATCCCATCCATTTCCAACAAGATCACAAAAAAGTAGGAGCAATTTTTGTAATTAAGAATTCTGTCAGTTGCGCTTATCAAAAACGTATAAACGGTTTCATCATCTTCACATCAATCCCAACTATTTCAAGGGATTTCATCTTCTCGTAAATCATAGATATTAATTCCAATGTTAATTACTCCGAAATAAATGTGAAATGAATTACACATGATAATTTACTGCCACTCATCCAGTCTATTTATCATCATCCTTCTTAGCAGGATTACAAGCCGACAATTGCAGTGACAAGACAACCGAGAAATACAGTTTTTATTACAATTCTCACCAGCCTCTAGTTTCACTCTAAACGGCTAAAACGAAAAGCGTAAATTATATTATGGCACATCAACAACCCACGTAACATCCAGCATTCCACAACTATCCATGAGAACAGAAATCTTTGTTCAGTTCATCTTATTAGTTTCAGTTACACAATGTCCACCATTTAGCTCCGATAGTCAGCATTCCATTGTCTCTTTTCGAATAAACAATTCCTCGTCTTCCTTCTTCTAAAACTCAACTCATAAACAATAAAACACTGACATGATGCTTAGAGTACATAATATAACTAGAGGCGACAATCTTGAATTTTCTTGTGATTATGGGATTTATTAGTATGGTTTCCGAGGTCCCCTGGAAACCAAAAAAATACCTACATTTTTAATTCGAGTACTACTAAAAAGCAAGATATGTTGACAACCAATCCCAAATTGAGCCTGTTGTCAAGCAATCTTGACTAAAAAGTAAAATTTTTCAAAAGATTTAAAAAATATGACACTCGACTCGCCTTCTAAAAGGGTAGATACTCGAATTATTTTTGGTTTCCAGGGCGCCCCGGAAACCATACTAAAAATCCTATAATCACAAGAAAATCTGCAGTTTTATATGGGATTGTCGCCTCTAGTTATATTATATACTCTAAGACATGATGTTTATAATCTTCTATAAATATTCATTGAGCCTTGTTTTGCTCATTACTTTGCTCAAAGGCTAATAAACGGTAATCGTTGTTCCATCCTAACCGATGTAACACGATACCCTCACAACACAAATACTCCCATAAAACTAGCCAAGGTAATGCCCAAGATGACCACAGTTAGATCAGCCGTAAATCAGATCTATTTACGGAGATGAATTTAGAACAGTTCCACTCAGTCTGAGGTTAACTTATTCTAAAATTGTCTAAGGTTAAGAAACCCTTCTTCTCAGATTGCAGATTTTAACAATCAAGAGCTGGAACTTCTTAAGATTTCTCACACAGGATCAAGAAAAATATTTTTCTCATGGATCGCCAGGAAAAAAGAGGATTGCTGTTAACAATTGGAACCTTTCAACCAGGAGGAGAGGAACAGAGACCTCGACAGAGCACGTCCAACAACTTTGCCTGCCAACAATGAGAATGAACCTCTTTGGCGTTGGGACTCTCAGGTAAGGTAGTTGTTATTCGACGGAATGGATATCGAAAAACATATAGGCATAGCGTCAGGAGTTGCTAAGTAAATGGGTTGGATTTATACAGGTGAGACTAGGAAGGTGAAGACGAGGGATTCAACGTGATTTTTTGCTTCTTATTTGATTTTATAAAACGGATAGAGGTATTCCTCCATCCTCTTATCGCTATTATGCAGGCAGGTGAGTAAGCTTATAAGTTGTCTCGGTAGTCTCGAATCTATAAAATAAAGGCTTCCATTTTCCTTATAAAAGCCTCTGAAATATCCGTTTAGTCTGTGAAATCGTAATGCAGTTTTGGATTAAGCTATATTCTTATATCACAAGTACGAAGGCATGGGAAACTACCCTTAATATATTGCTGATGATGTACGGGTATCGGTATGCAGGTAAAGATAAGTGAGGGGCGCCGATGGTTACTCACCTGAATTCAATCTAAATCTCTTTTGGATTTTTTTAGGTTTGATCTTATGTCTTCGTCTTGGGGGAGGAACCCTGTTGGAGCTGTACCGGTAACAGCTAATGCATTGCCGGGTTATGCAATATTCTTAAGAAATTTACACTGCCAACTACTGGTACCATTAATTTGTAAATGTGGGTAAAGGTAGCATTTTTCCTGACTGCCTTTTTTAGGATTGGATTTCGGTTTGTATTCATGCATATTTGTTTCATTTGGGCTGTAAATCGTTCTTGTTTTTACAGATCTTTTAATATAAGACCTCGTTGGAATAAACGCTTTTCTTTAAACTGGCAAAATATCCTCTTCAAGATATGGGTGATGGGGGTTTTGAATTTAACCTTGTCTTTAAGGAAATTGCAAAAGAAGTGAAGTAATAAATACTTTATGGGATTCAGATCTGTTTTGCATCCCATCCTTATGAGTTTGGATCGTGAGCTTTGAGCTCGTATCTAATTCCTTTTGACACCTGAATCCCATTAAAAGGAGGAAAAACGGAATTGTAGTTCCACAGCGTTTCACGGAAAATGGAAACTCGAGGACATAACAAATGGCAAAGCATCCACAATTTCCACAAGAATATTGAAAACAAATGCCTGTCCAGATCATTGATACCAACCTCGTAAGCTATGACATATTGTTTATGATATAAGAAATATTCCATATTCTGATTAGTATCTTTTATGCCGAGGAAAGGAATAAAGTAATCATGTAAGCAGCATTTCATCCCAATTCCAATTCTTAAATCTGTATGGTGAAGTAGAGAAATTGCATAGTCCACTTTTTACTTCCTCACGATTTCCCGATTCAGTTAATGATACTCTGGAAATCAATGTTTCAAACCTGAATTAATGATACGTATATCTAATAATTCTCATGGGAGCTACTATTTGATTATAAGTTCGTGGAATGCACAGATAGTCCGACTCTCCTGGAGGTTCAGGAAGTGGCACGATTGTGTGTCTTCATTTGAATCAAGAATCGACATCATGGTTTCTGACCAGGCAGACCAAAGGAACTGAAAAGGCTTAATGAACCCAGATTCTCATCATTTTAAATTTCAAGCCATCAACAAAATCAAAACAATAATAATACGAGGCGAGTGAAAAATATTATAATGATGTTGATGCCACCGAACCTCGATGATGAAGAGTTGACGAAGTTTAAAACAGTATAATGGGAGCCTATGGATGAAGTCTTAAAAAACGATAGATTCTTTTTGATTAGTACAGATATTGTTTCCTTTGGCTGTCAGTCAATTATTTCTTATCTTTATGCTGTAAATCAGACTAGACGTTCAAACAAAAAATGTAAAAAATTGTCAACTTCATTTTTTAGAGATATAATCTGAAAGCGATGAGAGTTGGGTCGAATATTTTTCAAAACTTGTTCTGAATTTGGTGCGTTGTGAGAACCTATTTTAAGCTGTACGCAAGTTTAGTTAGAGTCTAGAGCTTGTAATCTATAAAGTACAAACGAAGTATTTTTAACTGCTGTTTGCAACAAGGAATGGGTGTTGAAGGCAATTTTAATGCGGTTTTACTTAATGAATGCTAGCATTTTTTATGAACCAGAGAAATAAAATAAATCAACTAATACTACTTTCCTGTCACAACTAATTTTAAAATGATCAAGGCATCCAATCCACGAAAGGACCTCCAGAGTTGAATAATGACATTACAAATATATTTTAAAACAGCTTCAAACGTTAAAGGTGGACACATGAAGTTTACCTTGTTGAAAACAAACATCATTAACTCTCAACATCCTTGTCACAAGACATTATTCTTTACTTGTGGTTATCCATAAATAAAACGCCCATTTCAATTAAATTTTGGACAAGGGACATTGAACCTCGTATGTCAATATCATCTATATTTGGCCATAATTGGTTAACTATACTATGATACATCCCTCCCCGATGTTCACACGAGAACCGTTCCTTGTTTTAAATGAAATGATTTGCAACTGCAGTAAAATTGCTATATGTAAATCTGTCCAATTTACGTTCGGAGATGGCAAAGTGTACCTCATTGCGTATAATGAGCCAAATAGAATAAAAATACGTTAAACTAAGTAATTGTAATTTAAATTGCACCAAAGCATTGGCTCGTCAAGTAACATCCTGTCAAAGTTTCAAAGTTATGGCAATTTAAAACGGCGACATGGAACTATCATTTAGTTCCAGACAATCAAGGTCTTTGTTTCAACAAGAAGGGTTCACATTATTGAACTAGTCATTATTTTCCGGTAACAAGCGACAAGATGGGAGACATGGTTGAGGCGTTAAAACTTCGTCAGTGTGCAATCTTCTACGTATAATAATTCAAACTTTAAAGGCTTTCAATGTTGATTGGGAAACGATGTCTCATTTTTCCAAAAAAAAACGTTCGATTTCAATAAATGTGCATTTTAATTTAATGTTATATCGCAGTTTCATTTCCGACCAAAAACATTTTGATGCTCTTTTTAAGCACAATGCATAGGTCTTTAGCAAGCAGAAGCACGGGAGCAAAAACTTGGCCAGTATTTACAAGTTAGGAATGATAAAAGAGTAAAATTTTTGAAACTTGGTATGGAAAGATGAGTCTGTACAATGGGAATCCTAACTATCCGAAGACATAATATATATGGAAACCAGAAACCAAATTGCATGCCACCACTATCACCACAACATGATGATCCATATGATGTACTATTCTACCTCCGTTTGTAAATATAAGGATGAGTGAACCAAAACAAAAACAGTGCGAAATATGGTACGAAGCCAAGGAAGTCAAATGCTTCGACTGTCGGGATGTCGAGATCCGCAAAAAAACGTGCAGTAACTACGAAAATAAATCCTGTAGATCCGCGCGGCGGCATAACCCCAGTAACCTGACAGGAGAAACGATTGTCTCATTGTGAATCCACGGTTGGGTGAGGAGATTCAAAAGATTTGAAAAATAATCTAGGGGCTGGCACTTGAATCCGTGTCGGGTCGGCATTCTCATCTCTCCCAGTAGCCTTCCTGAGTTTAAATTAATTTGACAAATTCATTGAGAATTGCGCAGAAAATTGTCCCATCAAACTTGGCTAAGATTTTTAAAATGTATTGCACCAAATCTCTTAAAATAACACAATAAACCAAAAATTCATCAATTGCATTTAATGAGACGCTTAAGTTCTGAGTAATTCATATAAGTTCACGCCGTATGTGATCCCACGAGTTGAGAGATCCTACAAAGACATAATTTTAACAATGAAGTTGAGATGATGCAAACTTGGGCATCAGGCCAATGTCCTCTCACACACACACTAAACTCCTTGTCTCGAGTCTTCTTGATTCTTGATGTTGTGCTAGCATTTATGTAACATCCCCGGTGAGTAGTAGTAACCGACACCAAGTAACAAAACCAATGCCAAGAACTATTATGCTCAACTCCGTGCGAAACTCTCTTCTGCATGCTAATCTAGTAGTAAACACATCAAATTTTTACTTTACAACTGACGAGGTAGCAAGAAAAATCCCACACCCTGGGTATCCGATCACTTTAAACTGAGTGAAATGATACGTCAGCCTTCCTTCGAATACGAATTCCCTATCAAACAGAATGCCATTTCCTACGGATGGAAATTACGAACTGTGGTAATATGCTAGTACTTTGGTTGCAGATTGTAAAAATTCCTAACCAATCTGCAGGTTGTGGAGTGAGTGATGTGATATGCAAATGTAAGCAAATCTGCCAGAACCAACTTCCCTTCAGCTTCTTTTCAAATCTTCAACACTTCTCCGAACATTCTACTTCCCCTGCTGGGACTGATGATCAGGCCTGATTTTGTAGTTTTATGAATTACCCTTATTACTTCCTTCTATACGAAAGATTTAAAGGACCTGTGCCCAAACGACAGTATATAAAATACGTATGTCTTGGGATTCATTTCATTTGCAACCAAACGGTTTTTTCTTCCTTTTGAGTTCCGTATCAGCTATCAGCTTAGTTGGAAGAAGTGCCTTCAAAAAATTCTTCCTCATAATGTGTAATGCATTTGATATAGAAGTTTGCCTTCGTCTAGTTCCGTAAAAGACTTCTAGTTCTGGAGTAAGATTCTTCAATAACTTAGAGCTTAAGTTAGGATTTTGTGTAAGCCGTAAGACTTCATCGAACTGCACGTGTGTTTCCCATTATCATCCTGACTTGAGTTCATAAAGCATTCGGAGATGCAGTCTTCAACAGTTACACTTTGCCAAATAGAACTAAATGCCATCATAAATCATTATACATTCTGACAAATACTAATACTTGAATCATGATGTTTCTTCCTACTTATTCAATCCATTATTGCTAACTTATAACAGCTATTGACTGGTCATAAGGACTTAGGTTTCTATATATTCATAGCGCCAGACGAAGTTAGACAGGGTAATTTTTCAAAAATATGGGAGGATTGCTGCATTTCATTTTTAATGCCGTTTGAACGTATTCTTCTAGTTCCGATACAAATTCCCAACTTCTCAAGATGCAATCGACGCCTTGCCTTCGTTGCAGAATTGATAAACAAGGGTTTATGACCGATTAGGGGTTTCTAAATACACCCACACTTACGGAAGTGCGTACGGTGCCAATATTCTGATCATTAGTGTTTTATTTATGATTTTGCTTACGGATTAATGGGAATATCAAACCGTTCCAAGTCCCAACCTTCTTTCCCTAACCGCACTTCAAAGCCGAAGCCAAAACAAGTGATGATGATATACAATTCATATGGAATTAAATTAAGTAATTTTGCAATATTCCAAAAATGACATACATGCTTAACTTGTTACTTGGGTTGTATATGATATCTCGGTAAATTACCATTAAACGATCCTTCAAATTTTCGCTGACATATTATGTATTAGGGAGTGTCTTCCTCGTCCCACGTCCTAACCGGAATGTCAAAGCCAAAATTCCAACAAAGTTGAACTTGCGATTTCATTGTCTTCCTCTACATACAAATCCCACAAACTTTAGCAAATGTTTATTGCTTCCATTGTAGCGGATGCCTTCCGAATCCTGTTTCGACAGTTTCTGTCAACCGATGTCTCAATTTCTTGAACTTTGTTTGACAAAAGTTATTACTTTCTCTCTGGCCCATACAAATCCCACGCTGTCTACCTCGCTTCTCTTCATAGTCTCCAGACAAACAGAGAACAAAATTAAACAACAAAGTGTCTTTTGCTCGAACAAATTCTCAAACTATTCCTAGTTCACTCAACCTTTCCAATAACTGCCACGCACGTGCTCATTTAAATTGAAATACCGTAAGAACCAGGAACTTGAACCTGGAAACGAAGATCGATGGAATAGGAATTAGATTAAATGCTAGTGTCTCCTCTTCTGGATCTCACTCAAAAAGATAGAAATAAAACAAGTAGGGGAATTTATTTTTGAATCCGCTTTTTTGATAGAAGATGAATCTTGAGAAATTTGCTGGAAGATCAGAGAGGAAAATAGGAAGCGCAACCCCCGCAAGACCTCCTTGTTAGTCTTCCAACTTCCAAGTTCCAACTCCAACGTTCCAACGCAAGAAGCTAAAGGAACATAAAAGGGTTGACTGCTTGATTCAATATTTTTCCTAGAAAGTGCTCCGAACCATGAAAAAATTTGTACACACCAAATAAAACTGTAAGCAAATATATCCCAAAAAGATCCATCTCCATGTTCTAAGGCTACGAACTGATGTTTTTATATTATTTGCCTTCATCATACACACACTAGGAATATTAAGTAAACCCGAGGAAACCACTATACAAGCACGAGAGATCTCCCTGCAGAATAGACATTCTATAATTAGGCTTACTAAAGTCGATCCATCTTTTTTCTGCTCGTTTGCTGGAAGTTTGGATCTAGTTAGGTTGGGAATGAGCTGGGCTTTTGGATGGAAATAATAATAAAACTAGGGACTCAGAAATCTTGGGACTCCAACAATCCTCTCGTGTCAATTCCCATGAATGTTGGAGAAGTCCATGAAATATTCCACAAAACACACGCACTTCATCTCAATTCTGCCAGCCTCCTCATCATTTTTTGTCATCCTAAAAGAAGCTTCCTATTTATTTAGTCCTTTCAATCTTTTCTAAAGGATCTCAATCAAGCCAATCTGTACTGTACTGCTCATTCGAAATCTGATGGATTGCATTTCCTCATTCGTGGGCAGTTTGTCAAAAATTTCCTACAAAACGAAAGTATTTTTCCTGCTCGGTCCAAAGACTCCGATCAACGCAAAATTTCACATAGTTTATTTTAAATCCCGAAAAATGATAACCGAAACCATATGCCATTGTTATGCCAAATTTCCTTCGCCAATCGCGTCATACTGAGAACCGATTGATCTGTTGTGACTTTGTGCTAAGCTGAGAAGTCGAAAGATTCTAACTTAACAGGAATGGTTAGCTTGCTTAAATTTTTTCTCAAATTCTTTGAATTTTCCTTCTACATTAACAATCTAGATCCTACTCCAAGAAAATCCTGTTGTGATATTCGAGGGTTATCAACACCTTAAGAATTCCTCTCCTCCGAGGCGATGGGGATTTAAAGGTTTGTTTTGTTGTTTGAAACCATTGGAAATAATTATAATTACTTATATCGTAATATCGTTAGTGGTGTGGTCAGGTTTAGGCCACTATGTGTAGACAGTGAAAAACCCCATGGAATACTAAAGAAGAGCTTGAACAAAGGAAATCTAAGTAGACTGATCTTCGCATCAAGAATAACAAATAGGGAGGGGATTCCTAGTCGTTTCCTCAAACTGGATCTCATTAATTACAGGGGCTGAAGACATGGGCTCTAAGGGTGGAGCTCAGATATTACTGACTTTTGATCGGAAATATAAAGAATAAAACCAAACCACAAAGCAGTCATAATACTGATCAATAACTCAAACTAACAGACGACCAAACTACTCATCCTAGTCAGCTGGAGTTCAGTTTCGAAAAGGAATAAGGCGATCCATTACACAATGGAGAGACAAATATATCGCCTTCGTACTTACGAAAAGTTGCACCGTGCTTAATTTATGGCTTTGAACCGTCTAAGAGTAATAATTAAAGACTTTTAGGTTCTTGAAAATGTTCCTTGAGAGAAGGAAAACAAATGACCCAGAAAGTAACCACCCATGTCCTTATCGACTCATCTAATTGTAAATCAATAAGATGCATTGTGGATATTGTGTAAAGAGTCCAAGCTTTGTGTACAGATTTAAACAGCCATTTCCTTACAATGATTCGAAACATCGAAACAATGTCCCTCGTTTAGGAACAAAATGGAACGTAGCAATTATAATGACAGAAATAACAATTACAACAAAGGAGCTGAGAAACTATTGGAATCTGATCAGTTCGATTTTTACCCTCAAGCCATTGCATCTTGCATCAATCCCAATCTGCGGTTTTGTCTTAGCACTTTCTATTTCAAATAAATAAATATTCAGTGAGAAATTCGACAACTCATTCTTCAACCATTTACTACTCCTCGTGCATAACCATTACAAATCCACCCAGTTCGGGGTGTTCACGAAGAAGGATCTAAAAATTGAAATTTGCATTTCATTATTATTTCATCGTTTCTAGTTCTTAGGGATCGGTCCGGATATTTGTCTATCAACTTTGTAATTGATATTTGATCCAAAGCATTAATCAAAATCCTCCCTGTTTTGACGTGGCAGAAGAAACTTTCATTAAAACTTCGTTTGTTACTTGAGTATTATTAGCTCCTTCGTTTTTACAACATTTGCATATTATGTGGGGATGTCGATGTCGTTATAATCGGAGATGAAGTCGGACTCTTTACTTTCACGATCACAATCCAACCAACTGCACTTAAAAAGTGATATTTTCCTACAAAAAAATCTATTGACTCGATTTATTGTTTCAGATTGACCATCTAGCAGTTAATGCCAACCGCAGCTTTTGATCTATGTGGTTCCAATCCGCAATAGTAAAGGAAAACAATGGTTTGTTAACAACATTCCGATTGCCAACAACGATGGCTAATAATAATGTAGGTATTAGCAATTGTTTGTTATTTACTGATGCCAGTTTGACTGAAAAACAATCAATGAATACAGCGGATAAATAGGCATTTTAAGATTACGATTTTAGATACAACTTTAATGCGGTAAGACTCGCTTAATCTCCACAGTCAACAGTACAATCTCTTTGTTTTTCTTCGGATGACTTCAATAATTCATAAATAATGAGCTTTAATCCTGTTTACCAGTCATAAACATACATACTTTAACAAATGGATTCTCTTCAAAATCAAAGTAAACTTATGGACGAAAACAACTTCGATTAATTCTTGGCATCCAAAAAGTCAAAAACTCCAGAAAAGAAGTGTTCCTAGGCTCATCGAATAAAAGACGGCTTTAGGCTAACAAATGCACTTAGCCCGTTAGACCATTCTAATTTACAACAGCACATCATCTTGTTTACAATCTGGGTGTAATTTTCACCTGCTAAAACTAAAGTTTTAGATTGGATTGTCTTGTCGTCGGCTTGAAGTTAATGCCTACCATCAAATACAGTTCAATTTACAGTCCTATTCCGAAAACGAAACAATTAGAAAGCCTCTTGGATTTAATGATCTTCAATATTATAGTAACACACCCAGGTATTTAGTACCAGAGAGGGTTCCTATTTATGTTACTACAACGTCTACACAGCCCTTAGTTTCTCGAAATTATTACATGAGGCCAAAAGTACCGCACGGACGAAACCACCTAGGACAATAACCATAAAAGTGAATTTTGTTACACCTAACAGTGACTGCATTTCAAAAGTACATGCAATTGAATATACACAAATTCTACTAATAATATCCATATATCCTTATATCTATTTCTATGCATTTGAGTGACGAACGATGCAACATGTTGTTTAATGCCTGGCTGAATACAAATATTTAGGGGACTCAAGTACTCCCACAAAGATTCCCTATAGGGAACGGATGATAAAACTTTTTTATTAAAAAAGGGCTAGGTTCATAAAATCTCCCCTTCTAACAATGGATGAACAGTGACCACAATGACGTGAGGTATTATTGTACACGCACTTCCATGATTATTAACTCGCTGGTGAGACTGGTGACTATTCAGTCACGGAAGCCCAGGGATTCTACTATTACATTTCCATGAGAATCACGGAAATCAAGTTTAATACCACAGCGGATAAACTTGACCTTTAAACTGCTCCATATGAGACGGCTATTCTCTTTTTACCGTGTTGGTGGGCTTCAGAAACTTTAACAAGTTAAAACCACCAAATTTCAACAGCATTCATTCCTGACATTATTGTTTCCTGTAAAAGCAAAGCTAAAGAAAAGTCATTTGACTAATTCCAACTAAAGAAACGAGAGCTAGGTGAGAGGAACGTGCATGTTAGTTGCATTTTGATGTCGCGCAATTAGACTCCAAACGAGAGCTGCCCACACACACACGTATCCTCGTAAAAATTAAAAAGAACATCTATTTTACGCAATAAATTGTGCTAAGGAATTTCTCCAAGAGAAGGTCAGGGTCACTGCCTTAGCTGGTCAATTGGTCCACTTTTGAAAGTGTGAAGAGGGACCGTAAAGATGGTTTTAAACGTGTGGAATGTGGTGTCGTGAGTGGGGGAAGGCTGATAAAGAAGTTTCACTTTGCACACAAATCATCCATCTGGTTATTAGTATTATTGGTTCAGGTTATAAGGGATGCAATCAAAGTATTCAAGCTCGATTTCATTGAGAACAAATTCATTGAATGAAAATGAAATGGAGTCAAATGACAATAAATACACACCTACGGGAATTACTCAACAACATGCTCAACATACACAATTACATACAAACAAATGTGTACTCAAATGATACAAATCAACCACAACAAGTGCTTTACCATTTACCATCAAAAAACCTACCTTCGTGTCAATCTGGTTTGGCTTATTCCACAGACCCAAGCATTGTATTTATGCGAGATCCACCTTAATCTTTCCCTTATTAAGCTTCTTCTTTTTTCCTTTAATTATTTTAAAATTACCATGAAACCTGAATGAAGGATTAAAAGGAAACTACGATATTATGATTGTGATTGCTGGTGATATTATGACCTAGTATGAATTTATAATATGAGATCCAATATCACTCCTAAATTGATACCAAGCCTACCTTTGGATGTGTGCTTCAGATTTCATGACTTCGCTTCATTATTTTTCGAATGCTCTCGATTTCTTTCTGAACTCATCAAAATCGTCTACCACCTGTCTGCAACTTGTTAGCTCTCTGTTGTCTCAATCAGTTTCATCTTTCGTCTTGACTTTTGATTAGGTGTAGGCTGTAGGTCGCCCATCAGATCACAGTCACAATGCTCAATGCACGTTTTAGGTGGTAACTGATCCTTACACAGATTGGTAATAATGAAAATGGCTAATTGGAAAACTAGTGAAAAGTCTCAATTGTTAAATCTAACCTCAATTCTGGTGTTTTATTTTTACGCTACTCTGGTGTATTTTCACTTTCATTCTGGTTTGCTCCCACAAATCATGATTAGATGCTTTGGCTTTAAAACAAGGCAGCTATTCAAAACAAAATATTTCCTATATTATGCGGTTATTATGTTCGGATAAGAGAGATAGTTGACCACTTAGATTCGCATTTGTAAAACGGGAGGGTCTCGTCTCGAGTCTCTCGAGTTTAAGAAAACTAGCGAACAGTTGAAAGATCAGAAAACCAATAACGCTTGAAAATTAATAATACGGGAACGGGACTATTAAAATGGGTGGGATTGCCCAAGCATAATATTTTGAAATCCGGAAGTATTTTTCTCTCTAATATTCAGATTTGAATTGCATAGTGCAAATTTGCATACTTATACATTGTAATAAATTATGGAAATCCCATCAACTAAGTAATAAACTATTTTATTTTATTTCTCAGAAACGCCACTGTCATCATCGCATAAATCCTCTACTTATGTACAGTTAATTTCAATCTTTTTTTAAGTACTTCTTACAGTACCGTAGTAAATCTACATACGAACCCATAACTTCTGTTGCTAATAAGACAAAAAATCTGGAATAGATTTCAATCTTTTTACTCACAAGTTTGTAAAGGAGTATGCAAACTTTCCAAGTACAAGTTCCAATATATAATGAGAATTTGAGATTCCTAAAAAGTTCAATCCCGTAACAAACAAAGATTATGCAAACCAGGGATTTATTTTTTAACCTTGTTACGCAACAGAATATTTTCCTTTGTCCTGTAACAAAAGCTCTTATTCCTCCGTCACGAAACATGGATTTAGTAGAGTTTGATGACATATTATCTAAACAGTAGAAACAATGCAAATGACCAAGTAGTGTTGAAAAGGCAGAGGGGCTGTCAACAATAAATCCTACCCTCAAGACATACATGCTTTTCCATTTACGATTTTGAATTGAAATGCTAATTCTCAAGACCTCCAGGTATACGATTCGAATCTAATCTACTACGAAACGCCGTCCCAAGAGAGTTAAACCTCCCTTTGAGGTGCTTAATTTTATTACCACCGCAGCTAAAAATTTACTTGATAATTTATCGAAGCAAAAAATAATTCTAAGGCATAATAGAATCAATTCCCATTATTCCATTTCCATCTGGGATGGACTCCGACCATGAACCTCTGAAATTGGAAGGCATTGTCAGGGCTGTAAATATTCCTGCTAATTGAACGCATCTGGAAATAGTCAAGTACAATTATTTTACGTGTTCGGGCTACCATTTGTCCTCTTCCGCCTACGAACGGCTTGAACACAATGCAGTACACAATCCCATTATACAATTATACATCCAGACGAAGAATCGAGTTTCAGATTGTGAGAATGGAAATCCATTTCATTGGGCACTTGGCAGAAATGCAGTGAGCAAATGTATTTATTTTTATGTCCATTACTACTACTATGGAGGAGGAAGCGTACTACAAAGACAAATTGAATCTTCTGGAGGAGGGTGTGTGAGCTTCACAAGTTGCTAGAACCCATTTATCCATTAAAAGTTTGAGTCTTCTCAAGATCCGAGAATAACACCACCACCGCACCGCAAGAATCTTCTTAAATGGGAGTTGCCGCACAAGGAGAAGCATCACATTTCATTAAATTAGGATCGTCTCTGCTGGACTTCTCTTCTTACTGGACTACACTCTGTCTGGATTCGCAGCTTATCCTTTGACGAAAAGATATATGATGAGATAGATGACATAAACAAGACGATTCATCCAGAATCATCCTCATGCCTCATCCTAGAGCTTTTTGATTTCCGAAATCTGGCCAGTGTGGATTCAATATTTATATCTGCTTCGTGGAGCAGGGGAAGGAGTAGGTTGGCCTTGTCTTCAATCTTCTTCAGATTTTCCTTTATGAAATGGATTTAACACGAAGTGTTTTATCACTTGAACGATGAAAAGAGTAGGCTTTCTTAGGGCGAAGGATTCAAGATCTTCCCAGGGATTCATGCGATGCAATGTAGAGGCTTTAGAATAAGCGGCGGCGCCTCGATGATATTCAGAAACTGAAAATCCTCTCCAGGCATTTCGTTTAGGACATCATCCATAACAAACAAAACACCGAAGGAAGTTTATTGTACTGAGGAATACACACCAATGGACAAGAACTAACTCTTAAAATTCCGAGGGATAAATCGCCCTTTACACCCCGGTCCGTTAACGATGAAGGGTTACGCAACCGAATAAATGGCACCTTTGACTAAACCTTCTTACAGTAGCAAAAAATAGTGGATTCAGAAATGGCAGTTTACATATGTACGAATACGTACGTGCTTTGCAAGTTTTTGGTCTTGAAATAGGAGAAGTACATATTATGTGATCGTAAAAACAAACTACTGGATCGAATCAGCCACCCACATCTTATGTCCTTTAACAACGTCTGTTGTAGATGTAAAACAACAATAGCAAAGCAAACTTAATCGCTTATAACTAAAATAACAACTCATTGGCTATTTTTTTTGTGGATTATAAATACTGGCAATTCTTTTGTAGATTTATTCTAATACTGCTTTTAACATACCGAGAAATACATTTTACTTTGAAAACTTCAGATCGTAGATAGGAAAGTTTTAAAAGCGCAAGTAAAACTTTGAATTCAAACACAAGCGTTTTTTGTGTGAATACTAAAGCACTCGACACAAGTTTGCGAATTGGGCATTGAAACATGCATATGCGACAAAATGGTTATCATTAATTCACGATTCATCACAAACGAGTAGTTATCGAGATGGAATGAATCCTGCTCTAAAATGGCAATCAGGAAATCAACACTCATTTTCAATCCAAATTAATACTCTCCAAAAATGGACAAAACAAATGTCTGTAGTTAAATCCTATATCTAATTTAACGTATCTTTGAACTGATGTAATTTTATATGCGGACAAACAGAGAGAAATTCGTCATTCTCCTAACTATGGTCAACAACAAACAGAATATTCCTTAGTTTTATTTAGACGTGACAACTTTTTAGGATTTAATTCGCTCCGGAAACACGAACTGAAGATGCGAATTGCTAAAAAAAATAGTTATTATTATCATCAGCATCCTAAGATATCACATTATCATATCATGCCTTTTTAATATTTTGTCTCTATTCTGTTCACCCTCCCCGTAGCTTTTAATATACCTCAAGAATGACTCAGCTATTGGGTCTGTAACATGTTATGTAATGGAACCTGCCTTTTAAATAAAAATCATATACAAAGGACAAAGGGTTTGTGGTTTCTTATCAAATTCAACTGAGGAATAATAGACGTCTCTTTTTCAGGTCCTATAAAATATGCATTCGTTATGTAAAACCAACACACACTAAACAAATATCTTAGCCAGAGAGACAGACAAGATAACGAAGATGCGCTATTCATGCTCATCATGTAACATAAAGTTGTCAGCGGTTATCATTGTTGTTTCTTTGTCCTTGTCCAGGTTTCGTCGTTTACAAATAAAACTCCGAAAAATTCTTCTTTCTAGCATTCGAACAGGAAGAATACCTACTCTTTTTTAATATCTCGTAGTTGTATCTTATATTTTCATTGAGCCCGGTTCCAGTGAGCAATGACGATTAATTCCACCTTGCAAGGATAAAGTTATAAAAGTCAATATCCTCTTTACTCCTGACAGTCCTGACGGAGATTATTCTAGCAACTTCGTTAGAATATTTTGTATACCTCAATCGACATTAAAAACTTCTGGCTATCGTAATTGATATCAGGAAAAGAGTTTGAAAACGCTAAAATGTTTTAGTTTATTAAATGAGACAAAAAATTTAGCTTTTTAGCGGATTATCCATTGTCCTTACATTTTACAGTTTCTACTGAGCTTATACTTATATTGCAGCACCAAGATCAATAAAATATTTAAATGCATCTATGCATTTTTGGTTTGGTTAATGCATGCAAGTTATAAGGATCAAGATTATCAATTAGTTCCCCAACCCATTCGAAACAGATGTTGATAAAATGGTAGAGTGGTGCATTTATGGAATAAATATACTTAAAGGTAGTTTTACGGAGTCACAGCAGAGGATAAACGGCAAAGAGCAGATATAAATTAATTTAGATGTCCTGCAACTGACACATGGTTTCATAAGAACAATACTAGTTTGTATTTGCATTTAAATTGAATTCAATACAGAACTATGGTCACCGCAAAGCTTTCAGTGAATGCATGCCCGAATAACAATTAAATTGATGCATATTGGATAACTTAGCTGCCTCGATGGACTATTTCAATGATACCCCATCGGAACTATTAGTTTCTGAATAATGCTAATCTATTTTTGTGCCACACCTAAATATTAAATCAATAAACTCTCATCAGTCCAAATTATTAGAAACAGACTAAATCCAACGCAACTCATTAAATGATAAGCTTATTTGTAGTTAGTCGAACCAGAACAACGTAAAATATGGGGTTATATTACCGCATTAGTAAAGTCATTAATGTTGTATTTATAATACTGCCTTAAGCGTTGGGGTCACAGATTTGGATTTTTTAAACGTTCTCAATATATTTTTCAGTTAAAGCTATTGGTCGACATGACATTTTGAATTTTAATTAATTCTATTGTCCGTTACAAACCAAAACAAGAAGTCAGTGGCCCTACCAAAAACTTAATTGGTTCGTAGGGACGACCTTATTGTATGTAATCAAGCCGATCACTATATGGTTTTAAAGAGAATTATCCTTCCACCAAGTACATTTACAGATATAATTTATTTTCCCATCCAATCAACATTTAAATTAATTTATCTAATGAGGTTTCAGAATATAAAATTCGTTAAAACAAATCCGTCAATTTTCCTGTCAAAGCATCTATCGACTGACCAATACCAGTTCCTGTATATAGAAAACGACAATCGAAATATTGGACTTAACTCTTAAAGAGCAGAACAATGAATACAGAATTTACAGAACTGAGTTCTCCGCCCTCCAGAATTTACACAATCGATTTGCATACTCATTAAAGGCGAATACGCATAAAAGATTGCAGATCTTAGAAACTTTTGTAACAAATGTTACATTAATCCTACATAATCTTTGAAGTTCGTATGTTTCGAACTAAATATTAGCCCGCTGTGGATCTTAAGAAACAATTATAGCTGCGTACAGCATCAGCTCGCCAGAGCATCAATTCTAGTTCAGAGATTAAGCATTGGATAACATATTACATTATTATTATCTCATCCGAATGAGCAATCACGGGAATTATGCTTGTAGGAAACTATGCAAGAACACTACAGGTAAAATTATTGAATTACCATAATCAAAGTTTGCATCTTATTAGGTCTTTAGTGGGTGGTACTGCCAACTGCAATTTAGTAAATTCTTCAAACGTCAGTGAATCCACCTCGTATGAACAATGATCATTTTAAATGATATAGCCTTTATGACGGTTCTATGTCCCCTAGGACCTAATGGAATGCAAAAATGTAGACATCTTTATAAATCAGGATTACTCCCAACCAAAAGACTTATAACCTTCTGTCCAACACTGATTAAGTACTTTAATATGAAATTTAAAAACACTAGAGATATAATGTCACTAACATAAACGATAATAGATCATTGTAACTTTCGGTTGAAATGATAAAGACAATAAGCTCTGGCTGAACAATGACATGCTCGATTTACCACATGCTGTTTTGAAGGTGGACACTGCCCCAGAAAAGAATTAAGTTACAGGGAATAATATGATTCACCTGCCTGTCAAATTCCCCCTTCTTAAAAAATACTACAACTTAAGCAGTCAAGTCTGTCCCTAAATGCTCCAATCTAATCTTCGGGATTATCAGGCGACAGGAGTAACTGAAAACTCTAGGGATGGACTCTTTTCAACTGTCATAATATTATTTACAAATCCTTCTTCTTATGATTTTGTGGATTAAATACTTTGTACTATTCATTCGAAAACATTGTAACCGAAATCCAACGTTCATGCATCCGGCGTATAACAGTATGCTAATTCGTTGATAAAAATCACAAAACAGTAAGTCAAAGATGCAGAGAATAAGTGACTATATACCTGACTAATTCTTAGAGGAATCTAACAGATCCTGAGAAATAACAACAGCTCAACTCCTGCAGTGATCGAAAAGATGTCAAAGTTGACAACGTGTTCCGCAAAAAATGAATTATGATCACGATTTATGACTTTGAACTTTAAGTCCCGGTGTATCTTTCGGCATTGAGGATATCGCACAAAATATTCCATCTAAAATCCATACGACTTAAAGCAATTTACAGTTTCAATTCATTTAGTGCAAGATTAAAAATCTTCATAAGGTCGCAATGCAATAACTGAAAAATTGCAATTACAGATGCCGAAAAGTAACTAGTACGACTAGTAACCTAGCAAAGAGGGGTTGGGCTCGGTGAAGTAAAATTTAAAAAACAGAACCGGTATAAAGCAATAAGAAACTGACATAACACACCTAGGAGAGTCGGAAAAGCTATTACAATATTTACAATTTACCGAGTCATCAAAAAGGAATTGCCAGGCATTAAAACTTTGTATCATAATCGTTTCGTCACACTAACGAGTTTGGAAAATTGCTTGTATCCACAAAGGCTCTGTAGGTGCTAAAAGAGATCAGTTATCTTGACCAGAATTTGGACAGAATTGAACTTCTAATTCTAACTAAGAACATTGGCGGATTTGGATCTACAGAATAAATCAAAATCAGAGCACACACGGTACTTCATCCTTGGTCATAAAAATGCATCTTCATTAGCTCAACAACGTGTTACAAGTTCTTTGCCCTGAACTTCGGACTGATAATTAGCGAAGTTTTGCTAACGCGAAACCGTTTACGGCACAAAAAAATCTTTATTCAAATAAAAATAAAATTACTGAATTTTCCATGGTCATTTGCATTCGTGTTTATACCTATTCACATTTTAAAACCACGTCAACATTTACATGCTGCTCACGAAAAATCTAAATCCGAATAAAATACACCCTTCTGGCGAAAAAAAATGAACAATCACTACCCACTTCCACATCCGTTAGTTCACTAATTACTTGAATTTGTTGCATTTCCGGCGGCGAAAAGAATGTAAAAGTGAAATAACAGTGAAACCTGGCAGAGAATAAAATAACGGAGTTTTCAGGTTCATCTTTTACTTAAGGTCTGAATCATTTTTCAAATTAATGAAGTTCCAAACTCAAAAAAATGTGTTACAGTAGTTGGAAAACAGCTAGGAAACCCATTAGCCTCATCATCATCATTAGAGATCCTTGTAAACGTCCGTAAAGACTTTGTTTATGTTTGCATTTGCATCTCGATTCATCAAGAGTTGAAACCCACCGTATGCCAATTGGAAATGCACATCTGCCTTTTATTGTCAAAGTGGCTACATTTATCATCTCCATTTATCAATTTTGGAATAAAAGTGACCCTTGAAAACATGCCCGTTCCGTACAATGTCCATTAGACAGCACTATATTTTCTTTCGTAGGTTACAATGTAACAAGGAACTCATTGAACAAATTTGACATGCACGTGTATGTACCGTTACTGTAATCCTTAATTTACACCTCATCACATCCACAACATGAAAGGGAAAATAGAAGTATATTTCGATAATAATAGCATCCAATGAGATAATACAAAGGACCTTCCAAAATGCACTTATTCAAACCTCGACCAGGACGAGGATGATCATGATGGGTTGGCTCCAAGCGACGTCTCATATCATTGTGACCAAATGTGGTCATCGTTAGAATCCCATTCTCCACATAGAGGATTTATAATTACGTGGATTACAATTATCAACAACGGGGTTGCCCAAATAGGAAAAATCGCTAATGCTGTTCTGGGAACTAATCTTTTGCACAAATGTCATTCCTCCTTCAACTCACAATATCAGTTGTAGTACAAACGGTACTACTATCCCTTCGACAGCTCATCTAATTGCATAACCGCATCTAACCAAATTTTGAAATAAATATGCGAGTATCAACCCCAATATCTGGTCGAATATTCTGACTTGAGTTGCCATTAGTCATTCGAGTCCAAGGGCACCTTTCCTCACTTCTGTTCCTCGCCAAATGTTTTGTTCACAGCATGTCCCTTTAATTAATTCATAGGTTGTTGGATCAACAACTACCTTTTCTTGTGCCATAACTCGATAGTTAATTGATCATGAATTTGTTGAGATGTTGGCGTCAGTTTGTTTTAATCAACCCTAACCACCTTAGTGAAGTACCTTTTAATGAACGCATAAATAAATCAACTGTTCGGAAAATATGCGTGACCTTTTTTCCCTTCGTCTAGAACTTGATCTTTTATTTACAAAATTTAAAAAATTATGCCCTATTTTAATCTTATGAAAAAATTAAACAACGTCGAGCGAAAAAAACACTTTTGACATTTTGATTCAGAAAGTTGACTTTAAATACCAGACAAAAATGAAATAAACCCGTTTCGGTACAGATCTCCTAACGATTTCAAACCTTTTAGAGGGCAAATGTCAAACATTTTTACCATACACAACCACCAGTGAAAAGGATACTCCTACAAGATTGAAGATCCCGATCACAATACACGTTATCTCCCTACAATCTTGAACATCTCATCAGTTAACTCCACCTGAGCTCCAACAACATTACAAATGCCATCCTGTTCATTTTAAAAACAAGTCATGATTTGAATTCGTTTACAACATCCAACGACACCCCAGAAACATACGGAGAAACGGCTATTCATTTCCTAACCATCCAATACCTTCCACACATGGTGGCGAGGAGATGAGTTTAAAACAAAATTGGATCCACCCTCATAGTGTACTTCTAAGCTAACCTACAATCCACAAAAGGATTGAAGAGCAGCAAAGCGTCATAAAAAATGTCAAGGTGAAAAGCAAAGGTGTCCTCAGAGTGTTACTAATGTGCTCCATTATAAGCTTGTTCTGGACACAGTTTATGGCTAAGAGCATTCAAAGTGACGGATAAGAACTAAGATACACCGTAAATTGCTTGTTATTCAAATAAGTTTATGTGTACGCGAATGTGGTCCAGCCCAAGAATGTATAAAAAAAATAAACGATCAAACCATGAATATTTTATCCATAAGCACACTTACAATAATGAGATGTACGTTTGCTTGTGCATTAAATGGAATTTAGTAGGATGTTTTTATTAATGTAATGCACGACTAAAGGTAATTAGTTTCCAATGAGTTGTAAAATTAACAAGATCACCATTCATGCACAGCCAACACAAAGCAGTTCTTTCATTTTTATTTGGCATGGGGAACAATATTGGTATGTGAATTGTGAGGGTGACGGAAAACACAATTTTTTACTGGTAATAATCCATCAGTCATCGTAAATCCCAGGACAAAATATGTATGAAAATCTATACACTTTGGAGAAAATATCGACGCATAAGTCAAGAATGTTGATTGCTTATAAATCTAAACAAAAAATCGTAAAAAGCAGATTTTTATTTGCTGTTTAATTGGATTAAATTGCAAATTCAAGAAAATTTATAATCTTAATTTATGATTATTAAAGCATATTCAGTCGTGTTTTCGTTTGGTGAAACACACTATGAGTATGGTCTATGCATTATAAAAGCGTATTTCGTACACATCGGGTCCTTTTAACGTTAACCAACATTAAAATAAAAGAAACTATTAAAGGTGTTCATGAATAAGAAGGAAATGAATGTGAAATTAACCAGTTTGAAACAGCAGGTAGTAACATTGAAACCTGATGGAAAAATGATAAATGCTTAAGTTATTCACTTTTCATTACCAAAATATTTCGAACCAATTACGCTGGATGCTGATTTTATTAGCTTCGTGTCAAAATGCTACAACGAAAACAAACATTAATAACCCTTTCAGCACGTGTGATTAAGTTCGCAACCACAATATTGTCAGGAACATGAAAATAAAACCCAGACATCATTATCCGCAACTACATCAAGTCTCATCACTTGAACCTGTGTGTACAACTATCGTAAATCTATTCAAATTTACACGAGTCAACAGACGCTTAACATCTGATAACTGTTAAATTCAAGGGTATGACAACGACAGATAATGATCAGAGGAGGATTGTAAATTCATCAACAAAATTCTGCTCATATTCCACAGAAGCAGATAATGGAATAAAAATACCTGTCGTAAAAATATGGAATCGTGGACATTAATATTTGTCGGCTGTCTGACGCCAGAGACCTCAAATGAATTAAAATGTTTATGATTATGTGTCTGCGTTTCAATTTCCTAAATACTTATGCTACCGTCAACTACAATATAATTAACTACCGTTTTCTAAGCGTTTACCTGTACAGCTTAAGGACTGCCACTGGACAATCAGTGTTTGTGCTTTATGTTTAACTCTCTTTTTCCAGAAGAAAAACTCCTGCCGGGTGGTTTACATGTTTTCTAAGGAAAACCCCCTTTGTGCTAAAAATTATGACACATGAAAATAACTATAAAGTCCATTGGAAGTCTGTATTCGCTGTTGTGTTTTGAGTTATTAGGCAACCAAACTTTTTCCTCGGATAAGATAGGATCAAAATTCAAAATATTTCAAGATTAATAAAAAGAACTCGCGTCCATGAAAATATATTTTAAATCTTTTTAAGTCGGTAGCAACTGTATTAATTTCCAAAATGCACACCTTTCCCTACGGGAACGTATAGAATCCACGTGTTTTATCTGATGTCTGAACATAACAAAATCTTCAAGTTTTTTTAATTTGCGATCATAAATTTTATATAGAATATTAGGTTGGGTTAGATTTGTTTTAAAACATTTACATATTAAAATGAAAGTTGCTGGCTATTGATATGAAACTTGGAATACCAAATTGAAGTCTTAACTTTAATATGAGAGCAAACCATACAAGGACAAAAATTATTAAATTCAGACTTTACGTTAATCTCATGTCTGTTACACCCGTATTTAGAACAAGGTTTTATATTTGACACTGCATGTGTTTTCTGAAATTTTAACATTCAAATCAGACTGAATAGAATTCGTAATGCGTATGGAGATTTATTCAATCATCTTAGGGAAAATGACAACCTTTTAATAACAAAATTGGTACGTACAAATGCACTACGACTGTACGAGCTATGATAGACCGAATTCCTTTGCTGGATAAGTGTTTTGAATAAAAGTTAGCAAAAAATCTGATATGATTGAAGAAAGAACAGGGACCTCAAAATCGGCATCGGCTAACAAGTTTTACGACTCTGGCCTTGGCAGCCAATTCATCTGGAGTGATGGGAGTTAAACTTGGTAAATTTAATGTAAAAGGTTTTTCCTGCAAAAAACGACTACAGAGTCGCCGACTCTATTTAACTGTCAAAAGAGATGTTGGCAGGGTGGTCAGAGTCAACTTTTCCAGACCAATTTTCTGATTTTATGTGCTTGTCATTCACTCAAAGGAATTTGACGGTTTGTTGGACAAAAACAGGCGACTGGAGTTGTAATAAAACCACTTCTTTTTGGTAACAAAGTCTCTTCAAAGATCATGCGAATCTCAACTCTCAAATCCAGCAGGTTTCAAAGGTAGAAACAAAATGTCATACAAGAAGGGGCATCTAACATTTTGGCTTTGCCTTTTGAAATTTTGACGTTTACACAGAAATTCAATCGTTGAAGATTTATTAAAATAAGCTCTGACTCGGGCTAAAAACTCGTATTTTATTTTACTGTTTTTTATTTTAAATTTGACACCGGATGAAGCTTCATAAGCTTTAAAACACAACGGTGTTTTTGTATCTTGGATCAAATTTTTTTTTGGACAATAAACATAACCATTTTAATTATGTCTAACCTATTAAACTAAAAGATAAACGTTCTCCGTATTATTAATTGAGGATCAAGTATCAATATCAACAGCAACGCTACATTAATTAATATGAACCATGGCTTATAATAATTTATTTTACGATGCTTCCATTTTATTCAGTGAGTCATTCACTTATAATATTTTCTACTTTTAAAGCCCCACGAATTGAACTCGTTTAATTTTTAATAGAAAATGATCCGGAATCCTTTACTACACAGGGGTTTCAAATTACATCAGAGCCACAACATCCTCCTTCTATTTTTTTTATCGAACGTTTGATTCAACTGTCCCAAAATATTGTTTGGAATTAAGTTTCCCTGTGGCTCTGTACACCCTTTTATTTCAACAAGCATTTTTACAATCCATTCATAAATAGGGAGTAGAGTATTATAATATAAACATGCTACTCCCAATTGTTAAGCTTAGTACCCTTTTTTGACCCCACATTATTATAATAATTCAATGGCAATGATCGTAATAATACTGGACAAAAACTCAAACACATGCCTGGAAGCAATACTATACTATTGCTGATAGGAAGTATACTTCACAAACTTAAGGATTCATTCATAAATTCAGAATGGGCATGTAAAATCACATACATTTAATTTTATTTGGTTCGTCATTCATAAGGCTATATGCTCTTTAATTCACTTTCATTGAAATGTTCGGTAAAAATCTTAGCTTCTAACTATTCCAATCGAATAAAACCTTAGAATTATTTCTGTTCTTAACCTAAATCCGTAGCAAAATGTTAGAATAACTTTTATGCTTTAATATGAAATTAAATCAAAATATCTATGTTTTTATTTGATGTAAATATTCCTCTTGTGCTCATTCGGAAGCAATGCATTCACAAACGTCTAAACGCGTAGGTCAGAATATTTTGGTCCTCAGCTGCATCCCATACGGCAAAACATAAGCAACGAAAGGAAAAGGAAGGGGTTGACGTTAGAGAGCTGAAAAATAAAAGGCTGATGAATGAGATCGTCTCCGTCTGTCTTTGTTTAAATAGGCGAACCTATATAGGTGAGGATCTTTTTTCTAGTTCACTCTTATGTTTCAATAACATAAATCAATTCTGATCACAAAAAATGAAACTCCGAAAGTGCTTGCACAGCTTGAGTCTTTAATTGCAATAAATTATGATAACGTCCACGAAACAGAAGCCTTAGTGACAAATAGAAACTCTGGTTTAAATTCAGTGGATTCACATGTGCTCAAACTATATAAACTAAACCATAAACCACTTACTGAACTTGTACTACCAACAAACAAAAAAGATCTCTGAATGAGAAAATAATTACATCTGGCATATCTTTTTGTAAGCGTTTCCGACGTTAAATGTGGTTAATCGAAATGGAGTAACCATTCCTAATCTCAACCACAGTACATCATCCTTTTCAAAACAAATAAACTCATCTTCAATAGTTCTACGAATATGGACTTCTCGCTTCAGGCAACTCAGCAAATAGTAGGTAAAGGTAGCTGGTTCGTTCGATTCGATGAAATATTAAACTTGAAAAGGTTTTGCCAAAAGCTGTAGGTCGATGGCACAGGAGAGTAAATACGGATCTGGTAATCTTCACAAGATCAAACCAAACAATCTTCATTTTTTTTCTTGAACCTCCTTTCCTTGCCAAACCTTGATGGATGAAGTTCACCAAGTCAGTCATAAGTTATATTATCAAAAGCTATTTTTAGATACTCGGAAGCAAACTGTTTAAGCGAGGAATGCAATTCTCTCGTCAGTGAATATTCTACCAAAATAGTACGATTTTAGAATTACTCTTAAACAAACGTATGAACAGATCACGTACAATACCAACAAGTCCTAAATGCTCATTACGACAATCCCATGAACGTAGAACAACGCCTGTCCAAGCATCTTTTAACGACATGATCCGAAGATGCGTTTGACCCATGGCCATGGCTATACCTTACCCCCATTGCCTCCTATAAATCCTTCGAATCCTCTGCCTCCCACGTTCAGGATCGACAGCTCATTGTGCAATATATCAGTTGCATAAGGAAACGGATAATTTGCATAAATATGCCATCTTAGATAAGTAAGATGCGTAAGTCTTGTTGCTCTCTGAGCCTTCATAAAAAAGTCCATACCTAATACAGAATAATCGAGCGTTAACCACCACTAAGCAAAACACATGAATCACGAACCGAACTTATCTTGAGGTAAAAAAGAATGATGAGCAAAACAAAACTCATTTCCCACCAGCATGCAGGTTTTAACCTCGACCTTCCATTACTTGTATGCTACAGTTCCTACGGGTTTTGTATTCTTTGGTGTTTTACCTTAATTCCTAAGCAAAGTAATTTTTTAGCTATATAAACCCAAACCGATTGTCTAGACATGCGAGATATATTCAATCTACTTAATGCGGCCATTATTACAGTCATCCCGAATCCACCATGCAGACAGTCCAGATCCTTAGGAAACTTCGGTTTATTCTGCTACTTTCAAGATGCAGTAAAAAAGCAAGATTTCATTGCTGTAAGCTCTGCTTCTGCCGGGGAAAAAAGGACGGGTAGATTCGGGAAATGCACTTCCCATGCAAAGTAAATACAAGACACATTAGATCCAACTTTCTAAGTTCTCCCTTCTGTGAGCTTTGAATCCTGGAACAGTTCCTAAAAGTAACTTAACCAATCTATCCATCCGTGTAGCACATAATGTGAGTACCACACCTACAGCCTATGCATACCAACTACTAACAAGAGACAAAAACATATTAAGGTTTGGCAGAGATGAGGATATATTTATTTGAAGTTGAACATTTTGATCTTGGATCTTCTCTCCTACGTTTTGTGCGTGTGTCTGTCTCTGAGAAGATGGGAAAAGATCTTCCAAAAATAATCCCAGAGTACAAAAAGGACTTATTACATGGGAAATGGGATGAATGACAGTACAGCTCACCCACGCATTGTTTTCCCTCATCTTGATATTACGATTACAATTGTACCAACACTACAGACTACTTTTATTTTCATAATTTTTTTACATTCTAGTTCATCAATCTTTAATAAAAGCAATCCTGAACGTAGCGCAATTTTTCCAACCTCATCGACTCTTTCGTGAATTCCTCTCACACGTGCTCCTATATTTCTTCAAAGACGATGGTAATAATATGTTAATATGTGTGGTAAGAAAGGGGTATTATTCTCAATTGACGCCTCAAGACTTGCACAATCATGTATGCAAAATACTCAATTAATGATAAGAAGCAAAAAATTGACATTAAACTTCTTGTCCATCTTTGATTTGATGACCGCTTAGGCTAATCAAGCGGAATTACCAGAGTCAGAGGGAACAAAGTTGAATAAAATTAAATTTAATACGTAACATAAGAGCTTCTTGAACAGACCAGACAATCTTTTGAACTTCTGGTTTACGATCCCTTAAATTTATATTTCATTAGATAAGAACTTAACCTCTTCTGTTGACTTTTTAAATCTGACAAGGGCTTAAGAACATCGTAAAAAGATTTAAAAATTGCACACTTCCTACATATCTAAGGATCTCAGAAGCTGATATTGAGTAGGATTTGGATTATTGCTCTTGTTACATATTGTTACACTATATGCCCTTTCTTTAATATCCAATATCTATTTCCAAGAATGGGAGATGATTGGATATTATTGCCAACTTCAACTTGCATAATTCTAATTTTCATATTCATAAATGTATCCTTCTACTTTCTGTACAAAAAATGACACTTCATTTGTCAGTCGTGTTGACTGCTTGCCTTCGACTGTTCTGTTCTGTATATATATTAAGTAACATGACGCTGACTGAGTTCATTCGATCTATATATTCCGTCTCAAGTCAAATTCATACGACCTGGTAGAAGTTTACAATTGCTTGCTTCCAACTAGAAACACTGTACTAACAATGAAAACACATACAATTTCAACTTCTTAAATTACCTACTCGGGATTGAAATACTAGTGCAGATATACGAATAATCTGAACTGCTAGCAACCAGAAAATCCATCCAAATAAAGAGTCCAATGTCCAATGTCTGAGAAAATAAAAGTGAAGGCCTCAAGTTAGTGCATTAGGTATGAAAATTCAATAATAATACGAAGACGTATAGTAACTTTAGAATTGGTTCGGATTACAATAAATGGCTGCATGCAATATGCATGTTCATTGTTCATACTTTAGAAGATAAAGATGATATTATTATATTATAATCTGCACACAGCCAATGGTAATCTAACGTTGTAACGTATGTAATCTGCAAGCTCTGCAAATAAGCAAAAGCTCTACACAAAGAACAATTGATGCATAAAGGTTCTTCATTTGTTGCATATAAACAGTATTCACCTGTATAATATAACGAGAGTGAACTGCTGCATGCTGGATTGGATGGATCTGAAAATGAGTTAATTAATATAATGCATGTGGTACTTCATATCCAAAAAATATATACAATGCATACTTTACATGTTAAATTTATGCAAATGAAATTGATTTGCAAGTGCACATTCTGTAGAATTATTTTGATAGAATGAATTACAATTACGAATTTACACTGACAACCAACGGCTGCATTCTTTGTACGTTTTATTTGACAGAGCTTGGAATTACAAGTATGGCTAATGATAATGAAGCGCGCAAAATACATTACAAGTCTATAAAAGATTTAATTGCGAGAATTATTTTCTGTGTTTTCAAAACAAGGCAAACCCAAACTATAAATTGTACCAGACAAAAAAAATTATAGTAGAAAAATTAATCCTAAAATCATTTTCGGCAGGAGCTCTGGAACTATCGCAAAGAAGATGGAATTGTGAACACGTCTCATAATATGAGGAGAAGCTACTACATTTAAAATTTATGTTCACTAATAAACGATGCTCAACTCGTTATTTATAAGTTCATTTTTTTAACTGAGAGAAGTCTCGTTGTAGGATTAATAAGATTGCTTTCAAGGTCAAGTTTATTACAGATGTAGCAATTCCCTTATGAAAAACAGCTTACAAGTTACAAATAACAATCACAAATCTTATCCGAAATTCTTGGGGATAGGCACATAATGTTATATTCATATTTGCCAAATACGTCTATACTACATCGGTTAAATGATAATGATACATAAAAAGCACATTGAATCCCCAGCGTTCGAAATCCTATACCATGTTGTTGTACGCTTTACAAACTTGAAAATTAAGTGACCAATAGAGATTGAATGCTAATCCATGTCCAAGCGAGAATAGATACATTAGTATAATATCCTTTTAACATGTTCACATTTAATATCCCATGAATTAACATTTCTTTTCATCTTCCCGTCAACTCAACATTCAGTCAATCACGAAACCCATCACGAATCTCATTCACAGTTCCTAAAGAGTCGATATCCTTCCCAACAACTCCTGGCAGAGTCAAAATGGACCCTGATGTGGGATTTAATATGGAATAATAATAATAATGATAAATTCCAAACCAATCAATCTTTATGGATTATCTGACCATGGCATTATTAATGAGTGTGGTTCATTCGTCACGAGCAAAGTCCAAGATCCTTCTTCCAAATGATCCTATATACGGTTCATCAAAACAGCCAATAATATAAAGCGGATTGATAATAACAGCGTTTTCATGCCTCTTGGTGATAGATTATTATTATGCATTTTCCATTACGATATTTTTATTCGAAGTCCCTATCTTATTTATAAGTATGATAGGACAGTGTACTGAGTGTACCACAATATATCTCCCAGTCTTTCATTGTTGGCACTATAATCTAACCGTGAATCTTATCCGCAACGGATCGGGAAGGAAGGGTTTTTTAAACCCTTCCATACAAGACTGATTGCTGGACTTATCTAGAGATAATGACACCCGGTGGAGGTTTGAATACATACCCTTTTAAATATAGGATTATAAATTAAAATTAATTATCTTTCCCACAATAAACAGCTAGAACAGTCAACAGTAACTGATTTACCAAAATATTATATAAGCTTCAGCAATGACACGAGATATAAATGAACAACGAGGGTGATCTAGTTTATCGCAAATCTCAACTTCACGAATACTTAATTTTCTTATTTTTAAAAACATGAGCATGACCATGGAGCATTATGGCCTCCTGCTGGTGCTTGACAGGATAGTATCTTACGAAATAATCAGCCCTTTATATCATTCTCATTAACACCAGATAACGTGAAAATATCCGTGGACTGCAAACGTGACTTACGTCTAAAAGGAGTCAAGCAGTCCCGTTTCCGTTTCAATGATTAGTGGTACAATGCCGGTTACTTAATGAGTAAGACAGGCAAGAGGAGTGCTTAAAAATATATTGGTCGACAATGAGAATGAGTTGTAATTTTTATTTCCGGACTATTGATAGTTTTCTATACTTTAAGCTGCATGACATTAACGTTTGAAATTATCGCATTCGTTCTATTCATAAAGATCTATTCCCCTTAGGATTAGCTAACGCAATAAGAAATATCAAGGAATCGAGCTTGGAGTTTGTAAGATAATCCAGTTTCAATGTGACAGTTAACAGGTCATTGAAAGTTGACATAACGCTAAATTTAACGACTTTTCTCTTCCCGTAAAGTTCATATTTACTTTGATGAAGTAAGCATTGTCACCAAAAACAAGCTACATCCTATTTTGCATAAAGACATGCCGACAGAGCATGAGTCCCGCATCCTTGTTCCAACGCATTACATGATTTTAAAATAATTTTGTTGACTTTCTAGGATCATGTTTTACTGCTTCAACTTTCGTAGAAATTGATACTCGTCTCCGATTCACAAGGGTTGCCCTAGATTTTCTCAGAGCTTTTAGCCTCAGCTTGTAAGTTTATCCTCATTTGTTTCTAGTTATGCCGTCTCGATGTTATGATGAGGTGTGAATTGTTTTACAACACCTTTCAAAAGGTACATGACTAATAATTCCGGTTCCTGGAGAGAAAATAAAAGGGAATGGAAACTACTCATTACAAATTATGTCAAATTGCTTCAAGGTTTCTTTCTGTTTCCGTGTGTAAGTTTGCTTCTAAGCCATTTTAGATAGTTTCGAACATTTTAACGACAAGAAATACTAGAATTGGAAAATATATAGTTCCTTAATGTAAATTCCACTCCTTATAAATGTATGAAGGAGTTATATACAGGTCTGAAAATGTCTAATAAAACGCTGAAACAATTTAATTTGATTTAAGACTCGCTTTCTTCCAAAGGACTCAATCAATTTCATTCTTCCGACAACGTAATACCACCGATTTTTCGTTCTCGAATGCAATCCATTACACTTAATAACTAGTTACGCCATAGGCTCTTCAACCAACCTGTAATTGTAATAATACCTTTCCCGTGATCTTTATGAGATTCTTAGAATTTATGAGAAATCTCCATTTCCAACCTGAACTTTGCCTTTAGAAAACTCTGCGCTGGACTCAAAACTAATGGTTCTCACGCGATTTACAACTGCAATTCCCTCGCGTCTATCGTTAATTTTTCGTATTCGTCCATTTTCCATATCTGCCTCGCAGCAAGAGATAGATGTGGTGGTCTCTATTTTAAACAATCCATAAGGGTGTTTTCTAAATAAATTAACGTTTCACTGAGACTGCTGAGTGTAGATTCGTCAAATCAACTCTAAAACATTAAGATTGGACGAGAACAAGAGCGAAAAAGGGATCGGAGGTCTCTGGAGATTTCATGATCGTAGAGTATTGTCCCTGAACGGACATATAATTCCTGCATCATCCTGAAAGCCCATTTTCTTCGTCGTCCGCATGGTTCTTGGTTCTGCATAGTAAAAGTTGTAAAAGTCGATATGAAATCCCATTATGCTATCGACCTACAGCAGTCCTTTTACAATCACTTCGTAGGGCAACAAAACTTGACAAATTTATCAAAGGAGGGTAAGGGTAGTGCAGTATCCACATTCTCGTCGGAAGGGAAGTAGGGGGCGACTAATCTTTTTATGAACGAGCTCTACAATTCCAAATACCCGAGGTTTTTCAAAAAAGAAGGGAAAGTGAGGTCGATATCCAGGGTTACTGACGTGAGAAGGGGTGCCAATGCCAACCCTCACCGAAGTAACTCAATATCAGTAGGTTTAGGTCGTGGTCTTGAATCCTGCCGAAATACAAATCGATATCATCACGAAGCTGCATTATTCTATCTTCTCATTCATATCCCTTCAACTAACATTTCTGCGTGTTTTTTCCCCGTGTATATTTAGAAATCGAAGTAATTGCAATCATGCCTCATTCATAGTCTGCTGTTAGCAGGAAGGGAAACGGTAAAATTGCAGAATGCACGTGCCGGAGCTACCAAATCATTGCCAATGTCAGGTTGATGTCGGGAACTGATGAAGTGTATGCTGTACTATGCTATCCAGACTCAGAAAGCCGAAGTATAAATAAACTTTATCAGTACTGTCGTCTTCCAGAAAAGGTAGACCTATAGGTTTTATATAGCAGTTGGGATTTATTAAAGTATAGATAAACCATCAAACTTAAATTACAAGACCAGAGGGGCTAACGAATGAAAAATAGGATCCGGATCCGGACCATATTGAATAAAGATAATAAAGTCTGCCAGAGGAAGACTAACAACGCTACAACTTCAAAAGGCCGACCGGAAGCTAATTCCATATAAAACTTTATGACCCCATCGGCTTTAAGAAAATCGAAAGTTTCTTTCATTCATAAACTTGTTCTGACTTTTCTAGATTTGATGGGTACTGGGTTAAGGTACCTTCTGGGAAATGTGTATAAATAGCTTTTCGATAACAGCAATTTAAACGCGCCGAAATCTTGTAAGAAATTACATGACATATTGACATCCCTAAGTCCATTCATTCAACGGTTGTATGGTTTGTTTTTGTTTGTGGAAGAAATCCACAGAAGCTCAACAATCCTCAATAGTATTACTACAGAAAAGCAATTAAATAATAAATCCCGTAATCACAAAGACTGCAAGGACTTTTTAACTAACCAGATGAATGCGAATTGATTTGAGGAGAATAAACCTCATAGTTTTACTAAAATAATCATCCGGACACTTCCAAACCAGTTTTGGTACAAAAATAGAATTAGTATTCAGACCTGCAGCGTTGAACATAATCTTTATTCTCCGCTTTTATCATAAACTATATGAGATTTCGTAACAGGACAAATACATGCTTAAAATATGAAATGTATACTGCAGCTTGAACAACAGTATCCTGTGAAATATTTAAGATAAGAGATAAACTTTATCAGAAACATCCTCAAACCCTGGTAGATCCCCAAGCAATTCATAGAGCAGAAATGAAAGTGTGAATAAGTAATGTGGCTTACCGAAAAAGTCTTCCCAAGAGATAGACCCGTCAGAATCACAATCTCCCGATTTCTCCATTTTTCCTGTCGATTCCATTTCCAACGCCCAAAATCCGGTTTAAAAATTTTATTATATACTCGATTGACTTCTCATTCTAAGTTGGCTTTTAGCTTTATTTGTTCCCCGTTATTATTCGCCATAATTTCCGTAGTTGATACTCGATAGACAGGTGTAACGTTTCAAACTATATTATTGTATCGTAATGTTTTTCTAAACTTATGAGCTCATGGTCCAAAAATAAATGAAAACTTATGAAATTTTCAGAGTTACGAAAAGCATCCTCGTCATTTTCTAAACTTGGTCATGGGAGGTTAACAATCACACTAGGTTCATGTAATTCATATATCGGATGTCCAATCTGTTTCCAATTTAAACTTAAGATTTCAGTTTTGGAAAACGGTCACTCCTTTTTGTCACTTCCTTTTTACTCAGTCATGCGGTGACAAATATGATGGACGATACCGTTTTGGATTTTATTTCAGCCTCAAACCAATCTCCGAGTAGTCTTGGATTCCAATCGTTTCATTTCTTGTACAAACTTTCAAAAATGTCATTGATATGGAGGATTGACTTGAACTCTTAAAAGGCAGTAAGTTAGGCAGTAGGCAGGCGACAGTCAGTAGAAAATTATTGTATTTGGACAATTCTGTAAAACACAATTGGTCATTAGTGACATCATGTTGTGGAATGACTTTCAAAGAAATGTCTTGCCAATTCCAAGTAATGCATTATTCCATTTTATAATTGTAAGTTCGCCCCAACCGAATTGAAAACTAATAATATATTAGTATGTCGAGCTCGAGAATGGGTTATGTACATAATCTCTAAAAATCTGATGACAATGGCAGTAAAGCCGAATTGGCTTTTTACAAACATTAAAAGTTAAGAAGGTCAAACGATCGGTTCATAAGTTTCATTGATTTAATTATTAAGAAAATATAAATTCAGGAAATAAGATGATTTGGAGCGTCGGGAACAAAGAAAATCAAGATATGTTTTAAACACAAATGATGGCTTGGCTTGGATTTGAATTGAATGTAATTATGGTCATCCTAAAAGTGACATTTATTCATGTGATTAAAAATTTATGACTAACTCAACCAAGACTGGTGAAATAATTGCTTCGTCACAGAATAGAGACAAACTAAGATCTACTTCGTGATGAATTCAATTAAAAATTGTTCATATTATAATTATGAGAACATGACATGATTATTTAATTTCAGGGTTTCATTATATAGCATCTGGTTTTTGTAAACAAAGAAATGGTAAGATTGGAACCTCATAATCATAATGAAAATTTGTCATTTGCATTTGCAGAGCATCGCAACACAATTATTTTCCGAAGTGATAAATTCGTCAATCATCTTTTGGTTACACAAGATGTATGTATTATGATTTGATTTTTTTTGAACAACTGATCAGAGACTATATATATAAAAAATGTATTATTATCATTTGGTGGATTTTAATGTGACTTTCCAACCCTAATTATGCATTATATTTTGACCTTATCTCATTTAAAGAGGACATTCGGTTCAGGTGCCAGGATGGCAAAATAATCCGCCTCAGAGGGAGGGAACCTAGGGGTTTACTTTGTTGCCTGTATGGAATTCCATGCATTCTCTTGTCCTGGCTTTCTCAAGATCTAAATTCTATTCCCGAATTACAGATCTTTAGTTAACAAGTTTTGATGCTTTTGAATAATACTGCCTGTAAAAATAAAAACTATTGTACACGAATCTTTCGACAATTGTAGATTGGCTGAAGATGAGTTTATTTAAGGAAATGTTGAGAGTACAATGGGAATTGGAGGCTCGATCTACTTTATGCTTTCGATTTCTTAAGAGTTCACACCTCTTCTTGAAGAATGGAAAAGTCGACAACTATTATTATAAAACTTAAAATTAGACTCCAGTCGTACAAAAAGACTACAAGAAGTTTCCCTTTCTTCAGAAAATGTGGAAAAGGAAAGCCACCCTATGGGAATTAAGAAGTGTCAATGTGTCAATCAAAATCTTGCTGGAATTATCGTGCCACTATCGGCACATCTTACAAGCAATTGAAAAATGAAGTACTAATTCTCACGCGTGATACCATACTAATTTTTAATAGGTTGGCTTTTTGCTTCAGATGGAATAATCCTAATACTTTGCGTCTTGTACTTGGCAATACTCGAATTATCTAATTACCTTATTCTCGTGGTACATCACTCCAAACGGAACTGAAAAAACACCGTCAATGTTGGAGGAAAAAGGCAACCTTTACTCCTGTCCTTTTATTTGTCCAAACCGCAATTGTTGCCGAGCCACTTTTCATTTCGTTTTAATAGCTAAACCCCACACGAGTTTACTTGTATATTAGACACATTAACAAACTATTCTATACTGTTTTTAAAAGTCAAAAACTTCACCAATTGACATGCTTTTCAATAAGGAATTCTGACGTTCCTGTTGAACAGCGTAATGTCCGGATGAAGCCGGTATCAAAAATGATGCAAATTGGTTTGTGTATTTAAATTTACAAAAATAATTATATCCAAATAAATTACACTACGGCAGATACCAATTTGGTTCCGAAGGGGTTGTTACGTTTTACACTGCAGGGTTCATTCGACCTCCGTATAGGATTTATGCAAGGGATCCCAAAACAGGGTATAACCGAAACTCGGCCAGATGGTTCCTTTGACACTTTTTATATATTATGAAGGCCCACCGAAACAAGAACCTACAAAAACGATGCAGTGATACTGTGCAATAGTACCATATACCTTGGGGGAACAGAGAACACGAGCCAGCCAGCGTAAATGTGACCACGGAGACGGATCAGCTCCGACTGAAAGGGAAACCCCCAAACGTGAAGCAAAATCCTATAGAAGACACAATGCACATCTAAATTCACGCCAACAGTATGCCAGACATGCACCATTCTAATATGAACAACTTTACGACTTTGGGGTTCCTTTCATCCACTTCTAAACTCAACAGCATTACTACTGCACAGTGAGATCGTTGCAGCCACAGCAATTCAAAGAGCAAGCTACAGAATTCTTCTTCAGCTCGGTTCCTGTTCCTCAGTATAGGACAGACTTCGTGAACTTGTACTTGCAATAGAAGGCAGAAATGGATGAACCAAGAAGAGGCAGTATGGATATTGGGAATCCAACAAGCACGTATTTAGATGACAAATTTTCGAAATAGTATTCCTCAGGCAGGGCCCGTATTCTACGGCGTTATGGGTTCTGGAGAGATGCAAATATACTCGGCTTTAGTTCTGGCTGATTCTCAACCCTTTCTTGTGTACTGAAAAAATATAAAAACCAACATGGTCAAACAATCTTATTATAACTGAAAATACTTCAGAAGTTGATTGATTTTAAACCGAGTCTTACCTAGATTCCTTATTTTCATAAGCATACTGTTGCATAATTTGTCCTATTGAACGGCTTCAGAGACATTTTTCAATCTTCAATTAATCATTATATTCTAATAATGACTAATGAAAACTTATTCTAAGTCAACTACCTACCTAATTTTAGTGGATTGATTTACATTCTCTTAATAAAATGAGAAAAATGTCCCAAGAGCTATTATATTACTTTCCAATCGTCCAAAAAATATTTATCTTAAAGAATTATACAATTACAAATTAATTATAATATTGCATCATTAAATGAAAACAACGAAAATAGAAAGGTGTGAATTACAAATAGATATTTACAGAACATTTTGTCGTTGCAAATTTGTCAAATAGTTTAGGATGCATTATAAAATTGATATAAATTCACTTGTACTTTTCAAGTTATGGTACTAAACTTTTCCTTTATAGTGGTAGTACTTATTGTACAATTCATAGACTGTCTTAAATACTTCTCTGGATCCTATGGTAAGCATTGAATTTAACTGAGCAATTCCATGCTCATCACAAAGATCTAACAGTTTGTAGGTTCCATTCAACAAAGGGGCCTAAAAAGGATCAAGAACAAACATACATTCGTTATATAATTTGCTAAAATGATAAGAAATAAATCATCACCGCCAACCGTTGCTTCAACGATGAAATGGTAAACAATACAAGTGAAAAACACTAGGCAATTAATTACCTTAACAGCAGGATAGACTGTGAGTATTTCAAACTGCTTCATCAAGACGGTCACAAAGTAGGGTGATACTCGCGAAAACTCCTTCTGACCCAGCTTCACCGACTGACATATCCTAGACATCAAACAAAATAAAATTTAATTCATTTTCATTTCTATCTCCCAGGTAGGTAATTGCAGCCAGCTTATCTCCCTGAGCCTGCCTGTGAGCCTTATATTTTATATATATATGTAAAATATTTTATGTATCTATATATATACATAACAAATGCCAGTTAAAACGATAAACAATAGACACATATGTTCGGAAAGCCTTACTCTTACAACTTACAGGCCACCTTTCGAAGTTTGAAGTTCGGGCATGAATATGCATGCACATGCGAATGAAATTCCCATCATCATTAACAAACGATTAAAAACTACAGCTATCTTTATCTTCAATATCGCAAAGCATCAATAACCAATTAGGCTCCAAAAATAAACAACTAACCTTTCAATGCTGTGAGCACAGTGCCTTAGATCGAAGATTTCTCCGTCGGTGAGTTTGTTCTTTTGATCCGCCTTCTTGGTCAAACTCTCAATTAAAAATTGGAAGCACTGTTGGAGGTAAGAACAAGAACATAAGTAAACTTTATGTAGTATTCCGTACAGCTTGCCTGATTACAAATAATATATCGAATAGTTTTACAATATTTTATGAGACTTGCTATCAAACAAGCACAACTATACGAGATGTAAATCCACAGAACTTTCATATCCTCACTTTACCTGAAGATAAACATGAGTCCGGTAAGAAAGTACATCAAGTCTGTGGACGGCAAAGGCGTTCACTAAGTCGGCAACGGTACAAAACACTTTCCTGTAGATGCTGATGTCTTCAATCTCATTCATTGGGACCGATGTGACAGAAGTAAGACAAACGGCAAGAGCGGTCAAACTAGCAATAGCCTGCCGTAACACAACGTAAAGTTATGTTTAATAATATTTAAATTTAAAAAAAGTTTTCCGATAATGCAAACCAAATATGTAAAAAATTGATCGCTTACATTACGTCGTCGAAGTAGCTTTGTTTGGAATTTAATGTAGGGAAGAACAATTTCTTGAAGACTAATTTCATCGTTCTTCCACTTCAGGGTAACTCCCAACATTTCGTGAATACATTCTTCGATAGCCTTCCGCCTAAAATGCTTCTTCTCTACTGCCAATTCCGCATCAATGAGACTATCCAAGACTTGAATGATCATTTTAATGCTAGTGTCATCCTGTTGCTCCAGATTTGATGATTCCTTCTGAAAATAAGTATTTGACGAACTTTATGCACCTTATTTTCCTATCCAATATATAATTTATAATTTTTTAGGTGAAACAAAAAAGTAGTGTGTACCGTTATGGTAATTATGGAAGAACATATTTCTTCGAATTCATTAGGGTCTGCCGCTTCGTATAGATCTTTTAATAAATCTTTTGGAATGACAAGTTCCGAAGGTTTGCTAATTCCAGGTGAATTCCATTGCCACATTCGTTTATCCGCACAAGCTTTCCATAACTTCATTAAGAAATTTTCAGGAAAATCTGTTTTGAGTTTTTCTTTAGATTTGCACTCAGCATGTAGAAATTTTAGAGCATACGCGATTGATATTTTAACATCTGAACTAACAACTTCGACTGTTTTACATGATTTTAGGAATTTTAGTGCCAATTGAATTTTCTCAGGTAGCAAAGCATTAAAAGCCGGCGAATCATTTTCGTTGAGGATTTCAAGAGCCATTCTTGATAGCCAGCAAGATCGATAAACATTTGACTCGATGGAAAAAGTGTTGGATGACATTCTTTGCTTTAACACCTTGCGACTCGTAACAGTGACTGTAGTTTCTTCCAATTTAGTAACCACAAAATGGGTCAACTTTCTGGTGTGGGTTTGCAGAAGAGGCGTCAGTTTGGATTTGGTACCTTGCAGTTCCTAACCAAAGGGAATTGAAAGTAAATAAATATAAACAACAAACCACGGGAAAATACATGGTATTTTTCATTGACCTAGGCCACCAACAAAACAACTAAAACCCTCAATACTGATTAGTTATTACTGATCATCATCAATCTTATCTTTGAAAATTACGTTACACCAGAAGTGTACGTAACGAACTAAAGCACACTGCAATTGCTCCTACAACATGCTTGAGTCTAAGGTCAGCAAATACAATACGATGATAAATGATGACAATACTAATATCCATCAAATACAAATAAAATCAATGTCATTTACCTTTATGAAGAACTCCAACGTAATTAAAGCGACGTGTCCAAGTGGTGCGGTCATCTCAAAACTTTCACACAATAGATTGAATTCCTTTTCTTCATATTCACTAACCAGTTTCGGTGACACGTAGACGTTAGACAATATCATTTCGCATAGATCTTTTTGCACTTCTACGGAAAATCTATTGACATTCGAGGAAAACCACTTATACAGATTAATCCACTTTACAGAAAAAAGAATCTCGTTCCCCTGCGAATTGCTTCCACAATCAGCAACAAGTTTAGCAACTGAATTTAGAATGTCGTTGTCGGTTTTTTGCTCCACTAATGCAAGCAATATCACAACTGAGCATAAAAACACTAATACCTTCACATTTTTTGGATAATTTTCAAGCTCCAATTCACGAAGAAATTTGAGCATTCCATTAATTAATTCACTGGAAAACTCTTCCCCTTTTTTGGAAGATTCTGAAATTTCCTCCTCGCTTCTGACAACAATTATAGAATTTACGGCATTCCGAAGGTTCATAATTACAACCTGTTGCTTGTCGTTAATCTCTTTTTCGGCAATTTCAGCATGGACAAGTAAATCTGCCCTATTTTGGATTGAGAGGGTGTCCGATAAGATTGCCTTTATTGGCTTTGACAGTAATTTCATTTTGCCAATTCTCCTCATTATCTCCCCCAGAGCTTCCAAGATCAGTGCATAATGAAATCTCTGATTCCCAGACGCGATTATGAAGTTACCACTGCCGGCTTTAAGGATGTCCTCAGAACTTTCGGCAGACAAATTTAATCCTTTCTGGGTTGAAGATTGAAGTTGTTTAACGAAATTTCCAGCTAATTCGATCATTTTTTGGGAATCCACGTACTGAGCCACAAGATTTAAGGTTTCATCTAAATTTGGCAAGTCGACAGCATTTTGATAAGTCCAGATGAATTCTGCTGCAGCTTTCAATCTTTCCACCTTTTGACGTTGATGAGTCTTAGTGTCATCGCCAACACATTTATCTTCCTCTTGATTGACAGAAACTAATGGAGTATCCAAACCATTGTTTTTCTGCTCCAATGCTGTCATGTGCTTCAACTTTTGTGCAACTAAACTAACCTAAATCAACAATATTTAATCAATCAATTTAAACTTTCTGCCTGCAATGCCCCTCAATGCAAATGAAGACGAGCAGTTAAGCACTGCATATTATTAATGACAATGAACGAAGAGATCGACACCAAGTACACCTATGTTCTTTGCCACATCTATATCCAACCACATCAGTGAGGATTGTAGAATGTTACTTACCCATGCAGTCTTAATTTCATTCAACTTTCGATCTCTTTGAGCAAACCACTGCATCTTGCATGATATGCCAGATATTTTGTGAACTTGCGAATATGAAACAAATTAATGAACGTTACGGTAAAATCACTCACCAAAATAGTTGAAACCGAAGGATCATTGGCTTTAAGAACTCTCTTTCCGAGTTCAATCCAACTTGCAGATTCCAAATATGGATGCAAAAAACTGAAATCGGTGGGTTCAAGAGATTGATGTTGCAAACTCGGTTCATCAACAGTATATTTGGCATTGTAATGCAAAAGTGCTCCATGTAGTTCCCCCCAAGTGAATGACAGTTTCAAGAAGGATTTAATAAGATACGATTCCTGCAAAGTAATCAGAAATTCAGATTAAAATAAGTATGTACTAGGTAGATGTAGATAAAATATGAAAACCGAAACTGGAACAAGTATACCTAAATAAAATAGTGAAAAGTCATTGAATTAACGTCGTTTTCTTACGTGTTTTTGAAATTTTGCTTGCTTAAAATTATTGCACAAAAATCATACATCATCATCAACATCATGCTCCATTATTGCGAACTGCATACAAATTGCAATGCAATGCACAAAAACCCTAAACCTTTGAGTTAGCTTGACGAACCGACGAAAGAGTGGGCATGAACATTTTACAAATCAAAGGGTTAATCAATCGTATAAATATCCTCACAGGTTAACGTTTATACGTTGATCCTTGAAGATGGTTTCTCTGGACAAAGTACAAAACCTTGATCTTGATCGAAAAATAATTAAAGAATAACATCGAAAAGATACAAGCTACAATATTTTCTTTCTAGTAGTATTTTTTGGTACATAATTGCGATACACTATGAAAATGGGTCTACCATCCAAAATGAACTTACGTAAGGTCGTTCTAATATCGTCATTCCCAGTATTTGTAAACAGTCGTCACGGAGCTTCACCATCATTTCACCAGCTCTCTCCACCGTTGATCCTGGCACCGAATAATCTGCAACTTTGGCATTCGCCAAAAATTCGACGAATAGCTCGGTAACAATTGCCAAGAAACGATGAGTCTGTTTGTCATCTATAACGTATAAAACGAGAGGTAATCAATTGTATGCAGATTATTAATGCAATTGAGATTCCAATCTACATATATATAAGATTCGCCCAACCCAATCTATTAAGTTAATAGCTGATATTATATATTATTATTATCATACCATTACGGTTTGCAATCCGTTTTATACACTCGTTCTCAAGATTATGATGTAGCATCTTCCATAGATCCACAATTTGACCACTTGGAAGCAAATTGACAACGGGTCCGATGGCATCCATAAATTGAGGCGGTAAAAGGACATCAACAACAAACTTTCTTTTCTCAAAAATGTCACTAATTGAATCAGCAAAGAAGAAGTCCCTTGCACAGCATAAAAATTTTGCTATTAGCTTTGGGAACCTTCGTAGTCTTTCGAACATGTTTACGAGATATTTCATGAATTCATCATAAGCTAGCTGCACTCGGTTATCCTTTCTGGGGTGGAATATACATACAGTTAGGACTTTCTCTGAAATAGGTTCGAAAGAAGTTGGGGCAACTTTGAGAGCAGCAGTTAAGAAGGTAAAGAATTCTACTGAAACTTCCTCAATAGAATTAATGACATTGCCGATGGCATCCTTCACCCAAGTAGGAAAGTCGTCTTTTAAAGTAACGGTGTTTACATTTTCAACTAACAGGAAGGTTAAAAAATTGGTCAAAGTGTCTATTTTAGCATCTAAATGCTTCGAATCCTTTGCTAATATGTTGTCACATCTCAAAATATTCTCTTCAATCTTTTCTTCCAATGCTGTCTTGAGTTTCTTGGGTTGAACGGCTTCTTCAGATGGATCAACTAAGATTTAACATAAAACATAAAACCTAAGATTACGATTTTGCATTAAATGGCAACTCGTGCTGGTGCATAGTACATAGTATAGTGTCATTATGAGTGTGTATTTTTACGTTTCGTTAAATTATCCACATGCAATCTATCGTACATATTTATTAGTTTGTAGTTTAATAGCTTTACCCTTACCCATTTGCAATTCCATAGTGCATGTACATGACACATATCACATATTGTACGATAATCAATAATAAAGGTAAATTGAAGCGCGTGGCATGATTTCAGATTCACAATACAAATTTATACACCTACCCTCATCAACTGGTCGTTTAACGGTAAGAGGTTTTTCTGGTATCTCCATCTCAACGTCTTGAAGTTTGATGACCATAATGTTCAGTGCGTGCGTGCTGTTGGTAGTTTTTACTTCTTACTGATCCTTATCTATCTGCAATCGGGCTGGCGTCTCGTTCGACTCTCGAGTCTCGAACCGAACCCTAAGAAAGAATAATAACGTCGGTCAAATAAACTAATAAACCTTAACGTTTTCAGCTGAACTTTGAAGTTCAGTTCAGTTTTCAGTTCAATTGAATTATTAGCAATACAAGAAGGGTCAACAGTTGGTCGACAGACTACAACCTACAACTACGGCATACATACGGAGAAGTTTGCATTACTATTACTGAGCTTCGATTTACAATTAAATCTTTGATCTTACACTTCACACTAGTTCACACACTGTGTTCTGTGATTGCAATTGATTGATTTGATTGTCCAGCAAGGTTCGTTTTCGTTTCTTGTGTCTTTGTGTTCTCTACTCCTTTTTTAATTTTGTTCAAAATCAACAATCCATGAACAAAGAAGTATTCATTCGTTCGCGGCGCGGCACACGAATATTCATTTACTAACCTTTACAAAAAACAAGCAGAGTGATATAAACACGTGCGATTGCAGCCGCAGATTCAAACTTCGCTCCCTTATTTTATATCTTTCTTCGCGGTGAATTTAAAGGGAAATTTAATTTAAAGAATCTTTTAAATTACCGATTTCCTCATTTCACATTTCCTGCATCCTGTATCCTGTTTTGTGTTGTGATTTGTTTCTGCACAGTTTTAGTGTCCCATTACACATTATCTTCAATCTTTGAATCAAAGACTTTGATATTCGATTTGTATGCTGATATTGTTAATGCTTACGATTCTAGATTCGAAAATTTGTAAAATTGGAGTGCAAATCAAAGGTGAAACTACAAACTAAACGACAAACGACGGCGACGGCACGGTACGTAACGTAGATCCTTGTCCATACCATACATCATCGTCATATAGGTTTTAATATAATTTTTGCCCTGGTTCATGGTATCATGTGTCATGGTCACATGGTTGGAGGTTGACCCTTGACGATTTTAGCTGACGAAATGATCAAATGATGAGTTGTTGACGTTGACTTCTTTTCGTTTTGTTTTTCTGAAAGCAAATAAATACGTGCCACATACATGTCACATACATGTTGATGTGCCTCCTCGCCTCCTCATCACAGTACACAGTATATTGTTTATTCAATTGTCAATATTCAATTTTAAATGTTTGTATTGCATTCCGTTTACAGATGCAGAGGTCACGTACAGTAACAGTGGAGAGAGGTGGGGAGACTCGGGTTTATAATCAGTCCGCCATTCAGCACAACGCTGCGGTTGTGGAGTACACGAGAACATGTACAGCCGTCTTCTCAGGAATGGGCGCTGGTGTCTTGGGCCTTACGGCACTCTACGGATTCGGATTCTATTTCATTGCCATTTTCGGAATGTGGCTGATACTGGTGGCAAAAGCAGGGGCTGATTACCAGCGATTCTTCACTTCGAGGAAAGCTCTCCTCACAAATGGCTTCTTTGGAGCTTTATTTACATATATTCTTTCCTGGACATTTGCATACGGAATGGTCCATGTTTATTAGCTATTTACACTTTAGTTGTACTCTAAATTATCATAAAAGTCTGGCTAAACGGCAACGGCTAAACCTATAACACTAAACATGTACATTTGTTCGATTCATTTCAAGGTTAACGAAAAGTGAAAAGGTCAATACAGTTGTAAATCTTATAAATGCAGCTAGCCTCTGTAAGGTTTATTATCATTGGACATCTGGATTTGAACAACAACAGTAACAGTGTTGTTACATTAGAATTTACAACTACCTTTTTATCTTTCATATCATTATTAGAAACTGTACTGATTATGAAGTATAATAATTGCATTCGCTTTATAGCACGCTTAACTCTAACTCCTTAAGACTTAGCAAATAGTTACACTTACAAATTTTGTACAGTCCTTTAAGATCAATAAAATTGTAAACCTTAATGTACCATGTCTATAGTAAATTTTGTTTATTCAAGTTCTAAATCATACATTTACGTATTACAATGCATATATGATCAGAAATCAGTGTGTGGCGCATAGTGTGGTCTGAGTGAAGCACGACAGCGCAGTGTTTTAAACTCATTCCTTAACGTGCTAGTATTCAGCACTAGCAGTATTCGCAAATTCGTAACCTATAAAACCTAAAATATATAGTTAGGTATGTAGGTACTTAACAAAACTAATAATCTACAATTCGATAAGCATCTAAATCAAATATGAAATATTGTTAAGTTAAAGGTATATCTACTTTTCAACGTTATTATACTAATACGAGCAAGCATTACTTGTACAAAATATGCATATCGTCGACTTTCAGTAAGTTCTTCTATTTAATGAAGTATCTAACGTAGGGAATTTGATTTATAAGAACTAACAGATAAAATTTATCATTTAGCAGTTAGCTAATAGTGAAATTCAGATTTAGTGTGAGATTTCAAACTCAATATACAGCAAACATCAAAGCCAAAGCCTAAGCCCAGGTCGAATTTGAGTAACTACTATTTTCTCCAAGTCACCAGTGAATTCCGTTAAAAATAAAGTTTAATAAAAACATTTACCAGTATAATAATAATATATTTTAGGTATTTTTTTTGCATGTTACGAACACGCCATAATTCTGTCCACGGAAATCTCATAATATATTATGATATTATACATTATACCATAACGAACTAAACACAAGCACTGCCCAAACAAGCCTAATTAATCGGTATCCATATTATAGTTTGAGAGCTTCATAAATATAGGTGTAACGATCAAGTAAGAAAAACTTGCCAAATAAGTAAGAACATAATAATTCTTAATGCATATACATTCGGAATCGATCTCCTAATTTAACCGTGGAAGAAGCTACAGGCCCTCTGAAATCAGGCATAATTTCCGGTGCACCGGCTCTGGACCGACTTTGAATAAAACTGATCTTTCTCTGAATTTCTGGATTGAGGCTGGAGCGATGGTTGATTTGTTCGAATTTCTCTTCTGGTTTAACAGTCCGATAATGATCGTTGGTCGCCGTTCTAACAATAGGCGGACTCCATCGGGCTCGATCAGTAACTGCAGATCGCTGTGGAGGTGAACCGTACACCTCTTGGTCAGCGTACATAGTTGAAGGTGCGTATGGATCGTAGCCGCGTACCTGAGATTGAGATGGTCGAGTATAATTCTGTTGATAATATTCACGGCGGTGATGTTCGTTGGACACCTGTACTCGAAGTGGTGCATTATCACGGGACACGGTAGGGACCCGGTTCCTATTCCTGAAGACAAAAACCACCAAACAATTGATTGAGAATTATCAACGTGGTTGACGTTGTTATAAGTTTGTTTCATACTAACTGGTTTCGAGTTCGATCAACATTCTGATTCCCATTTCTGGCCATTCTTGCACGGGCTATTTTTTCTTGAATCGCGAGACGCTGAAGCTTTTTCTCTGCAGGGCTATGAACAGTGATGAAACCATTTCGACTTCTTCGAACACCGGATTGAATGTCGAGAAGACTCTAGTATAGAAATTTGCAATTGTAATCATTCATTAGTATAAAATCGTGGCATTCAAGCAAATTATACTTCAATTTTTACTGTTTTATAGTTTTATTACTCTTAGTGGTTGAGCCATTTGTCTTTTGCCCGCACGACCAACAGCGAATCCCAAACGAGGCCTAGCAAGCTGACGATGGGCTCTTTGTACTCGTTTTTTAACAAGTTTCATCACTCGTTTGTTGTTCTGACGAGGGATGTTATTTTGAACTCTCAAACGATTGTTGAGTTGAAATTGAGATCCATTACGCCTGGGAACCAACGCGGGTTGTACAATTCTATTGCCACGAACCCTTCTGTTTCTATTTGCTTTCAAAATATTCTGGCTAAATCCTCTTGAGGTTATTCGTCCCTGCAAGGAATTTTGATGCCTAGAAGTTGCATGTCTCCCTTGTAATCTGTTTTGTTCAAATCCCCCCACGATTGCTGGATTTTTTATTCCACGAAATCGTTGATTTCGGATTCGAGGAGTTTTGGCCTGGCGCTTCTTCAACAATACAAAAAATGAATAAAACTTTGGTGTCAAATTTTTATATGTTCTTTTACAATGTAATTGCTGCCAAAATATAAACATACCACTGGAGCTTGAAAGTATCTGCTGCCAACAACCTTCCGACCTTTTTGCTTCTGTCCAGCCTTCGAGTTCAATAGATAAACAAACAAAATACATTAGTTTTGATTGATAAGACAATCATGTCATTCATCAATCCGTCAAGTTCTTGGCTACTTTAAAAAGTATAAAGAGTCGTATTGGCGTTCCAAGAATAAATGCGTCTGAGTCTGAGACTCGTGTAAGGCAGGGCATCACGAAAGCTAGTTTGTCGTTCATTATTTTAATTGATTAAGCAATTATAGAATTCACTTATGTCAATGCACGAATAATCAAGGCACAAGGTCAAGGTGTGACTAATAAAATGCCGTACTTGGTTTGCTGGCTTTTGCTTTTTTTGACCTCGATGCGGAGTTGGTCTTCCTCCACCTCGACGTTGTTGTTGCAATCCGACTTTTGCTCCTTTTCTTCCGGTTTTAAAATCGCCTTGCTTCCTCTTTACTTTTATGTAATCATCTACAGAAGAATAAAATAAAATATGTTAAGTTCGTTAATATCTAAATTATTAAACAACAAGTAATATATCGATACACATTCCACATTCATGAACATGTGTTATGAGTATGAGAATTATGACTTACCAAGTGATAACGAAACTCCACCGTCAGCCATTTTACAGACTCTGAACTTGCAGTAGTACAATATTACAAATTCAAATGTAACGTGATTATAAAAATCGACATGCGTTGTCCCTCTTTACTGTTTGTTTTATTGTTTTTTAAGTCAAGTATCAACACTTCCTTTTCCTTGTGTGTTATGTTCAAGTGATCCAGTCAGTCCAGAGTTGCCAGTTCACAATTGGATGATATGAGAAACTAAAATTCAAATTTATAATTAATTTATAATATTCAATATGACGTACAATATTTATGTTTTCAACACTCCAATCCAAACTCTATCTATATTCTATAATAATTTTGAATTTCAATGTTTTATTTCTTATTTAATTTGTATTCAAATAATAATATTCAATTTCAAATTTGCAATTCAATATTCAATTGCATTGAATATTCTGTATTATTGGTGATTGGATTCTATGTGCAATGTTGAATGTCAAATGTCAAATGTTGAATGTGCGATGTGTAGTAGATTGTAGATGTAATACATAATATTGAATTGAATATCAAATATATACATTTCACATCATTTCACATTTTTGATTTTATGCATTCTTTTAATTATTTGCTCTTTTACCTTTGAATTTTGAGTTTGAATTTGACGACGAAGACTGAAGACAAAGACCAGACCAAATTACAATTCACAATTCAAATTAAATTCAATTCAATAATTCAAAATTAAATTCATGACACATGAGCAATGAGCTTATCAGTTATCACAACGTCACAAGTATCAAGTCAAAGTGTGAAGTGTGAAGTGTCACAAGTCACAACTCACAACTCTGGCTTTATGAGAACGAATTAGAATAACGGATGCTATTCAAAATGTATGCTAAGTACTGAATTCAACTGAATTATAATTAAAATTTAAATTATGAATGAATACACAACAAAACTCAAGTATGAAGTATTGTAATTTGCAAACTCTGTGAAATAATCATTCTATACTATATTTTGAATTTTGTGCTGAAAATCCAATGTTGCTTTTGCTTTGTCCTGGTGTTGCTGTTTGTGTGTGTGCTGTGCTGATTCGTCTCGTGGAAGTGGAATAGAGAGATGAACAAAATCAACCAGCAGCAACCTAAATAAAACCAAACCTCAACTAAAAAAAAACTCTGAGAAGTGAAGGGAGAGAAAGAGAGTATTTTTGATTCGAGTTTCGAGTTAGCAAACAACCAGATGGAGTGCAGTTGGGGCCGTCTGGTGGAGAACGGATCACAACTGAATTAGAAGCAAAGTTTGCGTAGAGCCCGAGCTGCACTCTTTCTCCTGCTCAAGAGAGCTATTTCCACTCACTCGGCCTGCTGCCATTGCTCTTCCTCGGTGCACGTTGGTCAATTCTTATTCAGAAGTAGAAGTCCTCTCGAGTAAATTCCTCCGGCATGGTAAGTCCCTTTTACTAATTTTTTCTTAATCATAATTACTTGGTTTTCGAACATAGTAGTGGCTCTTAATTAGTGGAGCGGGTAAGCACGTCGATACGGTCTTCATTAGTCGTTTTCGATTGTATTTCCTGTTGAAAATTGACTTTCTGAAAGGGTTTTTATTAGACATCAAATTCAATATTATAAGCGGCTTGCTGAAAAGTAGAGTTGAGTGATAGTTGAACTATTTGAAGCGTGCATTAGTTATTCTGCCATTCACCATTCTGCATGCAGCTTGCCACGTTCAAAGGAAATTAGTCTTAGTTTTTATTGTTCGAAATCTCAGAAAGGTTGAACGGGTGAAAGTCGAAGGTATTAAATCATAAATTAACTTGAAATACAAACTACGCTCGTTTCCTTCACCTTATTACCTTTGACTTTTTGCTTTTAAGTTTGTAAACTTCAAACTTTGAACTTGATTAATTTCATATTTTCTTTCCATCTATCTTTATAATATTCATTATGCATTACATTCAGATTTCAGATTCAACATCAACATGTTGAAATTTGTGATAAAAGTATAACGAAACGAGCATTAGCTAAAAAATTTTGGAATTACATAGGCTCGTGGTCCGAAGAAACATTTAAAGCGGCTTAATGCCCCAAAGACATGGATGCTGGACAAAATGGGGGGTGTTTACGCCCCCCGGCCCAGCACCGGTCCACACAAGCTTCGGGAATCCCTGCCCCTCGTTATTTTTCTTCGTAATCGTCTGAAGTACGCCCTCACCAAGCAAGAGGTAACTAAGATCCTTATGCAGCGACTCATCAAGGTTGACGGACGGGTCCGCTCCGATCCCACATTCCCTGCGGGATTCATGGGTTAGTACAATATTTAACAGTATGATTTAGTGCGAATTTTAGTGTTAAATATTTAAAATTTAATTTTTCTTGTAATGCAGATGTCATTCAAATCGAGAAGACGAGCGAAAATTTCCGACTCATCTACGATGTCAAGGGAAGATTCACTATCCACAGAATCACGAACGAAGAAGCCAAGGTATGTGCCAATGTCATGTTTGAGGATTCAAAAATAAATCGTATGTCATTAATTAATTGACCATCGGTTAAATTTTCAATGTGTTTGTAAAACTTTTATTTGTCTATACAGTACAAACTGTGCAAGGTCAAGCGATTGTGTATGGGACCCAAGGGAGTACCTTTCTTGGTTACCAACGACGGGCGCACCATCCGATACCCTGAACCTCTCGTAAAAGTTCATGATACCATCCAGGTCGACATTGCTACTGGAAAGATCATCGACTTCATTAAATTCGACGTTGGTAAGTTAATATATTAGTGGTGGGTTGAGGAAGTGATTATTTTCATGATGTTTCTAATTTCAGGCATAATCCAATGATCGAATCTGATTATAACACGAAATTTCTGATCAAATATAATATATCTGGTAAACTTTTTGGTGGATATTATTAGTAGTTTCTGAGTTCGGTTTTATTTTTCTTCATAGGAAACTTGTGTATGATTACTGGAGGTCGTAATTTGGGTCGTGTAGGAACTGTTGTCAGCCGAGAGCGACATCCTGGATCTTTCGACATTTGTCACATCAAGGATTCCGTAGGTCACGTTTTCGCCACCAGGTAAATCCTACTTTGCAATTTTTTGCAATTTGCATTTGCCCCTATCGAAGACCGTTTGGTTCAATACAATAATCTTTCGGATCAATGTGTGGGCAATATTAATGTAAAAACAGCTCTCAACGGTCGCATGTTTGCTACTGTATGCATTAAAGTGCATTACCATGAGAGTTGACAGAAAAACTGCAACCATAATTTTCAATAATATTCGGTTTGGGTTTGTTTTATGCTGTACCATTTCTAATATTTTTTTGTATATTTATAGGTTGAACTATGTCTTCATTATCGGTAAAGGAAACAAGCCCTACGTCTCATTACCCAAAGGAAAGGGTATTAAACTGACCATCAGTGAAGAGAGGAATAAGCGTATTGCTGCGAAGGCTGCGGCAGCGGTTTAATTTGTATCTGTTTTTCAGACTTTTCTTCAATAAATGAGAAGAATTTAAAAGTAACGAATTTTTAGTTGCCTTATATGATTGTGCTTTATTTTATAGTTGTTCATGTGGTTTGATTTTTCAACTGATCGCCTCACGTCTTTTGATGATAGGTATATTGCAATCACACATCATTTAGCCATTTCATAATACATACTTATACTATACATACACACCCAGTGCAGTGGGTGATTCCTTCAAATAATCAGCATAGCGCTGCATCATTTTAATTGGGTACATATTGGTTAACTATTCGGTATTCAGCTTTGATGAGAAGAACACGAAATCATCGAATGCATGGTCTCTGAGCATATTGCGAGACTCGGTTTTTGAATTAGAAATTCAATAGAGATTGCTCTGCTACGAACTACACAATTGTTTTGAATTTTATGATCGGTTAAATAGTGAATGCATGCATGGGGTCAATGTTACAGGTCAGATCAAGCGACTCGGACTCGTGTTTAAGACTAGATTTAATAGAGCGATTAGCAATAGGAAGACACAAAATGTGCAATTAAAGTTAAAAAAAAGTATAAGATTCGAAAATGTTATATTTTTTTGTCCCCACCCCCAGTGACCCCAACCCCTGTACTTGCACCTGAATATAAGCAAATAGGGTGACAAATTATGATTTACCCCATACAAATACAACAGCCACTAATTTGTAATTACAATAGCAAATCAGTGTACCGTTTCTTGTTTCATTTGGATTATCGAAAGCTCAATATGACTACAGCAATGCCTATAATAATAACATGTTTGGATTTTAAAGTTAAATTATAACTGGAAAAAACGTACGTACTCAAAGGATAATTTAAACCCATTTCACGATGAAATTATACATTATAAATGTAATGTGAATGTCATCGTGAAGTGGGCCTGCCTCTTAAAGAATATCTAACATTTAACCGTATCGGGTCGGGTCACATAGTAATGTACATAGACATAGCAATGTATAAGTACACAAAAGGTTTCGAAATTGTTATTGATTGATAATGTTGTTCATCGTATATAATACTAGCCTATCACGGACGCTTCGCGTCCGCTCATAGTCTAGGAAGGTGCCTCTTGGAATAGCAATGTCAGGTTTTAAAAAATCATAGCAGTGAATGTTTCCGGCTCAAATAAACCGTCCAACGTTGTAGTAATGTATCGTAGATGTGGCGTTTTTATAACGTTTTATGCACATCGAAACTGTTCTTCAACATGTTAAACGTGAAAACTGTGTTTTGAAATGTTCAAAATATATACATTTTTGAAAATCTCACATTGCCCCAATCATAGAGTTAAGTTACATACGTTTTTTTAAAGCGCTTGTTCATAGCATTCGAATGACGTATCACACATATAGGTTTGTAGTTTGACCTCTTTGACCACTCCCCACTGGTCAAGGGGTGATCCCACCCAAAATTTATATGCACCATTGAATAGCCATTGACAATAGCTTACCATCGATGTCGATCGATCACACATGGGGTGTTAGTATTTGAAAAAAATGCTGACCTTTGACCTTACCTCCTTGACCTTTGACCTATATGGCCCAGAACGAACTTGACCTCCGCTCTAACGTCCTTAATAAGTTCCCGAAAGAAAAAATTAAAATATCGAGCCGTTCGCCCGTAATCGTGCTCACGGACGGACAGACAGACGGACACCAGCTCATTCGCATAATGTATCTACGATACACAATAATTTGACCGTTTGACCTTTACCGAACGCCAGTAAGGCTGAACCCTTTTTAACGGTTGCCCTTAGCTCTTAAGAATGATTTGATGGAATTCAAACTTTTAGACAACGCTGGGTCGTGAGATTTAAATTTTGTGGCCCATAACTACTATAAGAGGGATTTAACAATTTGACCGTGTGATCTTTCCCGAACGCCAGGATCGCGGAAACTTTTTTGACGGTTTGCGGTTACCCCCTAGGCAGGATTTAAAGGAATTCAAATTTTTCGACTCTTCTGGGTAAGGTCAACGGATTTGAATTTTGTGGCCCAAAACTACCATAAGTAGAAATTAATAAACCGTCCAACGTTATAGTAATGTATCGTAGATGTGACGTTTTTATAACGCTTTATGCACATCGAAACTGTTCTTTAACATGTTAAACGTGAAAACTGTGTTTTGAAATGTTCAAAATATATAAATTATTAAAAATCTCAAAGTGCCCCAATCATAGAGTAAAGTTACATACGTTTTTTGAAAGCACTTGTTCATAGCTTTCGAACGACGTATCACACAGACATGTTTGTAATTTGACCTCTTTGACCCCTCCCCACCGCTCAGAGGGTGACTCCACCCCCATATCATATACATCATTGAATAGCCCTTGACCGTAGCTTTCCATCGATGTATCACACATGGGAGGTTGTTATTTGAAAAAATGTTGACCTTTGACATTTCCCCCCTTGACCTTTGACCAACATGGCCCCCGAACGAACTTGAACTCCGTTTAAATGTCCTCAATAAGTTCCCGAAAGAAAAATTTCAAAATATTGAGCCGTTCGCCCGTAATCGTGCTCACGGACGGACAGACAGACGGACAGACAGACGGACACCAGCTCATTCGCATAATGTATCTACGATACATAATAATTTGACCGTGTGACCTTTCCCGAATGCAAGTAATGCTGAACCCTTTTCAACGGTTGTTCTTAGCTTTTAAGAATGCTTTAAAGGAATTCAAACTTTACGACTGTGCTAGGTCGTGAGATTTGAATTTTGTGGCCCATACTATTAAGAGGGATTTAACAATTTGACCCTGTGATCTTTCCCGGACGCAAGTAATGCTGAACCCTTTTTAACGGTTGCTTTTAGCTTTTAAGAATGATTTGATAGGATTCAAACTTTTAGACAACGCTGCGCTGGGTCGTGAGATTTGAATTTTGTAGCCCATAACTACTATTAGAAGGATTTAATAATTTGACCGTGTGACGTTTCCCCAACGCCAGTAATGCTGAACCCTTTTTAACGGTTGCTCTTAGCTTTTAAGCATGATTTGATAGGATTCAAACTTGCCGACTACGCTGGGTCGTGAGATTTAAATTGTATGGCCCATTACTTCTATAAGAGGGATTTAATAATTTGACCGTGTGACCTTTCCCGTACGCCAGGATCGCTTAAACTTTTTTGACGGTTTGATATTACCTCTTAAGCAGGATTTAAAGGAATTCAAACTTTCGGACAACGCTGGGTCGTGAGATTTAAATTGTATGGCCCATTACTTCTATAAGAGGGATTTAATAATTTGACCGTGTGACCTTTGCCGTACGCCAGGATCGCTTAAACTTTTTTGACGGTTTGATATTACCTCTTAAGCAGGATTTAAAGGAATTCAAACTTTCGGACAACGCTGGGTCGTGAGATTTAAATTTTATTGCCCATTACTTCTATAAGGGGGATTTAATAAATTGACCTTGTGACCTTTCCGGAACGCCAGGATTGCTTAAACTTTTTTGACGGTTTGATATTACCTCTTAAGCAGGATTTAAAGGAATTCAAACTTGCCGACTACGCTGGGTCGTGAGATTTAAATTTTATGGCCCATAACTTCTATAAGAGGAATTTAATAAATTGACCTTGTGACCTTTCCGGAACGCTAGGATCGCTTAAACTTTTTTTACGGTTTGCCATTACCTCTTAAGCAGGACTTAGAGAAATTCAAACCTTCCGACAACGTGTGAGATTTAAATTTTATGGCCCATAACTTCTATAAGAGGGATTTAATAATTTGACCCTGTGATCTTTCTCGAACGCCAGGATCGCTTTAACTTTTTTAACGGTTCCCTCTTACTTCTTGAAAAAGAATTGAAGGAATTCAAACTATCCTACAGGGCTGGATCGTGAGATTTAAATTTTATGGCCCATTACTTCTTTAAGAGGGATTTAATAAATTGACCTTGTGACCTTTCCGGAACGCCAGGATCGCTTAAACTTTTTTGACGGTTTGATATTACCTCTTAAGCAGGATTTAGAGGAATTCAAACTTGCCGACGACGTGGGTCGTGAGATCGAATGTACTAATGTATGGTAGAACGCTACATACACATCGAAACTGTTTTTGAACATATTCTTTCACATTGCAAACTGTGTTTTGAAATGATTAAAATACATGAAATATTGATAATCTCAATTTGCCCCAACCATAGAGTAAAATTACATACATCATTCGAAAGCACTTGATCATAGCTTTCGAATGACGTATCACACATATATGTTTGTAATTTGACCTCTTTGACCCCTCCCCGCCGGTCAGGGGGTGACCCCATCTTAACCCCTCTGAGCTTGGACCTAGAGGGCCCCTAAACGAAATTGACCTCGGTTTTAATGTCCTCTGACCTTTGACCTAGAGGGCCCCTAAACGAAATTGACCTCGGTTTGAATGTCCTAAATAGATAACCGAAAGAAAAATTTCAAATAGTTAAGCCGTTCTTGAGTTATGGCATTTACAGACAGACAGAGAGACACCGAAGCATAAACATTATATATCTACGATACATAATAATTTCACCGTGTGACCTTTCCCGAACTCTACATCGTAAAATATCGAAAAGTTCCCCAACCATACACCAAAATAACATACACCACTTTAAAGTATTGGATCATGCCTTTCGAATGACGTTTCACTTTCACACGTATATGTTTGCACTTTGACCCCTACTTTTGAAACTGAAAATATGTACGAAATATTTAACATCATTGAACCTATTTGACCCCTTCCCGGGTTATCACACACAGAAATCGAATACATCTTTCAATAGCCCTTGATAATAGCTTTCCATCCATGTATCACACATGAAGGGTTACTTTGATCCCTTGACCTTGACACGGTCAAAACCGTTGAAATTTCGAAAACATAATGTGCTATATCGAGTCACATCTCTTTCCACTGATAAACTCTTTGGCTTTTCCGAATTTTGAAAGTTTAAGGAGTTCGGGTGTGGGACCTGTAGGTCAGGGTTATAAGGGAATAGAGATGAATTGGTATTGCATGGCAATGGCATGTGGGTTGGTTTAGTAATTAAATATTAGACAGTATGTTAATAAAGATTTTTCGTTTCAATTTAACTATTTAGACTCTTCCCTTCCCTGTCACCTGTGGTATTTGGCTATTGTTGCTCCCTTGCAAATACTGGGAGTCATTCGGCACTCAAATTGCGTCGCAATGGGCGTGTCGGGTATACCAAATAGTGGAGGAGTCATTTAGAAATCAAATCTTAATTTGCGAATTTGTCGTATCGCGAGGTCACACCCCCTGATGTTGGTTATTTTTTTGGGGAGGGTGGCCCAAATGCGTAACGTTTTTCCTTTGCATACAGGAGTAATTGCCTTTATCTATTCAATCTACGATACGCAATATTAACATTATATTTAATTCACGTTTTATTTTATAACTTCAAAAGGCGGTGTGGTATGACATAGGTAACCACACGGTTGGATACCGACGGTCATTGTGATTCGATTGATATATCACATGACCTAGTTGTGCCGTTTTTTACACAGGACCCTTACGAAGGGACCCCTTGGGGGTGTGTCCAGGGACCTGAAATATAGCCTAACGGCGTCTCCTGTAGATATACTTTGGATACCCGTCTCGATCCTTACTGTCAGATTTCCGGTTAGGGAGGAGATATGGCGTATACCATTAACACGGGAGCTCATTATTATAAAGATTGATTGACAATTAATTACACGAAGTTTTCTCTAAAGTGTAGACATTGGATATATATATATAGGTAAAAGTTATAGTGAATGCATAACAAATATCCATGATACGCTAGATTGTTGTTTGTATTTTAATTTCAATTGTATATTGAACTTGAGTTAGACAAAAGGACTGGTGAAACTAAAAGTTTCACACATCCACAACCATCTTTTTATGGATGTCTGTATTTCCAACAACACTGCAGAATTCTTGGAAGGATATTTTTCCATCTTCATCTTTATCTGCAAACAAGATTGTCTTGTCCACTATTTGTTGTAGCTGGGTATCTTTCAAGTTGTTACCGACCATCATTTTCAAAACCTTAAATTCAAAATTTGTTTTGTCGGTCATTGTCAATACTCGTCCCTAAAATGTACGATTAGGATTTTTTTTGTTTTTACCTGAAAAAGTTCTCCGTTTGAGATATATCCATCGTTGTCCATGTCGTAAATCCGGAAAGCAAAGCGCAGTTTAGATTCCTTGTCTCCTTTTACGCTGAACTGGGAAACCCCTTGGATGAATTCTGAAATGAGGTGAGAGGTTTTTAATTTAGTTTGTCATAAAATAATAGTGTATAGTGTGTGTAATCTAGTAATACAGTTTAAAAGACGGGAAGTTAACTTGTTCATATTTGGGTTCCGGTCCCAGTACGGTTAACTTACCCTTAAAATCGACTTCTCCATTGCCGTCGGCATCAAAAATATCTATAACCCGCTGCACTAACGGATTTTGTTGTAGCTCGGGTAAGCTCATAAATTCATCAATAGACAGGGAACCAGAATTATCCAAATCCAACTTTCGGAATCGCTTACCCAACCGCTTGATTTCATCAGGGTCGACTAGAGTTAAACAAATCCAACTTTAACTTTCTGATTCGGGCAATTTATTAAAAATTAACAGCACTTTCAATAGAGGCTATTCCGAAATACTTACAGTGAGAGCACATTTCTCCTTGGAGCGATACTTCGTTACCCTAAAAGATTAAACAAAACAATAAATTCATCATCCTATAAAATTCATATTTATTTTTCACCGTACACCGTATAATCTATAATCTTTTGTCGGATGGGCACTATGGCACAGGCTTCTAACTAAACTAGAAACGCATTCAAAAATTGTAGATGTCAAGATGATTTAACTAAACTGACCCTAGGTCGGTATGCCTTCGAGTTTGAACTACTAGTTCCTGCGCTAGCACTTGGAACCGGTGCAATGGAATGTGCTGTAGCTCGATTACCACTCTTGGGGTCGTGAACCTCTACAACGCTTTTAGCTTTAGACTTTGATAAGGGGGGAGCCAGTAGTGGTGGTTCTTTTTTCACTGGAACTGGAGCTGTTGGCTTTTTGGGCTGGGGTGACGATATTGAACGGTTATTTGCCAAAACAGAGGCAGCAGCGGTAGCCGTTGTCATTTTAGAATTAGTGCGAGTTTGGGGATTGGTTTTATGGTTATTATTAGGCATGATGAAGTTTGGGTTCAATTTCGACGTCTACGATAATTGCCTTCTTTGTGGGAGCATATACAAGTATACAACGTATGCAACAATTGAAAATAAGCAACATGTGACATGACGAGTGACGACTTTAGAAAAGGAAGGTGCTTCAAGCGGCCAAAGGGGCCCGTCACCAAGCCAACCCAAATTGCGATCCTGCAAATTGCAGATTTATTTAGTCATGAAAGGCTCTAAAGATGTATAGCGACCGGTCTCTAGGTCTTTAGTAGAGTATTGTTTTTAGGGCCTTGGAGTCAAGGTACGTGAAGTCAGATTTTGTACTTATGTATCAGTCACGCTACCTCATAATCATAACGATCTCAATTCACGTCCATTGATATAAAGTAGACGCTAGCCAGGATTGCTTGACAACGAGCGTTCCAGTTCCAGGACTGACGTTTCGTGAGACCTCCAATGTCAAGCAATCCTTGATAGTTGATACTGACCAAGGGGGCAAAAAGATTTCGACTAATATATAATAATAAGGCAGGTAATGATGAAAATTAAAATCTTCGATCGAATTTAATATCCTCAGCCTCGTCTGCCTTGGACCACTTGGAACTTGGACGCTATATTATCCAATGGGTACTTCAAATTCAGATTTTAGTTTCATTCCGCCTCGTATTTTTTAATAATAATCTTTAAGTGAAAAATAAAACGAAAAATTCGTCCCCGCTCATTCGCCACATCGCTATCTTCCATATTCGCATAAGTATTATTTTATCAGTTTATGTATTTAGTACCTATAATGCCTTAGTTAGAATATATAGTTCAGTGCCCTTTTCGACAATTTTCTAATTGAACTGCTACAATACGGTTTGTATGCATACCGCCTATTGTCTAAATTGTCCATTGAATTATAAAAAATATAAAGCGTCATAGTGGTAGTACGCACCATTTTGATTCAACTTTGTTTCCAGCCAGTACGAAATTGACAATTAGAAGCTTCGAGTTGGATTCGCGGCGGCGGCAGGCTGGAATATGTCCAATTGGTGAAAGTGAAAGTTATGAATTATGATGATCTCGCCTGGCCAATCCTTTGTTGGGAGCCTGTAGAAAGAAAAAACAATACTTTTCATTAAGTTTATAAAATAAAATAAACCCTTCTGAATCTATAAATAATTACTAAACTAAAACGAAACCCATATTGAGATGGATCATAGTCATAGACGGTCGAAAGGTTGCACAATGTTTCAGTACAGTTCATAAATGACAAATTAATGTTTAAAATTAGTAATTGAAATTTGCCATCGTAAGTGGCCCTTAATTTGCTTAATCCCGTAAGCTTTAATAGGCTATTATACACACTTATGTCATATTTGCAGCCGTAATCTCTAGTCGTAGTCGCTAAGTCGTACGATCTCGTGTTCATGATTAAATGTCAAAATGTGGAAATTCGTTGACTTCGTTCAAGGTTCCAGCATAAATCGTTATTATTGATATTCAATATTTGTCAACAAATAAAAATTCTGTCTGAAAGTTTGAATTTTAAAGCCCAAACCTACAATCTGGCTTTGACTTCTGTCCTGACCATTCCGATCCGACCTAGTCCATATAGTCTAACGGAATGCAGAAGAAAGATCTATATTACTTTTGGCTTACAAAATACTTATTATTAGCTACAAATTATATTAAATTCTATAAAATATGACGTTGGATGGAGAAAGAAAAGAAAGGGAAAGTCTTTGTAATTTGTACCGAATCTTCGAAATGAACAATGAACCGTAGCTAGTGTGTCAGCTTAGCTGCTTAGCCTTTATAAAAATAGCAAGCATTGTTATTCGAGTTATCAAGTTATGAAGTGAAGACAGACTAAGACTAAATGTATATATATATATGTATTGAATAATAAGAAAAAAACAAAGTAATTTGACTTTCTTTAGTCATTATTAAAAAAAGTCAAATAGTCATCGTATGAACGACAAACAAATAAATTTTAAAAGAAACAATTTTCTTTTGTTTTTAGTTTCTCGTGTTTTGAAAACAAAAAGCGTTAGAAAAGTTCGAGTTGATGTTTTAATTAATAATTATCTACCTTGAAATGGACTGCCTATGCCTTGAACCTGAATCTCCGTAAATGTCTAACAATTTGCCCGTAAAGGAAAAACGGATATGGCATTAAGGGAATATACGGATAGAAATAGATCTTTTACTTCCTTGATTCCACAAATTATTTTTGATTGTTTCCCGAGGAGATGACTTTCTCCTTGAAATATTATCGTGTGTGGTTACTATATTTCTGCCAAGCAACTGAGGTTACCCGACTGATCACCTTCTTCTATACGAGATTACGAGGATACATATACATGTAGTATTGCATAATATCATAGGATTTTTAGTATATAGGAAGCTAAACTTGTACTTCTTTCTCTGTGTGAGCGCATGTATTGATCTGCGGAATATTGACTTCTTTCTCAGCCGTATGTATTTCGCCATAAGCCAAAAACCCAGCCTATTTCTCCATTTATCCTGTCCTATAGCAGGTACACAGCTACTAGCTACACTTTCGCAATTCTTACGCTTCCTCATCAACTCATCATCAACATTGGCATTATTGTGGCATTGCATTGTATTGCAACCAGCTCACAGGGGAACCTTGTCAGATGTACTCCGATTTCCTTCAAACTTATTGCTTCATTTAATATATGAACATCGTTCAACTACGTTGTATCTTGCATGAAAAGATTGGATCCACATATGACTAAAATCGATGTGTAGTAAAGATTGATGAGATGAGAATATGCTTGGGTTTTTTATTCGACGTTTCGGGCATGGCAGAGTGAAAGATAAAAAGGTCCATTTTACATGCATTTAGTTAGATAAGAAAAGTCTCAGATTGGTTTTTATTTAACCAGTACTATTTCAAAACTATTTTAGTCACTAATAGTTCCAATGTTAAATTTTAAAGATTTTAGCTGGTCTCTAGCAAATGAAAGCCAATCAATGTTAAGTACATCTGACGTCTGACAAGTTCCCCTTTTTTTAAAGTAAATTCTACAGAGAGAGAAATAGAGACCCTTCTTGCCTTGCAAATTCTTACGCTTTTGCAGATGCAATGCATATCTGAGTCTGAACCGAACCGAATGTAACTTTGAAAGCATTCATACACATACATGGATCGAAGTCAGCCATATATTTATTTTAGTACGCTTTTGAAATTTAGTGAAAACCTTTGTGAGTCAAAACACTTAGTGAATTGCTTGCGTGTGCAGTTGGTTGTTGCAGAGGGGTTCAAATACTCATCATTTATTTTTATGCCAGTAATTTTTCTTTAAAAAAATAGCATTGACGTTTAGTTCAATTAAGTAATTAAACTTAGCCATTCTTGTTGTTGATCAGGTTGCGGTTGGTATGAGTATGAGCCGGTGTTCGATGTTTAACCTCGATAGATCATGAATGTCATGATTCCGAGATTTCAATTTTAAGACGAGATCTGAATTCTGAATGATGTCATTTGATGAATTTTGTAGTAATTTCGTGGGAAATGTAACCATTTCTGCTCTAAAGATAGTTAGAGTAACTCCAACAGATAAACACTTTTGTTAATAGATATGGATAGTATAATTTTTTAAGGTTTTATTACTGTAATGGCAATGGCATACGTGTAATGGGCCTCAATTTGGAAGGAATTTAGGCTGTTTTTAATCTGCAACTTACTGCGATGAATGTCATTGCATTTTGTTTACATTAGCCTGTCAATTTAATTTGAATTCGGCTCAATAATAATTAAATTGGCTCCTCGTCGGTTAACGATATGAAAATGAAGTATCTGGGTCAGACCACATCAATAAAGCTGTACCATTGCGCTTCTAAATTTATTATTCACGCGTCGTTTTTTTATTATTTTTCTGCGATACTAATTTTCTTTACGTGTTTTTCGGTTTTTGATTTCGGGTAAAATCCGATTAAAAAACCGAAATCGGAGTTTTCGAACTGTTTACATTTTTATTTTCTGTATGAAAATCCCAACAATTTACGGTGCCTATGCCCATAAGGGAACTATTTAACCAGCCATGATGTAAAGATTTTAATTTTCAAATTTTCGAATTTTCAAATTTCTGAAGGTAAGCAATGTTATTTTGGGGTATTGGGTATATTTTTGCCCCCGACCATTCCCCGATTTTCGCAACAGCAATAATGTCAGGAATAACCTAAAATTATAGATTCTGAAAACCCCATTTGGGGAATGTTCGGGGGCAAAAAGTTATTGAAGAAAATCAATTTAAGAAAAATACTAATATATCACTGCATTAATTAACCTTCAGAAACACTTAGATCTAAGTGTTTCTGAAGGTTCCCCTATTTTTAGGCATAGATCTGTAGGCAGATTGTCTATATTGCGATTGCAAATTGCAATCAGAGATCAAAATCATTATTAGCTAAACTACCCTTGATCTAAATGGTAAGCTGATAAATCTGGTTATATGGACAGTTGCACAGGGCGCAGGGATGACGTTGACGATATGACGTGAGGACCGATGTCAACAATGAGGGGAATATGTGATGACAGATGACGATGAGAGCTTGAGCAGGCCAATCCTTTATTGCATGTGCCCTAAATTGTTTTCCATTTGCTTGTATTCATGAATAACAGATAACGGTATCATTATCGACTCTCATAAGTCATATATGAATACCACATTATATGTTATAGTTAATCAAACGCCATTCATTTTGTCACAATGGTAAAAAAAGTTGAATTTGTTTGGTATATTCGTGATGTTATTTGCACTTCATTCTCGGTTCATTCGTAAATTTACAGAATCTAATCTCATCAATTTCAATTTCATTGTAATAATTGATAGTAGCCGTACTGCCTTTGTTGACGTTTGTTTTGTACTTGTTATATATTATTGCTATCAATCGGCTTTCGTCCCGTGTTTCAGAGAGATTATCGAGTTTTCTTTATTTTGTGAACCAATTCATATTTATTTGGTATTCAATTGAAATTACAAACTGGTTGATGCACATCATTTTTTATATTCTTAATAAAAGTTAAAATTCGAAACGTAACGAAATTAACTGATTGGCAAATTCAAATTATATCCATTAGTATTGACTATCCTAAGCAACTGGATCTGGTATCTGGTGTCTGTCTGCATCTCTGTTTTCAATCAATCCCAAAGGTATTATCAGGTAACTTACTGAAATTACTGATTTTTTAAAATTATTAGTTGATAGAAAATTATAGTAACATTGAATGAGTGAGCAGCGCCAGTGTCATATCTGGACTTTCACTCTGACTTTCACTTAGGCATTATGGCGAGTTCGGTGAGGAATCGATCACGTAACTTTTTTAATGACATTTTTTCATGACCAGGCTACACCCCCATTCTTGAATCTTGGGATGCATATTAATACTGTTAATTACCTGTTATGGCTTGTGACCATATATATTATAGATATGGATTGTCCTGTGACCCACCAGTCTACTATTAATTCATAAAAGATCGAAAAACAGAAAAAAATAATTCCAGGGGAAAAGGGTTTCTAGGGGAGGGTGCACTTAAAACAATTAAACAAGATACTGTCTTCATCATAATTAAAATTCAACGGTGTTTATTTCTTAATATTGAAATATCGCTGCCCCAGCCGGCAGCCATCCAAGCGACATGATCCAACGTTACTTTCGAGATATTCTTGATTCTAATTACCGTAAATATTGAAATTCCATAGCTTTATTCCATTTCCCTTTGCTCCTAAATGTTAAATAAATGAGTAAATGTTAATGTTTAGCTATTAAATATATGTTACGGTCAGGCAACATCATACGTTATCAAGTACTACCCGGATACGGATGGTCAAAAGACATTAAATTTAACTTATCTGACTAATTTAAAATAGAGTTTCAAATATACTCCAAAATTTTATTCAATTATGGACATTGAATTGTAAAATTTTCGTTTTTTAGATCACAATACGGACTTATAGCTTAATGTCTTTAAAACCGTTTGTCGTTCATTTAGGAATCTAAATCCAATTTCGCAATTCCAATTCAATTCAATTATTTTTTCTAATGGACCTTCTATTCTATTACGACATTTGAATGTAGTCGAAAGCCTCTTCTGCCGGCCGGGGTGGCGATATTTCGATATTAAGAAATAAACACCGTTGAATTTTAATTATGATGAAGACAGTATCTTGTTTAATTGTTTTAAGTGCACCCTCCCCTAGAAACCCTTTTCCCCTGGAATTATTTTTTATTTCATTCTTTTTAGTGATTTTTTTTCTCAAAGTACCTAATTATGATTATATTTGGCATAAAAGGATATAGAAGCGTATATTATGTTTAAACGTGGGTTTAGTATGCCTGTCACTAAGCAACTATACTTTATCTCACGTGTGTGTTTAAAGCTTATATGCAATTCAAATTCTATGCAAACTGGTTTTTTCAAAAATTCGTATCTCAAAATATTATCAATAGAATTTAAAAAACTTTTTTTCAGAATTTAAAGAAGTAAGTGCGATTCAATAATTTCAATAACCGGGCTATGACAGATCAATGCAAATGAGGTTTTAAGCGATTTTAAAACTTAAAATTGAGTTTTGAGCATGAAGGGAGATAATTTTTGAACTTTTGACCTTCGACCGGTACATGTACGCTTGATGACAATTCCGAATAAAAAAACCGCGACCATTTTGGTCAACGGACTAAGGCTGTAGGTCATCATCAATTTTGGAGGGGTAGGGGTGAATGCATATCTAGGGCTAGGCCCGTAACCGTTGCTATGGTTACTTTTCGCCTCCCCTAGAAAAAACTCCATACTTCCAAGTTTCAACCTCGTCTGTCCGTGTGTCCGTTTACGCTCTATCTAACTTCCGAATCCAAACGGTGAAAGTTTTTTGAACAGTTTTCGAATTTCAATCCTGCATTTGACTACTTTCCAGCTAAATACAAATTTGAACTAATCGATGGCACCCTTGACTCAAAAAATATTTATTTAAATCTAAACACTTCTATACCAAACCGCTCCCACAAGTCAGTAAGTCAGTATCAGTAACGACTCATTAGTACATGATGTACATGTATTAATATTTTGAAATGTTTCGTTTTGGTTTCACTTTCGACTCTTCCTTACCTTACATTTCGTTTGCAACGCTTTCTATTATAAAGGTAGATATAATATATAGTGCAGTGGACACCGATGCTTTACAATTAAAAGCACCCAATAAAATAAATAGGCTATTTTATGGACAGAAGTTGGACGGATGGCTTAGAAAATACATAGGTTCAATAGATTGTCATTAGATTTATTTGAAATTTATATACCTTATCAAGAGATTTATAGATACATATATTATACAGAAACCGTAGCAGTGTCGTTCAAATTCAGTACAAAGTTGTAGTCATAAACGTAATTCCACGACGAGGTATATACCAAAGGAGTCCGGTGACCCGTGTCCTAAACCCATGCATAATATCCCCATACAAGCTCGCGTCACGGACAAGTTGTTCAAATTCAAAAAGTACCACTTTACAACGGCTCGTTTAGCGTTTTATTGAAAAAGTCCTAATGCCCCAACCCCAACCTGGTATGACAATTAGCGATTGCAATCTTATCGAAGCGATGAGCGATTGAAATTGAACCCATTTACTTCACATAATATGTGGTATTATCGGTATTATGCATGGCCATAATGCGTTAATAATGACGATCCAGTGATGATGCGCTTGCCATCAAGGTTTACAATTAGATAATATCATATATATGTATATAGAGAAAATTTAGATCTAGTTCGGTGCATAATACAGACAGACGTTCAGATATAATTGAAAAAAATTATCTAACATGCTACACATATTATTAGGTTTACGTGCATAAATAAATATGCACTGAAATAAATTAAACTAAAGACGTAACAGTTGCAACTGCAAGACGTATACACACGTAGACGGTCAATCACGGCATATACACACGACTTGGAGGCTTGGATTACTTGGATATCCATCCATTTGGATAATTGATATTAAACTTGGGATACCTTTTCCACCTTCTTTTTATCTACATGATTCAGCATTACATAACCTTGTCCGTGGGTTTGACCAATCTTTGTATTAGACTCGCTCAAAACTCAAACTATGAAATACGAAACGTGTAATAATTTTAATCTCCATGTGCCATAGTGCCATGAGATGAGAAGATGAGAACATTTTGACCATAATGAATGGTATTTATTGTGATCATAGAATTGGATACAATTCTAATAAGTCGAGTCGAATGTGTACAACAATAATATTGAGCCTTGAATTTTTTGTCGAGATTTCTCATAATATTTCTCTCATCCATCATCCTATTATTCCCATTCTGTGTTTACATTTACATCGAGCTCAGTCGAATAATATTAATTTAGCGTCTTCTCAGTAAGCTAAAACTATGCATAGATGTATTGAAAATTTTTACACGGCAGCTCGAGCTCTGCTTGGCTCTTGTGGCTTGGCTTTGGCCGTGGTGGCAGTTTCTTTCCAGTTCTGGCTGCAGATGCAGAGCAGACGTTGCAGTTCACAAGTTGCAACTTGCACGTCGATGAAGGAGAACAAGAAGTACTCTCAAGCAAGAAAGAGGAATCGAATGATTCATATTCATAAATATCCTATTTTCTATTTTTATTGCTCCTTCATCCTGCATCATTAAGAATTATTTTTACCGTTATCAGTTATTAACTGTTTGCAAGCACTTGACTTATCCCCGCATAACATTTAAAACTGATTTACCATTTCCCAAGTACAAAGTAGATCGGCTTATGGCTAAATCGGCAGCCAAGTAAGTACGCTAATTTTTGTAATTTTTTCATTTTTGTATTAATTGCGAATATTGAAAGTGGTAATATATGCTGAATCTGACGGACTGAGTTGTTTATTTATAGTTTATTCATTATTTAAATGAATAATTAATTGAACGAACGAAAGGGTTAGATAAGCACGGCGACTAGTACATATTAATATCAATAGTAAACCCGTTTCACATATAAACTTCAAATTTTTCCTTTCCTTTTTCACCATTTCTTGTCATCTTCCAGAATCAAGATTACGTGTATTGGGTCTGGGTCTGGGTCGGTCGGCGCATTAACGTAGTACATTATGCAGTATGACTATTGAGTTATCCACAAATCCACATTTTTGAACGCCTAAAAATCCTAACCAGCCAGAGCCAGAACACTACCAGAACACCAAGGCGAAGGCTGACTAAGCCGCTAACGTGTTACTACGTTTGACTTTACTACACCTATATATATAATCATTTTTTACTTGGTGTGTTCTTGTCTTGTGTTAATTTTTAGACAGGATTCCTCTGTAATCTGTATCTATTTTTTACAGATAGATAATGAGCAATACTGACGGAGCAGCAGTTCACTTCCGCAACCGGGAAAAGACGGCATCTTCTAAGAACGGGGCCAGCAGTAGTGGAGATAGTAAAAACGGTTCTAGGAGTAAAGACTATGTCAAGGCCTCTTTACTAGGCGAAGACGGGAATATTAAAATGAAACGAGTTGCAGCTCCTCCAAGAAGTAAACGAATTTATGTTATTGGAGCTATTGTTCTCATCGTCGTTCTATGGACTGTCTTGTTTAGTGGCCCAAGTGCTCCTTCTCACAGTGTCAGTTGGTGGGACGAGAACGTTTACCTTCGTTTTGGTCTGCAGAAGCAGTCCTATGCCGTGGTTCTCGATGCAGGCTCAACTGGGACCAGAGTTCTTGGATTCGCATTCCATCAGTCCCTCAAAGGTTAGTTTAATTCATAATTGTACAGAATTGTACTTACTTTGGGTGTGGTTGTAATTGTGAGTTGTAAAGTAGTTATTTTATTTCTCCTCACCAGTTCATTTTAAATTCGTTTTATTTATTATTATTATTATTATTAGATAATAACTTGAAGCTGAAGGATGAGCTGTTCCTTGAAGTGAAACCCGGACTTTCTTCCTACGCTGAAAACCCTAAAGCTGGAGCAGAAAGTGTTCAAAAACTTTTGGCAAAGGCCAAGGTATTCATTCCACAGGACAAATGGGCAACGACACCAATCTCGTTGAAGGCCACTGCGGGTCTTCGGTTGCTCCCAAAGGACAAGGCTGATGCTATTTTAGCTGCTGTAAGGCAAATACTATCACCGTGATCTTGGGTTGTATTGTTTTTATACAATTAAAGTTTATTTATAGGTATCTGAAGTAATTATGAACAGCGGCTTTTTAGCTAGTCCAGATTCGGTAGGAATTATGGATGGAGTAGACGAAGGAATATTTTCTTGGTTTACTGTTAATTTCCTTTTGGGTAAGAAGACATACTTTCTGCTTAAAGATTCTGCTTAGTCACGTCTTTGACTTTTCAATTGAACCCATCGATATTATTACATGGTTATCGTTTGTACTTCCAGACCGAATTGGTGGACCAGTATCAAAGACTGTAGCGGCATTGGATCTCGGTGGGGGATCAACACAGATTACTTTGGCATCGTCACCTGATACGATGGGGTTCCTTCCCAAGGAGGACATTCAAAATATCAGCCTTTTCCATCAGCAAGTGCCATTATACACCCATAGGTACTTACCCGTGTACGAGTATTTCTTGTGCATGTAGTATATATTAACTTATTAACAAAATTTTTCTATTCTCAGCTATCTAGGACTTGGACTTCAGGCTATACGAAAATCAGTGCTCTCTGTGAATCAATCCAATCCGGATTCCGATGTGCTGGAGAGCGTTTGTGTGAACCCTGTAGTTTCGCGCGAATGGGCCTATGCAGGAGTTACTTACACAATCAAGTAAATAATTAAAATAATTATAATTACGGGTAACTCAATTACCACTGAAGGACCGGGTATAAATAATTGTTGTTTTTAACAGGGGTGTTCAAACAGGAAAGTTCGAAAAAGTCCAGTACAATGGATTTGCTCGAAAAGAAGCGATTGCTGATTGGGACGAATGCTACAAAGTGATAGTAAAGTTGATTGAAGAGAAAGGAGTGGTGAAACCCAAGGACTTAAATCGTCAGATAGTTGTATTTTCGTATTTCTTTGAGAGGGCCACAGAAGCCGGAATAGTTGGTAAGGATGATGGTACTTTCATAATATACTATATTTTTTTGTTACATTGACGGTATAAGCTTGAAATTAATAACTCAATTTTGAAATTGAAGATCCAATGGAAGGGGGCAAGATTACCCTTCAGCATTATTTAGATGCAGGTAAAACAGCATGTCGAACGGTAAATGCGGATCTACCACTACTTTGCCTTGACCTGACTTACATGGGAGCTCTCCTTCACAATGGTTACGGATTGGCAAAGTCAACCCCGTTACTGGCTTTAAAGAAGCTCGATGGACACGAATTAAGTTGGGGTCTTGGTGCTGCTTACCACATGCTGCAAAATGGTGTTTAGTTTTGTTGTAAAAAGTATAGTTTCTTTTTATTTGTATGTACTTGTTTAATTTCTAAAAGCTAGAATATTTCCGAGAACGAGTCATAATAATGCACAGGCAAAATTGTCAACAGTATTTACCCCTCTAATGAATTGATGCTGTCAACAATATACCCCCTACTGATTAAATTGCTCTTTTTACACATGATAATGATTTTTAAATGTTAATTTCCTATCGTATTGCCATTGTCTCTAGAACCTAGTTGTAAGTTGTACTCTTCCATTATATCCAGTGTATATGTGAAGATAAAATCAGTGTCATTTCATTTCCTTACTAATTATCAAGTCATACAATTACATTCTTAGAATCTGAAATTGTGTCAATAATCCCTAAATACAACGTACTAACCGCAACGTCGCGGGTCATGTCAAGGTGTCAATTTGTTAAAGTCTGGTGTCAGTCAAATTTGTAGCTATGATTTTAGTGTTTAGCATAAAAGAAATCAGACTGTGATACTCCTCTGTGAAATAAGAAAGGGTTAGTAAAAGTAAATAGAATAGTATGTAAAGGAAGAAGAATCCCCAGATAAATATCGAAACCCATTCCTATTCTTGCTTGACATATTTTTCGCCTATCTATGAGTAGGCATATTTTTTAAGTTTACAATTTCATTAGTAGTGACTTCAAGATTATTTGAGTAATCTTATTACCATATTACATTTGTCGCAATTCACGGTTTAATCTACCTAAGCAAGGTTCAAGCAAAACAAATACCGCAACTTCTGCCTGTATATTGTAAGTAGGGGCTAATAAAAATGTAACTACCTAAATGTCAATATTGTCAATGTAATTATGTAATACATATAATATTCTTAATTTGGATATGAATGAATAAAAATATGTGAGGTATGATACGATTATTGCTGTGTATAGATAAGGTGGTTTATTTTGCCCATTTACTTGTAAAAATCTGGAAGGTTTTTAGTCTTTGCCTGTTTTCAATTAAATTGTTTCGAAGTACAATTATACATTTCCATTCTTCGTAGTTTCTAACTCGATAACATTATCATTGAGGGGTAAGTATTGGCTCGTTTCGAACGATTGATTGTCGGTGTGTATATAGGCTGTTTCCAGTTAGGTATTCATAATATGGGGAGAGTATCAAAAACCAGACAACACTGAGGATGAGCTAGATGATTATCTTTGCATTAATTTTGAATGGTTAGCCAATTCGCAATGTTTTAATAATCTCGATCTTCATTGAAGATTGACGCCCAATTCATGATAATCATTCCAACATGCAACACCGTGTGATTCTTGTACTGACATATTTATCAAACTACTGGACAAAATCGTGGTTACGAAAATGGCGAACACGCTGAGACATGACCATCCACCATCCCAGCATTAATATGAATAAACGCAAGTGCTAATTAAAATTTGACACCATTGCAGTAAAGTTCATCTCTCAACCGGATTTATTTCTCCCTTTTTATGGGAAACAAAAAGAGACATACAACAAAAAATCGTTAAATTATACATTCAATCTTTACTTAAACACTTTCCCTTGATTGAACTTCCTGCCTTCCTTATCTGTACCCTCCCATGAAAAGTAATCGCTCACCATCTTCTTTGTTTCTGCGGATTTGGGGTCCAATTTGGTCCAGGTGTAAGTTTCAAAATCAATCTGCCAATCTGGACTGAGGGGGAAGGCTAACTCTTGACCACGCCAAATCCAGACACCAGAAATTGTGCTATTGTTATCTTCACCAAATAGGTTAACTGAAGCCATGGCATTCTTTCTCATCTTGTCGAGTCGCTGGTACATTCCTACAAATAAACACATAAAGTTCATGATCGGTCCAAGCTGCAATATTTTAGCTTCTTCTTGTACATACCAGTGATAAGATTGCAGCTCATGAAGACTTTAGCCAGCTCGTCATTATACTTATATTCTCCGAACCAAATGGAGTAATTCTCAGGGTCAAACTTCTCCCAGAAGTAGGGGATGGATTTATCAACGTCGTTGTTGGAGTAGAATCGTTTGAAGTCATCCATATTGAAGGTTCTAAAAATTAGACGTGTCAAAATTATTTTCTGACGCCCAGAGATGATACCATAATACATAAAAACAATAATGAAAATTTATAGAAACTGTACCCCTTGGGAAGAGCATCAAGTGGGTCCTTGGATTTAGGCTCAGCGGCAAGAGCGGCTTCTGCTGCATCCATCTCTTCTACGGGCTCGGCTTCCTTGGGGGCAGCCTTTGGCTTTTCTTCCTTCTTCTTGTCTTTCTTGTCATCCTTTTTGGCGGCTTGTGGTGCTCCTCCTGATCATCCAACCGGTCAAAAAATTAAATTGTTTAAAAATATAAAATGCACTCGGCGTGAGATTATGATTTTTGATGAAAGAAGTTCAGCATACCGGTAACCTCTTTGAGCTTGGCAGGATCGAACTTAATCGCAGTGCTGCAGTACGAGAACTGATAACTATATTTCTTCAGAGCTTCCTGAACCTTTGGTTGATTAAGAATAGTATCAAGCCAACGGTTGACATTAATGAATGGCTTCCTAGTTTCCACATCCATTAAGTTCTTGTACAAATCAGTCAGAGTAGCAAAAACAGAGATATCGGCAAGAGTAACACCCTCTCCAACAAGATAAGTATGGAGGGAAAGGTATTCATTCAATGCAGAAAGGCACCGTTCCGTTTCTGCCTTGGCCCTGGCAACTTGCTGCGAATTACATATAAACATAAAACTTTAAAATCAATGATACAGGATTTGTTCATTTCAGTTTTAAATTAGACCTTGGTATGTATACAACTAATTGTGAATTATAAAGCAGATTGCCTTACATCTTTGTTGAAAGGCATGATGGACAGGGAGGGGAACAACCACCCACAAATTGCAGGGAGCAATTCCGTTTGTGAGAACAAAATCCACTGAACAACTTGGGCTCGTTCACTTTCTCCTTTACCTCCCTTAAGGGTATCGTCCGATACATAGTAAGCAATTGCATCACTTTCGCTCAGCAAAGTCTTCCCATCCTTGCTTTCATATGCCGGTACCTAGAGAAGGAAAACAAGTGTTAAGTCAAAAGTGTAAGATTATTTTATCCTTGCGTTATGTCATCATCATCAGAAATATCAGAATCATCACTCATACTCATACTCATCACATCAGAATTTTGTATGTTTACTTTTCCAATTTCTTCATCCATTCAATTAAAGGCATCAACCTGAAACCATTGTACCAGTACGACACGGCACAATAGAATAGTACAGTACACAATGTATACAGACTATAGTAATAGATATAGTTTAGTATTTTTAAAACATTTTGACATTTTGAGCATCGACTGAACTACATGCAATGATGCAATATATCAACAAATATAGCGCATTGTTATACATTATAATGCAAAATGTAAAGTCACAGCATTGCAGATCAATACTATCAATATCAAGTCAATAACAGTATACAGTGACTACGACCTACGATAGCATGGACATCAGACATGGACAAGTGGTAGTGAGTAGTGAGTGACTAGCCAACGATTTGAGATTAGAATACTATAACGAATACATCAAAATGGTAACTGACCTTTCCAACCGGGAACTTCTTTTGGAAGGCTTCAGACCTGTTGGTCTCCCCAAAAACGAACTTGGGATCCACATCGATCTTAACACCGGCGTAACCGGCTGCAATGAGCACCTTGAGGGCACGGAAATTCCCTCCGTATGTGTACAAAACCTGTCAAATCAACGTGAATTTAAAACCTTCCATTAAACATGCCGAAACCTCACAATTCATAAATGACCACTTTCTCAGTCCAAAATTAAAAGCCGATTTATTTCTAATCTTATTATTATAAAGACTTACACCAGATTTGTCCATGATTCAGGGATGAATTTCTAGATTTGCGGATTGAAAACGACGGAACAACCACACGGCATGAGATCACCAGGCCGAAAGAACGAGTTGGTTCAACTTTCTCAGCTCCCTTCTACACTGACTGCACTACTATCGTAATTCAATGGCTGCTTTAGCTTTGCAGCCTCTGGTGTCAAATATTCAAAATCTTTTTCATTTTATTCCATCGCTCGAATGAGCAGGATGCAGCAGATTGCAGCACGTGAAGTCGTGAATATTGAGAACTATTGGGAATCGGATACGAATTCTGTTCTGGATTTTGGAGGCTACATGAGACCAATTTTAAACAAGTCAACCTTCTTTCTTTCTGATTCTGGTTTCGCCTTCTCGCTTTCGCTTCGTGTTCATAAATTTTCATTGTTCATATTATGGATATGAATATGTAATAATTGGATTCATAATACCGATTCATGCCAGTTACGAAGATTATTGGACCTATTTCAGATGCAGGTAAGGTAAGCTGTAGTAGTGTAGTAGTGTCGTAGTGTGTGTAAGGATGAGGAAGAGTATATATATGTAATGTAAATAAAATCCCGTGCGTCCCGTTTGCAGCAACCTGAGCAACCCAACCGATGGATTGTCGTTTAATTTCAACTTCTGATAGTTATGAATGGAACTCTGAATGAATCTGAATTATATTCCCATGAAAATGCAATCAATTGGAATGCTCTATATCCAATAATATGTCATCCATATATATTCAATGCATGTATTGTATATTGTAATTTGTAATTGTTTGTGAATATGCAATCCACAATCTGCAATCAATAGGATGTAGGAGTAGGAGTAGGACGTGAGTATCATCTCATTATTATGTATCGTAGATACATAATGCGAATGGTCTGGTGTCCGTCCGTCCGTCCGTCCGTCCGTCCGTCCGTCCGTAAACACGATAACTCGAGAACGGCTTAACTTTTTGAAATTTTTCTTTCGGATATCTATATAAGACATCCAAACGGAGGTCAAGTTCGTTTGGGGGCCCTGCAGGTCAAAGGTCAAGGGGGGAAAGGTCAAAGGTCAACATTTTTTCAAATTGCAACCCCCCATGTGTGATACATCGATGGAAAGCTATGATCAAGGGCTATTCAATGGGGTATATGATTTGGGGGTGGGGTCACCCCCTGACGGGTGGGGAGGGGTCAAAGAGGTCAAATTACAAACATATATGTGTGATACGTCATTCGAAAGCTATGATCAAGGGCTTTCGAATGACGTATATGATTTGGGGAAGGGGTCACCCCCTGACCGGTGGGGAGGGGTCAAAGAGGTCAAATTACAAACATATATGTGTGATACGTCATTCGAAAGCTATGATCAAGGGCTTTCGAATGACGTATATGATTTGGGGATGGGGTCACCCCCTGACGGGTGGGGAGGGGTCAAAGAGGTCAAATTACAAACATATATGTGTGATACGTCATTCGAAAGCTATGATCAAGGGCTTTCGAATGACGTATATGATTTGGGGATGGGGTCACCCCCTGACGGGTGGGGAGGGGTCAAAGAGGTCAAATTACAAACATATATGTGTGATACGTCATTCGAAAGCTATGATCAAGGGCTTTCGAATGACGTATATGATTTGGGGTAGGGGTCACCCCCTGACCGGTGGGGAGGGGTCAAAGAGGTCAAATTACAAACATATATGTGTGATATGTCATTCGAAAGCTATGATCAAGGGCTTTCGAATGACGTATGTAATTTTGCTCTATGGTTGGGGCAAATTGAGATTAATCATTTGATACGTCATTCGAAAGCTATGATGAAGGGCTTTCGAATGACGTATGTAATTTTGCTCTATGACTGGGGCAATTTGAGATTTTCGATATTTTGTGTGTTTTAATCGTTTGATATGTCATTTGAAAGCTATGATCAAGGGCTTTCGAATGACGTATGTAATTTTGCTCTATGGTTGGGGCAAATTGAGATTAATCATTTGATACGTCATTCGAAAGCTACAATCAAGTGCTTTTGAATGACGTATGTAATTTTGCACTATGGTTGGGGCAATTTGAGATTTTTGATATTTCATGCATTTTTTATATTTTAAAACACAGTTTTCACTGTGAACATGTTTCGATGTGTATGAAACGTTATAAAAACGTTATATCTACGATACATTAGTACATTCGTTGGACGGTTTATTATGTATCGTAGATACATAATGCGAATGGTCTGGTGTCCGTCCGTCCGTCCGTCCGTCCGTCCGTAAACACGATAACTCGAGAACGGCTTAACTTTTTGAAATTTTTCTTTCGGATATCTATATAAGACATCCAAACGGAGGTCAAGTTCGTTAGGGGGCCCTGGAGGTCAAAGGTCAAGGGGGGAAAGGTCAAAGGTCAACATTTTTTCAAATAGCAACCCCCCATGTGTGATACATCGATGGAAAGCTATGATCAAGGGCTTTTCAATGGGGTATATGATTTGGGGGTGGGGTCACCCCCTGACGGGTGGGGAGGGGTCAAAGGAGTCAAATTACAAACATATATGTGTGATACGTCATTCGAAAGCTATGATCAAGGGCATTCGAATGACGTATATGATTTGGAGATGGGGTCACCCCCTGACCGGTGGGGAGGGGTCAAAGAGGTCAAATTACAAACATATATGTGTGATACGTCATTCGAAAGCTATGATGAAAGGCTTTCGATTGACGTATGTAATTTTGCTCTATGACTGGGGCAATTTGAGATTTTCGATATTTTGTGTGTTTTAATCGTTTGATATGTCATTCGAAAGCTATGATGAAGGGCTTTCGAATGACGTATGTAATTTTGCTCTATGGTTGGGGCAAATTGAGATTAATCATTTGATACGTCATTCGAAAGCTATGATGAAGGGCTTTCGAATGACGTATGTAATTTTGCTCTATGACTGGGGCAAATTGAGATTAATCATTTGATACGTCATTCGAAAGCTATGATGAAGGGCTTTCGAATGACGTATGTAATTTTGCTCTATGGCCGGGGCAATTTGAGATTTTTGATATTTTGTGTGTTTTAATCGTTTGATACGTCATTCGAAAGCTATGCTAAAGGGCTTTCGAATGACGTATGTAATTTTGCTCTATGGTTGGGGCAAATTGAGAATAATCATTTGATACGTCATTCGAAAGCTATAATCAAGTGCTTTTGAATGACGTATGTAATTTTGCTCTATGGTTGGGGCAATTTGAGATTTTCGATATTTCATGCATTTTTTATATTTTAAAACACAGTTTTCAGTGTGAACATGTTTCGATGTGTATGAAACGTTATAAAAACGTTATATCTACGATACATCAGTACATTCGTTGGACGGTTTATTCTCATTTCACATTTCTCATACAAAGCACATATATAGTTGACAAGTTGACATAGTGTAGTAGTTGTAGTAAGTAGGAATTAAAAGCAGGCATTGAACAATCGAGAGCTGACTCAAGACACAAGAGCAAGAAAGAACAAAAGAGTATTGACCATTTATTACAGATTATGATATTTATGAATGACCCATCAGTCAACTTCAACCCGTACCCGTCCTCTGATTGATACTTGATACAAGAGGGACGAAGATAGACAGCTTTGCACTTTGGAGGCCTGGATGTTCGGTTGGTCTTGCTTGGTATATATATATTATAATATATTTTGTTTACCAATATGCACAATTCTAAATCCAAACTTCACTTGAACTTTTGAACTCTCAGAGATTACAGACAAATATTACAGAGGAGGGATCTCATTCATGAAAATTGATGACCAAGAAACAGAAACCGAAGAAAGATAAGCGAGTAAGAAAAGCTACGAAGCAATGTGAATGTTCATGAATATGATAATTATAATTTATATTAATTCATAATGATCGATACATGATAAAAGGTCTTGCATTCGGTTTTCTTTGGTTTATTGCTCTTTGCCTCACCACATGAAGTCTGAATATACACAAGTGAATTACCGATGTCAAAACAGTTAATTTGTCAAAGACCTCATTCATTATCATTATAATCTGTATTTATCAACTGTTAATTTCAGACTTGACCTTGTTTTTTCTGTTTAACATTATTTATTTGCTTTGACCCGTGTAAAAAAATATGTCCAGAGCAACAGCGGCTGTAATTTTAGGGATCACGTTCGCACTTGGATTTTTAGCAGGATATAAAGCCAAGGAATTCAGAATACGGTGGCTAAAACGAAGAAGAGATCGCCTCGCCGATAGATTAGTTGCAACTCAGAGGGAAATTGATCTACACCTCAATCACTAGTTCAATCATTCAATCGCACTATTATAATATGATCATTATAATAATGATCTTATAGAATTGTGCAGTTTTAGTTTTGCCATGTCTTAAAATTTGCGACATATTTTAAATAGTATATATTATAATAAACTGCAATATTATAATATTGCATTTCAATTAAGTCAATTCTCAAGTCGATCTTTCTTACATACAAATATGGAACCAATAGTCATAGTCCATGGAGGTGCATGGGCGATTCCAGATTCATCGGTCAGAGGATGTCTTTCTGGAGTTCAAACTGCAGCAAGAGCTGCATGGAAAGCTCTTTCGATAGGAGGTTCTGCCGTTGACGCTGTAGAAGCAGCCGTTACAGTTTTAGAAAACGATCCCGTGTTCGACGCTGGGGTTGGATCAGTTCTGACATCAGAAGGAAAAGTTGAGATGGACGCTATGATAATGGATGGCCGGAACTTGGCAGCCGGTGCTGTGGCTTGCGTTGAGAACATAAAGAACCCTATTAAATTAGCCCGACTTGTGATGGAGAAAACGGATCACTGCTTATTAGTTGGCAAAGGAGCCAACAATTTTGCTTTGGAAAATGGAATGGATAAGGTTGCAATGGAGGAATTAGTTACTGATGAAGTCATCCAAGCTTGGAATCAATACAAAGCCTACAATAATACTGTCAGTTCTCTATTTTCTGGGGGGTATGAAAATTAGCACTTAATTAGTTCTATTCGGTTAGGTGGATTACATTTGATAATTTTATTGCATATATGCAATTCAAAGAAACAACGAGCAAAGTCTTCAAGCCCAGCAGGGACACGATACCGTTGGCTGCGTGGTAATGGATAAACATGGATCTCTAGCCTGCGGTACATCAACTGGAGGCATTACAGCAAAAAGACCTGGCCGAGTTGGTGACTCTCCATTAATTGGCTCTGGAGGCTACGCTGACAATGAATTGGGGGCAGTTTCATGTACAGGGCATGGAGAATCTATTGCAAAAGTCTGTCTTGCTAAAGGAATTGTGGACGATTGTGGGGCAGGTATATCATACTATCTTTTAAAAAGATCAAGTTTAGTAGACTAAAAATTTTTTTATACTATTATGTTGATCTATTTTTCTATTTCATGAACATAAACTAGGTATTCTTATTTTATTTTAACTCTCCATAGATTTTAACTTGTAAAAATAACTTCTGAAACTTTTCCATACATTTATTTTAGGCAAAACTCCCCAATCTGCAATAAAAACCAAGCTACATCACATGAGAGAACGAGTTGGAGGATCTGGAGGAGCCATATGCATTAACATGCGAGGACAGTATGGTTTTGAATTTACAACCGAACGAATGGCATGGGCAATGATTTCGAAAGCTGTATCAGAATGTGGAATAAATCCAAGTGAAAGATTATTATTTTAAATTCGCCTTAAATTAGTATAAATTCAAATAATTATTATTTATTTACTTGTACTTATTGTTGCACTTTTACATGAGAAATATGTATTCAACCTATCGTTAATAATTATAACAAATTCTACGCAACAAGTTAACAAAATCTTAGTATCTAGAATAACTATACTCAATACTTAATTATATATTATGTATGTAACAGTAGCATCTATAACTGCATTCGTCTAAAACTAAAACTTTAAGCAACAAAAGAACCCTAGCCCGAAAAAGTTACTAGAAATATATTATTATTATACCTACCTAATTTATGGGTTTATTCTATTGAATAATCGAACAGTTTTGCTTGATTATATGTTTTTGCGATAATTTAAGTGTATGCAAATATCTTTCCTACCTATTTTAGTGCCATATATTTGAATCGACTGGCCAAGTTCATATTTAAGAATTAACCATTGGAAGTAGTGAATATCTTTAAGTTAAAACATAATGAGGGTTATTCAAGTAATATAAGGTCCCTGAATTATGAATGTTCTTATATATACAGTAATACTATAGCTTAATTTACTAAGGGACTCGTGTTAAGCGAAATAACTCCGCTGAGTCAGAATTATTTTCTTCCAAATTGAGTATGAAAAACTCATCACTAATAATTTTTTTATCGCCTGCCGAAGCCTCCAAAAGACTGCCCTCCGTATCCCTGCCATGATCCTCCACCTCCACGGTTCGAGTTGTTTCCAGAATTACCACTCCCCATACTGTCCCATGCCCTTCCGAAGCCCTGATCAGGAACTTGCTGATGTTGTACCCATGGGTCTACAAACTGCTGCTGCTGTTGTTGTTGTTGTTGTTGCACCTGTTGTTGTCCGCCAAAAGTGTTACCAAACCCTGCATCATATCCTACAACTTAAAGGTCGTCCATGCAATGAATGAGAAAAAATATTAGACTTTGATTTGCCATCGTTTTTTAACTAAAACTTAAATATACGATTTATCGAAGTATTGTTGAAGTGAACCGTTACCTCTTGAATTTCCTTGATTCCAAACGGATTGCTGTTGTTGCTGTGGTGGGGGCTGTTGCTGCCATACCTGAGGTGGACGTGCATTTCCAAGAGGTTTTGGAGCCGATGGAGAACTCCACCGGGGAAAGTTTGATCCACCACGTCCTTGAGGTCGTGCTTGTTGAGCCCGCTGTCCATTTCCCATGGGACCGGATGCTCGTTGCCATGTTCCACCTCGCTGAGATGATGGAGGTCCGCCTCGCACAGGTGCCATGCCTCCACGCATATTTGATGGACCTCCTCGCATGGACGATGGGCCACCCCTCATTAGACCTGGACTTCCACGTAGTGGCGCAGGGCCTCCTCGCCCTTGTCCAGATCCTCTCATCCCTCCTCTTGTTGGAGAAGGATGAGCATATCTTGAGTTAGAATTGATATTCATTGGTGGTGGTGGACCCCTAGACATTGGCTGAGGTCCCATTCCTATATTATGAAACGTTTCGTTAGCAATTTATTTTATATATTCAACATGGGTATTTCTACTACATCGTATCTAATAAAAGCATTACCTGGTCTACCCCTAAATCCTCCCATTGGCGGACGCATTGGAGCCATGCCTCTCATTGGTGGACGAGGTGGTCCACGCATCTGAAATCCGAATTACAGAAGTTTAAATTTGCCAGCAATTAGTATAGTATGAACCATTTTGAGGGGTATAATTCATTAAAGGTCAGATAGGGACGAAGAAGACATTCACATTGTAAGTTATTACAATCTGATGTACAGATCTGCACAAATCCTTCGAATTCAAACTTATCAAATTACCATCATTCCTCCACGTCCACCTCTCGGTCCTCCACGCATCATTCCTCGTCCACCTCCTATAAAAACAATATATAGGTTAAACTAGGTACTTACTCCGAACTTACAATGTTACAATACAATTGCTATTTGTAGTTGAAGTATCGCATTTTTAAGAGATAGACATACTTTGGAAATTTCCTCTGCCTCGCCCATAAAACGTTCCAGAACGCTGATTTCCACTTTTGCCAGAACCAGATCGTCCATATCCTGCATCTACACCCTCCTTATTGTAGGTTGTAACCAGCTTCTCCGCCTCAACTTTTGGAACTTCAGGATACTCCACTTCTGAGAAAAGCTCCCCCACTTCCGGGAGTTGGAAACTCGCTACAGTTACACGAACAATTTTATATTAAAATCTCAACTTAAAAATTATTACAATATATACGGAACATAAAGTAGAAAGAAAAATACAGAACGACACCAACAAACAAAGTGGCACCCAAAAAAATAAAGAATAGTTGTAGTAATTCAAATCTGACTGGTTTAGCTCATCAGAGTATAGATTTTAGACGGTTTTACGTCAGTGAATATTGATTGATTAAGCTAAAATAATAAATTCTCATAGGAAAATGAGGAACCTTTCATGTCTAGGATGGTGGATTTGGGAACACTTTTTCCCTGCTCTTGTTCTTTAGATTTGATACGTGTCTGGTACTCCTCATCAGACGGTAAGATCACTACCGCCCGTCTCCTGAACCCTTCAAAACCTCCGCACTTCCGACGCTGCACGCTTGGTAAAACATTGCTCTAAACATACAATAACCAAATTTCCTTCTTTTAAGATATTTGCCCTTTAAAAAAGGAATAACTATACAGATATATTCCTTATCCGTCAAAACGCACGAAGGCATGACCCTAGTTTCTTTTAAAATTTCAAATTTAACTGTCAAAATATGCCAAGTATATTATTAATGGTAAAAGGATGACAGTTTAGAGAAGGATTAGAAATAACAGTAATGCAACAACTGTAGCCTTTTGATACTTTTTAGCCATGTCGCCAGTTGCGACTTTCGAGTAGACACCATTATGTCTACTTTCAATGTTCGTTTAACATTCAATATAATGAGACTATAGTCAGCATCGCATAAAAGGGCAGCTTAAACTCTTCTGTTGACCATCAACTGAAGATTTCTTCTGGCTCCCCAGATTGTCGGAAGTACGTTCTTCGAGCACTTAGTGATCACACTGAATTTTCCACATTCATCCATTATAATTATCACAATTTCCAGTATTTTAAATAATTCGCTCTCCTGGTTGTCCTGCCTAAATTTTATTTTTATCACAACACTTTTGACCTTAACGCAACGCAACGGCTTGATTTTTTGCCCGGTTATCCTTACTTTTTATTGAATTTTTTTTAACTACTGACAACTGATAATAATATTATCTTTGTCACATTTATTAAAATTCTGTCCTTTGAATGTTACTACGGATGTAAAAATAGTTCTGCTAATCAGAACAATCGGAAGCAATAACATTTATAGTTGTATAGTATGTAAAATCTATTACATATCTGAACAGTTTCGGCTTCAATTACGTATTAGTCACATTTATCAAGTTATAAACAATTACAACTGAAATTTAATTTACTAGTTTCAAGTTTTTTTTAGTTTGATTTACTATTGATGCATTAGGCGAAGTCCTTATATATCTGTCTGTCTATATCTAGATCAGATTCAGAATGTATTATAATTTTCATTGAATTCCAATTATTCAAAGTGTTCCAAAATTCAATGACGAAAGGGGAAGGTTACGAGGTTATAGGATTGGAGTATTGGAGACTGGAGAGGCTATTATGTAGAATGAGACATTTCATGTCAATACATTATTGGTATCGCACAACACGTTTAATTTACTAAGAATTGCCAATCTCCAATCCTGAAGATGAGTTGAATTTCAACAGATACTGAGTTAATGCTGGCCAGTCAGATTTCACCGTTCCATTTATCTCAATGATGACAAAAAGTTGATTGTAGTTTATGAAGATTAGTCATCAATAAGTTGATTTTCTCTCTTTCTCGAGCCCTTACTCCATAAGGGCTTTTCTCCCTTCCTTGTTAGGAGGTTAGGTACTTTTAAAAGCATCATTTGCATCATTGCATTGCATTGCCTGTTGATCTCGCCAGAAATCAAAGTTGCCATTTCCAATGACGAATATCAGTTCAGTTTGTTTAGCAATTGAAGGGCATTGTCAGAAATCAATCCCCCCGGGATTGCTTTTTCGCCACAAGTTGACAAAACCTTTTTCTGTATAAGTTAAGCTTTAGAAAGTAATAGATATGAATGAGTCTCATTTGATATGTAGTTACGCAGTAAACTGCGGTATTTTTTAACAAATGTATAAATCCGCCAAAACGGAATGATATGCTGTTTTACTGTTCTAATTTTAATTTAGATAAAAGATTTGCAAATTGGCTTCACAGTAAATATAATAGTGTTACCTGCCCTGCGGTTCCATCATCAGCAGATTCGAAAAGACAATAATAAAAAACTAACCTGGTCCAGAATGTAGTTCCTTCGACGGGTGGGTGCCATATCGACGAGTTTCTCAACGAATTTCCCAGCTCGGTTCATGAAAGCTTCGTATGCTTTAGGTGCCTTTGGAGACGTTATTACAGAAGGGTCTTTCACTGATCTTTCCACAACTGTTGACGTTCCCAAAATTATGTAATTCTTCTCTGCATTGTTTTTAACATATTCTTTAGCCCATCTGGTTTTGCCACTGCAGGCTAATCCAACTAGCATGATGAGCTATATGGCATTAATAACCAGACCATCAAATTGATTGTTAGTTTCCAGTGCATTTTTGTTTAAATTCAGGTATAAAACCAAATGGATAATACATTCAATACTAATAGTATACATTACCTCACAATCACCCCTTTGTTCAGGCCTTTGAGGACCTCTACTTCTATTTTCTGTTGATTCTAGCTTTCCAACAAATTCATAACCTTCCAAGGGTGTGTGTGCAGATTCACTGGAGCCGAAGTTAACTTCAAATTTGACATTTCGTACCAAAACGTGCGGAAACCAAGTTTTGCCTTCCACTTCAGCAATGGGTATTTGAAGCGGGTCTCCCAGAACTGTTCCGTTTTTGGTAAATTTAAGTTCCAAAAACTCAGTCCCAATATCCTAAATTTCAAAATTAAAAATATAATTTTTAGTGTATAAACTAGGTTATACAATAAACATTTAACAAACGAACCAAGTAGGCACCAACGACATCGCCTTCAACGAGTTTCTCTCCGTGATCAACTATTTCTCCACCTTTGTAGAGCTTAGCTTTGGATTCAAATCCATATGAAAACTTCTCTTCTCCTAAAGTACAAACATGAGATGTTCAACATCCAAGTCCAGTATGGTACACAATAAAGTAATGATTGCTTTTTAACTGATGAATCTTACTAACCTAGCTGCAAATCGGTAAGTAGATCTGACCAGCCAACACGAAGGACATGCTTTGATTCTAAATCTCCAAAATCCGCTCTCACATCTAGTGATTTAATCCATTTAACTTCGAAAAATATCTTCCCAGCTGTAAAGCCGTAAGTCGCTTTAGCCCCACCATATGCAAATGGAAATTCGTCGGAAACGATAGGTTCCGCGGTCAAGAAGGTTTCTGTAGATATTTTAAGGTTCAAATCCGATTTATCTAAATAAAAAGAAACATTAATATCAACAGAGTCCGATATACCAATACTTGCTAATACGGATACCCCCCCTCTGGCCCGAAGGGCCAGGGTACCCCCTATTTGATCCAGAGGGTCGGGATACCCGCTTCCTGACCCGAAGGGCCAGGACACTTTTCCCAACTCGACGAACCGGGACACCCCTGCCTGGTCTAAAGGGTCAGGGACGACAGTTCCATTTTATCCCCATATTTAAGATTAGTATAGAAAATTAAAAAGTGATCCACGAGAAGAACCTACTTTATACTTTCGACTTTGGTTTAGAATATGTAGATTTTGAATACACACGTATATGACTTCAGTCGGAAATAAGTAGTAACACGGTCTACAATTTTTTTTCATTTCACATTTGGGCTTACTCAAAATCGTCGCCCTCCTGCTCATTCTCCTCATGGATGGGGTAAAATTTTTCCGAGAAAATGACGCAAATTATTGATCAAATTATGTTAATTAATTATAAATGATTGAAATTAAATTTCAATTTTGTCATGTAGCCCTATTCCTAACAGCCCCAAAAGGTTACCCCTTGCAGCCCTTACAGGTTATGCACTTTGGCAAATCGTTATAATCATCAAGGGGGGAAGGGGGGGGTTTAAAAAACTTTCGTAATTTAAGTTATTTTTCTATCTCAAAATCAATGTTAAAAACTTGTTTGCTGGGTCAACCTAAGCACATCACTGCAGTGCACTGGCTAAACCAATCTATCGGATTTTTTTCTTAATGTTCTTCGATAAATTTGTGATTCAGTAATATACCAGTTGGATTTTAGATTTTTTTTAAATTCCAGTTAAAGACACTTGATAAAATTGTCTTTATTTCTGAAAGCCTATTTGACTGTCCATGAGGATTTTTAAGATTTTAAGAAATTATTTCGTTGTCCGTAGTTGTTACTTACAAAATTATAAGTTACAAGGGGCACTAAGAAAGACCGAAGCCCGATCTTCTTGAAATTTAAACTACTAATGTGAACAATCAAATTATAAAATGTTGCTAACAATGGACACTATTTGGGTGCCAAACGAGTTAAGGGCTGTATTTTTGCAAATAGACTAATTCGACCATGCTGATTACAAAAATCATAATTTTAGCTCTGCCTTCTGCCAATTGAGGTCTTGGGGGTCAAAAGTAGGTGGGAAAGTCAAACAACGGGAATGAGTTCGGGTCAGGTTCTGCTTGATGGGCCCAAAAAAAATATTTCTAAGTCCTTTTGTTAAAATGTCACCAACAAATTTTCTTTTGCTTCATATTCATCAATAGATAATAAAAAATCGGTCAACAAAGGTCAGAAATTGCAAAAATCTAAAAAAAAATTCTTTCGTGTAATCGACCTCTTGTGACCTCCCGTGCACTTTTCATTGACGGACATTTTTTGTCAGGTTGCGTTTTAAGATCAGTAACAGTGTCCCTTCATTTTAAAATTCTATCAATTCAAAATTACAGGTTTGCTTCTTTAAAGTTAGGTTAGGTTACTCTTCCAAACTGATGAAAAGTGCACAAGTGTGAATTTAAAAATGAAAACCACGCAGTGTGCAGTGTTTGAGTTTTAGATTCATATATTTTTTTTTCTGACTGGACAAGTAACCTAACCTAACCTAACCTAACCTAAAAACAAAACAATCGAAGGTCACTGTGACCTGGTAGAAATTAACCATGACTGCTCGAGAGGTCATGTAGGCTATATTTGTAAAGTTTGGTGACGTTTGGAGTACTTTTGAAATTTTAATTCTAATGACCCTTCTTTTGACAATTTATGACCTTAATCGACCTTTAAGGTCAAAATGATAGAGGAAAAAGTTGTTTGGTTTTTCACGACCTATCGATTAAGCAAAAGAAAATTTTTTGGTGACATTTTCCCAAAAGGACTTCAGAAGATAGGGCGCTAACATTGGAGGCACCAGGAAAATAACATTGCGCTGGTATTAGCGTTTTCACGAAAAGGCAACTGGGAAATACTATACGATGGCCCGAACTCACGCCCGTTTGTTGACCTTCTCACCTACTTTTGACCCACTAGACATTAATTGGCAGAGCTAAAATTATGATTTTTGTAATCAGCATGGTCGAATTAGTATATACGAAAGATTACAGCCCCTAACTCGTCTGACACTCCACACTCAAATAGTGTCCATTGTAAGTTGTCCAAATTTTGACCGAACAAAAAGTGTTAGTCTTTTCGAAATGTTTAAAGCTTGTTTTGTGCCAATGCTGAAAGTTAAGGAATGGTATTGCTATTTACATTTACTTTAAATACCCTTAAAATTCTTAATTTTAAAAAAGAATTTTTTTGAAGCCCATAAACCCATCGCACAAATGCTTCTATATCGTTTTGATTTTGAATTTAAAGGGGAGGAGCTTAAAAATAAACAAAAGGGGGCGTGGTCACAAAAAAAATTTTCGGCTTCGCCGAATTAGCCTCCGGCGGCCCTCCCGGGGGAACACCCACGACAAGTGGGGACCCCCTAGGCCCGTGGGCCGGGGTACCCCCCCTCTGGCCAGATTTGGATATCGGAGTCTGAATATCAATATTTAAATAAACGGGTTAATGTAACAAAATGGTGATATATATTATATAAAAATGCAATTTAACTTACACCAATCTAGCAGCAGAGAATCGTGATCAAACTCCGGCTCATTTTCGACGATGATTTTTGGTGCTGGCTCTGGTTCGGTTTTTGCTTTTTTAACGTCCTTCTGATTTTCAGTAGCATCCTCCAACTTCCGTTTCACACCTTCTCCACCTACATCTGTTTCCATTGGTTCTTCAGAACTTGCTTTTTCTTCTGTTGCCGTCCCATTATTTTCTACCTTAATTTGACTAGCAGGGACTGATTGTACGATTTTGTCACCAACATTTGCTGCAGGCTTAACATCAGCAACCGTTGCAACCTTAGCTGGTGAGGATGCATCAGTGTGTGTAACGCCAACCTGAACAGGGGTCGGGGTTGCAGAAGGCTGGTTCCCTTTCACAGGGCTTGCTGACGCTTGAATTACCTTTGCAGGACTCGCTGCAGCTGGGGTAACTTTTGCAGGACTTGCTGCAGCTGGGATTACCTTTGCAGGACTTGCAGCAGCTGGGATTACTTTTGCAGGACTTGATGCAGCTGGGATTACTTTTGCAGGACTTGTTGCAGCTGGGATTACCTTTGCAGGACTTGCTGCAGCTGGGATTACTTTTGCAGGACTTGTTGCAGCTGGAATTACCTTTGCAGGACTTGCTGCAGCTGGGAGTACTTTTACAGGACTTGTTGCCGCTGGTAGTACAGGCTTAAGGGGAACAGCAGAAACAGGTGGTGAAGCAGAAGGGACTTTGACAGGACTTGATGGATTCACCTCTCCATCTCCGGCATGAGAAATAACTGCTTTTGCTGGGCCAGTTTCTTCAACGTCCTCGGCGGCATCATTATCATCCACAGTTGTGGATGATCCATTTCCAACCGAAGAAAGAGCAGTCCCAGTCCCATCATGCCCAACCGCTGCAAGAAGTCTCTCAACTAGGACGGCTTTAACTCCTTTTGGATCAAGTCCTCTTACTTGTAGCTCTGCCCTTAACTCCACCACTTTCATCCTGTTCACCTCATCAACTGTCAAATTCATGTTTCCTAGAACAATAAATACAGAATAAGAATAAAATAAAAAATTCAACATCAAATCTGCAAAGCAATGGATGAACCGGTGACTGGACCGGATTTTTAACCGCAGTTTTGACAGCAGTTGAGTTAGTTAGTTGCGTTACAAGTTCAAAGTTCAGTTTTTGGCGTTCAGCGTTTTATGATTGTAAATGTGAAATGTGGATACACTGTGCACTGCATTGCACTTGCACATGTGACATGCACAAATAAATACAGTCGACAGTCGACACTCTTGACCCACCCTCTCACCTCTAATCACGAATACGAAAATAGCATTTGGTATTGATTGAAATTTGTTTGTTCATCCATAACACAATAAAAAATATAAATAATAACCTTAGAACATTCATCTAAATTGTAATTAGTTTTGAACTTCCCGCCACGTCTCAACAATACAAACTCAAAACTCCAAGTTTCTGGACAGTTCGTTCGTCGTATTCTAATTAAAACCTCCAAAATCTCTAAAAATAAATGACCTTATCCGATCTAACTTACCGGTATAATACTGATGGGGTTCTTCCAAAGGAATTTGTAATCTTGTTAAAAATGATATCGGCTTCCCGGTCTTGTTAAAGTTGATTGGGGTTTTTTAATTTCTAAATGATCAGTGCACAGTGGTTAAAAAATTCGGGAGTAAATATCTGAGTAAACTGTGCGTAGCGGAGTAAAGTGAAGGATACTGACTCAACTGTCTGAGACTGAGAGAGAGAGGAGGGAATAGCGTCTATAGATTCTGAATGCATGCGTGGTTCAATAGCCGGATTCAATGATTTCAATGCCATCATCCAATCCAACCAATCCCAGACACCAAGCACTTCTCCCGTAAAAAACGCCGACTCACTCCATCTCACCGGCCCGGCACTGTCACAGCACAGTCACAGACCATAGAACTAGATAAGGGTTCTACTATATAAGTCTGTGTCACAGACACATACACACACAGACACACACCTTCATTCAATAAGCTTTTTTTCTAAAAATGTTCTTTTGCAGTTTTTGCACCAACTAAATGCATTATGGAATACTCATGTACTTGACTTTGACTTTATCAAGCTTCTTACTTTCCCCATATATCGTACATCGTAGCCTATCTATTAGAGGTTAAAATTTCAAATTTAATTGTCTTCTATTCCATCTAAATTCTAATTAGAATCATGCTATCTCGCTTGAATGTACATTATCCAGAATGCACCACACACAAAGGCAGCGTCTATTGTCTGGGCTGGACAGGACAAGTCCTCATCCAATAAATGGAGAAGATATCAAAATGAATTACAAATTATGAATTACTTCAGTTCGAGTTCACATCATAGATATGGATAGTGGTTCACATTCACCTCCGCAGATATATTTAATTTGCATGCAAACGTATTGGGAATTGGGATTGCATTGAAAGCTTGAGGCTTGTGGATTGAGATTGAAGCGTTCTAAACTCGTTTCATTCAGCGTTGATTGGTCTCCACCATCGCCTTTAATAATCCGCTATTCTGGACCTTCCATCCACTCCTAATTCTGAGGAAAATCAAGCCAATCCTCCCGATAATCCCACTGCACTAATCGTGCATTCTGGAACTTGCCGTCCCCTCTCCCTCACTCTTCCAACTCTACATGCCATGCGCCTACCCACCCTACTGCCAACTCTCCTCTGAATGAAGCCCCAATTCAGCGATTTCCAAACCTCTCCGCTCCGCCCTTATACGCTCATCCTCGAATTTTTCCCTCTATATCTCTCTATGAATATCTCTTTCTTCCCATCACCATACCCCAATCTATCTCCTACGTCGTTGGAAACGTATGACCAAGGGCTTTTCGAATATTTAATGTTAGGGGGGATGGCGATCACCTGAACCGAAGGGGAGGGAAGATGGGGGTAAAAATAATCAGATTACAAACCTATTTGTGTTATACGTCGTTCGAAACGTATGACCAAGGGCTTTTCGAATATTTAATATTAGGGGGGATGGCGATCACCTGATCCGAAGGGGAGGGGGGATTAGGGTGAAAATATTCAGATTACAAACCTACTAGGCGTAAGCCCGGTAAAAACCGGGATTCTAGGTGGTGGGTCAAAATTGTTAACCGTACTTCATTCCTACATCTTCAATATCAACGTTTCAAGGATTTTTAACTGCATAATTCTGGCCCACCACCTAGAATCCCGGTTTTTACCGGGCTTACGCCTAGTAGGTGTATATTACATTACATCTATGGTCTCCACAGTCTAAAGGTTTGATTGCCTTGGAGGGACAAAGACAATTTTTTGTCGGCATAAAGCATTTAATGCATGTGTCAATTGGACTTAAAAGACTCCGTTGTAGTAGTTAAGTATTAGTATCTAGTGTCCCTCTATAAGTCGGGTCACTACTGGTATTCTTTGACGCTTAGCGCAGCGTTGTAGTTGTAGCGTATGGTTATGTTATGGTATGCATTTACAAGTCGGTGGTAACGAGATAGAATGTATTCAATGCTGACATGCTGCTTGAGGTGGTATATATATAAGAGTTGATGTCATCATTTCAATACACACCAACCCCATGTCCTATTTGTTTTGGAATGTCACTTTAGGTTATGACTTTAGGACATATGGCATAGATATTATGGATATTATAATTATGGATACCCATTGTTTTTGCAACTAACGTAAAAATTACCAATGAAACAGGAATACTTGTGAATGTAGTATATACATATATAGTCAGACAGAATTGAAGACTGGAGGGAGAGGATAAACGAGTAAATCAAATTAAAGGGAAAGATGAAAGGAAGGCTCGTTAGGCACCTGACAAATGACAATGGAATGCTATGGATATGCAAATTTCTAAATCATCGAAATCAGCCGTATGAATTTATTCATACCTGTTCTCAAACTTACACTACACTTATAATTACAATACTAATAATATGTAAATTCAGTAGCGCAACGAAATGTAACGGTTCGATGAATGAAAAATGATTCGGGTCATGTTCCGTGAATTCGTCATCTTTTGGATTATGTTTTACATTTCTGTTTAATTGGAATTTATTCAACACTCTTTGTATCATGATGGCATAAAATGGCATTACAATTAAATAACAATTACAAACAAACGTCTAAAATCAAAATCGAGATTGATGTTCGAAACTTGAAACTAAAAAATTGGTATTAAAACAGTCTATTTCTTTATCTGTGTTACATATGACTCGACTTGCAGGCGTTGACTGTGCATCTTCACCATTAGTACCTTTAAACTATTATATGTATATATATTATAATAACTGTTATAGTCAAGTACTTAAAAATCTAGAATTCACCGACAACGCTTAACTTTATAATCCTTATGAATCACACTTTTGCGATTTCAAATCGTGAATTCCTGCCAATACACTACCATATTTAAGTCTATATACATGTAATGGACACCCACTAACTATTTTGCATTAAAATGATCGACTTGCTTGAGCTGAACTATTTGAAACTGACTTGAAAGAATAAAGCGAATCACTTCTGTTCAATAATATATAACTATTATCATAAAAACCTCGAAATCCCAAATCCCATCCCTCCGATAATAATATCTAGCTACCATTACATTTTATGCTACAGATATTTTTCGTTTGTCATACTTTTCCATATTTTTGTCATATTTTAGACTTACATAATCTGTAAGCTTAATATTCGCATAATATATTCATGGTTCACAGTCAAGGCATTCACACAGTTGACGTGAATTCGGTGTCAAAGTAATTCAAGGTACAAGGTAAAAACTATCCGTAATTAATCCAAACACAATCCTCACCCATACATATACATCCTAATTAAACGATTAAACTGCTTCGATCGATCTTACTGTTCCTACATCCGCATCCTACGAAAACATTCTTTCGTTTACATACAACCCAAAGTTTCCACATGGGTGAACTGTTGGTTTTTGGTATATACTTTTGATTCCCCGTTATTATTGCAATTATGAATTACAACACATAGCATGTGTGCATACGTTAAGTATAATACTTATTGAATCACATCTAGCCTAGCCATGACTCCACAATGCGGGTCAGTGATTTCCTACCTCCAAAACAAAACAATAAAAGCTGCCACGATCTATGCAATACTGATGATTCGGAAACCTAATATTTTGGACAGTTTTACGCAGTTAAGCTTATTTTAAATTTAGACATATCTCTAGCCATCGTCAAACTATCTTAATCATAATTTATAATTTCAAATTAACATTCAATCGAAACATGTTCCAAACAAAATAGTGGGGATTTAGATTTACAAATGGCACTGGCACAGCATACGTATCCATATACATAAAATTAGCCGTCTGTGGGTAACTGATGTTCCAGCTTACTACTTCTTACTGGCTTGAGTTATCGAAAAACTGAAATAGCCAAAAATTCTTAAAAAAATTCGGAATTACGGTAGGCTATATGACCTTTCAAAATTCCGTGACCTGCGACCTAGGCCAACTTGACCTAACGTTAAATTGTATGTAAATGGTCGTGTGACATATCAATTTACACTGTTGTTCTTCAAGAAATACTTTAGCAATGTTGGAATTTCAAAATTTTGGTTAATGACCTCAATAACGGTCAAAAGGGTCGAATTTTCAAAATCATCGTGTGACATACCGATTGACAACTCCTTTCGCCGAGAAAGTCTTTGGCTATTCTGGATTTTGAAATTTTGATATCCTGACCTTTAAAAACTGACATGAAAGAATTTAAAACGACCCCTGACCCCTGACTTTGAAATTTTCAAAAAAGAAGCGTTCTGACTATTAGAATTTTGCAGTTTTTGAGCGGCTGACCTTAAATATAGCCACGTATGTTAAGGTTTGAACTATTGTCGTGTGACAATTAACATATCTTTCAGACGAGAAACTGTTTTATCTATATTACTAGACGTAAGCCCTGTTTTAAAAAACCGGGGACCGAGGCGGGGCAAAATTAATAAACCCTTCAAAAATCGTAGAAACTGTGAACCATGCTTCATCTTAAATATCACAGTTTCTAGGATTTTTCAACGGTTTATTAATTTTGCCCACGCCTCGGTCCCCGGTTTTTTAAAACCGGGCTTACGTCTAGTGTGATATAATATAATAACGTCTCTAACAGTGACATCGTGATCGTGATATACCACAATTCGACTCCAGTTGTATTCTAGATTTGTCGAGGTGAAATACCTAATACCTAAATAATATGCCACAGACAGTAATCGAAGTTGCTGTTAGCTGCCTTTGTATTAAAGTAATTTAAAATTATAATGGCAATTACACAACTCTTATCGATTAAAGCTCTTTGGTTCGTGTAAATACCTTCTGTAATTTGTTTATGGAGCCACATACCTACATACTCATATTTCTAAGTTCTAACAGTCGAAAGTCGAAGCGATGGAACAGTCTCTATCGACCACTGCACTATCGCAAACTATATAGGTATTACAGATTGATTATTACTTTGAAATCCATTACACACTTTAAACTCAAAAACCATACCATAACCATACTACCTAAAACCTAACGTCTACCTTCACCGGAGTAGGACCACCATTTCTTGTCAGGAAAATTTACTTTGGAATACTTATTTTTTGCCTTATACGCGGGATAAAGTCCACCCTGAAACAAATAGAAATAAAACCTTATCATTTATAAGTAAACGCTTAATTTCATCACTTAAACTACCACATAACATTGGATTCTCTTACCTTATTAGTTCGACGATTGGTACCTTTAGACATACCATTCCAATGATTTCCAGCTATTCCAATTTTGTCCCCAACTTGTAATTCGATCTCATTTGCATTTCTTGGCTTGTGGGCAATAACCGCTTGTTGGTCGAGCCCCATTCCACCGCCATAGTAATAAATATCGTCAAGCGACACAAACCGCTCTGACGCATCAACATGTTTCGTTTGCATTATTTCATATGCTAATCGGCAAACCTATAATAAAGTTTGAAATGTCAGAGACTGATACAAAAATTGAAATAGTCGGATTTTGTAACTTAAATACCTGCGACGAGAAAGTACAAACAATGAAATCACATTCAGCGAGAAGAAAAACATCCCGTATAATACCATTAAGACCATTATAACGCTGTGAAAGTGCAGCAGATTGTGCAACGCCTTTATCACCAAGAATATCCCAATCCGGAGAAGGATACCTTAAAAAAGCATTGATAAATAAGGTTATATTCCAGAATAATATTATGTAGGTAATCATAATCATATATTAGTCATTCATTGTTTGTAAGTTTAGGCTTCTCACGCTTTTTCAGCTTCCGAAATGACGGATGGGTCATCAGAAGCAATAAAAACTCTCTTCTTAACTGTGAGCCCTTGTTTCTCTTTGATAGCAAAGTATTCTTCGGCGTGGACCATATATTCCTTTAGAGAATGATAAGACGCTTCCGTTCCTATCTTATCAGTCCTTCGAATATGAATCCTTTAAAAAATTGATTAAAGGGCCCTTAGTGATGTGATAAGGAAATCATCCATGCATTAATGAAGACTACACACCTCACACCTATAATTAATTTTGACTTATAAAGATAAAAAATTGTTTTGATTTACCCAACAACAGGATGCTGTATTCCAGTTTTGGACTTTGCATCGTCAAGCATAGCCTGTACATGAGACTGAGGTCTAAGAATATACTTCATAAACTGTCCCACCCACCAAATATGAGGTTCTCCATGAACTTTTTCTAATCGGCCAGCGAGATCGGACGGAATGGCAACAGGGAGGAATGGCGGCCTTGGCTTCAAGAAGTCAACAATTGGTAAATTCATTACCTGAATGTCCGATTGGACTCCTAGAAATTAGTAATGAATAGAAGCGTAAAAATTATTTGAATATTATAACTTTGCAGCAATAAGCTGTATTAAAACCTTGCCTCATGTATAAGTATAAACTATTTTAAAAAATCTCGCATACCATTCCAATCGCCTCGTGATTCACCAGCTGAACTTGTACAGGTCTCGCTCAGAGGCAAAAAAACTTTATCCCAGCCTGCTCTATTATATCTCCATCCTCTTGATTCTAAAATTAGTGTTCTTCCGGTTGCGTATGCAACAGTAAGGCAGTAACACACATGGTGAACTTGACATCCAAATCCACAACCTGTAATTAAAAGTAAAGCAAAACGAAGGTATTAATCAAGTATTGATTAGAGTATATTATTCTTGCATGATTTAGAACCAATGCTCATTTAAATTTAAATCGAATTATACAATATTCAAATAGGTAATACCTTTATTTAAACTACATAGAAGCTTTTTTGCTGTACTACAATCCTTTGGATTTTGAAGGGAACGAATCCGACTTAGAACGATTCGTGATAACTCGTCGGTTTCCTTCTTTCGATACGATTCATACCCATCTACGTCTCTTAACTTTGTTAAATGACTTCTTAAAAGCCTAAAATATACCAAACCAAAATTGAATTAGCTTTATCTCTATTGTTCATGAAGTAGAAATTGAACATAAACATAAGTAGATGTAAAGTAGTTAAGTTAACGCTCACCTATATATGTCCTTAATTTGTTCAAAATCTAGTTCCCCTAAGTTTTCCGATTTAGATCGAACATTATACCATAACTCTTTCATGTCTAGTTCCAGCAGTCTTCTTGTACGTTCATAAGACTCACTAGGAACTCCTGAATTGGGCACATCCGAAGGAATTCGCAGTCCTATTGATCCCACTCCTTCGCCTAAATGGGCTTGATCAGGATCCCCATAGCCTTCAATGATCATTTTCATCTCATCATTGTTTTTCTTTAATGTTTCTATCTCCCCGAGCGCAAAGTCAATTCGGCGGAGAATTTCAGAAGTGTCTTCGGATAACAAAGTTTCGGTTATATGATTAATTGGGGATTGATTAACGGGTAAAACAGACATCAATCCAAAAAGAAGAAACCACAGGACAATTATCCCAAAAAACCCTTTCACTATATAGGATTTCATTGTACATTCAGTAGAATGATTTTCTAGGAATTTTCCATCCCTTAAATCATTGATTCACGGGCATTAACCTTCGTGGTGACGTAATACAAGGAAGTAATTCCTTTTAACCGCACCAGGAATATTTTAAACAGTAGCCTGTACCTGCTGTCAACTCTGAAAATATAATCAAAGTCACGTTTTGTATTATTAGGGCATGTCTATCTTATAAAATTACTTTTAAGTGTTTTAAGTTAGTTTTGAAACTGTGGACTAGGTAGGAATACATTATAACCAAATCGCATACCATTTTGAAACTAATGAAGGATAAGACGAGAGAATCAAATGATATCAAATCAGAGAATGATTCTATGGGTTTCAAGTTTCAATGAGAAAATGTAGGCAGGTTGGATTTTCTTGAGATTTGTTTGCGAAATCAGAGTCACTTTAATCTAGATCCAAGTATTTTTTTTAATAATTTCTACTGGTCCCTTTAGTGGACCTGGGCACTGGCCAGACGAAATGTGAATGTAGACCAATATTGCGTCAGGTCACAGGTGGATCGTTTGGTTCATCCCCTGCTCCTGTGGAATCTTAATATCAGATAAAACACGTCCAGGCACCAGGCTTCCAGCTTTTTGGCTTTTACACCTGCAAGTTTTGTAAGGTCAAAGGTTGAATAACTTCAATTTCCAATTTTATTATTCTCAACATTGCAAGACGGTCGAATTTGCCAATAATCACCTTTTAAAATTAATAGCCCATTGTGGTGGTGGTTGGTTGCATGGATGGTAGCAGCTCTGTGCTCTGAAGGCTGACAGGCTGTCTACAAAGCAATGAATATGGAATAACAAACAAGAAAACAATTTCAAATTCAATGTATGATGTAAGTCACACGTTCAACGTTTAAGATATCACTGATATCAGTACCCATTGGGTACTACCCAATAATATCAAATATTGAATATGCAAAAAAATTAAAAGGCAAAGTGTAAAGGCAAAAGGAAAGGAGGAAGCATGATGGCGTGAATATGGAATATGGAATACAAAATTCACAATTACTTCAACTTTATTGATGTGTGGTGTGCCAAAAAGTACCAATCAACACTCAATCAACAGCAGTCGGAGTTTATAGCAAATAAGTCAAATTAATATGCGAATTAATTTGCGAACACCAGTGTCCTCCTGAGAAACGGAGTACTCCATCCATGGAATTCACAAAAATTATGGTCAATGCATGTATGTGAACAACCAACGATAATGTCAATATGAATATTTTAATCCAATTCAGCCCCAGTCGGTTTGTTTTTACCTCTCGGACCCAATGTCCACATTTATATTTCCAAAACCGCGTAATTTAACATTTTTGACATTAACAGCTCGTAGTGCTCGTACTCGTATTTCGTATCTTCGTTTTGTAAATGAATGTGAAATGTTTGTCAAAAAACATTTTTATCAGCAAACACTCCTGAGCAATTTTACATAATCGTGTTTACAATTTAAGTCTATCTGAGCAGCGCATGGTGAAAGCGGTTAGAGGAACTGAGGAACGTACGTCTAACGGTCTAACTAAAGGTGAAAGGCAAAAGTCAAAAGTCAAAAGTGAAAAGGGTACCAGATTTTGGATTTTATAACATTGCATATAATTCCAAATTCACAATGCAATTCAATTGCAATTAATTTTGGATTTTCAATGCACAATGGATTTTTTAGAATTTCATTGGAATTTAATTAATTCGATGTTTTGTATTTTTGTAATTATTACAAATAATATATAGGAATTCAGAATTAGTTTAGTTCTTTTGTCTTTAGTTCATAGTTTGTAGTTGGCATTTTTTTTTGCAAAAAAAAAGTGAAAAGACATGCATGCAATGATGCAATATCAAATACTGAATATCCAAATCCAATACACAATGCAATAATATCAAATTGCAAATATTGAATATAGAATATTGCATGCATGCCACATGCATTGAATTGCATTGATTTGATTGCCATTTCACATTTCACAATCAACATTTGACATTGCATTTGCCATGCATCAATTCACAATTGTACAGCTGCAAGCCACAAGCAAGCTGACAGAGCACTGCACACTGCACACTGCACAGAGTTCATAGAGTTCAGAGTTGAAGTTGAAGTACATAGTGCATTCATTACACATTAATTGTCTGCAATCGTTTGTGTATTTGTGTGTTGTGTATGCTTAAAATAAATGTAAACCTCAATGGCCTTAAATATATATATTGTGTATTGATTCAATAATAATTAATTAATAATATGACATTTTCAATTTTAGATCCGAAATCCGAATATTTTTAAATACGACGCAGATAGACAAGATAGACGCAACATACCGGCCAGTACACAGTAATATAAATAATAAATAATGTCGGTTCAATCAAACCCCCAACCTGATGTTCATCACTCATCCAACGCTCCGACACCGGACGATTCCCCGTTTTTGTCTGACTGGGGTTTTACTTTGAAAGACTTGTACAATCTCTGCATTCACTTTTACAAAGGTAAGTTCAAAGTTAGTTTAGTTGACTCTTGACATTCTTCACCATTCCCATGGTCTTCGTGTCTTGCTGGGCTGAAATTTACTTTAAACTATAAGTAGACCATATCTAAAATTAAATTTTACTTTGACGTCAATTTTTTATCGCAGATAAACAAGGAAAAGCTATGACCTTCTCTTATGAAGAACGCTTAAAGTTGGCTGCTTTGACATGCCAGGTATCTACTGGAAAGTTTGTTCCTGAAACAGCCCCTCCGATTGGGGTATTAGATGTCATTGGAAAAGACAGGAGGTTTGTTTTTTGCTTGAGTTTAATATTTAACTTTTGTGATTTTTTTCTTCAGTTCTTATCCGGGTTCCGGGTGCTAAAATTATAAATTATAATTATAAATGATCCTTAATTGTTTCAGACTGGCTTGGCAATCGCTTGGCGAGAAAAGTAAAGCAGATTGTATGTTTGAGTTTATTACAACGGTCAACAAGCAATGCCAATTGTTTAAGCCTTTTGTGGAAGCTCATAAAAGAGATATACAAGAAAAAAGTAGAGTTTTGAGGGAAGAAGAAGAGAGTAAAATTCATAATGATGAAGAATATCGAATTACACAAGAGCTTGAACGTCGTGCGGAAGAGGATAAAGAAGTTATAGAAGAGCAAAAACGTCGAATTCAAGATGCTCTAAATCGACAAACCTTCGCACAATTTAAAGTGTATGCGGAACAGCAGTATCCAGGAAATCCAGAGCAGGTAATACAGAAACAGGGACTACAATAAATACTAATATCGAATCAAAGCCTGCCTAAAGTCTTGAATAATCGTATATTATTGCAGCAAGGAGTTTTAATTAGGCAACTTCAAGAACAACACTATGAACAATACATGAGGCAATTATATCAACAACAGCAGTACGCGGCACAGCAACAACAGCCCCAACAAGAACTGAGTCAAAACCAGGGCCCAAATATTAACGTAATGAACAATAATAATTCCAACATTGAAGCCGAAGCCCAATTGTTAACGGAAGGTTTAAAAGCAGTACAGTTGTCAGATCCACAAGACACAAGTAATGACAATTCAAGAGGGACAGTTGCATCTGGGGATGAAAGCGTTGAAAATGAAAATGAAGAGGAAAGTGATGACGAAGGAAACTCTAGTAGTGCGTTAGCTGCTGCTTCAATGTGGACTAGGAAGGATATTAAAGAGTTTAAAGAATCTGTAAAGGCTGAAGGAAATGAAGCAATCATTAGAATTGGTCAAGGAGAGTCTGTAACGGTAAATATCAATAATAACATTGACAATTTTCAATTTCTCTAAAAGTTTTATAATTTTGTTCAAACAATTGCTTGTTTTAGGTTCGAGTACCTACTCATTCCGATGGATCTTGTCTCTTTTGGGAATTTGCAACTGATGCCTATGACGTCGGATTCGGTTTATTTTTTGAGTGGACTAACGCAGACGAGCAAGTTTCGGTCCAAGTTACTGAAGAAACGTCCGAAGATGAGGAAGAAGATGACGAAACCTTTCAAGCTTTGCAACAGGACCTGGAAAAAGGTCGGGAACTACTACCCAAAGGAGCAAGACCAAATACTGACGTGATAATCCCTGTCTATAGACGTGATGCACAACTCGAAGTTTATGTTGGAAGTCACCTCTTTCCAGGGAAAGGGGTGTATCTTCTGAAATTTGACAACAGTTATTCATTTTGGAGGTCCAAAACTTTGTATTACAGAGTTTACTATACGAAATAGATTAGTAAATATATGAAAGCCTTAAGCTTTTCAACATTCGACGCTTTTGATTAAAATGTATATAATATATAATATACTTTACAACCTTACTTTGATAATTGAAGTTGTTTCTTTCTATTTAATCTATAGGCATGTCGATAATTGTTACTACATTATTACTGAAATCAAAAAACGACCGTCAAAGCTTAACTATACGGGATCGCAGTTTGAATGTTGTCGCGTTACGTAACTAAACTTAACGCCTTTTGGTATTTTTATCTGTTTGCATGCTAATGTGGCAGCTGTTTTCAGCCAGAGCCTGTTATGATATGATACAAATATTATATATTGACAAAATACACACCTAGTAATAATAATTTCCGGTTCGTATGTCGGTCTAAAAAAAGCAGACAAGGATTTTAAGAGTGACGTTTTGAAAATCATGTTAAAAAAATTGGATTAATTTAATTAGTTAAAATTAAAATTATTTGTAGATTTAATCCGGTAGTAATTGTAATGGGCTTTAATATTGCAGCGTCTCTCCGTGATGGTGCTATTAGTTTGCTTTTTAATGAAGTTTTAAGTTAATTAATGATTAATGAAATAATGAATGATTGCCAAATAGGCAAATGCCAAGCAAAGAAAAGTCGTTAATGTATTTTTATATTGACAACATAAATTGCGGCCACTCGGCTCTCCCTATCATGATCAACGATCATGGATTTGCTGGATTGAATGAGTATTTTTGTGTTAAGATCACTTTCGAATTAAATATCAATACACGATGTTCATCTTTGTACAACGATTAATCGCTTGTGATAAGATATAATATAATATACTCGTTGCGGAAGCGATCTTATAGTAATGTATGCATTTCGCGTTTCATTACGACATACGAATATGGAACATCCACCTCATTCATACTTCATACTTTACTTACAACCTGAACATTATCCAACCGATAAGGGGTTGAATCATTGAATCCCTACAGTAACAGCACTTAGGCTTGTGAGAAGTTTGAAATAATTTCAAAGTCGGTGGTCAATTTCTCAATTCAAGCTTGTATAACTCGTAAAAGGATCGAAAGTTCAGTGGTTGATATTGATTACGCTTTCGGATAAAATGTAAAATGAATTGATCTAGCAAGAGGGCTGATTGCCATTTTAAAAGTCGAAGGTCTTGGACTTCAAGAAGTAAACTCGTTTAATGGAAATACTGGAAATCGTTTACTTATACGATACCGACTTGGAAAATGGAAATAACATTAAGACATAGCCTTTCTTAACGAATTTGTGAATATCTATATATTCCGATGTTAAATTACACTACACAGAAATAACAAGCAAGCAAATACACCAAATTATTTCCCTTTCTAAACAAATAGCGAAGGCGTTGCTCGCCACGCTGAAAAGCAGCAACTCCGGATTTTCGCCTGCATTTTTTACGCAACGGTTAGATATTTATGATATAATAGATTTGCGAACGATTGCATTCCAGCATTTGCAGCCTAGTAAACTCTCATGAGTCTCATGTGTGAATGTGTGAATGAATTCAATTCAGGCTTACGAATGTGGTATTCTTCTCGAATCATATCGCCAATGTGAATAGCAACCCCGAAGTCCCCACGTTAAGGACTTGTCCGTTTTTCTTTCACTATGTTTAGGAACTACTCCTAAAGTCCTGTCCTGTCCTAACTATGCATATTTATGGATAAGCACTTACTTGCGAATAATCATCCTTGAAAGTGCAAAAAATCGATGAGAAGTGCCAAGTGCCATCGATATGAGATCATAGTAAATATTATATGTGTACTTCAAGTCAGTCAGGTCAAAGGTCTATCACCCTCGCGTCGCTACTCGCTACATATCCTGGGGATATTCCAGAAAAGTTTGAAAAGAGTTGAAATCTGCTGAGTGCTTTTGCTTTTTATAGAAGTTGAGATAAACAGACAACGCTTGTCTCGTACGGACGGATTAGCTGAAAACGTCAAGTTTCACAAACAAGCTCGTATGAAAATGAATTACAATTTTACAATGCAAATAAAACTTATTTTCGATAAAATTATCTCTACACCTTCACGTCCTTGTCCTTCACACCTTTTTGGTTAGTAATTCGAGGATATCGAGTTAAAAATGATATAAAAATCGATTATTAAGGCGAAGCATTTGAAAAAGAAAGCCATACCGTAGGTACCGGTACCAAGCAATAGACATTTATACTCTTTAGTACTTCCAGCTAAGCTTAAATACATTGCATGAAATATAGAATGTTCAAAAGCTACATTGTTCATGGTTCATAAACCCCTTAATTAAAATGTATGTTCAATTTCGATCAAATACGTTTTGTAATTTACAAGATTACAACTCTTCTGTATTCCGTCTATCGATAGATTCCAGGATTTTTTGGTTGCTAATTTTCAACAATTTCATAGCGAAGCCAAAAAAGGCACAACTTAAGGGATGCGACCGCGACGTGCGACTCAAATCTGATCATTTCAGCCTAATTCATCGGTAGTTCATTCATTTCGAGTCGATGTGGATTTTGGATTTTGGAATTGGAATGACATGAACAAGTCGGAAAAATAATCAACACCGAAAATGCTCCGTATTCATGAGTTGGATCTTGGATTTGGTGGAGTAGAGATTTGGAGAAAGCAGAGGAGAAAGTAAAAAAAAATAGGAAGATGAAGAAGGTCTGAGGTTGGTGAAGAGGAAGGCCTCTCCCTCTAGAGGAGACTGCTCTCCTTCTATACAGTTGAAGTGGCATGAGGGCTAGAAGACCGAGAGCCGGCCATTATTAGCCAAAGGTGATTGCGGACTCAAACCGTGCACGCCGTCGAATTTTTTACTGAATATTTTAAGTTTTGGTAAGTTGAAATTTTCGAATTTATTCAGTTATCGTTTCGAAATTTGTATCGTAAACTATTCCCCTCTGTGGCTAGTGCCTACTGTATCGGATATCCACGATCCAGTAGTCACTCAATTCTCAGACAGATTGCAGATCATAAATTATATTCTGTTTCTTTATTTTATTGATTGTGAATTTTTAGAATTGTAAATTTTGTCATTTCATATTTTGCATTTGCCATGCAGTATTGCGTATTGCCAATTTGAAGTTAATTCCAAATTCATTCTAAATTCATAATGTTTGTTGATGTTCAATGTTGAATGGAATTCAGAATTTTCAAATTGTCACAGTCAATCAATGTTGGATGTGACATGCATGCATATTTGATATTCAATATTGTGTATTGTATGAATTAGGAGTAGTAGATTCATTTTTAATAATTCATCATTTCATTTCACATTTCACTGCACACTGCATCAGATTTTGTTAAAATTAATTGCTTAATGTTTGTTATTGCATACATTCATTTGATTCATTATACATCCACACTCTCAAAGTCTCAACAACAAATCAACCTCGGTATTTTGTATTTCACATTTCTAAAAGGCACAAGGCAAAAGGTCTTCTTGCCATTTTACACTCCAAAGTCTAGGACATGACATCGTGCATACTATGTCATATGTACACTAAGGTTTTCGACTTAATGCGTAATGCGAATGCCTAATGATAAAATCACCGAATGTCGAGGTTGTGAGGTTGACTCAAAACAAATCAGAGATGTGAGATGCAAAACCATTAAAGTATAAGACAAAAATAACAAATCTTGCAATTCAAGCTGTTAAATTTTAAATGAGCATGGGCTGCACAATGGACAATGGAAGTTACCAAATTCTGATATAATTACGTTACGTTAAATTACGAACATAATTGCATATGCATCATTTTAGTTTTTTATGTAATTATTTCAGTCCTTAAACACGACATCCCAATTCCACTCTTAAGATGGGTCGGGAGGACAAAGCAACATGGAAAGCGAACTACTTCACCAAGTTGGTGCAATACTTGGATGAATACCCGAAGTGCTTCATCGTCGGAGCTGACAATGTAGGGTCCAAGCAGATGCAGCAGATTCGAATTGGACTTCGAGGAACTGCCGTTGTCCTTATGGGCAAGAACACCATGATGAGGAAGGCCATTCGAGGCCACATTGAGAACAACCCAGCATTGGAAAAGTACGCTCAATTCATCATTATTGACTATAATCTTAAATCTTCTTTCATTTCACATTTCGTGATTGCACATTGATAAAAAAAATCGTTTGTTAGGTTGTTGGCACACGTCAGGGGAAACGTAGGCTTTGTATTTACCAATGGCGATTTGGCCGAAGTTCGTGGCAAGTTGCTTGAAAACAAAGTACGAGCTCCAGCAAGAGCAGGAGCTATTGCCCCTGGGGATGTCATCATTCCAGCGCAAAACACCGGTCTCGGACCAGAAAAAACGTCTTTCTTCCAGGCCTTGTCCATTTCTACTAAGATCGCCAAGGGATCTATTGAGATGATCAACGATGTCCACATCTTGAAGGTTCGTTGAGCTTAATTGACGTCATTGAAATTATATGTCACATGGACGAATATTTAGAAATATGTATTAATATTAATGAGGATTTTATCTGCTTTTTCCAGCCCGGAGATAAAGTCGGCCCTTCTGAAGCCACTCTGTTGAATATGTTAAACATCTCTCCATTCTCATACGGTCTTGCGGTAATATTCAACACAAAAATGAATCTTCCCTTTCGGGACAAGTTGCATCGTCAAATATTTTCAAATATAAATTAACATTCATGGCTATGGATAGGTACAAATGGTGTACGATTCGGGAACCATTTTTGAGCCTAAGATTCTTGACATCAAGCCTGAAGATTTACGTGCACGTTTCTTGGCTGGAGTGAGGAACGTTGCAGCTGTGTCTCTGCAGATCGGTTATCCAACTGTCGCATCTGCACCACACTCTATCGCCAATGGATTCAAGAACTTGTTGGCTATTGCTGCAGTCACGGAAGTCTCTTTCAAAGAAGCTGAGACCATCAAGGAGTTCATCAAGGTTGGCAAATTTTAAATAGTGACGTTTGTAACTATTCGAAATGATTAAAAATTATAAAATATTAATATTTTTTGTCGTTTATTTAGGACCCTAGCAAATTCGCTAGCGTGGCTGTTGCTGCTGCTCCTGCTGGTTCACCGGGCAAGGCGGCCAAGAAAGAAGAAAAGAAGGAAGAGTCTGAGGAAGAAGACGACGATATGGGTTTCGGTCTTTTTGACTAAGCTTTGTATGACATTCCTCTAAAGTGCGCCTTCTTGGTGATTTGAGCGTTTTTTATTTGTTCGGCTTAAAATCTTAAGATCAATAAAGACGTTTCATTCAGAATAAAATTTACGCCCTTGTAATAAGAATGCATATAATTTATTTAATTTATCTTTCACCATCAAATCATATCATATTTTTGCCTCGTAGTTTTTTTTTGCTACATTCATGTATGAGATCCGAGATCCTTCATATGTTATGTGCAATATTTATTGTTGTTGGTATGTTTCAAGTGAGACATAACATAGGTATTATGCATTACCGGCTTATTAGCTAAGGTTATCCATTTAAAATGTAATGGATGTACAACTAATTTTTACAAGTCATCGAATCACCTAGCGCTTATGTATTTCGGCGTATTCGATGTCGATCCTAAAGAAATCGTGCGGTTCATTGAGATTTTGAGAAATTAAAACTCAATCTGATCCGATGCCGATGTACTTATAAAATTGTCTTCCTATTCTAAGGGGAGAACGAGATTGACACGAGTTAAAATTCAGCATATATATAAAGCAAGAAATAATGGCAATGAAAAGCCGTTCAGTTGCATTACCATTTACCATGAGTAGGTAGAATTGCATCTATGAAAATGAGGTCAGGGTTCCCGTCTGTGCTTGCTTGCCTTTCCTTAACTCGATTTGATGTCTGTCATTTTTCATTTTGTGTTATCATTTAATATTTAATGTCTTCTTTACTGTGGTCTTTATTTTTGGCAAATATGAATTTCATCAAGGACTTTCAAACCCAACTTGTCCAACGTCAATGTAAAGTCTACACTACAAAGTTGCCTGGCCGTCCCTCTGCTTTTGTTATCATCATGTAACAACAAACAATTTCCTATAACTGAGAACTGAGTTGCCTTGCACATTATACGTCACTGTATGATACCATATGTATACTACGTGTATACGTACCGTATATGTTTGTAAGTGTGTGTGGTCAAACTTGCAATTAGAATCTGTATAAAACTACCGTTATAATAAATGTTTGTGATCAATGATCAATTCTTGTGTTTATTCTCCAAGCGCCCTCAAGCTAATTCCGAATATTATAACGAGATATATTATGCAAACGACTTGGTGTCCCTCCGTCCTACAGATTTCCGTGTCCGCAGGATATAAAGTGCGAACGATCAAACTTTGTTATTTTTTCCATGAACATTTGTAAGACCTTTATACGGAGATCAAGTTCGATCGGGAGCCAATCAAAGGCGACAAAAGCTTAGGGAAGTCCGGTTCAAGAGTAATAAAATAAGGTTCATAGGTTCCAATCATAGATATGGATACTATAATAACAATATACCTAACCCCATGCCCCCAATGAATGCAACGTTGGAAGTGTGTGGTCAAGGACAATTCAATGGTGAATATATGGCTCTGCTTCATGGCACTGGCAACATATTTACGATACATAATATTGTACATTTGTTTTTGTTGTACTATTTATTAAGTATCGGAGATACTTTATGTTTTCGTTGATGGTGTCTGTCCGTCCGTCTGTCCGTCCGTCTGTCCGTCCGTCATCGCGATAACTCGAGATCGGTTTAACTTTTTCAAATTTTTCTTTCGGATATCTATATAGGACATCCAAGCGGAGGTCAAGTTCGTTTGGGGGCCCTGCAGGTCAAAGGTCAAGGGGGGAAAGGTCAAAGGTCAACATTTTTTCAAATAGCAACCCCCCATGTGTGATACATCGATGGAAAGCTATTGTCAAGGGCTATTCAATAGTGTATATGATTTGGGGGTGGGGTCACTCCCTGACGGGTGGGGAGGGGTCAAAGAGGTCAAAAAACAAACATATATGTGTGATACGTCATTCGAAAGCTATGATCAAGGGCTTTCGAATGACGCATGTAATTTTACTCTATGACTGGGGCAATTTGAGATTTTCGATATTTTGTGTGTTTAGGGTTAGGGAACGACAGTAAACACATGGGACACATGTATATTATATAATATATTTATATAAATATGTATATTATATAATATATTTATATAAATATGTATATTATATAATATATTTATATAAATATGTATATTATATAATATATTTATATAAATATGTATATTATATAATATATTTATATAAATATGTATATTATATAATATATTTATATAAATATGTATATTATATAATATATTTATATAAATATGTATATTATATAATATATTTATATAAATATGTATATTATATAATATATTTATATAAATATGTATATTATATAATATATTTATATAAATATGTATATTATATAATATATTTATATAAATATGTATATTATATAATATATTTATATAAATATGTATATTATATAATATGATTTGCTAATTTGATGATTGCTCTCCGATACTTTGCTATATGCATTTGAATGGTTTATTATTCAAGGGATTATCCCTTCATAGGAAGACCCAATCCATCGGTCCCGTCCGTCTGTCTGTCTGCCCTTCCATGCTTTAAACCCGAGAACGGTTGAAGTCTTTGAATTATATTTTTGAATACTTATTCAACGTGTCATGACCATAACTCACTTTGAGTTCGAATTTGGACCAGATCGGCCACATCCCCTGCCCGCAAAAACATTCCAAACTCGAGCCCCCTCCATATATCTTTTAAATGTATATCTCCTATATATAAGATATATACCTATTGAACTACCGAACAGAAAAATCTTACAAAACTAAAATAGTTATCAAAACCTTCTTGATACACTCATACACTATGTTAAACTATACTATCCATATCTATGGTTAAACTTTTACAAACTCGAAATCCGAATGAAATGAACATCACTTTGATATCCGACCTGATGAAATGATCTTATGATTTGATATTCTCAAGTTCCCCGAAACAAAGCAATTTCTTGCTTTCTTGCAGTTTATACCTTTTTTGCATCAAACTAATTCACTCTACTATTTATTTTCATGGACCACTTTTGCAATACTATAACATTCTTTAAGATATGGTTCTGGGGGTAAATAGCTGATAAATACACTGCAAATCTCCATGTCCTACCACTGCCTACCTCGCATAGCTCGGTACCCTGCCTAAAATACCTCCATACCCTACCCCTACCTTACATACTTCACTCAGCTCTGTCCCATATTCATACCAATCTAACCTACTTGAACTATTTTTTTAACTACGTTTTTGGGCCTGCCGACGGGACCCGGTCAAGGCAGAGTTGTGGAGCGTCCTAAATATACTGTGCGAAACTTAAGAACATTGGGACAAGGGCTTGGATGTTTTCAACACTGGTCTTATGAAAAACACTCAAAACCCGAATTCGAATTTGTCTCTTGTTTTATACATAATACAAATTTATATTTATATATAACAACATATCCATATACATAAAATTAGCCGTCTGTGGGTAACTGATGTTCCAGCTTACTACTTCTTACTGGCTTGAGTTATCGAAAAACTGAAATAGCCAAAAATTCTTAAAAAAATTCGGAATTACGGTAGGCTATATGACCTTTCAAAATTCCGTGACCTGCGACCTAGGCCAACTTGACCTAACGTTAAATTGTATGTAAATGGTCGTGTGACATATCAATTTACACTGTTGTTCTTCAAGAAATACTTTAGCAATGTTGGAATTTCAAAATTTTGGTTAATGACCTCAATAACGGTCAAAAGGGTCGAATTTTCAAAATCATCGTGTGACATACCGATTGACAACTCCTTTCGCCGAGAAAGTCTTTGGCTATTCTGGATTTTGAAATTTTGATATCCTGACCTTTAAAAACTGACATGAAAGAATTTAAAACGACCCCTGACCCCTGACTTTGAAATTTTCAAAAAAGAAGCGTTCTGACTATTAGAATTTTGCAGTTTTTGAGCGGCTGACCTTAAATATAGCCACGTATGTTAAGGTTTGAACTATTGTCGTGTGACAATTAACATATCTTTCAGACGAGAAACTGTTTTATCTATATTACTAGACGTAAGCCCTGTTTTAAAAAACCGGGGACCGAGGCGAGGCAAAATTAATAAACCCTTCAAAAATCGTAGAAACTGTGAACCATGCTTCATCTTAAATATCACAGTTTCTAGGATTTTTCAACGGTTTATTAATTTTGCCCACGCCTCGGTCCCCGGTTTTTTAAAACCGGGCTTACGTCTAGTCTATTATAATAAAAAAGGCCATTTGTATGTCTCTGATGTTCCAGCTTACTACTTCTTACTGGCTTGAGTTATCGAAAAACTGAAATAGCCAAAAATTCTTAAAAAAATTCGGAATTACGGTAGGCTATATGACCTTTCAAAATTCCGTGACCTGCGACCTAGGCCAACTTGACCTAACGTTAAATTGTATGTAAATGGTCGTGTGACATATCAATTCACACCGCTGAGCTTCGGGAAATACTTTGGCTATGTTGGAATTCCGAAATCTTGACCCCTTGACCTTGAAACGGTCAAAGTCGTCGAAATTTCGAAATTATCGTGTGACATATCGTTTGACAACTTCTTTCACCGAGAAATCTTTCGGTTGTGCTAGAATTTCGAAATTTAGGCCCCCTGACCTTCAGACGGCCAAAAGGTCTAATTTGTCATTGCCAAATTTACGGAGTGAGGACGTATCTCCTTTTGAATGTGAATTATTGATTAGAAGGGGTTAGTGTTGTATGTTAATAGGGATAAAGGGTGTTTGGGGCAGGGTTCAATGATAGTACCTATTTAGATAGGACAGTGGCGGGGAAGGGAATTCTTGGAGAATGGATGTTTTAAGGGTTCTAGATCGGAACCCGTAAACAACGGCGTTGGGTTAAATAACCAATAAAGAGTCTTGAGCTACGAGTGCAATCGTAAAAATTACTGTGGCTGACGTCTGAAACTTTTGTTTGAAATTAGCTGCCACTACACGTTTATCTACAATTTTAAGGCCCGATATCGGGCCTGTGGCTGCCTAGTTTAAAGTATAAAAATGTGGTTATGGATTGTATTCCGAATAAAATTGGAAACAGTAATATGACTCACATTTTAAACGTTAGTAAACGAACGAAGAACTTTAAAATGAAGAAAACTCGAAAAAATCTATTTTTACCCTGTCATCTGTTGTTCGGGATTTTCCTCATAAAAACCATTATAACATTAGCTACTTTCAATTGTCGTACACAAAATTTACGACAAAACCGTATATAATGTCGGTATTAAAAACATGTCCAACGTCATCATTCGGCATGCGATTATAGTAGGGGTTTGCTAACAAAGAAGCCAAAGGTTCCACAACATAAAGCATATTTGAATACTAATCACATTGTTCTGCAAAATATCGACGAGTTGATAATTCTATAGATTACTTGGTCTTCGTTTTCCCTACATTAATTCTTCACACTACGTCATCATCACTCATTAAAAATTACACTGATTTTTTTACCAATTTTATATAAATCCACATTCAAACTCAAGAAATCGCGAAGGTATCGTTCCATTCTCAACAAGAACCAAAGCCACCCTGAACTTATGAATTCTATAATAAAGTTGGGCTCACTCAAAATAAAATCTTGCAAATGAAAACCGGATGCATTCACAACCGTTAACCTTAGTTAGTAAAGAAATAGAGTGCATTAAAATTATACGATGCCCGCCTGCCACCGATCAACAACGGGACTTGGCTTACAAAATTTAAATAGACTGATGTTCATCATTAATCCTAACCTAGTGTGACATTATTATCATACTAATGCAAAAAAATTACAATTCTTTTAGACAATACTGCTTCACATTTTTAACATTTAAGCAGGAATAATCGAGGGTCGCTTTTTGAGGCACCTGAGAAAGACATATTATAGCATTAACCTCCGCTGTGCTGAGTTGTAATGTTGTAAATATTAATGTGGGTTAAATTTTCTGTGCATTTCCATTTCTGCATGTACCGCTTACTTATATGTTATATTTACATAGGCCATTTTGGTAAAGAAAATGCCTTTAACTTTTACAAATCTAGAGACAGCAAATGATAAAATAATACCCTGTTAGTGTTAACACCAATCTATTATAACATTCTGGCATAAGGATAATCTTTGTAAGCTATTCGGGAGAGGTCTGCCTCTGAGCTACGAAAGCGTTCATACAATTCATACTTCCCTTGTGACTCCACGTTAAATTCGTTTACATCAGCGTCATTCAATCCGTCTATATCGCATTTCCCCTTCCCCCATTCATATTTGTCATATTTATATGCTAATATATCCTTATTAATTTCGGCACTTGTCAATCCCAATAAGAATGCTTGCGGCTGTCCATTCAGTCAATTTACTAACTCATAAGAGGTTTTTGTTTATTCTTCGCCAACCATGATTAGCCTAGATACTTTCATAAGTCGTAACTCTACAATACTAACTTCATTTGTATTTATATTCTCATAATATGAATATTCTATATACGTAATGAAGAATGAGCTCTGTAATAATTCAGTATATTCCATATCGCATCCTCTGCAACGTGGTTGAGAAGTCATTGGACAGTGGTTATCAATTATCAAAATTATCATCAAAGCGAGGATGAAAGGGATATAATCTGGTTTATAAAAATGGGGTTCGATACCTCCTTCTGTTTAATGCAGAACGATCATTGCATCTCTGCATCTTCTAATAGTTAGTTAACCAAAACGGTTAGCGGAGATCCTCGTCCATCTGTTTGTAATAAATAAATAATATGCATCATGTATCTATCTTTTACGCAAGCAAGCAAGGATATCATTCCAGTGGACTTGACCTGTATTTTGAAGTAAAAAATAAACTGGCTTCTGCCAACACCAGAGACCATTAAAATTCACTTTCCGATTTCTGTGCAATAATATTGAACATGTAGAATGTGTAGAGTATTCTTGAGGTGCCGTAGTGTGTGGATCTTGTCCTGTTAATTAAAATTGAATTTACGGATTCGTGTTCATTTACTAAGGCAAAAGTGCAATCTATAATTTTAGTGATGGTGACAGTATATGCGATCAGTGGGTTTTTCGAGAGTGATCGAAACCGTTTTTCTAGTCCTATATTCTAGCCAGTGATTTCTTATAGTGACAATCGATTTCTGGGTCATTTACCATGAACATTAAGGTTAATTATGAACCCTATACGTACTAAAGTACTAACGTATTTCTTCAGAGTTGTGACAAGACAAGACATCAAGCCTTGGTTGTGATATTTTTGATGAAAATAATTTTTGCATTTAAATTTTAAACATTGCATTCTTTAGTAGATTTTAATCTAATAAGAAGTTGTGAAATAAAATTGCTTTAAGTTAAAATGTTGTCTTCAAAAGACATTTTTTTGGATTCAAAAACGGGATTTGCGTTTGCATGCTTTCATGAAATGGTTTTTTTCAAGACCTTTCACAATTCGATTTTACTATCACGGAAAGTCGAATATTTGGAATCACTTTAACCTGCTCATCAAATAGTCCTTTAAACGGATTAAATGCAACATTAATGAAGAAAGTTCCACCGTTTGTGTCCAATATGTTATTTTCAAGGAATTGCGAACATTATTAGGATTTAATATTGATGAGTAGCTTTTTTATACACCAGGACAGGTAAGAATTCCAGCATCAATTCTAAAAACTTTATTTTAAGAAATTAGTATAATATATGCGACCATATTATCCATTTCTATGATGCGACCACAATAATTACACGCTGCATTTTACCAAGTAAAGTTGGTTAGTGATTGCGACAAATAGTATTTTCAATGCTGACTTTATCTCGTATAAATATATAACATATTTGTAAATAATTACAATTTTAATTTAAGAACTAGCGTGCCCCGGATATAACAAAAATGCTAAAAGAACATGTTCGATGTCTCGAATCATATAAAAGTCTCGAATCGTGGCGATGCCGATTGGGAAAACTACCCTCTTCCTAATTAGTCTCCATCCAACACGTCTATTAAAAAAATTGATTCTTAATTACAAAATCAAAACCATAATGTTTCTCAAAACAATTCTACAGTCACGTCAAATTATATGAATTAGAATATGCCCGATACAAATCTACATACGAATACGATATTTATCGATAGGGAATGGCATTTAGTGATACGAAGCTGGTTTGTTATTGTTGTTTTAAGCTTATGTGATATTGGGATTCGAATCAAATGTGGCCTAAACAACTTTGAAAAAATTTGGAAATTAATTCAGTATTTAATACTGTATTCGGCATGTTTACGTGCAGTAACACTGACATTAAGACCACGACAAAGACAAACTGATTGCTTGACAATGACTTTGAGGCTGCCTGCCACATGCCATTTTTAATTGATAATTCAATGTTAACTGAGCACATCAGATCAAAATAATTATTCTTCAGTGTCGCAGCGGACCAAAACAGGATGCACATTAAAGTCATTTAAATTGAATTAAAGCCATTAAAGGTCATGTAATGAATGGTAATGGACAGCGAACCTACTTTGGCAATGACTTTACGTAATTCAGATCTCCATTCGAGAAATGACAGTTCCACAAATAATGAATATTATTTATTCCTGTTGCTGAAACTAAAAATCTATAGGGAACATAAGAGAACATATAGGGTTACAAGTTACAATTTACAAAGTTAAAATATTAGATGATGAGGGAACCCTTAGCTCGTTCAATAAGTATATTGGCCGACATCAGTTTTGAGATGCGACAGCTAAAAATGTTTGTATAACGTAATAGTATTATTGAATCAAATTGCTTAGAAAAATTATAATATATATATACATATATATTATATACATACATCGAAACATTGTAATATTGATCATTTTCTCATTTAAAACCGCACAATCGCATACAAATATTCTAAGCTCGGTAATTGCTCATTTTGAAGTAAATTAAAAAAAACACACCTTTTTTATGATTTTTTTTATACAAAAAACCTGGGTTGATTGTGGAAAACTACTGCCTTAATTTATTACCTAACTTCACTTACCAGATATCACTATTTTTAAGACGTCACTTATGTAATAATATATATCAATGAACCAAAGTCAATAACAAGGCATGGTTTTAACTAAATCACTACAAAGTGATTCATTTTTTCAAGGCAATCAATCATATCATAATGCTGTGATCAAAGCAGAGCCGATTGACATGCTGTACTCAATACTGATCAGAAATTGTAACACTCATATATGGCATTTAAGATGTGCACCCCATTATCAGAGCTCTAAACGGAACTGGATAATATAATGGGTTCTACAAATTACCAAGGATAAACTCAATTAAAATTTGTATCCTTCCAATTTAAGGAGTCCGATCCGAGTTGAACAATTAGCATCGCCTTAATAGCAATAGGTAATTCTTTTTTTAGGCATGAAAAATGTACTCGTTACACATTATCTGCACCTATGAATTAAAAACTAAATGTAGTAATATACAAGGGGATGGATAGTGCAGTTGGCTAAAGGTTGGAATTTTCGAATGTTCATCTTCCATGTTTAAACAACTTTTGTACTAATGACATTTGATAGAACAAGGTCACATTTTACCTTAGAAGGAAGCGAGGGATGGAATAATCACAAATTAATGCTTTGCATGGATGGTCATGCGATTTAAATACGAAAATAATTGACGCCTCGTAGTTTTTAACTCGTTTTAGTTACGATGGACAAGGTACGAATGCAGACTGTGTTGCCATTTTTGGAAAAACGAAAAAGTGCTTGTCATTTCACATTTTAAAGATGTCGTGGAAAATTGTTATTCAGCCCAAGTCGGTGCTATTTCATACGCAATACGAATGAAAGCTACTTTTGTCAATGCTAATCAAAAAAGGAAAACCAAACCTTAATCATCCATGTCAAGCTAATTAATATTTAGGCATGATTTTTTAAAGTCCGGGATATAAATTAGTGTCGCCTACAACTAGTCCATCATTATATCAACGTCGAGTAGATCTATTTTAAAACAGGCAATGTAATTTTTTATGACCTGATGCGTACCCTATGCGTTATACATCATTAATATCCTATTTGTAGGGTATATATGGGTTCGAAATGATTTACGAAAAATTTAAACCAAACTGTGTACTATTTGCAAATTTGATTTATTAAGAGAGTTTTTTAATTTGTTTAATCATAGATTTCTGGTAATCAGTTTTCAGTAATTATAATAAAAGATTTTCATGATTAAAAATCCATGTATTTTTCAGCACGACGCGAGCACGCACGATAGGAAGAGCATTTAATTCATCGAATCATATAATAGTCCAAATGAGTTAGAGTCCAAGGAATGAGGCAAATAGATGTTTTTATATCCAGCGTTGACGATGCATACTTAAGCTAACATATATCTCTTTCCTTCTCGGCAGTCTGTTAAATACGAAATTCTTATCTTTTAGAACTGTCAAATCAAACCAATCCTGTGCTGTGTAGCTTCAACTACAAAAAAATGCAAATTAGGTTTCGTTAGAATTTGGAATTTTTTTAAATTCGGTAGATTGTCCGAGATACATTAATGTCTTGTGTCCTTATGTCATGAAAATGCAAATTCTCTGATAATGTCGGCAGGTGACCGATTCAATTGGCATATTCGATGGCCCGATATTTCATTGGGTCGTTGACACAAGGCTTGGCAATTTGGCATGCATACCTTTAATTCAGTGCTAAGGAAATTCGGGGCAACATCCTTATCAAAAACATTTATTCTGAACAGTTTTTAAGTAAAGACGATTTCGCAAGAAATCTTTCACTTGTTCCATTTTATTTGGAATTTGAAATGCATATTATTCCACTTCCATTATATATTTCAGAGTGTTAAATAATTCATTTAGAAATCCGGATCTTTATAATCGTACATCAGAAAAACGAAATTGACAAGGCCGATGTTGTTCTTTAACCTCATGGGTTCATACGACGATAAGTGCATTCAAATTCCTGCCACATATACAAAGTATAACTTCTTAGAACAAAATTAAAACATTTGATAAATATTTTAGCTACTTGTCCCACCTCTGAAGCCCAATTTAATTCTGAACTTTGTTCTCAAAGTAGTCGGCCGAAATATTGTATTTTTGGTTGTTCTTCAAATCAGAGGTTTTGATGATTTACATCTTAAACTTGCATCTAAACTTACATATACTTTTATAGACTTTTCAGCAGTCATGGTCGTGGAAATATCTCGTATAAGTTGAAGAACCTGAATGACCAACCAAACTCCTATAAAACGGAGACTTGTTTAATTTCTAAAATTAAGACAATTCAAAGCCAAACGTCTATTTAGGTATTGTAAGCGTTTGGATTTGTCAGAGAAAGTAATCTAGAGTTTTCAATTTCAATACAACAAAGTTAACACTTCACAAAATGAGTATTTAATCGGGTTTAAAATGCCAAGCCATTAAATTGTCGCTTATCAACATGTACAATCTGGGGACTTCTCAAAATCGGATAACTATGTTTTCCCGCAAAGAACTTTAACTATATAGATTACCAAATCTATAATTAAATAAATGTTACAGATTTAACAACACGTTCTCCAAATTACCAGTTCCATCTGAAGTTATGCGATTCCCTGCATTAAGTAGTCAGGGTGTTGCATGCCACACGTGATGTCATTGACGTAAACGTGATAACTAAACGTTATAGACAGACGATATGTTACATTTGTCTTTCTAATATTTAAGATGTCTGTTAAGCTTAAGTATATGTAATCGAATATAGCGTTTTGGATGTTTAGTCTTATAATATTATATTTAATGTGAGTATCATTGTGTATGGCCGATATCAGGGGACATAACAGGAAAGTGTTTCGGCTTCTTGTCAAAAGAATGTTTCGTTAGAGCATATTATACATAATAGATTTTCTTAATGGATAATGTAATTATGCCCGTTTTGCTATTTAGATTCATCCGTAAAAGTTAAAACGGGAAGAATAATGACTGTGGCTCAGACTTAAAATACAGTTTTGTAAATTACAATTGTCCCATACTTTCTTTTGTTATCAGACTGGCACGTCATGAATGCAAATAGATGAATTTTTAATTAGAAATCATTGTTAATTTGTTGAGCAAACCCTTTGAAAACAAGCTCAAACTAGAATGCAAGCAGAGTAATTTAGTTCGACTCTTGATTCATGCAGATGAAACTATTTCGTTGGGACTGTGGGATAGGTTACACTTGTGGATTCATTAAAATCTTAATTAAGACGGGAAGTAGAAAATTTCCTTCCAATTCTGCTAAGTAGTATTTAACTATGCTTTTCAAAACTCTACTTCATACTTGTTTCAGAGGATAAGCATAATGAAATGACTTGTCGACTTTGAAATGCCTGAAAATACTGTTCATCTAATTTTCGTTACGCCGCATCAATGTATTATAGTTTATACATTATGTCGTTATCCGCATTTCAATTCCCAGTGTAGCTATGTGTAATCTTTTAATTCAAAGCATATCATTTTGCAATTGGATATCTATTTATCGTGTTTCTTTAAATAGATTCCCTGGGAGTCTAAGTTTGTCAAAATAAAAATCATCCAACATGATGGGGTTCTTTTCGGGGTGATGGAGCTTTATTTCGAGAGTACGTTTTTCTAAGGGATTAAAAAGGTTCGCGATGCTGTTGCTTTTTCTAATCTATTAAATTTGAATTCCCTAACATGAAGCAAACCACGCGAGATTTTTTAGTTATCATTTTAGGAAGATCAGGTAGGGTTAGTTATTATGTAAACTAAAGAAGGTCGTAGGTATTATTAAATCATTTAAAACCTTAAATTTTAATTACTTATCTTCTTTGACTTTTTCATAGAATGGTCTAATATTATTATATTTCTTTCGTACTTTATAAATGACCATCTCAACCCCATTTTGCCTCAACTATAGTATTCATTGCCCGTTTTAAATATATTAAAGCTAATTATTTGTGGAGGTCTATTTTCCAAACCTTTATATTTCGGGAGATCTTCAGAGAATTACTCCTTTTATTCAATCTTCCAGGAATTGTATAGGGATTTCAGAATCTCACTTTGGGGTGGAACGTGGACTTTAGGCGGACTTTAGGATAGGATGGTTTGACTAGAATGTGAGAATTTAACTACAATTTAAAGCAAAGCAAAACAAAAATAATTGAACATTCGGATATTTTTCATGTCTTTACCAAATTCCCCTCCAATTAAATAACAAAAGGTTAAACTAAATGCAGCAATATAATATTTAAAACCTAGCTTCTAAGGGGGATAACACTACGGCCTCAAACAAAAGAGACTTTCCCTAAACAAATTAGCATGCTTTTTTCCCAGCCCTATACAAATTTATTCGTATCATAAAAATGAGTAAGTCTGCATCACATATACAGTGTTACAAAGAATCAGTCTAAAAAACAACAGGAGAGGATTAAAAATCCCTTTTCCATCGTTTCATCGATGAGAGGCTCTTTATCGCATTAATCAATCAACATCTACATTAATTAGCATCATCAGAGTTTACAGTTTACAATCTCTATGAGATTCAAACGTTCTAATAATATTTTCCTTCTGATACTTCCCACACCTCTCCATCCAAATAACTTCCACAATTCTATTCCTAGTCGCATTATTCCACCTGAGAATTCTCAGCAACTCCAAAGCTCAGCCCTTTCAGGCCTTGCATAACACACGTTTATTACTTATAAATAATATAGTTAGTACAAACATAACTACAAACTACAATAAACCTATGTTATATTACACTCTCCTTCAGACTTCATTACTTTTCCAACTTTAGGTGATGGATATGATTATTTTTCTTGTATTTTATGAACTGCATTGCACCTCTATGAGATCCTCCATCGTATTCGTAATGGGTTGATGTTGATGGTGGTGTCCTGGTGCACCTTATTTCCTTCATTCTTTTTGACTCGTCTGAATCTCTAGAGTTCGAACGCTCCGTTCCTCATATAAAGAATCAAGTTGAGAAAATACGATACATATGTATGTGTTGGTTATTAGTATGATTACTATATATACAAAGGAAGTCTCGTAAATTCATTTTACGCGAGTGCTTACCTTCGTGGTTTTCGTGTATAGTTGATATCTCTAATGGTTCATAGTATCCTCTCGGTTAAAAGAAGTTATTTCAAGATTATTGCCACACACAATCTTACAACCCTCTCTTACCTGTATAACGTGTAGTTGCAGGTAACAAGTCAGCTATTTATTTGCTGTACGTGGAATGCAGCTGTGGAAGTCCTCGAGAACCAAGTGGTTTCCAACAGCTCAAGAGATTCGTGTTAATCTTGGCTAAAAAAATATATCTCTCATAACCTCTGGATCAAAGGGTACGAAACCCTTTCCAGTTGTATAACAGTACGTTCCACTTTTGTTTTACCTTACCAGACCAACAACACGCTAATCGGTGACAACGATGAACGTGAGACTGGCCTAGCCTTAGTTTTACTCTTTTCCTTGTAACAGGGCCAGTCTTTAGAGAGTGTAAGATTTAATGGAACTTTAGAAGAGGTTGAAGGTCGAAATAAAATAATTCATCTCCAAAAGTGGTTGACTTGGTTGGTTCGAGTTGTTGGCTTCTCTTGTTCCTAGATTCTTTGTAGTAGGTGTGTTATATATGCAGAAGGAAAAATAGAAACTAAATAATACCAATTTGAAGAAAATATTTGACACATTTCATGTCTTAATGGTAAAGGTGTAAGTTATAACTATCGTTCGGGCATCTTTATGCATGTCGCATTTAAATAGGTCGGCAAAACAGATCCACTAAAAAAACTTTTAAAGTGTTTACAGAAGTTTTGTCTGGCTGGATTTATGGCTAATACGTTTATCCAAAGGCTGAACTTTTGTTTTTTTCATGGCATGTACCGTTGTTAAAGAAGTTTTTAAATTTTTATGGTCTACATGGTCATAAGGTCATACAGTAGAGAATATGGTGTTTTTAAAGATCTAAGTTTGAAAATATTTATGAAACGCCTTTTGTACATACTATTTCAATACATGGCATGTTAGTGAACAGTTTAAAGAATGTAGTTAAAAGTATTTGCAAACTACTTTGTCGAGACAATATTCAATATTGTAAATTTAATCTAAAAGTGAATATATGTATGTCGGGATTCATTGTTTCATACATAAGACTGTTTTGGTTAAGACAATTAACTGTCCGTAATATAAAATAATCTTCTCAAAATCAAAACATCAATAATCTGTGTTTTTTAAATTGTCTCATACGCCTGATTTTTAATTTATTTGTGACATTTCATTTAGCATATACCGTTTACTAGGCAGACAAACTACCAAGTACCGTTATACTATTCCCAATTCAAATAGGTCAATACAAGATGGAATTTCTCAGTTTATAATATTCTATCAAAGGACATACGATAGGGAATTGATAAAGATGTATTTGAATTAAATGGGAGATGAGGTGTAGGAACCACCTGTTGGACGCAGGTGATAATTTACCGGTGAGTCTTGCAAAATTAATTTTTTTATGTTTCTAAATAGACTTGGAAATATATATTGTTTATTTATGAGGTGGGATTCCGATTCTGATGTTCTACCAAGGCCAACCTCCTTTTTACGATACCAAGCATGCTGATATTTGTATTCTGTCCATGTACCGTTTCCAAATTGAAGGTGTCGATTAAAATGCGATATTGGGACTTAGAAAGGAGTCTCGGTCATTTCTATTCCGTAAAATGCGTGATTTAAATTTAAAGCAGATGCCATTTAAAACACCATTAAAAGTTGGTTGCATAACATAACCAAAAAAGTGTTCTTAGAAACAGAGTGACGGAGGATGAGGCATATAAATTAATAGTATATGTATATATGAGGAAGTACCTCGTTTTTTCATATATTTACATAAAGGAATTAATTAAAGGGTTCAACGATTCTGTTTATGAGAGACCATGTGAAATATGAAAGTTGATCACGCGAGACTAGGTTGAAATGCATGGAATTCAAAATCTACGTCATTACAGACATCACAAACAGTCTGATTTTACTCCATTTGAGATCATAACTGTAAAGGTCCTTTTTTGCACATCCGTTTTCTCTGGTTGTCAATGGTTCAGCGCTTTTGGAATATAAAATACGATACCGATTTTGAGATTACTGAGATCCCCATCAGAAGATATGTGAATATTTAGTAGGATGAAGCACCTGGAATCGGGCTAGCAAGTATTAACTCTGAAGACTTTCTAATGAGAAGTTACTTAACCGTTGTCTACAAAAATGCCTTAATATGCTTCAAGGCATTATACTGTTTTTAAGGTTGTTCATTTAGATATGCATTGTCTCTCTAGCAGGCAGGGTCTCTGCTTTGTTTATTTTGTGCTGGAATTTGGAATGATTGTTGAATGATTATTGAATTGGAATTTAACTTTTTTAAATGTCGGTTGAAGTTGTAAGGAAACAGTTTGAAATGGGTATGATTCCTTGAAATATTCACAAATCCATAGCACATAGTTTGGAGTCTGGTTGTGCTTCGATACATGGTTTTAAAATTACTTTTTGTGTATGATTGGGCCAAACGCTAACGGGAGTTTATTCTTGTATTTCGACAGGTTAAAAGCAGGCCGGACTTATCCCTTCCTGCGTCACTGTTACTGATTTATGATGGTCTAAAGGATAAAGGAAGTCACTCTCATCTCTGCAACCCAAACCGACATTGAATAGACATTCATGATAGTACAATATAATCAGACCAGTTATAATTTGTAATTGGTCCGATTGTGGAGAATTGAATTGAAGAACTTAAAATTTAAATTGGAAATAAAGTTCATCCTGATAAGATAAGGCTAATTTTTAGTAATCCGGTTTACAAGCTTCTCCGCAGTGCCGTGCCGATACTGCCGGCCGATGTATGGATTTGTGAACTTTCGTAATCCTAACCTAACCTGTACCTCCTTCAGTTCATTTTGATTTGCGACATTGTGACGTGATGACGTGAGATGTGATTATAAAATGTACCAATTCGTCCATTTGATTCGGTTCTAAATAACTAGTATGTGTACTGAACTTTGCTCCTGAGGCTTATAATTCATTGTAAAAAATGATGTGGCATGATATACAATGTAGACCATTTTAGATATTTTTTAATCAATATCCTTTGACGATGGGGTTGATTAGGAGTAGATGACACAACCATTACTCGTGTTTAAAAAACTCTAATCAGTCTACAAAGCTTGCCAGGAAGTCTGAACCTTATCCATTCCAAGTGGTCGACGTGCCTTTGAAAGACAATTTTCTTGAGAGATAGCTGCTATAATGAAAAAGGAAGAATTAATATTTGCTATGAGTGACGACACTAATGACTATTTGGATGATGGTAACTCAAGGCATTTTGGAAGCAATGAATCGGATGAAGGATGTTGTATTATCACTGATCCCACCTCGGCGAATTTCGTACGGCGTGTCAAGTCAACCCCAAATTTACTTCAAATCCCAAGTCCCTCGAGAAACAGAAAAAAGTCGGACGACTCGGCGGTTGGAAGTGCATCAGAGGAATCTGAAAGTGATAAGTCCACCGATAACTCACCCTGTGAAGCTCGAAGTAAGTTGTTCATATCAATATTATAATCATCCCTAATCCCTATCTCTTGTTGATAAAGTTCCGAATAGCCATTTACGTCAGACGAGGCTACAGTAAATCTTATTTGACATATGGTCCGGTAAATTGCAGTGGCGGAGCGTGTAGATAAGTTTATTGCAAGTAAACGGTCCCGTGAAGAAGCACCCATGACACTCAGCGTCGAAGCTCGAGCGACCCTCCTTCGACCCCCCTCCGTCGTCGTCAGCGACCATGACCTTTGCCTCGAGGAGGGAGAAACGTTTGTAACTCTGGATGATCTGGACGCGGAATATAATCAGACTCATCAGAGAAGAAGACTTTCAGACTGTAGTACCTGTAGTTCCCTCAGTTTTTCCGAATTAGATTACAATGTCAATACTCCTGGTGAGGAAGAAGCAGAAGTCGACGACACTAATAGTAACAAGGTGAGGGGGCTGAGTCACTTTAAACATTTAAAATTCATGAAAGGTAATTCATTCTGGGCAGGAACCTCCATCTCATTAGGTAGGCAAAAGAAACCACAAAAACATGGAAAGACAGATTGATTTCGGATTGCCAGTGGTTAGATACATGTAATGTTTTTTAACCAAAGAATAAGAAATGATAAAGGGAATGCGAAGCATAACAATTCAATACGAACGTCATCATTTACTGATTCGGTTTATTTGAGCCGTTTCTTGGTATTTATTGAACTTTAATTATTTGACGGGATTATTTAAAAAAAACCGACGCATGTTTGAGGTAGACTAGGCTAAACGCAATTTCAAATTGGTTTCGGTTGGTCTTTTGACCAGACAACGATAAGCTTATTTAATCAACCATCTGACTCTTTTCGTTCTTTGAATAACAATAACGGATAGTCAAATTTTTTTCCTTAAAATCCTTAAAATTTTTCTATTTAATATTTTACATCTTCAAGATATATAAATGTGCGTTTAAAATGGCCACGACCCTACATAGATAAACATCGAATGATAACTTGGTTGGTGATAAATACTGTAACACTTTCTGACTTTGATTTTCTCAGTGTCAAACTGTCAAGCATTGTCCTGTTAAGGATAATGAGATTTATTGTTTGGAATACGAAACTTTTGTAACCATCAACTGTAGATCTATAGATAAATTCTTATCTGTGGGATATTTACACCACACGCACAATTAAGGTGCGTGTATCAATTGTAAATTCATATAATATTCACGCATCATTAGGCAGATAGTTCTTATTTGTATTGTAGATTTATTGAGATCTATCTGCTTATTCAAATTCGATGCTTAATGAAACGAAATGAACGATCGATATAGGATAATGGAAATGGAATCGAGCGATGTCCTCGCAGACAGCGAACTTGTCCTTTAACGTCATTTGGTTATCTAAAAGCCTGATTATTTTCAATATATTGTTATCTGTATTCATGGGTGCATGTAAACATATCAGGATGTATTAAGTATTTCCATCATATCAGGTTAATAAATGCTGATATTGAAGATTAGACCTGAAATTTGCAATATTCAAAGATATATGGATAATTATCCCATAAACCACACTACACAGTCGCTGGAAATATATTAGAATCCAAGAAATTCTATCCAAAAACCCGATAAATATTAACATGGTTTTACATCAGTTTACTTCGAGTTGGAATATATTGCAGTTCAAGTTTTCAAGACGAATGGTGACTCTAAATATATAATTGTTTCATTAAGAATCAGTTTGTATTTTACCTGTATGTGTGTAGGTTGCGAGGATTCATTTTAATTTATTTCCTTGAACACAAAGAATAGTGCGACAAACTAGATTTTCATCAGTAAGTTTGAATTTCAAACCAACACATAAGGTTTTATATCCTACCTAGTGTCACCGGCTTGTAAAATGGAAGTAGTTTATGTTTAAAAACACAAAACACAGTATGAATCTGTAACCTTGCCACAAACCGCTAAAATGTATCAGGACTTTACTTCAGGACATGTATGAAGAAGCTGATACTTGCGATCAGTTTAATCCATTGCAGACATTTCCAAAAACCACATACATCTGTACCAACAAATTAACGAATCTGAATTCGGGCAATTCTATTCGGCCTTTATACCTCGTATTTGATGCAGACTTATCACTTGAGACATTTTAAAACATATGGTCTGGAAAATAATTACGAGTTTCTGAAAATCCAATTTGAATTTAAATTAGACCATCCGCCCTAGTGAGATTCCGTTCTCTACAAAAAACAGTTCTGTGGGTCCTGAAATGCTTTCCTGTTTCACATTTAAACGCAAAAATAATTTGGAGCTCGATTAATAGCCACTAAAGTTTTAAGTGCTCTGCCGAAGTCAATATATATGCATAAATGCATACCCCAATCCCAAAAAATACATATTCTGGCCAAGATGTTTAGTGATTTTAAAATATGCGTTCGTCGCCCTCGTTTATCGACCAGGTGCTTCTCTTCCAACGCGGAGTCGTCATCTCGATCTCTGGCAGAAGATGAGGTATATATTTGATCTGGATTATTTGCCATTTAAATTTTAATTAATGCAACAGTAGCACATTTCGTATCTGAACAACTTAATGGCCACAGATGTTTCAATTGACCTTTTCGAAATGAAACTGACTGTAAATCCAAACCATAAAATATAAGACGCTATAAATATGACAGGATATCTTCATAGTGGTATCTGAATATAATAGGTTACAGCCAGAGGGATAGATTTGATTTGATGCATCGAAAGATTCTGGTTGAAGACAAAAGACAATTGCCTTCACACAAGAGTTCAAGGCCTTATATATTCTTCTAACATTGTTTCAATGTTTTTCGGTCCATAATCCATAAGCCAGACCAGATTTTGTCCATTAAGAGAGTTAAGGATTTATCGAAGAAAATCATATCCTTATTCGGGTTTTAATTTTACGTTAGGATTTCATAAAAATGCTTTCATCACGAGCTATATGATCATTTTTAACCAGGTATTTCACTAAATGATCAGAAATTCTTGATGAAGAACCTGTCTTTTCTGCGATGCTTTGCTTTTAGAATTTTATGGCCTTGGTTTCTCTTTACAAACCATACAAATCTGAATTCTACACTAAGCACAAGCCGGGAGGAAAATTCTGCACTGCCTGGTACTGGTTCTGGACTTTAAGAAATTACTACAAATGATATAATCTCTAAGGCGTACTCTGGATGAGCAAGTTGAGCTTGAGCCATAGATATGGATAAAATATAATATTAATTAGAGCTTCAGCAATGTAGCTCTGTGAATGTTGCCAGAACATTACGATACGATATTACCTGTTCAGGTAAAGAAGTAATAAAAATGTCTTTAAATCTACAAAAACAAAGTTTTCATAACATTGGTATAGTCCATACATGATTTTTCTTGTCTCTGAGGGGGCGTGGTCTCCCACACAGTCCCTCATACATAAAGATAACTAAATATGTCTTGCACTATAATAAAAATGGCAGAAATCATGAATGAATGACCGCTCCGTCCGTAAATTGAAAGCTGTATACTGGGAACAGATAATTACGTTCTATTTTGTTTTTTTCAGTACATAAAAAATATTTTCGAACATCGATACAAGTTTTCCTACAATATAATTTACAATAATAATATAATTGTAAAATGATGACTATACGTATTATCTCACAGTACACGAGTTTGCGTTTAATAGGAAAGATGATGAATCTTAATCTGACAAAAAAGGACTGAAACCATAGATCACTTAATCATGATGTCAGCTTCTGTGGCACAATTAATTCTTGATGTATTCAATGCATCGAAACATAAGTATTACGTAGGATGTCTTTGTATGGGATCTCGATGAATGCAACAATCCTTCATTTCATTGTTGTCACGTTTCTTTAACCTATTCTCTGGTATCAGACTTTGGAGATTTAATTACTTCAACTTGTGACAGTTGTCCTCCCTGATGTATTATCTCACTTTCAACCTTAGCCTATTGTCTTAGTGCAGATAATGAATGACCTCAGAACATGGACACCTTCGTTCAAGCGCATTGTAGTTTCCTAAGGATCCTTTCGTGTAGTTCTTCATCCTGTTTTGTAGTGTTGCGTTGCTCATGATCCGTCTGTCCGTGTATTCTAAACATTGTTTTAAATCTCAAAAAATCGTATCTGCTGCGGTGTGTGCAGCCACTTAAACAAGTTGGGATCACTTACATTTACATTTACATTCTACCAATAGTTAAGTAAGTTAAGAATATAAAATTAATAGAATATTTTTCGTGTAATTCAGATATACAGGAATGGATAAACCGGTTTGACGATAGAAAATTATGGTCATTGGTAAATCTATTGATTTTCCATCTTTGCTTCGATTACATTTGCTACCTTCAACCTAAAGTATAGGAGACAGAATTTAATTAATTCATTCCTATGTTAATGTGAACCCGTGCAAGCAGTGTTAAAATAACAGTTTAAATGGTTGAAGGTGAGAAGTTTGTGATCTTGTTGGTGAAAAGTTTCTTGGGTTTCTGTTGACTGTTATTGTTATCTTTTAATTGTGATTTATCTCTGAATGCTGAAGACACGTATCGTTACAATTCTAAGATAGATTGGTTTCCGTACGATAATTGAATGGAGCATACAACAATAATTGGTGGTTTTTATAACCCAGTTTGACGGGTTTATAGATTTTAGAAGTGTATAACTCTATCAGGGTTAAGATTCTCCCATAGATCATCGTCCGCTCATTCGGGCCAAAAAATGCTTGATTTTTTTCATCTAATTTTTTATTTAATACGAATTTGTAAAAGCAGTTCATGCACGTGTCTGTAAAAATGGTACAATATTTGGTATTGATAAATTTCATGCGTAAGTAAATATCTATAGGTATAGAACAAGCTATGAAATTGGAACCGTTTTCTGGCTGACGTAATCCGATAGTTGGCCGGGCTTATGGGGATGGATAACTTTTGTAATACTTGAGGCAATCACATATATTCATTTAAATATATGCACGTAAATTAATTTCAGTTACGTTTTATGATGCAGAAATGTAAGAGGAAAGCGTACCGGTCGTTTGGATGACATTTTATCAGAGTTTTTATTTATCTTTTCCACGTTAGACAGGAACTTTTAGCAAACAATGAAAATTACGTTATTTAAGTTTCTTCCACAGTTTGTAACGTGTTGAAATTATCCGAGCCTCCAAACTTTGTAACTCTCGGAACAAAAGTAACAGTCAACAGTTACAACCAGCAAAATATCTAGAGTTGTCATAAACTGCATTAGCTGAAAGATGTAATACTGTACCCGGTAATTTAATGTTAAACATATACGGCGGAATTAGTATCCGTACTTTCTTTCATAAGCTGGTCAACGGATAAATTCGAGTTGAAGAATGACAATATTAAAAACCAATTGAGGACGAGAGAATTGAACTGACATATGACACACTTGCGAGATGAGTAATTAAAATCTGAAGCAGTATAGTAAGATTTGGCCTAGATACCTAGACCTAGATATGGATTCGTACATTTCGACTGGATTCAGCTAATCTTTCACAATTTTTACCGAGTCGCAGCGCAGTCTCTAAAATTCCATGAAAAATTAGCTTTCAACAAAAGCAGTAAATTTTAAAATGACCCCTTTTGTTCAATTATGTACACGTCATTAAATACTCAAACTGAAAGCAATTAGTAAGATCCCACTTAATAGTCCACAAATGTAAATTCCAAAATACAGGAAGGAAGTCCAATTACGCGCGAATTGTTATTAATGAAGCGTCAAGCAAGATGCGAGAGCTTGTCGAAAGCCATTAGTGTGTATATTATATACATTATCATTTGTAGGGACTCTTTGGAAATGCAAACTGCAAACACATCATTTTCAGAAGGTGAATGTGTACAGGAAGGAACATTTGTTGGCATTTGGGATGACAGTTGACCTTCTACAGTTGCTTGGTAGTCATCACATAAGGGTTTCATCTGTAGGATAAGTAGGATTATGATTTCACGATACGAGATTATCTGTCGTTATACACGTTATAAGCAAAAGCAATGAGGGAAAAATGGAAAACATTTATAATAATTTGATATTCCTCTATCCAAATTCATATGCAATTCATATGCCATATTAAGCCAATGTCAAGACATCAAGATAAGGGGATGAAAAAAATTAACTGAAAGTCCAAGTTGCAATTTTTCAAGCCACTGCGTTGCATTGGAGCGATTTAACGAAGGTTTATCTTACATATTTTATTCCAAGTCTGTCTATATATATATGGTACATGGGAGGTTTTGTGCCATTTCATATGCAAACACCTTTGTTTTTTTATGAGAAGTAAGGAACGAGACTGGAATGTTGAAAGCAACCGAAAACAAGCATTCCAAATACCAATCCATAAAATTGTGTTAATTTATCCGTTGGAAAGTGAACGATTAGCTGATACGAATTCTCAATTTGATTATAAGAAGCTATATTTCATCGAGGAGATAAACTCCCATACACAACTTCCTTCCATTTATTTATAGAATCTGATTTATAATTTGAAATTTTTTTATGTTGATATGTATATCAACCACAATCACGAATCATATCGATTGTTGAATCCAGTTCGAGAAAAATCAGAGATCCGATGTCTCTTTCCTAGAGCATCCAGCCAGTCCGATGGATCCCTATGCAATTCACAATAGAGTAACTTTAATACTATAATTGAAGAATTAGTGTGAATTTATTGCCATCTTCTAAGCGTTTAAACTTTAGTTACGATTTCATCCTCTTGCCTTTCAACTCACTCAATTTAGGACTTAAAGTTATCTTTAACTTGATGAAAGAGCATTCATTTTTCTTACGAGGAAGTAAAAGAGTTGACAGTCAAAGATAATATTATTCTCAATTTATGTCGAAAGCAAACGCAAATACCAATTAAATGGGATATTTTTAACTTGTGAGTGTCAATGTGGTTTTGTATCAATTGGGAATTAGTGGTGTAATTTACAAATACTGCCTTTAAATTAGAACATGATATTATTTTGCCAATAATATTGAAATCGTAACCAACGTCGTAATCGTTAGTAGTGTTAGTGGATGTAATGTTTCTAAATGCCAGTTCCTAGTTCATTGATATTGTTTCACTGTTTAATTCGAATTCATACTCGCGTTCTAAGTAAATTTAATAGTTTATTTCTTAAAAGCTTTTCTTAAGAGCTATTTTCTAAAAATCTAAATTTTCCTATACTGATAACTTAAACCCCATGTATAATTCCGTTTAATGACCTCATCCAACGTACGTTAAATCTTAACCAAATTACCAATTGGCAGGGGATGTTATTTTGCAAGGATTTAAATATGATACTTTTGGTTTGATCGCCATCCTATACAAATTGAATAGGAAACGATATGATTGTATATAAAATGTTTGAGTTTGGTTGGACTATAGATTATAGATGTTAACTAAATATCTTTGTTTTCAAAGCTCAAACCTCGGCATTGATGGTGTATGGTGGCACTAAAACAGCCGATCAATCCGCTCTCGTAAATTGATAAACTATAGAGTTGTAGTTTAGCTACGACCAAAAATAATCATTTTGTTTGTTTAAGCCCTTATCATCGTACTTGAAACACAGAATATCCTCTCTCTTTATAAGCTTAAAATGTTTGTAGCTAATCTCTATCATATCAGTATGTATATAGTAAATTTAATGCATGGGAATGGAAATGTTTAGATTGTCACAGAATCTAAATATATTTTCGCGGTGTCCAATTGATACAGGCAAAGGAGTGATGATGGTCGAGTGGAATAAAACTTTTAGCATGTTTAAGTGGAACGTAAATATTGACATTATGAAGTAAATTTGTTTAAGAAAGGACAAACTCGTCCGTCCGCCCGTTCGTATAACTATATACAGAGTAGTAGATTCAGGTCATTACTGTCAGCCATATATTCGCTATTAAATACTCTTCATATTTTAGCACTTTAGCAGTCGTAATGCGGTAATGCCTTTTAGTTTTAGTTGAATCAGTAGGATTCATATGTTTGTTGTATGTGTATTCCTGTTTTTATATTTGTCATTGGGGATTATATGCACTGTACAGAACCAAGTACTGCGGCAGTTTATTTTATAAAGGCCCTTATCAATAATTCCTAATGAATGAAACTCGTTGTATAAATCAGAGATGGAAATCAGGGACAGGAGCGTTATTTTAATGATGATGCGGGTAAACTGCTTTCATGATAAACTCATCCTTATAGACAAAGTAATGATTATCGACATAATAAACGTCTACTTACAGAGTACAAACCTCCGGCTCCGGGCCTGGAGTGGAGGTAATTGTATTGCTCTCGTGGAAGATTAAATACCATTAATATGCTTCGACTATTATTTTTTTGATAATTAGCATTTACATACGTACGTAATTTGCATTGGGAGATAAACACAATGCCGCTGTGGATTTCATCCTGGTCAACCTTTTCTCGTTCTATAACTTGGTTGAACGTTGTGGTTACATGCAGAGTTAGAGGCGCCCATGAATCAACTTATCGTTTTTTGAGATAAATCTCTACAGACAGTATTGTTGATTGGGTGTATGGACTAACTGACGCTGACCAAATCCAAAGAAGATATCCTCCCATTTGCAACAAGATTTTCAAGTTATCATCGTAAATTTTTACTCATATACTCGACACAGTTAGTGCACATATTCGTGAAAGAAAAAAACTCAAGCAAAAGATGATTCGCACAAAAACGGAGTTTATTTCAAGGTACAGGGTGTTCTAGAGTCCACCAGCTAGATGAGAAACTAATTCCCCCGACAACTTATCTCATGATGGTTACTGACCATGTCGAAATAATTAAATGGTTACTTCCCTATCTGGACATTTGTTTGGAACACCCTGTACTTGGCCTTGCTTTATCTGGAACTGGAAATTGGATATACATATATAATGATCGCTGTTGGCTGGAACATTAGTTTAAATTATATTATATTTGAGGAACTGGTTAACTTTACGACTGGGAAGTTTAATACGTTAATCATCATTATACGTATATGTAATATGTGGTGGTGGTGGTAGTGATGCTGGTAGGCTTATCCAAGAATTATTATTATGTATGGGGGATGCCTTCCATATTCCATAATTCCACCACCACCATGTTACTTGTATGGAATCATGTACTGCATGACCTAAGCGGTTCGTACCATGTAAAACAAGTACGTATAAGGGGTTTCAATTCCCAGTTCAACTATTCGCCATATATACACATTGGTTTACATTTTTACATTACTGCAGATTCCATTTACTTCAGTTCCTTTTTAGTTGTTAGTAGTAGCCAGGTTTTCTGTGTGACCGGATGCCTATTTGTCTTTGCATTGACGTCAATGAAATATCGTATTGTAGAAGCAGCCAAACAGCAAGGCTATATACCATTTTCCTTCGTGGTATCGCATCGTGGTCTCTTCTACAAGAGTATAACTCCTCGTAGATCCGAAAACAAAGTTTAATTCCACATTGGTTTAGGGGGCTGTCAGAAACGAGCTTAGAATAAATTTTTGCGGTTTCAAGAACCAGGACAATTGCAAACAAATGGTTGTTGATGGAACACTGGAGGGTTTATAGTGCCACGCTGTTAGTACTCGAATAACTATACTTATCTGCATGTTCAGTATTTGCATTGTTGTGTTTGGCAAGATAGTTCAAGTTGCTCAAGACCACTCCAGCGGTTTTCCCGAGTCTGTGTAGCGGTTTCCGATTTAACATTTTTACATAAGGTCGTTTAGTTACCAAGTATTTTACGAGTTATAGTTCTCCAAATAAACGAATCCAGCCAGATCTAGCCCTTTTTTGATCAAATTCAATAATAAAAGCTAATTTGTGACCATTTGGCATCTTCCTTGCAACCACGAAGCGTAAATGGTTTATTGTCCCGTAAAAAATATAATAATGCATGTGTAAACATTAAAAAACCTTAGGCCGTATTTGTACAGGTTGAATCTAACCTGAATTACTATAGAATTGTAAACTGAAAAGGATCATAAAAGAATGATTCGAGGGAGTGATTCCTAATATAGACGGCTCAGCTAAGTTCTATATGATCTTCAGTGTATGCATGGATGTAACCTCGGCAGTTAATCCCAATTTTACACATGTAATTTAAAGATCGTTTATCTTAATGCTTCTATCTCTCTCAGAGATCTGAGTTGTATAACAGAAGATAAATAAAAAAGCCTTTTATAGACCGGCAGGCAAGCGAGGGCGACCGTTTTGCCATTCCGTACAACTTTTATCACCAAGAAACTCGAGAATCCGTTTAGTAGTTTTGATACGTTGATTGGGAAGGATCTGTTCGTAAGGATCTGATGATATTTGATTTTATAATATCTGCAATCTACGTTGTGGCCGTGTGAATAAATTACTTGGCGTATATAATTGGACTTTTATCAGTTATTTATACCGAAAAGCAACCACTATATTTCAGTTCCAGTTGAACAGACTCAATCGAAAGAGGAGCATTGCGTTTGGGTTCGGAATTTGTACAAAAACTGTAGAACATGGTGATTGTATTATTTTGGGAACAGTCTACCTGTGAAAAGGTAAATCTTCAGTGAATCTACGAAAAATAAACTTTGAGTGTCCATCAATTTTGATCCGAAGATGAGTGTCGGTTATGAAAGCTATCTTGTTGGTCTCCACGCTAACGTGCCGACGGAATATGGAGATCCGTCCAGTGATGACCTCAGTTCGGAGTGGGACACGGATGACTCCGAACCTGCACCTGTTATTAAGGCAATTAAATACTTTTCATAAAAATTGAGTTGTCTCAATAGTCTCAAAGCGTTGTTGTAACTTTGTAATTATATCATACATACTATTACGACCCGTGAGATTTCATTTCATATGACTCACTCCTCTGCCTGTCCTTAAGTTATGTTCCTGGCTTTTGTTAGTATATTTAATTGGATTTTGCATGCGTGATTTGATCAATCCAACAAAAAGCCCAAAAATCATGAGAAAGTAAATAAAAGAAAAAGCCACGCATTTAGTGGTTAGTCATTTCATTGTAATTACGTATATCATGTGTGGGATAGTGGGACTGGATTCTCTAGTGACATAGACTCATTCAAAAATAATTTTACAATCGCATATAATATTGTAGCTCTGATGCATTTTGTGTTTATGCTATTGTTCCGATTACATGTCCTCTATATTCTATGACATGTTGGGAAAATTTTTGTAGAGTAGTCATCATTACCGTCATCCGTCAAATAAATGTTAATGACTAATTTGAATGTTTTTCTTTATTGCAGACTTCGAGATGGCGGACAATAAGGACAATTGTTAAGCAACTCACACCCTTTATACAAACCTACAAGAAGCAGCGATACCCATGGGTTCAACTGGCTGGTCATCAGGGCAACTTCAAGGCGGGTTGGCAGCAAGGCACGATTCTCAAGAAATTCTGTGCTCGAGAGAAAGATGCTTTTGAACTTCTCATGAACGATGTTCTGAAACCTTATGTACCCCAGTATTATGGACTAATTAAAGATGAGGAAGCTAATGGTATGAAGATCAATGACTATTTCGGACTATTTTAATAGTCAGCATTATTTGGAGAAACTGTTCATAAAACCCCAAAATGTCATTCTATGCCTTCCAGAATACGTTCAACTAGAAGATTTGCTGGGTCAGTTTAACGATCCCTGTGTAATGGACTGTAAATTAGGCGTTCGAACGTATCTCGAAGAAGAACTTATGAAAGCGAAAGAGAAACCTAAATTAAGGAAAGATATGTACGAGAAAATGCTTCAAATTGATCCAAATGCCCCTCTTCCTGAAGAACATCAAAAGCGTGGAGTAACAAAACCAAGGTACACACAGACACCGATAAACTGTAACAGCAGTTTTTCGACAATAAAATAATTATCTGGATGCTGTTGCAACCTATATGAGAAATCAAATATAGATTACCAAATAAAACAACACCCGTTTTCGTTGGATCGAAACTTCAATGCATGAGCTTGCATAATGGTTGTAGATGATTAAATCGCACACGCTACACTATATAGCCACATATGTTCGTGCAGTGTGTAAATTAAACGACCGCACGTGAGTTGCTGAATGCATAATGTATAATACTGCAACCCATGACCTGAAGTACGAGACCAATGTAGTTTTAAAATATTTCGGTGTTGAAATCCTGGCTTAAAAAAACTGGAGTCAAAACTATTATGTGGCTTTTATTTTAATTGGGGTTATAATTATCTTTAATAGATATATGGTATGGCGAGAAACGATATCTACAACAGCTACTATGGGGTTCCGAATAGAAGGAATCCGTAAGAGTGATGGGACTTCTACGAAAGACTTTAAAACGGTCCGATCCGAAGATATGGTAAAGGACGCGTTTTCCTCCTTTGTGGATGGCTTCTCCGACGCTATTCAAAAGTACTTGGACAGACTGTATGCACTCAGAAATACCCTACAACAGTCACAATTTTTCTCTTCACATGAGGTGACCTTTCTATACTGATATATGATAGTAATTCTAGCATTGCAAATGCACAGTCAGTAAATAATTTTCACATCATGCATTTTAGGTAATAGGAAGTTCTCTACTTTTTGTCCACGATTCAACGAAAGCATCATTGTGGATGATAGACTTCGCTAAAACATGTCCTCTCCCGGAAGGATGCCCACCCTTAAACCACGATAGAACCTGGGAGTTGGGTAACCACGAAGACGGCTACCTCATCGGTCTTTCTAATCTCATTAAAATTTTTGAAGAAATCCTTCAGAAGTAGTTTTGTACAGAATATAGCTGCTCCTTGCAATAATCGTTGTTGTTGACATTACCACTTAGTTAATTAAGAACTTCTATAAAAGCCTCGTCCGATTGAGGTCGACGAAACCGAGTCCAATGTTCATCATTATATAATGCACAAGTACAATTCATTCAAATATATATTTATACACAAATATCTGTATGTACCTTGTTCTTTATAAACGCCTTATTAATTTTGTCAAAATAATTGAGCCCGAGTGAGATTGTATTGTCGTCACCTCATTGTTAAGCTATTGTATGTAAACATGCATATATATTATGACAAATATGACAATAATTCATTCCAATACCTTCGTCCTGAATAAGATTCTTTACTGTAACCGTACTGCTGTAATGTGTGACTTAATAACGAAATAATCGTATTGAAATTAATTGTCTGTAGTTAGCATTAGTAATTCCTTCTATAATACAGCAGATATTAAATCATGACGAGCTCAGTCAGTTTGTTCAACTGCAGAAGGACATTCATTCATCGAATATGTTTCAATACTGCCTTTCCGACTGTCCTGACGGGATGGATGGACCGATGGACGTTGTCTATTTTGTATTCTCGAATTTTAAAATCAACAATCATAAATACAAATCACTTGAGAACGCTGGTGGAAAAAACTCGGCAACTCAACTGAGCTTGTATTTTTTTTTTCAAAACCCTAGTGGACGCCGAATTGATAATCTAAAAAATCTTGCACCTACCCGAATCATCTTTCCCATAGTTGCAGTTTATGCCAAAATTTAAATTTCTGAAATCGGTTAATTTTTAAAGGAGTTATTCAATAAAATTTTAACCTATGAGGTAGATATCTCGTGGATACCCTGTATTTCAAATGTTTCTATATTCAAAACGTGTTGATGTTGAATCTATTGAAAAATGTTGTAACTTGTGACATACTGAACAACTAAATTACCCCAACCATAGAGCACACAATGCCAAATACCATTAACCATCCCTTGACATTATGTTACGTAGTATCGAGCATCATACATACATGTAAGCTTAAAAATTTGGCCTTCGACATGCCCGCATCGCACCCACATCCCTCGTCCGGGGATGACCCCGTGCCCTGGTAAGGTCGTGTATATAGATTGATTTGGCCAAGATCTCATTTAGTACCCATTAACCATAGAAAGCAAGATGTCTTGACAACGCTTTCTCCTTGTTCCAGCGCCTGTTGTCAAGCAATCTTGGTATACACAGGGTCGCGGTTGGTTGCCATTCCCAAGGAAATTGAGCAACGGCAAATGAAGTTTGACGTTTGAACGTTTGAATATTCGATTTTAGCAAGATTGCTTGACAACAGAGGACTGGGTCTCTTGGGGCAAGGAGTAAGCGGCAAGCGGTTGTCAAGGCATCCTGGATTTGAGCATCAATTGGGAAGGTGGATGTTGAAATAGGAGGAGCTGGTAAGGAAAGGAAGCCAATGGGGAGAGGAAAGAGTTACAAGTTGAAACAAGCAAAGAATAAATTGCGGGGAAAATCTCAACCGCCAATAATCTAATCAAGCCAAAACACAACAAATCCAAACGGAACAAAAAGCAAAATTGTCGGTCAGTTTGGATATTGGATTCATCCGGGTAACAGCTACGTTCTGTTCTACGTTCTTCAATGTTTTACGTTTAGCGTCAAATCAGTCAGTACCCATCATCACGCGCGTTCCTGAACTGGGAACTGTAACTTGTAATTGTAAGTGAAAGTGTGAAGGTAAAGTTGTGAACTAAAAGAGTTGTAAGTCATAAGTAAATTTTAATCTGTTGTAATATGTAATAAATAATAATTTGCAATGAATTTGTAATTCATAATTTGTAATTAGACTTTAGAGTCAGACATTTCACATTTATTTAAATTTTACATTTTCATCTTATTCTGTAATTCAGAATCAGACAGATTTTGTATTTATTTTTTTAGGAAACATTTATTTGATATTACATATTCAATATTATTGCTAGTATGAAGTACAAAGTATGAACAACAATCAATGTATTGTGTAATGCATGGATTATCATCCCAACCAAAATCAAAAATAAATACTGAATATCAAATATATTATGGTCTGACTATCTTCTTTTATTGAATTTTGTTTTGAATTCAATGGAATTACTTCAGATTCAGGATTTTAAAGCTTTACACTTTATGCTTTAAGTAAGAAGACCCAGACCAGACCAACCGAAGAAAAGGAGACAACTCACAACAGAAAAATGGATGCTATTAAAAAGAAGAATCACGTCGATAGGGAGGAGGAACAAAAGTTTGCCATGTGCCATGGTAAACAAACCCAAGAAGAAAAAGACTATCTTCTCAAAATTGGACTCACGTATGAAAACTCAGATGGAGAAATATTGGAAGTTTCAACGTAAGTTTAAAAATTAACAATGAATACACAATAAGCGAATGACGAATGTGACTCTCCAACCTTATTTAGCGAGTAAATTCGTTAAAATATGTTATGACTTATAATCTATCAAAAATTTTGATTTGATTAACCATCATTTCTGTTTAGGCTGACCGAAACTGATTTTGTGGATACCAGTATCTTTGATGAATCGTATATCAGCGTAAGTAAGGATGTGGAAGCTGCAGAAAACTATGAGGGGATTATTGGGACAATATTATATGACATAAGCACAACTCATTTCCAACTTCATTCTCTCAAAAAATCTGAACTCATGTACAGGTAAGTTGTGTAGACGTTCATGCAGAGGAGTTGTGTCGATGTTCATGCAGAGGAGTTGTGTAGACGCTCATGCAGAGGAGTTGTGTAGTCGTTCATGCAGAGTTGTGTAGACGTTCATGCAGAGGAGTTGTGTCGATGTTCATGCAGAGTAGTTGTGTAGACGCTCATGCAGAGGAGTTGTGTAGACGCTCATGCAGAGGAGTTGTGTCGATGTTCATGCAGAGTAGTTGTGTAGACGTTCATGCAGAGGAGTTGTGTCGATGTTCATGCAGAGTAGTTGTGTAGACGTTCATGCAGTGGAGTTGTGTAGACGTTCATGCAGAGGAGTTGTGTAGTCGTTCATGCAGAGTTGTGTAGACGTTCATGCAGAGGAGTTGTGTCGATGTTCATGCAGTGAACGTTATTATTTCTTAATTTAATAGATCTTTTGTTTATAAACATCCGCGTTTCAAAAATAGCTCAAATGTATGGTGCACAGTACATACCGCAAGAATTTTTTAAAACCTCATGACCAAAAACGAAATAATATCAGGAAGGCCTGTATTTAATACGCTGAGCGCTCAGCGATATTGAACTTACAATAAAATAAAAGAAAGTTGAATTCTTAAAATTTGCAAGCCATAAACTTCATAACAAAATATCATGGATAGATGTCCAATATATGGAATTAATGAGGATATTAAATATTAAAATCGGGGAGATTTAGACAGGGAGCTCAAGTCATGAAGTTATGTTTCAATTTACACTATATTGATCAAGAGTATTTTCATATCATAAATTTAAAAAATATAGCTAATGGGTTCGTAATGGTTAGAATGTAATTAAAATTAATTAAATTAAATAAATTAATAAAAGACATCACTCCACTGCATGAGCATCGACACAACTCCTCTGCATGAACGTCTACACAACTCATCTGCATGAACGTCTACACAACTCCCCTGCATGAGCGTCTACACAACTCCACTGCATGAGCGTCTACACAACTACTCTGCATGAACATCGACACAACTCCTCTGCATGAGCGTCTACACAACTCCACTGCATGAGCGTCTACACAACTCCTCTGCATGAACATCGACACAACTCCTCTGCATGAACGTCTACACAACTCTGCATGAACGACTACACAACTCCTCTGCATGAGCGTCTACACAACTCCTCTGCATGAACATCGACACAACTCCTCTGCATGAACGTCTACACAACTCTGCATGAACGACTACACAACTCCTCTGCATGAGCGTCTACACAACTCCTCTGCATGAACGTCTACACAACTTTCCTGTACATGAGTTCAGGTTTTTTGAGAGAATGAAGTTGGAAATGAGTTGTGCTCATGTCATATAATATTGTCCCAATAATCCCCTCATAGAAAACATCCAACAGATTGAAAGCAATAATCATACGGTCCATGATATTGGAGATGAGCTATTGCACTCGTCAAGTACCAGTGTTGAGTGCCTCGACGGAGTTGAGGAAATCAGTATGCTCCATGATTTGTGTGTTGAAAAAGGAAACACAGAAAAGAAGGATTTGCTTTGCATTTCACCGTATGTTAATGTTTGTTTGTTGGCTTTTATTAGTTTTATTAACCTTAACTCAAGTTAATGCTAATAAAACCAAGTGTTTTTTCTCATTTAGTTAGATTTAGTGCACAAACAGTAGTTTGCCATAACACTATCATTTATCTATTGTGAAATGATAGAAATCCCCTTGCCTTGGTTTGTTATCATCGATCGCACGACCGCTGGTGGAAAAACCTTGGAATTTTAAGGACTTTTCGTAGTGTCAGGTTTAAGGTATGAAAACGGGGTTTCTACCAGCGCAGCGCGATCCATTGATAATTTCCCAGAGGTTTTCAACAATTTGTCGACTTATCTCATTTATCTGTCAAGACAGAGGAGGATCAGGATACCTTGTATTATAAACAGTATACCTCCTCTATCTCAACATAATTCTTTAAGGTTCAGTTTATTCATTATTATTACAAGATTACAACCGCATTTCTGAAAACATTTTCTTATTTTACCTTATTGAATTGTTTTGACGTTGTGTTTTGTGTTATTATATGCCGAAGTTATTGTTATTCTCCACAGTGATATTGACACCCAACTATTGGAAACTACTGATGTCCCTAGAGATGAATTGGAACACGGACCATTTAATGCTCCAAATGAGGAGGAGAAAGAAAATATCGTACCAGTTGAAAAAATGGATTCAGTTGCGGTCTCAAAGTATGCATATTCATTCGTTTTGTCCAAGAAAATCTATAAATTAACCACTTTTATTCTCAGCTTTGCATCGTAACAATCAGTACTTGCTTGCGCGGCAACGCGCGGTAGTGGGTTTGGGTTGATTAGGGCTTGGGTTGCAATTAGAGACTACAGCTGGACACATTCACTAATATTTTTTGGTCTCACTATTAGTTTAATTTTTATATTTTCGTCGTGATCTGTCTGTTAATGATTTGAAATCAAACAATACTTGTTTCAGACTTATATAAGTCAATGGTCTAATCTAATTTATTGCATTAAAAAATGGCAGGCTCTCTCAAAATGACGTAGGATTTGCTGACCGCCTTCCGGTGACTCCAGCAGGCTCTACTCGAAATGAGAAATTTGATGTTAAGCATCCAACAAAAGTTCAGAAAGACAGGGAAAATGATATTTTCTCGTTGTCTGCGTAAGTTGTATTTATTATGTTTTTTTTATTTCGTTTTTGTGTGTAATAGTAATTTTGAAAGGTTCACTGAATGCATTGACTATCGGATCAACAGGTTATCTGAAAGTTCAGATGGATTAAAACTTTTGTTTCCAGCAACCCCTATTCCAGTCAATGAAGTGAAAAAAGTGAATACCGTGCGTGAAGAAAAATATCAAACGCAACAGAGTGATGACGCGTTTAGCATTTCAGCGTAAGTACATAAATATGTATAAACCTACTACCTAGACAAATAGTTTGGTATTACTGCATTTTTATGATGAGTAAATTTCAATCGTTCCAAGTTCCATGAATGTATTATTTTTATTTTATGATTTATTGAGAATTAACATCTGGTTCCAGATTAACTGAAAGTTCAGTTGGATTAACACTTATTTTTCCAGCAACCCCTCTAGTGAATCAAACAAATACATTGAACACAGAACTTATTTACCAAGATCAAGAGGAACAAGAGAATCGGGATACTTTTAGTGTTTCAACGTATGGGCAAACGCTAACATATCGTAAGCATAATAATCACTAGATGAAAACAATAATATTATTGTATTTGTATGAACTCGTAGCATGTCGGATAATGGAATCGGATTGCAAAGGTTGTTTCCACCGACTCCGGTTACCATTTCTCAAGTTCTCCGGAGAAGTCTTCGAATTGCCGAAAAGTCTTATTCAACCGAGTTTGATTGCTCAAAGTAAGTTGAGTTTGAAGTTGATAATATCTATTTAATTTTTAAAATATAACTGGTGACTGGGCGACCCTGTGCTTAAGAAGGTATTTGAATTTAATCATTCCCAACCCAATAAAATAGCATGCTGCGATTTGAAATAGGAATTAACGTGAATCTTTTTCTATTTACTATCCACATGCAGGTATTTCTACGCCAGTTATGTTATGTTAAATGTTCAATTTATTTGAGAAATCTTTACAGTTTACGGTTGTTATTTTCCAGTATCTCTGAAAGTGGAATGGGATTGTCAGGGATATTCAGTGAGAAGAGGGAGCCGGATGAAAACCAAATGAGTTCGTCTCACAACTTATCGAAAAATCATGAATGTGATGCTGTAAAACCTGAGTTGAACTCCGAAGAAAGTTTTGGGCAATATCGTATTACGACCCCAGTCAGCAAGTATAGTGCTTTCATCAGCGGCGTTCAAGATTATCCTCAGCCTGTTCTTTTAACAAAACGGGTCGCTGAATTGAAATCTAGGGGCTCATTTTCTCCAAAGAAAAAACAAGCTTCTCCAAAACAATTTAGAACATCAACTCCTCGTGCAGTTAAAGTTGTATATACTTCATCCGTTAACACTCCTCTGCAAGGGACAAACGGAATAATGTAAGTCGATGGTCATCATTGAAGTTCATTGAAGGATATTAATCTTCATCTGCAATGTTTCAACAATTATCGAGATTGTTATTTTCAATTGAAGGTCGCGAATCAGTGAGAACTCGATAAATATTGACGCTAAGGCTAATGCAAGCAATAACAGCTTTGAACTGGTTCCATGCCCTAAGGTTGCGGATTTTAATCGAATAAATCCCGGAAAGGTTTTAAAAACTGATTCACCCTGTCTGATCAATTTAAACAGCTCGATGTAAGTATATTTTATATCTTATGGTGGATGTGGAGGAAAATTGGTGTACTTATGTAGAGGATTGCAGATAACGTGCTAGCGACCTAAATTTTACATAATTACCTACATGTTACTAGGATTATAAAATTTATTGAATTTACTGAAGATTGAAATCACAAGTAAGTAAGGGTATTGATTTTTTTTAGATCAAATGATAACACCAAAAACGTATCCTTGCTGGCTTTTAAAGAGGAAGAAAAAAGAATATCTCTGAATCCGAATGTTTTAGAATCAACTAATTCATGTTTGTCAAAAGAAAGAATTGAAACCGGGGACGAGGCTAACAACGAGAATAGGGAAAACTGTCAATGTGAAACAGAGGAGTCATTCAGCGTTTCAATGTATGTTCAAAGTGTTGCATTTGCAATACCCGTTGTATATTCTTGCTCTGGATCATATGCGTATGCGTGCCCATTAATTGTGCTCTTTGATTAAATTAAGTAATTAGGTTTGACGTGAAACGAACGGCTTTGTGGGCTTTGTGTCGCAATCGGCATCGATATAGTAGAGAACTATTTATTTGATTAACAAAACGTCACGAGGAATTCTACTTGTCATCATGTAGAAAACGTCTTAAACTCTGATTAGATGGATCTTAAATTTTCGAATTTTGGTGTATATTATTGATGTTGACAGATGTTGTAACATCAATCGAAAAAATGAGTAGGTATGGTGAAATTAGAAGGTAACACCACACCGTACCACCAGTGCTACTAAATGAATATTTCCAATTCAAATATCTCTCCATACCATCTATTTAATTTTATTATGTAATTGTATCTGTGATCTGTCTGTCCATTCTTTATTTCATCATTGACTGAGCGGCAGCGCCAACTCGTATGTATAGTAGATAGATAGTTACATTTGACATATACAATTGTCAGGGGTAGAAAATTACAACTGCTGCAGATTGAAATTCTGTCGATAAGTTGTGATGTTGTGAATATTCATTGTTTAAAAGAATGTGTCTTTATTCCATTGGTTTGTGATACTTAATCTTAGGATGTCTGAAACGGGAGTCGGATTGAGAGGACTGTTTCCATCAACACCCATCAGAAGTAATCAGGGACTACGAAGAAATCTCAGGATCGCACAGAAAACATTCCGAGACTTCGATACATCTACGTACGTAATTGACATATTAAATTGCAGTAGTATAATTACTTTCGTTTAAAATGTAACTGCTAATTTTTGAATACCTTGACCATATTTATAGTTTATCACAAAGTGGAATTGGCTTGGCAGGCCTTTTCAATGAAACAGAGAGTACAGAAAACTGTAATCTGATAGATAAGTCTCAAACGCCACAGAAGAATGAAGCCAATGAGAGCATACTCGAAATCGAAAATCTTTCAGATGAGACTCGAGATATATCATTAAACACGTTGGATCAGCTAAATGTCTCCAGTCCTATCGCTGCAATTGACGATAACATGTAGGATTATTATTATTTATGGTATTTGTTATTTTTTGTACAGAATACAAGGCAGTAAATAACCAAGAGACTTATTGTTGATCTAGACTAATTCCAAATGAAACTAGCTTAAAAATTTCCCCTGACGAAATTGAGACTACGCATCAGGTATATATTACCGAAGATAGTGTTGCTGATGATCCATTAATGGAAATACATTCTAGACTAGATGAAAGTAAAATTGAAGATGTGAAAGTTATGGCACATGTTCCAGGACTGCCTGACATGTCAATTCTCGAAATGTAAGACCAATATGCAATAGTCTATTTAATTATTAAAATCTAATTTCCAAACCAATACACTGACAAGGTGAACCTTCTCGTGGTTCCTTTCACTTTGTTATTAGAAATTAATAATTGTTTATAGACAAGTGGAAAGTGCCGTTACAGCAGGGAAATCAAGCATCGGCCTTGAAGACGATGACATTCTTAAGGAAGAAAGGCAAATCTTTGCTCATGTTGATGAATCTATTGGATTTGACGATTCTTTTAATAAGGAGCAACAGAGATTACTGGACGTCTCTAATGAAACAGAGGAGCTATGCATTATTATGGCCACACAAGAAGTTCCGATTAATAACAGGAAGTTTGAAAACGACAACGGTGACATCGGCGATTCTGTTAATAGTGTTAATCTTCCACAGGACGTATCCATTAATATGGCCACCCAAGAAGTAACAAACGGGACGTTTGACAGTCAGCAAAGGATAGTTGAGGGAGTATCAGAGGATCCCCACGACGGGTCTCTTATCATTAGTACCCAAGAAGCGATTCTGAACAGGACGTTTGAGAGCCAGGAAAGTAACCGAGGTTCAAATGGTCCCCTTTCGCAAAATGTGAACGTTATCATGGACACCCAGCAAGTGGTCCTCAACCGAACCTTTGATGGTCATGATGGTGAAGATAGTGTTATTGGAGTCGTGTCAGATATTCCATATGACATTTCGCTGATTACCAGAGGAGTAGAAACCATGAACGGAAGCTTTGAAAAAGAAAAAGGGTACGGACATAAATAATCATTTATTGGTCGTCAGATGGCCGTGATGCTAACGACTTTACCAAAAGTAAAAGTGTATACGAGAAATTCATTGCTTCTTTTATATATTTGTTAGAGATACAAAGGACTATTTGGATGATACGATCGAAAACATGGAAAGAATATTGGCAGCCGCGGATGCACAAGAAGCGGAGGAGCGCAGATTTCAGGTGGAAGAACAAATTAACAAGGACGCCAGTGACAACTTAAATAACATAAACAAAACGCCTGTTGCTGGAACAGTTCCGGAATATCTTCCATATCCTGATCGTACGAAAGTTAGGGAAATACGAGAATCTCTTAAAAACAGCGGAGGTAAAGGTTTTGTCAGTGGTGTTCGAGGTTCTACAAAGCCAGTAATCCTCGACAAAAGAGCCAACGAATTAGAAAAGAAAGATCTGGTTTTTTCACCAAGTCCACTACGACCGAGACCGACGCCAGTGGTTGTTCACAAAACGCCTATCGCTACACTTACTGAATATCTTTCATATCCTGATCGTAAGAAAGTAAGGGGAATACGAGAATCTCTAGAAAAGAGCGGAGGTAAAGGTTCTGTCAGTGGTGTTCGAGGTTCTCAGACTCCGAAGCCAGTAATCCTCGACAAAAGAGTCAACGAATTAAAAAAGAAAGGTCTGTTTTTTTCACCAAGTCCGCCACGCCCGCGGCCAGTGGCAGTTCTTCCTAAAACTATTCCCAAAAACCAGGCCTCCCCACAACCGTTTAAAGCACCAACACCACGCCCAGCGAAAATCCTAAGCGGTTCAACAACCCCTGTTTACATACAGGGTACCCCAAAACGACGAAGTGTAACTGGTGTTCTGGCTAAAGTAGATACCGGATTACGATCCCCAGGCGTTTCACTTGGCCTAAATTCACCAGTTGCAAATTATATTCATTCTAAAGCAGCACCTTCGCCATTCCATCGAAACCCTGGTATGCCCAATAAAGCTCAGTCAACCGGTAAGCAATGGCCTGTCCCACTTCAACAGGTACAGGCTGTACCAGGAGTTAAAAATTCAAGCTTGATCCCTCGGCCTTCGTTACCACAGATGCCAACGGTGTTGAGCTCTCAAAGACGTTCTTTATCTGGAGTGATGAGTTCTTCGAAATTCAATTCTCGACAAGGTACTAATCCATCTGCTGTAGAACCTAAATTCAAACAACAAACATACACCGGGCCGCCACAGGGACAGGTTCGTTCAAACAATGACTTGTCATTTGAACAAAAGCATTCCAAGGAAAACTACAAAGCACAACGACACATGGGTAATTAAACAATTGTTTTGCCATTGACTATTCTTTATATAGGAAACTTTTGCAACTGTACTAGTTTCGAGTGTCTGAATGTTTTATAATCATCTCTTTCGATTATTTTCAGGAAAACGGGACAGTGGCAATGCTTCGATTGTTCAAAATGCGGTGATTCCGAAGCAATTTTTGCCATCAAGGTTAATAGCTCCCAAGATCTACAATAAATAAAAAATTCAGGGGTATATTTTTATTCAATTGTTGCTACGTTTTCAGGCCGACATATGGAATCGATAAACAGTGAACACTCTACGCACGTAGACGCGAATTACAGCGATCGGTTGGAGTTTATTACAATTTATTATAAATTATTCTAAAAGTTATCGTTCTTTGTTCTTTCTTACAGTTTTGATATACCCAAATGATAATGAATATCAAAAAAATTCCGGTGATTTTTTAAAACTATATATAGATTGAAACACATGAATGAAATTAAAGTTTAAAAATTCTCAAATGTAGTTCGTACACACCCGTATATATCGTTGAAAACGTTGATTACTACTTTATTATGTAAAATGTGAATAAGCTGTCCGAACCCGATCAACAAACACCTCCTTGCCTTCCCTCCCCAAGTGGGAATGCTATTATTCTGTAATGACATATTTAGGGCTTAGGGAGTATTTATTTTGAAGAAAACGTATAATTATTGAGTTGTTACTAATTGATTAACATTTGTAGCTGTAGTTTTTTTTTTACCCAATCGTCAACTATTTTAAGATTTTAACGAAAGAATATTTTAAGTGTAAAATATGTCATGGTTAAGATACACCTTAGCCAAAGCGCAAAGGTCAGAAATACAAAACGCATGTAATTTAATTTAAGCCAAATACAAAGGCGGTTGTACCAAGTGTTCTTAGAATTTAGTGAATTTGTAAACATTGGTAACCTTTCCGTAGTTTTATTTAGTATTACAGACAGACCCGACCCAAACTAAGTTGTAATGGAAAAACAATTTGTAACTTTTTTGTCAGCAGAAATCAAGAAATAATATCAAAAGAAACTTTACGATAAAAAAAATTGTATTTAATTACTCCGATCTAAATATATGATGGCCGAGTATAATGATTACATATGAAAATGAGTTATTTCATGATTAATAAAAATTAAAAGCAGCTGCATCAGGTGTATTTATTTTATCCTTGCATTCCGTAAAAGTCTACACTCCTCTCTTTCTTCAGGATTTGACCGATTTCAAATGTTAAAGGCATTTTGAAAAGTCACAAAAACCGGTGCTACTTCCTATCAGCTACGTGTAATAATACAATTTTCTAAATTCATGACCTATTTCTAAAAAACAGGAAAGAAGTTGAACCAGATTAAATGATGATGTGACACGTGACTTATTTATCTACATTGTCTAAAAATTGTTAGACAATCTTCAATCTATCTAGGGTTTTCAAAATTTTGATCCCGAAATTTAAAGCTGGCAGGAAGGTCAACTTTTTGAAATCATCGTGTCCATTTCCAAAGTTTATCGTTCCAAAAAATATTTCGGAATTTTGACCTTGGACAATAAATAAGGTTGCAAAGATAAACGGTCGGTTGGCATATCGATTGACAGCTTCTATGTTCAAGTCTGGAAGATGAGTGTGAGAGAGAGGAGCAGACGGAATTCCCTATACTTGCAATGTTAAAGTCTGGGAGAAGTGTGTGAGAGAGAGGAGCAGACGGAATTCCCTATACTTGCAATGTTAAAGTCTGGGAGAAGTGTGTGAGAGAGAGGAGCAGACGGAATTTCCTATACTTTCTATGTTAAAGTCTGGGAGAAGTGTGAGAGAGAGGAGCAGACGGAATTCCCTATACTTGCAATGTTAGTCAAGGCCCCAAATCTATAGTATAGCGACGAAATACTTCACATTGTTATGTGTACAATCACCTTAAAATATGCGTTTTTAATGCATTTCAAAATCTCAAGTCCCCAAACCAAGGCACGTAAAGTTGAATCTCCAAGGAGAAATTTCTAATAGCAGGTAGCGACACGTGAAGATTTTCAAAAAAATAAACAACTTTTTTCTTGGAGCCCAAAATTCGGCTCCAGTGACGTCATCATTCTCAACAGCTTGCGAAAACCGTGCGAAATCTATAACAAAACACGTAAATCCTTGCGAAATATGTGCGAAAATCCTTGCGAATTCGTAGGTTCAATAGATGCGAATTTCGTTGTCATGGGCTAAGCTGAGATTTTTGCAAAAGTCATTTTTTTATTCGAAAGTCCTTCACGTGTCGCTACCTCTTTACGATTTTTCATTTGAGTTGCCTTGTCCCCAAACAATGGAGGAGAAAACGGTAAAGGCAAGTGACCAGTGACCCAACCTCGTGAAGTATTTCGTCGCTATAGATTTAGGGCCTTTGGTATTCAGCTGACGTGTCTGAGAATTATTGTTGTAAAACTTGAAATTACTGATTTGTATAGTTTTAGCCCAGTCGAATGGGCTTATATGATCGTCATTTCCGTGTGTCCCGTAATTCTTGTGGTCAGATTATCTCCATCACGGATTACACTAGCCCTCTGAAATTTTGCACAACATTGTATCACAACCGAACCACGGCACTGCAGAAAACTGGAATGAAATGGTCAACCCGTTCAATAGTTATAGTCCAAAAACCCCACCGGGTCTATGGAAACGAATGAGAAAATTTATAGAAAGAATTAAATATAACCTTATAAAACCTTGAAAAAAGTCGAAACTTTGACACGACCTCAGCATCATGGGCCTTAAAATTAAGTCATGAAAATTTGTACAAAAATTTATTCAAGTATTAAGATTCGATTTTCGAAAAAATTGCGATGGCCCCAAGTCTAATTATTCCCGTACGGTCAATCTACCAAACCCATTTCTGTTGGAATTGCAATTTCCTGAAAAAAGTTGAAACCTTGACACGAGCTCAGCATCATGGGCCTTAAAATTAAGTCATGAAAATTTGTACAAAAATGCATTCAAGTATTAAGATTCGATTTTCGAAAAAATTGCGATGGCCCTAAGCCCCTCAGCGTCTCTACGGTCTATCCGCCTCCGCCACACCGATATATCGGATTGACTGGGCTTTATTGGCTGCTTGGAGTAGTTTTATTACTATCGCTTATCGGTCAAGCTATCCTAAGACCTTACTTATTAGTATAGTTTATTTCAATGAACTCGAAAAAAAGATCCGAGAAAACAGAAAGGGCCCCTGTGTGAAATTGGCTGATTAACCTGGTGTGAAGAAATGCGTGAAGCGTCTGTCGCCAAATCATGTCACACGAGACGACCATTTTATAAAAATACCGTTGGGTCACCTTCACCTTAGCCAAGTTTAGATTTCGTATTGCAGAGTTTTCGATGAGTCTGAATCTGAAATGCAATATAAAAAGTGCTGGAAGTTCCAGCTATACGTTTGGAACATAAGTTGCCATTTGCATTTTTGGTTCACACATTGAATTTTGAATTGGATAGATAATTACCATTTTCAAGATTTTTTTCAAGTTTACATACAACTTAACATAAGCATCTTCTCATATTCTCGTCTCATCTTTTATAAACCTTAAAATGACTCTCTATTTATCACTTTTATATGATAATCCTAGATGCAATTTCAATTTATAGATATATAGATTTTGTACATTGTAATTGTAAATTATTCTAAAAATGTTGCCTGCCATATGCCCTACAAATGTTGTTAGTTGCATTGCATCGTGTAGTTAAAAAAAGCGTAGAGCTTTAATTTTGGGGTTGAAACAAAGAAAATGCCCATTTCTCTTCTCCGTTTGCTTTACCCTCCCATTCCATTCCAATACTTCAATTTGTGAAGAAATGGAAAGACAAAAGATGAAGGTTTTTTCAATCAACAATCAAAAGCATTTACTTCATCATGTTCATGATGTCACGATACAAGGATTTTTTACTTTCCCATTTCTTGATTAATTTTATCGTATCCACTTGCTTCATGGTTTTGTGAATGGGGAGAAATTGCCCCAAGCCAAAGGTATTCAAGGTAGTATTCGCTCATATATGAGTGATTCCTCGGGAACCGTGTGCCATCACTCATATATGGTATTCGCTATTATTGAGGCTTCAGTCAGGCCCTTTTAGTTATGATTAAGAGGGCCGTAAAATTGTAGCATCATTTCTTTGAGTTTCAGGGTTAAGACGTCAAAAGAATATCGTCAGGGCCATAATCTGAAGCTGATGGAAATGCCATTGGAAATGTTTGAAATTTCGATGAGATTGGTCGATATTGATGAAAACTGATCGATAGGCGAGACTCTAAACTGGAACTCGTTCTTCCTACGGCCCTCCTTGAGTGATGATAATGTGAATCCTGAATGTGAGAGGAAATGACGTCATATTATTCCACAACCACAACCAGCAACCCTCTCGTTCTGAAGCATATGGCATACAGCATATCTCCCAACTAAACAATACTATAGACATAAAGGAATATAGAGCCTCTGTGTGAAGTCGTAAACTCCATTGCAGATGGAGAATGTGTGTAAATGTTACGTGAGCTGCTCCGCTGCTACTGTGGTCCTCTGACTGAGGTTATACTTTCCCTTTAAAAAATATAATTAATTTGTAATTGTGCTTTACATCACATCTACAAATCCACTCTGTCTCTTTCTTACCCTTTTCCGTAAATATTCCTCCCTGTCCCTCTCCCTGATAATGTGGTAATTCCTGGAAACAGAATCACTGTCCAGTTCACTGAGTTCACAGTTTTAGTATTCATAATTCCAATGAAAGTAAGTACACAGATCGCATAGTAAAAAAAACGATTCAGCTCCAGCTCATGATGACTTCACGTCACTCCACAGTCAGTTTACAACTTTGGACTTCAATTCACACTTTACTATAGGTGTAGGTATAGTTTGGTAATTCATACTTACAAATTTTGTGAGTTAGAAGAGGGGTCTGGGTGTAATTGTAACTTACAATTATACCCCGACCCCAATTTGTAAGGCACAGGTACAATTACAAGGCACAAGGTCAAAGGTTGAAGGTGACAAGGAATATACACTGCCATGATGTGTACAAGGACAAGGCACAACACACAAGGAATGAGAATGAAGTGTGAAGTGCCAAAAAAGCAGTTTTTGTAGCTCATGTGTCATATCACATGTCACAAATCAAAAATCAATTGTAAATGATCTTATCGATCGATTGTTAATTCATGTTACTTCGTATATGTGCATGTGTCATGATGTTACGTAGCACATATAGTATAGTCACATCTCCCACATAATGCATATGCATACGGATTGTAAGTTTGAACTTTGAAGTATTGTGTATTTTGTTTGTGTAAGTCACAAGTTGAGTTAACAACAATGCTGTATGCTGTTGAATGACTACTAAATGCAAAGCTCAGCAATGAAAATGTGAAATGACAAAACACTAATCTAAAGGCAAAAGGACAAGACACAAGGAGATAGTGTGACTTCTTACGTAACTTTTGTTTAAGGACAGGACAAAAGTAAACGGAGGAATAATTCAAAGTTTCAAAGATATAAAACTCAAGCCATTGTATTCTTTCATTCGTACAATAATTTTAAATAAGGTCACGGTTCATACAGTATTTGTATGTGTTTGATTTTGTCCTTTGTTCATGGCATATTGTTTAAACATTCCCACTCATATTCTGGAGACGCGTGAATTGTTTGGCGTCCAAAACACCCTGTTCACTCACTGTTTACATGCTGTTTACATAGCAAGCGACTCATAGGACATGATTACATGATGGTTGATAGTAAAAGGGGTCCTTCTGACTCAGAAGGACCCCTTTTACTCTGAGTCCGCGGGTATTTACGAGCAAGGGGCTATTATTGCATACTGTGATACGTAAGATACGTTTGTGTTAGGGTTTAATTTGTCAAAGATGGGTCTTGGTCTGGTCTAGCCTGGCTCGTGGTAGTGGCTCTCGAACACAACTTTAATTTATTTTGTCAAAATCGCTACGATATCGTCAAGTCAGAAGACATATTCGAATTCGTTACTCGTTCGTGAGTTCATTACATATTATTCTTTTAAACGACAGATCTGGATCGAACTGAAACACCATTTTCATTTTCATTCATATTTTTCCTTGTTCCTATATATCGTGAAACTGTGCAAACTTTAGAGAAGAAATGAGGGCCTAACAAAAAAACTGATAACTGCTTAAACCCGAATCAACGTGTCTGCGTTGGGATTTACTAAGCCTTTTGTGTATTCAAATCCAACATTAATAATCTAAGATTGCTAAAATTATTTTTACTTACATAATATTACAGAGTTACGGACACACAAACTCGTAAATGCTAAGTGCAGTCAAAAGAGGAATTCGTCAGCCCAGTGGATTCGTCATTTGTTATCGTATTCTGGTTCCAACAACCATTACCGGCTACAGTAGTACTAACTTTTCCTAATTTGTACTCACTTGTTGTCAGCTAAAAATACATTTATCATTTCCAAACATCATCATTTGTCATAAATAGTTTGGAATTTCAATCGACATACATACTTCAAATTACAATTACCCATGTCCATTGTAGTTGACAATTAAGCTGGATTGTGCTGTTGTGGTCTGATCGGACCTGTAGTGATTTATGTATTCGGTGAACAGTCAAATAATGTTGCGTGTGCAAGTTATCTAATTCATAAATATAAAGTTTATTTTCTTCTGAAATACAATTGACACTAAAATTGGCAGTCTATAATTCAAGTTCAGTTGCACTTGTCGTGTCGGGTTGTTCGTGGTGCCAAAGATCTCATTATCTCGTAACAAACTTCGATTATCTGAGACTATAGAAAAGGGAATACCAGTGATGCAACATGCAACCATCCTTCACCGAAACAAGTTCTCTTGGAAGGATGTAGGTCAACACTGGATCAATTACTGCTACCGTTACTGGACTTCCTAATAATCGGTATTCGTCAACAATAAATTGTAAATAAATATTTACTACGTTAACCGTAATAGTAAATTAGTAATAGTACATAAGTATATTATAGTAAATAGCTGGTCAGTCAGTTCCTTATTATTCTGTTCCCTAAATGTTATTCAATTGTTTGTTTTACAGCAGAAACGAAGTAAATGAACTTATTGTAGCTTGAACACCACGGACCAGCTGCTTTGATTGGTATACATTTTAATGACTGCACTGCACTAAAGGCAAAAGGCTACGTACGGAGATAAAAACATCGTTCCTTTACGATTTTGGATTTAAATTTGGAAGTCTTAAGCAGCTGCCGTAATTGTCTTTCTTCTTACCTTGTTTATCAATCTACTTAAAATTACCGTAACGATATTGTATTGTGCGGCTACAAATTACAAATCCTACACCCACGCTGGTGATGAAGTGAATGGGCCCTCGGCTAGGAAAATTTTCATACCATTCGTGCAGCATGAGTGACCGTACCGATAAGAAAAATAAAGACAAGCTACAACATCACCAGAACTGTTCCACGGGCGTTACGGCAGAAGGACCAAGTACAAGTAAAAGTGGTCGAAGTAGCGGAAAAACTTCCGAGACCCCACATCCACACAACCTGGAAAAGGAACATTCACATTCGGAGGATCTCAGTGACGGGAAAAGTAGCACGGGTAGTGGAGAAACTACTTGCACGTCTTGGAGAACGCGTTCTGAAAACTGGTCAAAAAAACGGAGAACTTTAAAAAATACAAGTTCTACTAAAAAGGATTTTTTTGGGAAGAGAAATAAAAAGTGGCCAATGAAGAAAGGAAAAAGTGGGGATTCTGCTAGTAAAGTTGAGCCTCCTCCCACTGGATCCTTATCCTGTGTGTGTACAATGTATAGGAAAACTAATTCAGACTCAGAGGCAATTCCAGGCCCCTCAGCGGGCCCTGCCATTCAAAATTCAATTGATAGATTGTTTTCAAATACTGGTTGCGGTAAGTATGTTAGAATGTTCGTCAATAGTTTTTGATCAAACGTTTTTCACTCACCTTCGTTTTCGATATGTATATAAATTCAAGTATTTATTGCTAGGTATTCATTTAATAGTGAAAATGCTCATAACAAAAATAACATTATTCCATTTCAAAGAAAGACTCAATACTCAATTTACTCCGAAATTCGGAAGTCGGTTATACCTCTGCTAGTACTAAATTATCTCTCTATGAATTATCCAGTTACTAGCTGTTATCTGCAATTAGGCCTAGGCACCTAATCTAAGTACAAAGTAGGAATTCATATTTGCCTTTGTATGTATAATTCTTGATATTAATTCTATAATATTATCAGGAAGGAAAACCTTGTTTTAAATAAGTTTTGGGACAGTCAGTAAGTTAGTGAATATGCATAGTGATGTGCAGTATATTCGTGGTATATAATATTGCAATGGAAGTTGAGTAGTTGAGGTTCTTTGTCATTTAAATTGACAACTTAACTGGAATAATTATTTTACCTAACTACATCCAAAGTCCTAGAAGAAATACACCACAACTAGTATGTAATACCGCAAAGACAAACATGACGTTTGGGTTGGGTTACCAAACTCAAACGTCATGTTTGTTAGTAGGTATTATAACTTGAGTTATAATTAATCAAACTTTGGTTTAAATTAAAACTCGAGTATTATCATTGCGATTCTTTGTCAATACCCAATGTTTAAATTAACTTTTAGAAGCAATACAGAATTGGATAAAATTAAGATTAGTTTTTAGTTGGGTGCCAATTGTCCGTTGTAATATGTACAATTGTTGGAATATCTTGAGTCGTCATGCTTATCAAGGATTATTGTGCTTTCTACCACCCACAGCTGCCGTTGGGCCCATAATTGATCTGAGCAAGTTTAACCCTGCCGATTATCCTATCGACGATGAAGATGAGAGAATGAGGCAGCAGAGAGCTAAAGAAATGGCCGAGGGCGTGGAACTATCTTCGTTGCTTGGAGGTGTCTCGTTGAGGGACAATTACCATCCAGCACATTCTCAGGTAAAAAAGGTTTCTGTAATACATACAGCATGTATAGTTTTTGTTTTTAGGTATATTTCGATAATATACCTGACCAAATATGGACAAAAACCGATATTAATAGTTTACCGTCGCGTCGTACCAATGCCGTTTGTTCGATCAGTTTTCAGGAATTTCTTTTGGTAACTACTTGAAATACGTTATAAACGCATTTCAATCTGCTCTGCATGTGACATAAATTTGTGCAAATGGACGTGAAATTATTTATTACTGCACAGTAATAAATAATTTCAGTTCAATCCAATAAAGAGTTGTAGAGTAAAAGCTAAAAGGGAACACTTTTTTTAAATTTTTGTGGGTAGGTACAATTTATGTGTATTGATTCGACATTTTTACTTTCATTTAGGTGGATTTTGTTCATTACCTTGTTCCTGATCTAAAAGAGATTACTAATTGCTCCTTTTACTGGGGTAAAATCGATCGGTATGAAGCCGAAAAGTTACTGGAAGGAAAACCCGAAGGTACTTTCTTACTACGAGATTCTGCTCAGGAGGTGATTTATTTATTTAATTAAAATTAAAATTATTAAAATTAACCCAATATTTTTTTGAGGTGTTAACTTCTCTATTTTTATGTACCTGTTTATGCACTTGACCGGAATTCACACAGGAGTACCTGTTTTCTGTCAGTTTTAGGTATGTTGTTCAGTTCATTATTTATATTTTTTAAATGCCTATAACAGGAATCCATAATTCACTGTATTGTTTAAATAATTAACGTTGCCTTAATATTTTCGTTCTTGCAGACGTTACGGTCGTTCGCTACACGCTAGGATAGAACAGTGGAACAATCAATTTTCGTTCGATTCGCATGATCCGTCTGTTTATTCTTCAACAACAGTGACCGGGTTAATCGAGCATTATAAAGACCCATCATGTTGCATGTTTTTCGAACCTATGCTAACAACTCCTCTTCATCGAAACTTTCCATTTGGTCTTCAACACTTGGCAAGAGCCACTATCGGCAGTCATGTAAAATACGATTCCATAAATCTATTACCTCTGCCCAAAACTCTTTGTTATTACCTTAAGGAGTATCATTACAAACAACGAGTTTGCGTTCGTCGACTAGAATGACGGCAGTCTTTAGATTGCGGTGATATATTATCAGTTTTGTTTCTTAAAAAAGCCAATGTTGTGTTTACACTGCATTAACGATGCTATAACACACTGCGATTTCTGCAAGTAATAAGTTACCATTTCTGAAAGATATGTATAAAATATTGTCCACGTTTTAAATGTATATTGTGTATGTACATTTATTTAACTACCTATATTAAATTCTTCTTACAATCTTGTGTAACTTCAGTGTTTAAAAATGCAAGATTATGGAGAGTGTCTGTTTAAATATTGTTTACCTTGTATCATTTTGCCTATTCTCCTTCTATGAATAAACCCGTGATATCGTGTTTAAAAACGCTCGAAAAATGGTACGCTTGACTATAATTTTTTAATATTATTTGTTATAGGCTAAATTGGCTTCATCATAATACGAAAAAAAATTTATATGCAAGTTTACTTTTGAGGTGCCTATATACCTATTATCAAGGAACTAAAGAAAAATAATAAGCTACATTTTTCTTTAGTTGCCTTTGACCTGACCCAAGGTACGTGAATGGAATTCGTAAAGAGGTAGCGTCACTGGGCAAATGCCATATGAAGCAAGGGAGCCCGAACGAAACGATGGAAACGATAGGTTTCCGTGGAAACAATTTATCAGAGATTTAGGTATAGCATAGAGTTTCCAAAAATGCAGTCTCCCGCCCCGCATTCAATTCACTATTCATTAGAGAACCACGCAGATCGCGAGGAAAAAGAACTTTGCACCAACAAACTGAAACTGAAAATAACACTCAAATTTGAAATTGAACAAAGAATTTTCAAAAATTATCCAATATAGACTTATCAATGATTCTGTACAACTAAAGTTCGGAAAAAGTGTTTCTGCCGGCTTAGGAAATCTTCTTGGATTTGACGTTTTCATTATTTTGTTGTAAAATTCTGAGACTTTGGACTTGACGCTGAAGGCGAGTAAGGATGAGTGTGTCGGTGAAAGCAGCGTGGGGGATTGGGGCAGCGATTAGCGGGATGTTGGTTGTCGGCTATTGTATCTACTTTGATCAACAACGACGAAAGGACCCTAATTTCAAGAAAAATTTGAGAGAAAGTAAGTTTGAAGTTACATTCATTATTGTGCATTGGTTGATTGAAGTCATTACACATTATTGATTGAAGTATGAAATACAAAATAAAGAACAAAGAAAGTATTAAATGAATTACAAATTATTAAATTGTTGATGTAAGATTGATTGTTTATTGATTGGAGGATTGAAAATTAAAATTCATTGCAATTTTGAAAGAGACATCAACGGAACATTGAACCGGGGGATTTTTAGATATTGTGTATTGTGTATTGTTGTATTTTCAATGTTGAATGTTGTTTGTTGTTGAATAGAAAGGAAACAGCGTCGGATGGCCAAAACGACTGGAGGTTCCAAAATCCCCGATTTGAGAGATCAAGAAGCCGTTCAAAAGTTTTTCTTGTCAGAGGTTCAGTTAGGCGAAGACTTGCTCAGTCAGGGGGATGTTGATGGGGCTGTAGAACATCTTGGAAGTGCCATAGCGGTATGCGGTCATCCTCAGCAACTCCTTCAAATCCTGCAACAAACTTTGCCTCCTCAAGTTTTTCATCTCCTTCTCCAAAGACTTCCTATGATTGGACAGGTATGAAAGACAACTGATTATGGATTAAGAATATAATAATATGAGGTGGCTCTTAATTTTAATTAAATGATTTCTGGAATTTTATTCTAATACATTGTCCTTGCACATTATCAATATAGGCAGTACATGCGCGACAAATGGCTTCGTACGGTGCTCCAGGTGGGGATGGTTCTGCGAGCTCTGGTGGACCTATGATGGGAGCCATGGGAGGATTAGCCGGATCCACAATCACGGATCTTGGACCCACGATGCCCACGAAAGATAGTTCGTCCACTCTCAATTTGGAAGAAGATGACCTTGAATAATCGGAACCACAATCATCTCGACGAATACTATCCCGTTCTGGTGTATAATTTGAAAACTGAAAACAAGCTGTTAATGCAATTACTTTCCTAGCTGTATCAACGACTCGGTTGCATAGCCATGGCCAATGAATCAAAATTAAGTAAGCTGCTGATTAATAGCTGTCGATTAAAAATGTACTCAATGACCGGTTTGGTCCACCCAAAATTGTCTGTTGATCGAATCATATCGCCTTGAACCTCTAAATAGTAAATTGTTCTTAATATATGCTATTAGAAAGAAGAAATTGTCGTCGTCGTCGACGGACTGATTTTCAAGGATCTAAAGCTTGTTATTTTTTATTTATTCATAAAATTATTTTCAAAATTTCTTAATGCAAATTGCAAATTGTGATTTGATTCTAATCGGCGTAAATTTATAATCAATTTCAAAGCGCTTACTGGTAACTACAAGGTTTTTAACGTTTATTAAGCTTTCATGATCCGCACTTTTGCGATCAAAGGTCAACAAACCTCGTTATTCGGCTTAGTAAATTAGTTTATTGCAAACAGTTTGGTAACTGGTAACGTAAAAATTTGTGTAAATATAGTAATTTGAAGATTAATTTTATTATGTAGTATTTGAACGAGTTAAGTATGTTAAGATACTTCTGAAGACTTGACAGAGTTGAAATTTAGTTGCGAATTCACACTAACATGACAATGGCATTTATTCTACACAGCGGATTAGTTTTTCATGATATAAAAATAGAGTGTAAAGTAGTCAATAATTTTAGTAAGATCTAATGTTTTGATTAACTAGTTTCAGTATAGTTCTTGATTGTACTGACAAGATTAAATATTATGTTTTTGAGACTGAAATTCCGTTCATAGCTACTACTTAACATTAAAACACAATAATATACTAAAAGTTCACCATCACATCAACAAAATTGATTCGGCCAAATTAAAAACAATGATTTCTTGAAGGGAAGATGAAGATGACTAGTGCATTACATATAATATGTAAACAGAAAAATCAAAATAGTTTGTAGCAACGCCATGATATTTCTACCTTCGAATTTGCATCATTATGTTATGTTCAATTTTGTAATTCTAAAACGATCAACATTTGTCTTTTGTAATGGTACCTCAAAGTTATTGATTAATAAAGCGTAGTAGATGGTTCGGAATTTTTACAGTTTTAATTATTGTTTTTTTTTTACTTTTCAAACGTATTAGGCATAAAGCGTTGACACGAATTGACTTATAATAATATTATAAGTTATATATATTATACCTATATATAACTAAAATTTCGTATGTATTCTAATAGAGGCACTTCCCCTCAAATTATACATGCATATGGTATATGAATTCCAATTCACAATTCATATCAGTTGTATTTGATATTTCAGTGAATTAAACGCTTAAGTTAAATGTTGTATTTATAATTTATTCATATCCAGCATATTCATATTATGTTGTGCATATCATTTTAATACATCATTATGCTTAATTTTTAATGAGCCTAATTCATGTCATTACATCTTTCATTCAATAGGCCGACAGTCACTGTAATTATGCAGCATTCTGGGATTCGACTCATTACCCAGACATTCATAGTGATGCATTTACAGCATGGTTTAGACAATTATCTAGGGGGTTTGTTGTTTATATTTATAGTATGTTATATCCTAAAAAAATGCTTTGTGGATTATGTTTATTTCACCGTACTTTATAGTGTAAATGAATGGAATGGGGTATGATTATCCAACCGGTTTAGTAGGTCACCCTCTGCTCTCGAGCCTCTCGACTTCATTTAGAATAGTATGGCATTGGCACTGGTTTTGTTTAGGAGGCTTAATAGTTAGCATACCTAGACATATTACATAGACAACAACTACTTAACATCGACTATTTGCATGTGAACTGCTGGCACAGGCCATTTACATCGCCTTTCATTTTCATTTCATTTTTTTTACTTCTCTGTCAACCATATCGTCGTCGTATCTCTTTAGTGTAGTGTAGACCCGAAATAAAGTTCCATTCAATTGCATTGAATGATTTTACCAACTTGGCCTAAAAGGTTAAATATTTAGGGGCTTGACTACGGTTACACACCTGGAAGGCCTAAAAAGTCTTAAGCACAACAGAATACGTACTACATTGTCTTTAGTACGTTCATAGCATGTTTTGAGAACATCATAATACAGTACCATAGAAGTTTCCAATCCTTAGCCTATTCGGTCTTAGCAAATTCCTGATTTCCCCGGAATTTCGGTTATTCGGGGAACATACACAACAAATCGATAAATTCCTTAAGAATTAGTTTCTGTGGATATTGATTTAGATCGGAGCACATCTGTATTGCTTGGTTTATTTTGGTTTATACTTTAGTTGCTTTTACAATGTGGAAGAACGCTCGGATGCTTCGGTATATGAATCCAAAGCGCCTTGTGCCAACCGTGAATTGCATGGCATTGCGAACGTTCTTAAGCACCCCTATTCCAGAGCTTGCGGAAATAGATCCAAGTATCCGGTCGTATCAAGAAGTTCATAGGCTAAGCGTCGAAAAGGTATGAAAAAAAGTTGCGAATTGACAGAACTATTATTAATATTGCAGAAGCTATCTATTGTAGTTTTTGGGTGTATGAAAACTTATTTATTTTATAACAATACTGACTAAATTGTAGCCAGATGTATTTTGGAAAGCAGTTTCTGGAAGGTTGGATTGGCATCAAAAATTCCATACAACGATTGAAGGTGATTTCCAAACTGGAGTAAAATGGTTTGTTGGGGGAAAACTAAATGTTTCGGGTAAATACAATTTCATATAAAAAAACCATTGAATTCGTATATTATTTTATTTAAGCTTATTTCTTTGTCTTTCTGAGTTTCTAAGTTTCTATCCTATAGATAGTGTCGAATGTCTACGGACAACGGCGTAACGTCCTGCTAAATAGAGATTTTATACGAGATTCAGAACTGACTAATAAAATACGAAAAAAGTATATACATTATAATATATTGCATGTCGATTCGTAGTTAATTGCGTGGACAGGCACGCAAAGGCCCACCCCAACCGAGTCGCCCTGATTTATGAAAAAGATGAGCCCGGTCAACAAGAACTTATTACTTACTCCCAATTGCATCAAATGGTCGTAAAATATGCATCGATTCTAAGGAACGTTGGAAAGGTCAAGAAGGGGGATCGGGTTGCCTTCTACTTACCTTGTGGTCCAACGGCTGTAGCAATGGCAATGGCTTGTGCAAGAATTGGTGCAATTCATTCTGCAGTTTTTGCAGGATTCAGTGCAGAAGCTCTTTCGTCTAGAATTAACGATGGTATAATATATTCATTAATTTTTTCTATAATTTAAGATTCCTAGGATAGGAATTGCACAAAAGGAGAGGTTGGATGATAGATGTTATTCATCAATATTATATCGTAATAGCTGGAGCAACTGTGGTCATAACTTCCGACGTTACGGTACGGGGCGGTCGAGTATTGGAGTTGAAGAAAGTTGTTGATGATGCCGTCAAGACTTCCCCTGGAATCAAAACTGTTATCGTCGACGCTCGTGATGGGGTTAAAACTCGTGTCAAAATGAATCATCCGAGGGATCATTTTCTACAGGATTTGGTTCAAAATAGTACAAATGATGAAGATGTGATAGAATACATGGACAGCAATGATCCACTATTTATTTTGTATACTTCTGGTAGTACGGGGAAACCGAAGGGCTTAGTTCATTCCACCGGAGGTTATCTACTATATTCGATGTTTACTCATAAGGTTAGCTAATTTGCAAAATTTTACATTTTTGCAGCAGTTTAGACCAATCAGAAAGTTATATCTGTTCTTAAACTGTGGCATATTTAATAGAATGTTTTCGATTACCAAGATGGGGATATATTTGGTTGTGTGGCTGATATCGGGTGGATTACTGGTCATTCGTATGTTATTTATGGACCCTTAGCGAATGGGGCCACTACCCTTTTATATGAATCCACCCCAGTGTATCCTAATCCAGGTATATTTTCTCACTGTATTTAAATAATATTTATTTTAAATATTTCAAACAAAAATAAAAAAGTTTAATCAGTATTCCAATTTCCTTAGGCAGATACTGGGAAGTGGTAGAGCGCTTAAAACTCACGCATTTTTATTGTGCCCCAACTGCAATTAGATTGCTAATCAGATATGGATCCGAGTGGGTGGACAAGTATGACCGTTCCTCTCTCAGGGTCTTGGGGTCTGTGGGTGAACCAATTAACCACGAAGCCTGGCAGTGGTACCACGACGTTGTAGGACAGAAGAAATGTACGGTTGTCGACACATGGTGGCAAACAGGTTGCTTAATAAATACTAGGGAATATTATTGGTAGTTAAGAACATCCGAGTTCTTAATTTCACGAAAATTTATTTTGCAGAAACTGGAGGAATATGCCTGAGTCCAAGACCTTCGGGAGTCGATGACGTTATTGTTCCTGCAATTGCAATGAGACCATTCTACGGAATTAAGCCAGTTCTAATGAATTCAAAGAAAGATGGTTCGGACACAGAAGGGGCGCTATGTATCGAAAAACCGTGGCCTGGAATGGCTCAGAGTATTTGGCAAGATCATAGTAGATTCCATGACGTTTATTTCAAAGAACACGCTCCGCATTACTTCTCAGGGGATGGAGCGGTTTTGAATTCAGATGGACATTGGAGAATCACTGGAAGAATGGACGATGTCATAAATGTCACGGGTCATAGGCTGGGAACAGCGGAAGTTGAAGACGCAATGGTACGCTTAAAAATACAGGATTAAAAGCACGAAGTTCATGCATGCGAACTTAGAGCATACAATATATTTAAATACTTTTGGTGCATTTCCATTACTTAAGTCGATGATTTTATTTGTGTTTAATTCTATATGCCTTTATCTTTTACATCACAATCACAGGATGAGCATGAGCTAGTAAGTGAAACTGCAGTGGTCGGATACCCACATGAAATAAAAGGAGAAGGCATATTTGCTTTCGTAGTTTTGAAAGAAAACGGAAAATCGACCGATCGAAAGGTTCTGGAAAAAGAACTCAAAGCTTTATGCAAATCCAAAATTGCTGGTTATGCCATTCCGGAATTTATTTTGGTAAGTCATTTCGCATTCTATGGGACTATTTATTGGTAAAGAGAATGGACCAGACTTGTCCCAATTATCATTTTAACAGTCGCAAAAGTATTTACCTCGTGCCAACCGAACAAAGTGAATGAATAGTAAATTAGCACGGCAAATTATTTACATATGTTTGTGCACATAATAATTTATCTACACTGGAGAAGTGTTTACAGTCAATGTGAATGATCGGTCAGGTAGAAACAACATAGATATTACAGACCCGTCTCAATATGAAAAAGTTAAATAATCTTAAGGAATTACTAGTTTAGTTAAGTTAAAGTTTTTCCTTTGACTACAGTGCACTCAAGTCGCAGATGCATACATTACCAAATAGGTTCAATAAATGGCCAATTTTGACCCATACTGCATACAAACAAAATTCCGTTCAAATATAACGCTTAAATTGGACCGACGCTAGAATATTTTATTCTAAACTGTTTTTTTTTAGTTCCATGAAGCCCTACCAAAAACAAGATCGGGAAAAATAATGCGAAGAATCTTAAGGAAAATCGCAGCTGGAGGAAGCGTCGCCGATTTAGGAGATGTTAGTACCTTAGCAGATCCAACGGTGGTTCTTAGTTTAGTTAAAGCAAGAGATGCATTGGGATCATCAAAATAGTTTAACAAGCAAGTTGTCAAGTTTTGCTTTCAGGAAGCGAGATGTCGGAAATCCCAAACGTATTCAACGGCTACAACATTGACAATAAATTATATTTTGTATGATAGTTAATGTATTTTGAATATCAGTTGAAAATATAAGTACAGTATGATATGATTAAGCTTATCCTAACTACTTTAATGGATCGTCCCTTAAGTAAATTGCAACACCTAATTTAGTTATTGGTAACATTGTGTCTGTACCTTATAGTTTTTTCAAGTTTCATGCCAATCATGGTCAATCATATGTCAACTTCGTCTTTAATTGTAAAGATTTTAATTGGTTTGATGGCAATGGCAAAGCTCAACATACTCCCTGGTTTAGTTGTCTAGGGTTGTGAGTTGTAATTGTAAACATGTACGGCTTTGTGATGTTGTTGGTAAAATTATAAAAATCTTGCTATAATTTATGATTGTTTTTAATTAACCACAAGCTTAATGTGAATGTCTGTGCATACAGGTACGTTAATTTGCTTGCTCAATTACATCGTCCCATGATAAGTACCGAGTTATTCACTCGGTTAATCTTTAACTTTTACTTTGTTCATATTTATTTATCCCTGCAAGCCATTAATTAACAGCATAATATATTTGGTTGGACTGCTGCCGAAGAATTTTTGGATATCGAGCAGCTCTATTCAAAAGAACATGAGCTCCAAAATAAATGTATTCATATAGGGAAAGATAGTGTTAATTTATTTTGTACCTAGTTGGTAACTCGGAAGAAATAAAATTGGTGCTTTCCTCCTACTCATAAGTTCTTTTGTTTCGACGTACTTAATTGCATTTCCATTGTATATATATACTTGGTCTGTTATGTTATGTCATTTTTTCTTTCTGATTTTGTGTTAGGTCAGCTCATAATCAAAGAAACATGGCTCATGTTCAGAAATAGCGAATGAGAGCAATACTCATTTAAATTCTTCTATAATGATATCGGGAGCCGAGACTTAAAACTAAAAGCCTGCTTTGAACTAATGAATTTCCTATTCATATGTCGTATCTAGTCGTTACCAGCTAAATATGGTAAATATCAGACGGAATTCATAATGGATTTCAAACTACATAACAATTCAAACGGTAACGTTTCAAGTAGATCTGTGTGCTTAGTCATACCACATGGCTTAATTGAATCCCTATTTGCACATCAAAAATTATCCTAACATAAAGGACAACCATGAAGCAGAATATTAAACGCTGATTAAAAGGATTGACGGATAACTATTTCCTTATTGACGTTTCAATTTATATGCAATCAGAAGGATTTTTCAGATTATTATTTCTTTATCCGCATCCTTTAATTATAAAAATATATCATCAAGCATTGTCGTCAATGCGCAAACATCCCTCCATATGCCTTCAGCGTTAACTTAGCAGCCCTTGGCTTCAATATTTTAAAAATCCTCGAAGAAAGATAGATGGACGTTTATTTCGTAGGGGCTTATTATTTGGATAGAAATATCGAGTCCAGATTTCTTGATTGAAATCTACAACGCCAGTCGAAAATAAACGTTTTAGTACTTTCAAAACTTTTCCGATTAAAGAATGCTGTACGTTTATGTTAAGTTGTAAAGTTGTAATGCTGCAAGTTGAAATGTAATGGACCGACCATCTTAAAAAATATAATAACCTAATATATATATCTACACAATGTTTTAATTAAAGCAAGGCAAGGGTGAGGGCTATATAGCTATTTTATTGAAATGATTTTTTCGAAGGGCCTTTCATATCGGGGGTTAAGGTATATAATTTCGTGGGTTGGGAAACTTATTTCAGTATTTACGGTAGTAGTTTAGTGCGGTTAATCTCAAGGCAACTAAAAGACTAGTTTCCCTAACAGGTAGCCTGACTTGGAGAGATTTTGAAAAAAATATTCATATTTTCAATTTTGAATTCATCGCCTTCCTGCCGTTCCTGGCAACGAATTTCATGCTTTACTTTTACTACTGGAGGACAAGTGTCCTCCAGTTTTGAAAAAAGATGTTTATTTTTTGAAAATCCTTCAAGTCAGGCTACCTGTTAGGGAAACTAGTCTTTTAGTTGCCTTGGGTTAACCTCATAAGTCCCATGTCCGTGACAATCACGTATCTTGGCAACGGGCTGGAACCCAGATACGTGACTATCACGTACGCCCTTTACAAAGTCCAGCGTCCCAAATACGCGAGGTCGCGTACCTTAGCAACAAGGTCCAGGGTCCCAGATACGCGACATTCACGTATTTCACAAACAAATCTCTGCATCCCACATACGCGAATGTCACGTATTTAAAATTTCCATTTAATTTCCAGAGCAGCCAAAATTTTATACTACAGACTTGTGCTTTTATTCAATCAGATGGTGGCATTAACCCAAAAAAATCATAATCACTTCGAAAATTATGTTGAGAAGTGAGGAGGTTCACCTCTATAATATTAAATACTAGGCCACCACGCACAGGCCAATAATAATGACCTGCCATAAGCGGCAGTAATCAATAAATTTTAACAAAAATTATTAGAAATGTTAGCTAAATTAGCTAAATAATCTTCTATATGATGTGTTATCATTGATAACCCACAATAAATTTTTCCGTGACCCCATGATCTCCATTGCGTAACCCCTCGTATCTCGCACTGTCTTTCATAGGTACCATCACTATCACATGCCAATCTAAAAACAGAGTTCCTCCAGAAAAAGCCAATCCATGACATAATATCTCATAAGATAATTCGACTTTCTTGACAATTTTGAAAGACATAATTTAACATCAAACGTTGATCGATTCTGACTTTTTGGGTAGCACAAGCGGCCTGTTACTGAGGCTTACAAAGGGTGCCAATTAATCAGGTCCCTATTTAATGAATTCAGGCCTCATATAAAAAGGAAAGAGTCCCTACATGAATTTGGCCCCCACTTGATCTAAAACCTGGCTTCTCGCGTAATGGACAGTTAGCCTCTAAGTAAAGGAATTGAGATTTAATTATAGTTGAGATTCAGCAGGTAGGAATCGTACTTCAAAATTAATTGATTAGATTGATTTTGATTGATTTATACATAGATTTATGACTATTATGACTGTATTTCGAGAATTTTGAACTCTAAAGAACAAATGACTGATTAGTTAACTTATTAGATTATTAAAATGAGGGGCCGAATTCTTTTATTTAGGGGCCTACTTTGAATATCGGTGATCGTACGGTGATCACTCATAATATGCCTACTTTCCATTAAACGAGGGGTCAGGTTTCAGATCAGGTGCGGTGGGGACCAAATTCATGTGGGGGTGTGGACAGGTGGAGTCCTATTTTTATTTATTCATTAAAATTAATCCGTTTACAAAAATGAAAAATCTTTTCAGATTTAAAATCATCGAAAGTAGTAGGAGGAATTAGTTTTGGAAAGTATATTTGTACAGCAAAATGCCATTATAGGTTGATTAAGCTATAAGAATGGTTACGAGTCGATAATGCAATGATATACTGTAGTGAGTTGTTTTTATCAAGTTTTTGAGGTGAATGCCGTTTTGTTGGGGAAGGGAACGACGGGAAATACCATATTTATTTAAATGGTAATTATCATCGTTTGCAGTAGGCAGAGCAAATTTAATTCAAACATTTTAATAAAAACGAAATTCCAATCAGTAATACTCTTACTTCCAAAATACATACTTATTTTTTCAAAAATATTATTTTTAAAACTTGGGACGCTGGGGTACTTTTAATTTGTCAATAAGTGGGGACACGGGGGATTTTGAATTTGGCAAAATTCGGGCTGAAAGGTCAATTTAATCCCATAGTAACTTGGGATTTTATAAGCCTCCATCGTTGTTATTCTTGGGTCTGATGATAAGTCTGATAAAAGATCATCAACATTCTAAATGAATATAGTATTTGAAATTTAAAAAATTGTATCTAATAAAATCCAAAGAAATTCCGTTTACCCTGTTTTGTTTACTTGAACTTTCAGCAGGATAATTTACTACAATACAACGGGTTTCATATCGGGTAAAAATATATACTAATTCTTTTTCGTAATTGCAGTATGTTCAATGCGATTTTAAATGTCATGTTAGTAAAAGCATGTTTCTTAGGTCCTTTACTTTACTTCTAGATGGTAACAGAACAATTAGGAGAAGTTTATCGATGTAGTCGGTAATGAATTAGCATGTAGGTGTTAACGTTTTTAATGCAATGCAAATATAAACCCGAGCATTTAAGAGAATTAACGCTACTTTATTAACTCGTGATTGACAGTTGGATATTGATGCCATTATGCAAATGTATCAGATCTATTGGACGCTATGTATCTGGAACTTTAGTTTAGTTGAAGTTGAAGGATGCTCTAAAATTTTTAAAATTTCAAACACCATTCACCATTCGTTGTTTGTTGGTGCACCATTTAACCATTAACCATGATCATGAAATCCAACTTTTCAAAATTTAGAAAACCTGTACTGCAGATTTAAATGTAACCAATATAATGTATGACATGTATTTGGGATTATTTAACTTAATTAATACCATTATGAGCATTATATATTTGATAATAAAAGTCCCATAAATAAGTGATAAATGCCTAAATATGATGAAATGAAACTCGCACACATCATCTGAAGTAGACCTAAAACTCATTGACCTCCGACCTTCATTCGGACTAATGCAAAATTTAGTCACTAAACTTAAGTAATTAATTCTGTGATTTCAGCTGAAAATTAATCTAGGCTACAAGTATAATTAATTATACTCATAAATTATAATAGGAAGGCAACCATCAAAGGGAATATCGGCCGCCCTTGAAATGCTGAACATGTACCTTATGATATCTTCATTTATATGTTATAGATATATGCTGAATTCATTTTTAGCCCGTTGCTGTAATATATGTTCCTACCTGGTCAAAAAAACTGATGAAACATCAACACGGTCAATTTATTTTTACATTTTGAAGCTTAAATTTTTTTAAACGCCTCTTTCAAGTGTTAAAACTACTCGGATGAACAAAACAATACACACAAATACAAGCTAATGGAAGAAGTATAGAAGAAGTAACATTTGATTTGACAACAAAGACAAATAGCATGCATAACAATTTCTTAGACCTAATGAAATCGTCACACCTTGAGAATTTCCTATTTTTGTGTTCTGTTCAGATTCAGATTAATTTCCATCACAAATTGATGTTACATTTTGGGGTTCACGTTTATTTTCTATATTTCATTGTCTTCTTTTTGCGTGTTTTTCCGTGACCCTTTGAATTACGACTAGACGAATACTTGTGGATAAGACTCGAAGTCAAATGTATCGGAAAATGGCTTCGACGACGACACGGAGACCCGTCCATAAGTTCTTATTGATGTGTCCGTCGTTTCCGGCGGTGGCTCGGATGTTATCAATGTGCAATCAACGTAGTAATTTATTGCCAACAACTTTTCAAATGTATCTGTAAAATCAATTAGTTGTACAATTTAATAAAAATATAAATCATGATGCATGTGATCAATCGTATCAGTCGCTAATTATCAAAAACGTCTGACGCTTAGTTATAAAAATTAACCTTGCATAATGCATATACTTATAAACTTATAGAGTTATTGAACATTGGACTGCCAAGGGACTTTTATATGGAATATACAGCCAATTGCCAATCGTTGTCCAATTCTGTTTCATTCACCTCGTGGAAGTCAATATATATTTGTCGGTAGATTGATCATCAATCATCCTACCCCTTCACTCTCCTTCATTTTATTGACAATTTTTATGTACACATAAAATATATATCTAATTGATCATAATTTCAAATGGGCACAGTTGATTAGTGGAATTAGTTCCTATAAATTTTTTGGTCCCATCGATATCTCGTTGATTCAGAAGTTTTTTTGATTGAACGGAATCCAACAATGCGTAAATTAGACCTGAATGACTGTCATATTTGTCATGCATGTCATGTGTCAATTTTTCTGGACTGCAGAGGCTATTGGTCATTAGTAAGCATGCAACTATATGGGCTTCCCGGTAAAATAAATAATAGTTATGATATATAGATTTCAAACGTTAAAATTACGGAGAAAAAAAGAGACGCGTGCTTGAACATTGATACAATATAATGTTCTATAGGTATATGAATTGACGTTCAGTGTACTTATATACAATTAGATTTTACAATGCGTGTAAAAGTAAAATCCAGCATCAGTTCAAAGAATCTGTCATGCAAAAATGTTTGATGAATGATAACTGATTAACTATATAATACGGTATAGCATTGCAAGAAAATTTCTGTTCCAATGGACGGATGTTGAGAAACAAAGTTCTTCACAAACGCAAATCAATGGAGATATCAGAACTTTACTATACAATCCAGTATCCAGTAATTTCTAGTCCCAAGAAATACGGAAAACGCGTCAAAAGCGATATCATTGATTAAAGATAACCCATACACGCCAAGATACATGGGATTCTAATCTGCGGTTCATTGAATATGCAAAGTAGTTGTCTGATATAGTCGTGCTAATAAACTTAAACTTTAAATGAAGATATTAATGAAGGATATAAACAAGGCTGCCCGACTAAAACTAAGGCAGGCCTATTCATGGAATCAGCCTTCGGCTGTTAAATAAAATCCTAGTTCATCGTTCCGTCAGTTTAAGCTGATAAGTGATCGTGGCCACACTCCGTTGTAGTATTGAGAAATGTTCTGTTCCTACGTTATTTACAATTTTCTTTATAATATATCACCGTCGGTTTATCGGATATTGATTTGACCAAAAATAACTTCATTCATTGTGTTTTTGAGATAGCAGTTTGGTTCTTAACCAGGTACTGATTAGTCAGTGGTAGCTCCTGAGCTCATTAGTATGAGAATGTCTGAGCAATTGTATGGATTATAACATTACATCATTTTGCCCCGTCGGTGAAACGATTAGAAATCTCAATTAGCAAGGGAAATCAATTAATGCTAATTTCGAAATGTCACCCTTACAATGGGTGCTCCTGTGTGTACTTTTCACACTCTATCTTCTTCTTGGTGGTGGCGTCTTCATGTATTTCGAACAATACAGGGAAATAGAAAAGAAAGAAGAAATCAGCGTTCTTCGGAAAGATATCAAAGGTACTTTAACGTAAATTTTTCTATTGTTATAATTATGAATTGCATTATAAAATGTAGCATTAATTAATTGTAATTTTTTATTTTAAATTGTTGAAAATCTGTTTAACGGGTCAGGATAGACGAGCCTTTGTTCAGGTTGGGCAATGTGCTTTATCCAGTTGCATGGAAATGGGCAATGGGACGTCTGACCAAATCCACTTAAAAATTACATTTAACGCATATGGTGTATGCGTGATTTTTTTTAAATTTTAAATGTTATATAATTAGACTTCGATATATTTATAACGCCGATATGGTTCCATTACTGTTTAAATAGTTGTTTTTTATTCCCATTATAATTATCTCTCACCAACGATTTATTGAATCTTGATATAAATAAACCCGTGTAGCCACTTCAGATGTTATGACGCCGTTATAAATAAATGCAAAACTCGTGTTAACACTGTTAACACGAGACTCTTTTTTTAGTACAAAGACAAAAACATTCTAAGTGTGTGAATTTATATAATGACAAAGTCGGAAAGCCGAAAGTAATCACAAGACAAGAAGTTTTTTTTAGCGAATATAACGATTGCAGATTGAGGAATTCGTTCAGTTGTAATTTTTAAACGAAAGAACGAAACGATAGAATGGCCATTATCTCTACCTTCCATATAGATACAGTTCATCGATTGCTATTTAACCTTCTGATTGTGTTTTTTAGTTTTACAACCGTTTACTTAAAAATTGACTGAACTAGAACACCTGAAATTTATGAATCATAAAATTAACCGACCTGCTGTATTCTATTTCTGGATATTTTAGCTCAGGGTTGACGTTTGAATGGACGGCTATGTCATAATTTTAAAATATTTTTGTACGTATATGTTACCGTTGCGCTTCGGCACCTAAAAAATGTTTATCTTTCTACCACGGGAAATTGTAGCCTCAACGCTAATCATTGCGTGTAAATACGTTTGGGATAGGCTTGACCTGCTTTTTCTCCATATCGAAAAATTGATTCGGAGATATGGACATGTATATCTATGCAATCACTAATCAAGTAATCATGCACGACGAATAGGCTCATTATCGGTGGATGGATTTTGCCATTTTTATGTCCTAAAAACCCATTATTGGAATTTCTGCAATTGATACATCTCCGAAGTTTACAAAAACATGATAAAAAGCGAAAAACTTGGAATATTTGAACTGTAACATTGAAAGAAGCAAAATTGTCATTGTACTCAACGATGACTGATAAAGTGATAAATAATTATGATTTAGTCGTGGAGTTGGAGTTAGGAACAATTGTTTTGTTTTGCGTGAGATTTTTGTCGTACGTATTGACATACATATTTTTATCAGATAGTCACTCTGTTCGTAAAGAGTGGAAACTGAAAATAACATCGAACGATAACTGTAAAAATTGTTAAGTTCGCAATTTATGTAGAACTTTCCACTGCATAACAATATTCAGTCTGATCTCGTGTTGTCTTTGTAAATTCGCCGAGCTTTATTTTGCTGCGGTTCTCCAGGTTCAAGGTTATCTTAGATTAGATGATATTTAATAGGAAGGTTTAGTGGTGACTGCCTGGCTGGAGCTGGACCCACCCAGAGATTGCAATGCTCCACTAAAGCTTTTGATAGTAATTAGTTAATATCTTATTAGAATAGTTTGGCCGGTTGTTTAATCATTAAAAACTTTTTCTTGTAAAAGGAAATTTTTAATAACATGAGAAAATACACATTCATTTGTAGAATTATTAGGTTAAACCCAAGTAAGAAATCCGTATAATTTCATGCAAAGTATGCAAACCAACATGCAATTATAATTACCTAATTGCAGCTTCGGAATTAAGACTAATGATATCTTAAAAGTCAAAGAAATTCTCTTATTCACATATTATATTCACATATTATAAGCGTCTAGTAACGCGATTTATCGGTTCCATTGAACTTTTGGATGCTATCGTTTGGTATAGATGGACAAAATATTATAATATTTGTTTCTCGAACAATGGATATGAAAATTGGGCAGGGGAACCTAAAACCCTTAAAACATTAGATAATGAGATTCGAATGTCTATTCAGGTTTCTTATATAGATAATAACACACACTAGTGGATGAGTTGCATTCGTGACACTTGCATTCATCGTATCATCGTGGCTTTCAAATTTTTAATTTTGAACTTTCACCCTTGTAGAAATTCTTCTACAACTGGATAATGATTTCTACCACAATGACACCACATCCGAAGTCATCAATGCTCTTCGGCTTGCCAAGGAAGGGGTTTTACACAGAATTTCGACAGTTTGTGAGCTCTCCGAAGGCCTTTTGGTGGGGGACGATGACAAAACAGTTGGAGCTCCTGGGGAAGACGCATCGGATAAGTTGAAATGGAATTTTTACAATTCTGTATTCTTCGCTTTCACCGTTGTTACCACTATTGGTAAGATATTTTCAAACTCTAAAACGTAACATTCTTTTATGCTGAAATACTGAAATATATCCCCTCTAGTAACTATCATTTCTCTTGACTTGATTCACGATTGATAATTTTGACATAATTATATCAAGGTACAATTTTAAAATAACTAGCTATGCAATAGTAATCTTTCCATACTCCATTGAACACGCCAAGAAAACATTATTAACTCCTCGAAATAATTCCCCCATTAGATCAAAATCCCCATGCTCGCGAGAATTTCAGTATTTGCGATAATTTATCTACTTGATACTTTATAAAATTTTAAAAACATCAACCTCTCTCCATCAATTTAAGAGTACATTTTCACGTTTTGAAAATTAAAGGTTATGGGCATCTTTCCCCTTCAACCAACTGGAGCAAATATTTTGTGATGCTCTATTCTCTTATTGGGATCCCGATTACAACAATGCTTCTCAGCGGGTTAGGAGATTACTTTTCGAGCAGGGTAAGTTTGTAAAAGTTATCCAATTATTATCAAAAGGCTTGAACTTTGAACCCACCAGCCCACCAATAAAACAGATCCACGACGTTACATGAAATTAAAAATGCAAATAAACTAATTCGACAACTCTGATTACGAAAATCATAATGCGATTTTAGATCTAGTAGGTCAAAAGATAGTGGGTGGGTCAGTTACGTCGCTATTTTGAGGCATTAATTCGCAGCGGTAGAAAAGGAGAACGAAGGAAGTGAAACTCGAATTTTTCCCTTTGTTTGCGCTTTTTTGGATTTGGTCCAAAAGAAGATGAGATAACATTAGAGAAGCGAAAAAATAGTATTGTATCGAAGATAGTGTTTTCATAAGAAAGAAACAGGAATTTACTTTAGGAATTAATTCTTGCGTTTGACATTCTCAAATTCTCACACACTTTTTGACCAACTAGGTGTCAATTGTCAGAGCTGAAATGATTTTCATAATCAGAATAATCAATTACCCTATTTACATATCCTTTTAATCATTGTATACTCAAACACTGTTTATTTATAAGTTATAAATCATTTTAAAACAAATTGGCAAAAAATATCCATAACTTAAAAAATTTGATTGAATTGTTGTTTCTAGCTCACAAGGGTCCATAAGAAATCTAAAGACAAGAAACATAAAAATAAATTTTCATTCATCTTCAAAATTTTATTCTATCTCATACCTGGTCTGGTTGTATTCATAATCTTTCCGGCTGGAATATTTGTTTTAATCGAAAGTTGGTCATTTTTGGATGCAATTTACTTCGCATTCGTGACTCTTTCAACCATTGGATTTGGTGATTTTGTAGCTGGTAAGCTTAACTGCTAAATTTATTATTTCTTTCGTTGAAATCTAATAAACTGTCGTTCACAGCATCGAAAAGGCTCGAGCTGGTTCAAGTAATACAACTAAAAATATGCTTGTTTTCAAAGGAATGGGAAACGGCCACACCGTTTGGATGTGGATTTACAAATCCGTAATCATAATTTGGATTACCTTTGGCCTGGGTTACTTCATCATGATACTTAGCTTCATTTCTAAAGCCTTGACACATAAAAAAGTAAGGGTGGTAATTGAGAAACGACTAAACAACACTAGGGAGAAACTCTCCAGGGATATCGACTATATGCGGAGAGTCGTTAATGAACTGTACCTCATGAAAATCAACCCCGTGTATGAAATTGACCAAGACGAGTTGGACTTCAAAGCAAAGGCCAAGAGAACCCAAAGTCAGCCCTGTGTGCGCTTTGAAAAACGATACAGTTCTTTGCCGAGGCTTGAGGACTTTACTCCAGATACACTTTTCCAGGATAAAAAAGACCAAGATACTAGCCCTAAAACAACACATAAATTGACGAGAAGATGTTCTGACTCCGATTTGAGTAACATCGACCGTGACAAGACATTCGAATGTGCAGTTAGGAACTTCGTAACGGCAGATGAGCTACTCGTAACCGTGGTCAATGCCCTTAGTGGAAATGTTATGCTTGACGTTATGGATGCAGTTGACGAGCTCAACAATTATGAAACGGAAGATGCAGAAGTTGGTAATAAAAAGACTTACAAAAATCCTAAATACACTGAGACAAGCAGAGTTTCGGACGAAGATTTTGGTAAATTTCCAAAAATACAAATGCCCATCAATCTCTTTTCCTCCCTTACCCACAAAAACACTAATTTTTGTATCTTTTACACAGGGTTCGAGGACGTACCGTCTTGGGATTTAGGTACCTTATCAGAATCCGACGAAGAAGTCCTCATCGAGGAAGATGAAGACCAAACTGACGACCTGAAGCAAGTCGTGGTGCATGACGTCATAAGCTGCAACGAAGAAAAATGTAGAAAACATTCGAATATGATGGAACGGGTCACAGGGGCTATTCGAAAAATCTCATCAGGGAATAAGTCTCCCCAAGACGGACCGTCTAGAAAAGTTTCACGGAATGACTCGGATAGAAAAAAGTACGAAAAAATTCGGGTTTATTGCTTACATGATTATAAGTTTATCCAATCAACATCCTAATTATTTTCTTGTCCAGTAGAAAAATTTCAAGAACAGAGTCATTCGAACGGAGAATGAGTGGTCAAAAGCAATCAAACTTCCTAAATCCTCACGCTTACTGCCCTTCTGCTCAAGACAGAAGAACTAGCCATTCATTAGAAGGAAGAAAAATTTCGGAAGAGAGCTATTCAAGTCGAACTTCGAATCACAGTATTCAAAGTAAGCGATCGTTTCGAAATGAGTCTGATGACACAACTCATAGTCATTTGCCAACAAATAAAAGACCCTCCAGGATTTCATTGGAGACAACTTCCTTGGCCGAGTTTCTGAAGGCTTTGGACAATGTTCACTCGCGATTAAATGCTAAGACTTCCACATCATCAATAGGAAGTGATCCGAATCATTTACACGATGACCTACAGGCTCATCATGGCTTCCCGATAGGGACCGGAGGAACTCCTCTTCGACGAAGTAGTAGACGGTTTTCTACAGAAGTGCCTCATAGTCAAAACCGGAGAAGAAAGATGGGGATGATTCACCCGGATTTCTCTTACGTTAATTACGGGTTTAGTGGTCCCGAATCGGATGATAACGGTAACTCTACGAATCGGAATAAAAGTCCTCCAGACAAGAAAACCTGAGTTCATGTCCGATCTTTTAATTAGCGGTTAATATTTCGACCGCGTGTTGTACTGATAAGATAATGTAAACCGTATTCCCGTTTCGACGTATTAGGTTAGCTAGCTTGATACTACCCAGTATGTTTAGATAGGTTAGGTATTGAACACGAATCTCTAATTCATGATGCGGTAAAGTATATATATATATTTATACGTATATGATTGTTTCCAAATATAAACAACCCAAATCTTAAAGCGTGCCATTAATGGAGAGACAATTTAATAAATCATGTTATATTGTTAAATTATACCTATAGTTAGTATAGTTATGTTAAGATCTTATATAAAACAATCAATTTGTCGGTAATATTTGTAATCGAGGATTTAATTGTAAATTGTAACTTGTAACTAACTACAAACTATAAGTATATACTCATTTCCAACAAGTCATCTATATATAGATTTTGTTAAACTTATCTTTATTTTTGTTGATTGTATTACGTTATTTATTTGTTGAATTAAAATTGAAAGTGCAAGCTAAATTGATAACAAGATATAATATATGTGCAACAAGGAGAATGAGTTATATTTAAGTTAAAACAGTGACTGTTTTGGCGATAGGCAATTGAAAAACTGACAACGCAACATCGATATCGATACATTCGTTCGTCCACGGTTGATTTTGAAAGCTTTAATTTCATGCATTACTTACAATTGCAGAAATATCTATAAAAACTATAAATCTAGGTAAGCTGACAAAAGATTAGTCTAGAACTAGATGCGGATGGATGGTCCAAGTCACAATCTCAAGTCTCAAAGTCTCAAGCCACCCTGATTTAGCTTGGGCTTGTTCTGCATTCTGGTTGGGTTGGCGTTGGGTTAGATTAGATCTCAATATTCCCTGATCTAGCTTGGGCTTGTTCTTGTTGGGTTGGGTTTTGGGTTTGCTCAAGCTCTCAAATCAACATACCCTGATTTAGCTTAGGCTTGTTCTGGTTTGGAATAGTTTTAATCTTGACATTCTTGACCTATGACTTAGGAAAAATGAAATTAATCTGTACAACAGTTTTGGTCCTATCGTCTCCATTTTTAGACAGAGACGTATAGTAGTAGTATTATGTTTTTAATGAAATTTATCAGAGTAAAATGCATTTACATAGTCTATAAAGAAAAACTAAATAAGTCGCGATTTCATCGTCCAACGGTCTTAGTGGTCGCATGGTCCAATCATGATTTTATTCTCCTTCATCCTTGATCTTGATCCTGGTATCAATTAACAATTTTTTGGTGGTGATGATGCATTTATCTTAAAATATACGTACAGTTCTGATTTCGGTTCGATCCATAGAATTGGATATATAATTGCATTTACTGCAAGCACAATTTCTAGTTTGTAATTCAAACGCTTAAAACAAAAGACAAAGTTTATGTTCAACTTGTTCAATTGAAGAAGTCTAGAACTAATATACCACTGTCAGTTAAAAACTAAAATTTATAAAATGAAATATGTAGCAATGAAATAAAGCTTATAATCGATATCGAAGCCATGATTTAATAAGTTGGAATGTTGGACCTCCTCTGATTTTGAGTACGATAAAACCACTACTGGGCCTTTGTTACAGTTTGCTATCAATTAAACGGCCTAATGGTTTTTAATGTTAAGCTTAATATTAGTTAGGCTTGCATTGCATATTTTGCATTGTTTGGGCCTGAGTGAGGCCCAGGGCAGCATGCAGCAGGGCCCGCAGCGACATTTTAATTTTTTACTCTCGCATCTATAGTAAATACAGAAAACACTGTAATGCTAATATTACTTGCAATAACGCTTTTGAAATGAAAACGTTGGATATTTTTAATTTTGGATTTTACATATCTATTATCTATCATTTACCTATCTATTCTATCTATAAATCAAAGTAAAAAGGAAATAGAGATAAAATAGTCAAACTGTAATCCATCTGGAAAAAAAGTTACGATTAAATACTAATTGTTTTGATACTAATTGTACATTGCAGACTCTCGTATGTTTCATGCAGTGCAGGCTGTGCAAAAACGAAGGTTTAATTGCTTGACGCTTTGAACTCTAATCTAACATACACTACACATAGAGAAGCACTATTACCAGAGCAGAGGGAATCTGTGAATTCAAGAATTTTGTAGGAGTTGACTTTTATTGCTCTTGCCTTGTTATTATGCGAATTATGCCTATAGACAAAAGAACGTTATCGGTCAATGTTTGACGTTGTACGTCAACTGAACTCTGAACTGAACTGTTGTTTTCCACTTTCGTACATTATCCAGTATTACACAATATCTAAGTTTGCAGGTAGGTAGTACGTTACGTTATTTGATATGATGTCAAAAATTTCATGGACTTCATTTGTCATTCACATTTCACATTTGATTTTGTATTGATAATCATCATCATTGACGATGTATTATGTAATGTATAGAGAGAATAATAGAGATAGACATGCAACATGTCTAGATGATGTATATAGTATATGTGTGATACTGTGATTGATGATTGATCAATTTGTAGTTGTAGTTCATAGTTGTAGATGAATGATGAAGATGAAGAATTTGAAGTTTGTAATAATTGATGTATACTTTCGTCTTCCCAGAATGTCGGAGTACAGGCGAGAAATGGAACAGGAGAGTTTTTCTCCAGAAGAATTCGTCGAACGGCTGGCTTGGCGAACAGTAACATCCGGTGGAGATTTTGATCCTGAAGTACTTCATTCCACATTTTCCGAAGCAATTTCAGACCTTCAAAGTATCTTAGAAATGCAACGGCTAAAATGCACTCAACTCGAAGGAATTTTAGGGAAAGAGGAGCAAAACTTAAGAGCACGTCTTATGTTGTTGCTTCATAGAAATGGGACGGCGACTGAGAACTTATCGGTCCTTGAAAAGAAGGTATACAACAAATGACACGTACACAGTAGTACTAGTAAAGGCAGTAATGCTATGAACTAACTGTGTTCAGCATTCAGTTTATAACCAAATTAAGTTTATAAAGTAATAGAGTAAATAGAGGTGTAAAGGATCATTTTTCTTTACACTAAAATAGGTGAATTCGGTAGCTACTAAAGTTGTTCACTTGGGGGATCAACTGGAATCCGTCAATCTTCCCAGGGAGAGAGCCAGTGAAGCTGCCAAATTGATGAGGCATTTAGCGGACTTCTTACAGCCAGGAACCATTCTGCTATCTGATTTATTTAGAGATCAAGACAAACTATTTGAGGCAGCTGAAATTATCCAGAAGTTGCAGACGATTGCTCAAGATTTAACTAGTGGGGGTTCGACCGTGAAGTAATCATATGATATTTAAGAAATTGTAATAGTAACAAATATGAAAAATTATATAATACAAGTTTACAAAAATTAGATTTGATGGAGCCATCAAAAAAATTAACCAAAAGTACGATGAGATTGAAAGGGCATTGATCCAAGAATTTGTTTCTGCACAAGTTCTAGAAAACCGTGATAGAATGAAGCAGATTGCACATATTTTGTACAATTTTAAAGGATATTCTCAATGTGTAGATGCTTTCATTGAACAGAGTCAGTTGGTAAGTTCAAAATTAAATTGTTGTATGTTCTTAGTTCCATGTTATGTCGATGTACTATCCCATCTTGATAGTTTAGCTCTTTACTCCGGAAATTAATAGTTTAACTTTAAATACACACATAATCAGCGGGATTTTATTTTTTAGGGTGCTTTCAAAGCCAAAGATGTATTTGACGATGTTGTTCCTGTATGCGATATGAACAAACCGGTAGTAGACCAAGTTTTTCCAAATCCAGAACATGTCATGGGAAAATTCGTGCTTCATGTATTTCATGGTCGCATTCAAGAAACAGTTACTGGAGAACTATATGATAAGCAGTCAGCGAATCAAGACAAGTTTCTCAAAAATCTTGCTTCTCTATATTCCAAGACACGGAAAGTCGTAAAACAATTAGAATCTTTTGATTTGGGTAGCGATTCCTTGTTTTTAGACAAAATTACAGAACAGATATTTAGACGACATCTGGAAAGCTACGTTACTGTCGAGATAAAGTGCCTTCAAAACAAAAGCTATCAAATATTGACGGTTTATTATGACAAACTGGGACATCATAAACGAGCTATTCAATCTAGGTAAAAAAGGATTTCAATAGAAATGATTTTTTTAGACAAACTACTAAATGTTCAAATTGCCGATAAGTTACCAACTTTTGTTTACAGCTTTCAAGATATTCGCCGAGATATTCAGGCCGTAATTGGCAATAGGGCTAATATTAACATAGCTCAAATCGAGAACTTCGGGGGAGAGACTTTCCTGTCAGAAGAGGTTGCGATTAATTTACTTCAAGAGAGCCGAATGGCGTATTCTCGATGTGGTCTTTTATCAAAGAAATCAGACGCAGCAGCAAATGCAACTCAGATATTTGACATACTAACACAGTCATTAATTAAAGAGCATGTTGACTACGCTCTTGAACTTGGTTTACAAGGGATCCCAATTCCGGAAGCTAAAGCCCAACCTCAGATTTATTTCTTTGATATTGTAAAAAGTTGTAACGCAATAGTACATCTTTACGAGAAGGAGTTTGTAGATTCTTTGTTGCCGCTTATCACGTACGTTTTCGTGTCTATTTATTAGCATATGTGGTCAATTTAATACCTAAAGTAATTTATATGCTCAAATCCTCAAATGCTGATAAACTGATTTGTATCCTGCAGGGCTTCGCCAAAATTAAGTGAATGCATGGAGAAGAAAAAAATAATGTTGGAGCAAATAGAAATAAAACTGGACGCTGGTCTAGATAGATCTATTGAGACCATCGTTGGATGGGTCAAAGTTATACTACAGACAGAGCACAATAAAAAGGAGTATTTTAGATCTGAAACTTTTAATGAAAATGAAAATCTAAATGCTGTTTCCCCGGTATTGTTTTAATTTGTTGTATAACTTTTGAATTTCAAAGGAAGGTCTGAATCTGAATTAACCAGTGTTTTTTGTCAAATTTTCAGGCATGTGGGAAGATCGTACGTTTTGTACATTCACAAGTGTCAAAACTCAAAGATTGTATGGATGGAAAAAACATTGAAGCTGTTCTCCTTGAACTAGGAACACGACTTCATAGGGTCATATATGAGCATGTGTTGGTATTTCAATATAGTTCCATAGGTAAGTTCACGCGTTATCTACTTTATGCATATTATTATGGTTATCAACTTATTTTATGTTTTATAAGTAAGTACATCCTAAAGTTGAAAAAATGTATTTTCTGCAGGTGCTTTAAGTGTTCTATGCGATGTTAACGAGTATTCAAAATGTATAAAAGACTTCAAGATACCATTGGTTGATCGCATCTTCGACACCTTAAAAAGTCTTTGCAATCTGCTAATTGTCCTTCCCAAGGAACTAAATAGAGTATTCAATCAAGAAGACCTGGTACATTGACTATTGATAGGAGTTTAAATGTTAAACATATCCGTGAACTTTAAACTGTTTTACATATGCGCCTATTTCATTTATTTTTACAGGCTAACCTGGACCCGTCAATCAGAATGAACTTTGTACAGCTTAGAACCGATTTCAAAACTGCTAGACAAATAGCTAAACTATAGACGGATAGATCATGTGTTACATAATAGTAGATTAATAACACAAATAGCGATCAACGGGTGTTGCGAGATATGATTATATTATGGATACCTTGATACCTATGTACAAATGTGCTCTACACATGTGAATGAATTTTTGTATACAAATCTGACGGTGCATGGTGGCATGTTTGTATGAATGACTGGATTTTCTTTTGATAATCGAAACGAACGCTTTATTATACGGCGCCTAATAAAAACTTACAAAAACAAATTCTTTAAACAAATTAAATAAGTTTGCGTACGGTTATTAAGGACTTATTCTCGCCATCACATGAAATCGTAACTAATAGTCTGAAGACTACCCATGTAAGTAAAGACGTTCTTCGTAGCATTGAGATGTCTAACAATTTTTTAGTCTTACAAAATAGTAGAGTAATCAAGGAATAGGCGAAAAAATTGCTCATCAGAGATTTCAAATAAGAATAAACTAATACAATCGTTTATAGATGGAAGACCTAACGCATACGGTAAATATTAGCCTCGTGAAGAGACGAATGTTCTCCGTCGAAATCAATCGCAACTTGGAAGTCAAGGTCTCGATTGTTTCGAGAATTCTGTTTCAGTCCAAAACGTCCTCGAATTTCTTCTCCCTAAAGCAAAACAAAGACCAGTTTGTTTTCAGCAACTTGACCTCTTGACAATTAGTTAATAGTAATTATGAGCGATTCGAGTATATACCTTCTTAACGGTAGCGTAATCATGTAAGTAGAACACCGTTTGCTTCCAGTGAGTGTAGGGGGCTTCAGGGGCGGTAGAAAACCAAGTTTTCTTGTGACATTTGGAGAACTCAACAGTGAAGAAAGTCACCACAGCATGAACGTAGTCATCATGTCGAGCAGTTAGGTTGAATGGGACGTCAAAACTAAGATCTTGTTTCGTCATAGTGTTCAAGTCAATCTCCAAAAGAAGACAATGATTGGTCACAACCTAAATAAATAAATGAACAGTGAATTAGCACATATCACCGATGTAGGTTTTAGAGTTACCCAGTTACCTAATTAGATTTTTTATTCTTTAAGTCCATAATTTACCATTTTTTGATCGACGATATCCACAAGTGGTTCTCGAATGGCAACATCTCGAAGGCAGCTCATATCAAAGCCATAGACATCATCCCACCAGTGAATTTTGTCGTCTTTGTACTGCCGATCTTCGATAGCACAAACGTACAGACTGCATTTATCAGGGAACAGCATTCCATCAGGTTTTAGCCACTTGTCTCGAGCATACAAGACTGTCTCCAACATAGACTCATAGAAAAGGCAATAACCCATCCACTCGGATATGATGATATCAACCTTCTCAATGCCGTCCGGCAATTCAATTTCCTCAACTTTGCCTATAATTATAAATGATAAGTAAATAAATAAAGCAAGACATTGATCAACTAGTAAGTATAAATATTGCCAGTGAAACCTACCTTTAACAATGGTAACAGTATCTTCGAATCCATTCGCCTTGACTATAGTCCTAGCATGTTGGGCAATATTCGAACATTCAATGCCAATGACTCGTGCGGCCCCTGCTTTGGCAGCAAACATGGACAAAATACCTGTTCCACATCCAATATCCAGTACTACCTTCCCCTGTTATAAAACACCGTATTAGACAAACCAAAATCTCCAATTGTTTGATTTACATGTGCATAATGTATTCAATCATTGAGAACGTACCCTGAATAGATGCTTGTTGTAATACATCGAGTTACGATATGTCATCGTCCTCACTTCATCTTTCAACATTTCTTCGTGTATACCGAAGTGAGCATAAGAGTCAAAATAGTAATCCTTTGAAGTCATCTCGTCCACGGGAACGTCAGGTTTAGATGCAGTTCCATTTACAGCCTCGGCAGCAGGAGCTTCAATGCCGGCTTCGACTTCCATACTTACGTTAGTTTCTACCTTTGTAGCAGCCTAAAATTTCATACGGATAAATTATGTGTTATAGTGTATAGTGTTATTGCTACTTAAAAAACAAAGAAACGAAAGAAAAGACATGTTTTCAGAGGAATACACACGTCACACGCCATGATATACAACGCACAAATCCGAACCCCGAAAGAATCAAAAATTGTTTTGAAGTGAAAAGACAAAAGACAAAAGACAAAAGAAGATGCTAGACACAAGATCTTTAAAAACTTACCATTTGAAATTATTCAGTCCAAAGTCCGATTTCAGAAGTTGGGAGCAGGTCACACGGGTATCCGACAAAACCGGTATAAGTAGATTTTGAAATAATAACTGGAAATACAAACCAGGAAAGGAGAATATTAAAAAAACCGTCTGAAAAATATTCCTCTTCTCTTGTCTGACTAATTTCCTTAGACCGAGATGCGAATGCGAGACAGCGAGATCCTTTCTCGTGCCTTTCTTCAGCTGCAATGCCGACGATTGAAGGAGGTTCGTGCTTCCTCCGCCGTCTCAATTTCTTTAGATCCCACGAGTTCGACTCTCCGCTTCCCTCGGCTTTTCTCAATTTCCCTCGAATCCCAGACAGATTCATCGCCATCCTCAAAACGTACCTCCTCCAAAACCATAAATTCATGCACTTTGTCTTTAGTTGCTCAAGCGAGAAATCTTGCAATTTTAATCTTAAACCTAAAAATTGGAACATACAAAATGGAGTTGAATTATGCATTAAACGCATTTAAAAACTTCTTTCCTTTTCTATTTCGCCACACCGGGGAAGAATAGGTTGTTTTGCTATAATCATGTTATTCTAGTTTAGGGTTCGTGTGGTGCAGGTTTTGTCCGTATCTTAGCAGACACATGGCAGACAGGGTTCGGCCCATTTGTTCGGATTAGATAACCCAGAAGGAGGGAATTATGATTCTGGGCGAAAGCATGCAATTCACACACGCAGTCGGGAAAGAGAAACAGATAAAGATTCTATGCATAATATTACTATACTGCATATCATATACATCAATACGGATTTTTTTAGAGAGTGAGAGTGGAATTTTGTAAAAAAGGTAAGGTAGGTAATAAAAAAGCTGTTGCCTGAAACCTGAAATTCTAGACAGTGTGTGTGGGAATTGTCTGGAAATTTCCGAAACCGCAAACAGCATCAATTTCATTTGGAATTTCACCTTTTTATTTTTGATTTTGGTTTGTATTTCAGATTTTGCATTACACATTGCACATCACCCATACTGTACTGTTTGACGTCTGTATACTGTAATCTGTGATCTGTATACGGTTTACCGTAAGTACAAAGTAATTTAAAATTTTCACATTGCATATTCACATTCATTCGATTGATTGTACATTGTGCACCTACCACATATCATATAATAATTGTTACATATTTGATTAATGAAATCACAGGATTCGGTCGGGGTCACACTGCACACTGCGTAGTTGTGTTTGTGCTGTGGCATTGCACATTATTGAGGCTGTGATGTGATATTGCACATGACATTGCATTGCACAACATTAAACATTGAACATCAAACTTCAAACCAAAACATACATTCCGCTGCTCTTGCTGTGCTCTGAGTCTGAACTGACTGCAAACGATAAACTATCGTCGATAGTCCATCGACGATATTCAATATTTGATCCTTCAAGCAGCTTCCATCTCCTCCGTTCATTGAGCCTGGTCTGGTGTTGTCTTGAGCATCAACATTCTCAACAAGGTCTGGTGTTCCTGTTCCTACATGGTACTGGTATGTGATTTGAAATTTTACAAAACCTGTTGTATTTATTTTTTGGGAAGTGGAAGGGGGTTGCAAATTAAACTGTAAACTGGTGTTTCGATTTAGATAGAAATCAATCGTAGAACATTAAGAGCAAAGCCAAAGAATACTGTTCAGAATTCGGACATACTACAAACTACAAACGTTACGTTGGAAATTTTAACTTTGCACTAAAGTAGCTGAAGACTCATCCAAGGTCCCAATTCCAAAGTCCCAGTACTCTCAATAAGTGTCAACTCTTCCGTTAGCAAACTTGATGTTTCTAAATGTTGGCTGATTTTGGCTGAACATAGCCGATACTTCAACTGTACGACGTAACACAGTAAATATAAATTAATATGGAGAGAGTACGTTTTTCGCCAACCGGGGAATATTTTGCCATTTGCGGAGAAGATGGTCGTCTTCGAATTTGGGAATCGGAAACAAGCATATTGAAACAAGAATTTGTTCCATCTTCACATCTTTCAGCTGCATGCAAATGTATCGAATGGGCCCCTGCGGCTGAATTAAAGGTGAGCATTAAGCCTACCACCATTCATTTGCTGGAAAAACTTCGCACATGTTATGTTATAAAATTATTGCATATTCTGTTGATAGTGTTAATCAATCTCGCTAATCAGACAATTTACACAAAATTACAAATTATTGAGTGATATAATATAATTCATCTAAAAAATTCAATTTAAGGGAACCAAGAAGAAAAAGCGCAAGCGAGCAGTGGAAGGGGACACACTGGCAATGGGAACTGCTACTGGTTCGCTTTTATTTTATAGCGTAACAAAATCCCAAGTGCTTGCTCATACCAGTGACGCTCATACGGGACACGTCACAGGCCTTACGTGGAGTCCGACTACCCTTTCCTTGTACTCTTGCGGGGCAGATGGCTATGTTGTTGAATGGGATGTTGAGACCACCACTAATGTGAGGTAAATTAATCTTCACTTAAATAGTCGTATATTAGATCCATTGAGCTTACGCTTAGAATGTATTTAAACTTTAATAATGACTTCAAAATCAATAGTTCCTACTTTTTTTTTTTTTTTTTACAGTCGATGGAAAGCAGCAAATTCGAGTTTAAATTGTATTCGTGTGTTCAATGATCTGCTACTGACTTGTGGACACGGTGTCACATTGTGGAATTTAGAAACTAAAACATCAATCATGACTTACGTTGGTCATCCCGGTTTAATCGCACAAATGGAAACTGTTCCAAATACAGACTACTTTGTGACCATGTGCCAAACGGAGAGGCATTTGCGAATTTGGTAATAAATCAACATTTATTTTTATTACCTTTGCGGGCATATCATGATCATGCTTCACATCATAATGTTGTCATTCTGAAAAGGTCGAAGTCTGAAAGAAATGCTGTTGCAACTTTAGCAGTATCGGAAAATCCCCAAACGTTCAATGTCCTATCATCCACCAATTCCGTTGTTTCAGTTTCAGTAGCAACGCAGAAGGGGTCACTTTGTTTGTTCCAACACAAATTAAATGGACCAATTAAAAAACCCCTTGCACCGAAAAGCATTTTGTCTATCATTGATGTCAACGACGAGTCTCATTATGTTCCGATTATGGCTTCTTTCCTACACGATGAAACCGAAGCATCCGTGATGGTTGGTTACGGAAATGGGTCGAGGCTTCGCTTCGAGCAGTTTGGCATGAAAAATTTACAGGATGTGGTGACAATCAAGAGAGAGTTTTCGGGCAAGAAAAAGAAATCCGATATTAAATCTAAGGATACTGTACCTACAACAAAAGTAATAGAAGTGCCTAACGATGTTAAACATCTACAGCCGGGATCAGAATCCGGTCCAAAATCGTCAGATGGAAAAGGCAAAAAGCGTAACAAGGATGGTGAAGTGGCTAAAGTTGAAGATGGAGAACTACCCATGGAAGAACGACTGAGTAATTTAACTATTGATACCCCAGCAAGTGGTTCTATTCCGGACGGTAGCAATTTAGCACATCTATTAAGTCAGGTAAGAAACTCTTCTATTTGCACACAATATATTTCTTAAGATTTATATATAGCTTTCATTTTCCGTTCAAGTGATTTATAAGAAAATCAACTAAATTCAATGGATATTTCATACATCTTAGGGCCTACACAGCAAAGACGCTAGAATTTTACAGTCGGTTCTATCCCGATGGGACGAAGACGTCATAGGAAATACTGTTAGAAGTCTTCCTGTGCAGTTGATTGTACCGTTGCTAAATGAGACCAAAACAATCTTGACTGGAAAAGCTATGTTGTAAGAGTTTTAAACAATTAGTGTTAATTAATTGTTTATTTTCGATATCAAATGGACCTACTACTTTAAGCGAAACGTACTTTTTGCTTCCTTAGAAATCACAGCGTTGTTCGATGGCTCAAAACCATATTCCAAGTACATTCAGCGTTTCTCATGTCTTGTTCTTCATCGGAGGAATTGCTGGGACCATTTATGAGCCTTATTCGTACTAGAGAAACATTGTACCCTCAAATGTGTCAACTAAAAGGGAAACTTGAACTAATCAAAGGAAATATTGAAGCAAAAGAACACAGAGCTGAAGCACCCAACGAAGCTCTTTTGGTTTATAACGACGGTGAGGGACTAAGGACACCGCTAATTGAGTTTTAAACGGTTTTCGTTAATGCCATTATTGATTAATAAACTTGTTTTTGCTACAATGTAGAATCTTCAGACGAAGGTGGGGACGAGGATGATTTGATTCCTTCGGAATCTGAAGAATTTATTGAGTCTGATGATTTGGGAGTTGATGAGGAAGATGGGAACGTCGAAGATTCAGACTCGGACTCAGATGAAGTAGTTGACTCTGAAGCACAAGATACAACGGAAGACGAAAGTGAGGATGAAGCGAAACCAGCATCTCAGTCTAATGGCAAGAAAAAATTACAGAATAATACTGACAAGCAGGTAGACATGACAAACGGAAGTGCCGAAGAATCGATGGATGACGAAGATTAAAATGAACTTTTAAAGATATTGGAGTTTTTGCATTTTATATTAGTTTAATGATGTCGACATTAATAATCTAGATAGGTAGTTATTAAGTTATATATATATATTGTAACAAGCTGATTTTTTGAGACTATTTCTTTTAAAATAGGAATAAAAATGCCTTAATTAACAACCTCGAATTTTTATCTATCCACTGGATAAGTGAACCGCCCGACACAATCACCGTTAGATTAATGTATTGCTTATTACTATAAAACACTAAAATCAGTCATCGTCATGCCTAATAAATGCAGCTAGCTTAGAAGTTATGCGGGACTTTTTCTCAGAATCATCTCGTTTAGATTCACACTCTTCATCGTCAGTTCTCTTGCGCTTCTTATCAGTCGTATCTCCAGCAAATTGCGGGTGAATGTATTTCTAGAAGTAATTTTTTTTTGTATAATAGGTCTGTACCTTTTCAATTTTAAAGAATAGCATATGCAAAAACAAAATTTTTGACAAACCTTTTTTTCTTGGGGTGATAAATTTTTAAACATTTGTGCTCCCAATTTTGTTAGTTCACCTACAGATGCGTCTGGATTCTCGGATTCGAGAATTGATTTCTGCTCATCAAACCAAAGCAGAAATCCAAACTTAGTTGGTTTATTTTGCGGGTTGTCCTTGGCGAAAACGTTTTCTGATGGTTGATCTGACGAGTCTTGTATAACTTTATCGGAAAAGTCCACTGAATTGTTAGAACTCTCGTCTATAACGTTTTCTATGGGAGAAGTTGGATTTTCTTCTTTCGATTTTTTGCCTTTTCCTTTCATTTGGAACAGAGTGGGTTGTTTCTGGACAGTCAACTAAGATGAACGTTAAGTTTAATTAATGTATACTTGACAGCATATTGCATATATAATCAAAACTACGGAACTGTAACTCCAATACCTTATTTTTACCACCGCTTTTCTCAACTTTCTCCTTTTCAGCCGCTTTTTTTGAGGCTTTACTTTTCGGATGCTTTGGATTAAATTCCATGGAAGGCTTTTCTACCGGCTTTTTCCAAGCATCAATCAGCCCAACACCCCTTCCATTATCACCCTCAATTTTCTCTACTTCAGTTGTGCTGGATATTGTCTTGCCATCCTTGTCTTTCTTGAATCGATTCGAATAAAGATGAGGGGATAAGACTGAACGAATTTCTGCTTTTTGTTTACTTAGCAATGGATTTTCTACAGATAACAGTGGAAAGCTAGTTATTTATATTAACAGTCTCCATTAAATGTATCAAATACGATCATCAAAATAACTCCGACGAGATACCTTCCAGTATTCCTAGATCTGAAGAAGACTGGTTGATTTTAGATACGTTTCCGAACAAGTCTTGAGATCCTATGTACGATAATCCAGTTGTGTTATTCGCATTATTCCCCAAAGAAGTGTAAACGCTGGAATATATAACGTTCCCCGCACGCATATTTTCAAAATCATCATCATCCTCTTCAACGCCTTCTTCCTCTTCGTCCATTTTTTTTCTTCCGATTGCCGTAAGTCTGTCAGTTAACGCCATTTTCCGCTGTTTATTTGCAAACTTAACAGCAACTTGAATGGCGTGAGTGGAAGGCATTGCAGAGACGTATTCTGAAGCCCTATAATCCCGATCCCCTTTACAGCACATCTATAGATATGATATGGTAAACCCTAATTATTTTTCCAAATTACTACATCAAGTATTATCTATTTTTTAAATTTATAATGGAATTATTAGAAAATAGATTAATCATACCGCGAACAACTTCATTAAACTTTCTTTTACATCTCGTTCTGATTTATCTTTGTAATTTTCGACATCGAAACCTTTTTTGTCCATCTTCTTAGTAATAGAATTTAACATAATGGACCGCAACAGTACGTCTTCAAGTTGACTTTTCTCGGTTTCCAGTTCACACAGAGATAACTTGAAAAATAAGTATTGCTGTTAAGTTAAGCCAAATTTGCTGTACAAAAAGTAAATATGTGAAGCCTTCAAATATATGCGTTGTAATCTGATTCTGAATATACTCACACGTAAATAAAGTTAATTCATCAATCAATAAACCAAAATACAGAGAAATGAGAAGTTTGAGAAGTACTTGGTATATAATACGTACCTTAGCATCCAATAATATGATAGTTGGGCGAGGAAGAGCAGCCGGATATCTGGTTCCTTTACATTTGATTGCTCGCACATGCTGGCTACAAACACTAACGCCCGTCACCCAAAAGTGATCGCTCTCTCCACTAAGGTTTTCTTTCATATTCAGAAATGTAATCCACATACGACCATTCAAAATTCTAAGGCTTTCTTTTGAATCAGAAAATGCAGGGGTGCCTTCATCAGAGAATCCAATCCAAGCTAATTGTGATTTGGGGCTTAGCGGCAGCGGCTCATTTGAGATTAGTGGAAAAACTCCTGTTTTATTTCTTACTTTTAATATGGAATACGCAACACACTGATTTCCATGTAATCCTGAAAATCATAAAATATGAAATACCATTGTCATCAGGCAATACTTTATAACAAATACCTATTTTAAATCATATAGCAAACTAATACGCACCGACTCCATTGTGAAAAGTAATCATCAGCAAATCTTCATGACCGGAAACAGCAATTATTGGACCTCCGATTTCCAGGACATCTTTCTGAAAACCTCCAACGGAAAAAATTCTCAATCGGTTCATATCAGTTACAGCAGCAATCCAACCAGTTCCAACAGCCAAACCAATTATATCTTCATTGTCGGGTAAATCAACTGACCATTCTTTGTTATTGTCGGACGAAGAAAAGTGAAGACACATCAATTTGCTAAGAATTAATGAAACCACTGATAAATGATCTGATAAATAAAACTAAAACGAAACTTTTTAAAGACAACAATTAAAGAACCTTTTAGTGTTCTTGTGCTTGTGACTGGCGAAGACAACCGCTTCCTTTCCTAGGGCTGCGATAGTATATTCGAATTGATTTCGTAGATGTATACCGTTGTGAAAACTGACGTCATGAAACTCGATATCAATTGCATCCATTTCATCGTCTTCCATTGAATAGTTTCTAATTATACCAATGCTATTCCACACCTGTAGGTCGAAAATTGATTATCGGTAATTTGGCAGAAAATAAATAACTAATTAATTTAATCGTATTATAATACAAATGCTCTTAAGCAAAATATACCATAAATCGATGCTCAAGATGTGCCGGAGAACTGCTTGGTTGAAACGGTTTTTGGAGTTCTGTAAACGGCATTATAATCTTTTGGGAACCCTTAGGTTGAGATTGATTGGGTTGATCTGACTTCCAATTGTCATCGTCAATGCTGGATATACTAAGAGCATCATCGTCAACAGGTTTTGTCGAATTTCCGGTTTTTATTCCTGCCAGTTCCTTCGCCTTTTTAACCCCGACAAATACATCATCCTTTTCTGATTCTATGAAACCGGACATTGCTTTTATTTTGGAAATTGAAAATTCGTTTGCGTCCGGATCGTTGTCGTCGATGATCATTTCATCCATATCATCATCAAATGGATCGTCGTCGGCCACTACTCCACGTTGAACAGATTTTTCTTCTGTTGCGTTTAGTTCTAACTCATCGTCAGAATCGAAATTTTGTGTTTCGTGAGAAGTATTAAAGTTCCTGATAAATATTATTTTTCCTTTCATATTAACGGCAAATATGTCTTTGCCACATTTGGAAAACGTTAAACCAGTGATATGATCCCTTGCATCTGCGTTTTCATAAATTAGCTTTCCGGATTCAACGTCCCAAACAAACACTGTTCCATCGACACTCCCCACCGCCAAAAACCTTCCACAACAAGAAAATTTAGATACCGACAGCATCTGAAAATTAAACGTAAAGTAAAAATCGTGTTCAGATAGAGTGGTTTACTACAGTTGTAAAATTATATTTTAAAAAACCTTAGAGGCCGAAGAAGTCTTGAGCACTTTTATTTGTTCCCATGTACCCCTGTTGTAAAAAATGACACAATCTTTATAAGGTATAGCTACAAAGTTCCCTGAACTTTGCCAAGCCGGTCGGCAAAGGGTTTGACTCGTCATGATGTCGTTTGATGAAGGGAATACTTTGTCCCAACTCTTCACTTGCTTTCCCCCTATTGTCCAAATGCAAACGGCACCGTCACACCCTGAAGAAACTATGAATTCCTCCATAGGATCGATCAACACGGCAAGAACGGGTGCAGAATGGGCTTTTACTTTAATAGGAGGCCCTGATGGTTTACATTTGTCATCAAGTTTGATGATTTGAAACGTCATATCCCTAAACGATAAATAAATTTGAAATTACAAATTAAAGGATATTTGTTTTATTGTTAATTAATTAATAGTGCATAGAAAGTGAAAATACTAACCCTGATCCAGCAACTAATATGTTACCGCCTTTTGACACATCAAGATGGTTAACCGCTGCAGTAAACTTCGCCACAACACCTTTTGATTTTCCAGTTGGAAGAGCATATGACTCCACAGCATTATTCTCCGTACCAACATATAACGTTTCCTTATAGCTAGATAAGCACAGGGAAGTATCGGTTGCGGAAAATACAATAGGATTGATGTCCTCTGGCCCTTCCCACAATTTAACGTCTCCTTCCGACCCACACGTAATCAACTTCCTAAATCAACAAACAATGAACAAATTACAAATTTGAAATTGAAATGAAGCAATATATTTATTATCTGAATCTTTGATCTTATTTGTATAATAAAATTTGCAAAACATTCACAATTTTATTTTTGCATTTTGTATTGCATTTCACATAAATTGTAAATTATGTAACAATGCAAGTAAGTACAAAGTATGAAGTTTAATATCAAATGCAAATTCAAAATTTGAAATTGGAATGTATTCGATGAGTACCCTTCGTCAGTCTCATATAGTCCGATGTCCGTAATTCCATCATCATGACCGAATCTTGAATTCACAGGAGCCTTCATGTTTGAGGTTTTTTAGTTCTAATTAATTAAAAATAAAAATACAAATTAATTTTGAATTTCAATTTTTGTAATTTCGTACATCGTAATAATTAAACTTTTTGCTACCTACAATGCAATGCACGCAGCACACGGTACAGATGTAGTAGTTTACCCAGTATGCAGTCAGATTCCAGAATCTAACAGAATCTCCAAGACACAAGATGCAAGAACAAACAAAGAACGTCAAAACACAAAATGTAAAATGTGAAATTAATCATGAGTTCAGTATCAGTACAACAGTTTGCTGACTTTTGGCATACACATTTGACATTGAATTGTGGATTGTATCTTATCTTGTGTAGTTGAATGCGCGACAAATACAAAATATTTTATGATCGATGAATGAATTAAACTTAAACAACGAATTTCAAATCATTGTATTTGTAATTTGCAATTCAAAGACAAAAGATAAGAAAGTCAAAAGTATCTTTTGTCTTTGATCTTCTTCTTCACTTCAATTCATTATTCAAGTTGCAAAAGAATAGAATATAGAAAGAATGGAACTGAAGAGCATCCCGCTCGCGCTCTTTCCTGGCATTTCAATTGGTTACCATTCGCCAAGTACTCTATTACAAAGGCCACATGCATATTATTCCATAATTTCAATTTTAGCCGGATCTGACTGTGATGGCGGCTGGCTGGCCAGGCATCGTGACATTTTTCGTGACTTCAACTTCCGTTCGTGAATCGTGAACCAGTGGAATACTTTTGCTGTTTCAGAATCGGAATTTGAGAATTGAGATTCAGAATTCAGATATTCAGAAGCCGAGCAAACGAGTCGGGACCACGGGCGGCAGGACGGAGACGACGGGAGTGAGTGACGGAACGCAAACTTTCAACTTCAAACTTTGAACTTGATTGAACGAAATCGTCAATCAGTCAGAAATGTCAGAATCACCGACATTCATCGATTGATTACAGATTACAGATATTCATTATTGAACGAACGGTAATGTGAAGGTTTTTTTGGTTTTGTCAACATGTGACATGTAATAATCTGATTCTGATTTTGTAGTTGTGTTGTTGTTTTGAATTTCATTTGTGATTTGAATTGATTTAAATTGAAAGATGTATTTGTATATATGATATACCTATATATAATTTTTATAACTTTTTAGTGAATTCAAAAGTCATCGCCGGGAGCTAAAGAACTGCTGAGACTACGCACTTCAAGTCAAGTTCAGCGCAAACGGCGTCATCGTTGTCGGGTTCATGGAAGTTGAGAAAAGTATTCCTCTGTTGGAGGAGGGTGAAAGGGGTCAGAAGAGGAAGGGGTCACCGGAAGATAATACTCTGTCACCGGCGCAGAAAAAAATTGATCAAGAAGAGGGTCCTATCAACTACTGCAAAAGTTCGACAGCGATTAACGAACCAGACACATTTCATAGCTTTGAAGGATTCCAGTTGAAATCAATACTGAGCAATAGCGCTGATTACAAGCGTGTTATTGTAGAAGGATCGATAAACGATAAGAGCGCGGTAATAATTTTGGACAAAAAACCTTTCACCGCAGACATCCTGACCGAGTTGTTCTCTTCTGGTAGCAAATTAGAGAGTACATTCCAAAACGATATTTACGGAAGTTACGATTGTTTTCCCGTTCAGAAAGCTTCGGGTATGAACTAACTCATGAGAATTAAAAAAGTAATAAATATAGATAAGCTCACAAAATTACAACTACCTTTTTTAATAATAGCTATTAAGACCACTGTGGTTTATCCAGCTACTCCGAAGCATATCGAAAAGTACATTCATCAGCCGCTTTTCTTGGTGGACGAGACGCCAGATATTTATGAAAAGGTCACCTTGCCTTACTTAGAATCCAGCTCTTTTAATATTCAGGTACGTAGTTCGGCATTTGGGTATTACTAGATCACTATATTATATGTAGGTCATTATCATTTGTATATTTTTCATCAATGTGATAATTACGAATGTAATATTTCTTGTTCATAGTGGGTTTACAACATATTAGAGGGGAAAAAAGAATCGGAAAGGATTGTTTTCGAAGACAAGCACCCAGATACGGGATTCGTGCTACTACCAGACCTAAAGTGGGACGGCGTCACTCTAGAAAATCTCTATCTGGTGGCTATTATTCATAAGAAAGGGATAAAGTCACTGAGAGAACTTGAGGGAGAACACCTTCCCCTTTTGGAGAACATATTGGCTAACGGAACGGTAATTGTCTACTGTAAAAAATATGGACCATTTCAAACAGTATAAAACACTATTTTGTTTGTTTGCAACATATATTATACGGTTGCAATTAAAAGTAATCAACAATTTAAAAACTAATTTCGATATTTTTTAGAAAGCGATTTTAGATAAGTACGGTTTGAAGAGGTCTCAGCTTCGTATTTACATTCACTACCAGCCGTCTTACTACCACCTTCACATTCATTTTACAGCATTGAGCTTCAACGCTCCAGGTTAGTCTCATTATACCTATCTACATAACTACAAATTAAAGTTTACGAAATTCATCGGAGTTGTATTTTATCAAATACTCTTACTAAAATTAAAATTGTGTTTACAGGAATATACACTGAGAAGTCTCACTTGCTTCAAACTGTTATTTCGAATATCCAGTCGAAATCGTCTTACTATAAAGAAGCTACATTGCCGTTCGTGGTGAAGAAAGACGAGCAGATATATCAACGACTGCTTGACAATGGCTACAATCTCTAATCAACAACAGCAATCTCATGTAAAGCTCTCGGTTAAAAATTCAATTTGTGCAGAATATTTACCAAAACTGAGCGTTGTTAGTTTGTATATCACTTTTACAGAAACACCACATGATACAGATATTTCAATACAAGATGATAAAATCATTATTCACGCTTTAAACAGTTACACATTTTCCCTACAAGGAATTCAACTTCAGTCTGTAGTTAAACAAAAACCAATTTCACAAAGAGATTTCTCCTTTCACTACAGACTGATTGCCCAACCTCCAAAAGGCAATTCAGGGTCGTCTATCGTTGAATTTATTCCACGCCAGTTGACTCTAGATGATGAGGGATTAAAAAATATGATGAAACATTCCATTAATCCAATAGTTTTACCCGAAAATGCAATGCTTAAAGTTAATTGTAGATCCTGCTGGAACGATCTCGGGGTAAATATTTTATTTGAGAAAGTCCGACCACTCCCTGCTGGGAATTGGGCAGATAGAGCTAGTGATTTATGGTTTTGTCATCCTCCTCATCCTGATGTAAATCACGATGATAAGGATGGCACCCAAAATGCAGGAATTGAACAAGCTTTGAAGAAAATTGATCTTTCAAATAATGACGCCCAACGCAGTATTTTTGATATTCTAAAATGTCCCGATATAAAAGCTTGTTACTATTCATCATGCTACTGGGCAGTCAACTCTGACATTTTACAAAGGTTTGATGTGATTATGTTTAGAAACAGCGAAATAAACAACAAAGTTGTCTGTAATAATTGCCAACAAGAATTGGGTATCCGATTCTCGGATACCTGCGTTCATCTGTGGGATTTCGGTGTTAAATGGTCACCGCAAACTGAAGTACTAACGCAGTCGCAGCTTAAGAACAATTTTCAGAACAGGGCACTTGCGAATTTTAAACGCACAGTATTTGCTAGTATTTATGAATGGACGTACACCCCAACCTGTCAGTTTATTATACGACCGCATGGTCTTGACAACTTTACCTTTTTTTGGAACATTGATCGGAATTTGACCATTTATACCTCTTGTTACGATCTCGATAGCAATTGTGCTGAAAGCTGTTTGATTGCACCGGAAAAGGTAGCTAAGTTTTTATTCTGTGAGATATCTGATGGGACGTCAAAAATAACCAACCCTATGGAGTTAAAGCTTGTATCCGAAGCAGAAAAGGATGAAAGTCAAGTCCTTTTATTACCTGATAGTGTTTATGAATCTGGTCTTAAGTACATGAGGGAAACCTCAAAGATTTATATAACACCCGAAGATGGTTTCCAGCATGGATTCTTATCATACAAATAATTTAGATTTTTCTTGTTTGAACCCCAACTCGCGAATTACTAATCTCAAGTACTTAATTTGATTAATTGGGTTTTGAGAATACACAATGAATCACATACATTATAAGTTGATTTACAACATATTTTCTAGTATAGTATTTATTGGTTCTTTATTATCTAAACAAAATGGGATAGTAAACAAATATACATTAAATTAAATTAAATATAAAAATGTTACATCCTGCGTAATCGGCTTACAACAGTGTTTAATGATAAACGTGTATCAATTCCTTGTTCCAAGACTTCCGTGTAGAATGAATTAAAATTTACTCTGTGGGATCAAATAAAGTAGATGTAATGAACATTAACTGACTTGAATATTATTTAAACCCATCGTGAGTCAATAAATAAATGAATGGTCTGCAACACATACCTATAAATAATATTGGCCACTTTTGAAGACTGGTTTGGATTTTGCACTATATTTGAAACTTCTCGTAAGAACTCGACTAACTCATTGTTGAATTTCTGAGTCAATTCATCAACACTGAAAATCAAACCAGCATTGTGATGAATATTTTCAGGTACTCGAAGAATTACATCAGAAAACTGAAGACAAAGCGACAACAGCGTGGTCATTCTTGCCAACAACGATGGGTTGGTCAACATGGAATCAGCCAAGATAGAATTTACCATCGCTAAATGACATTCCAATACTTGGTCTACGTTTAAGACTTTGCCCATGGTGTTGAGGAATACATGCCACGCCGGTTCAATAACCTGAAAGAAAAGAGTTGATTTAGTTTATTGAACGACTTTCATTTGAGGAGAAAAAATGTGTTACCTCAAACGCCATGTAATACTGGATGTTTTGAACAAAATTAAGCATTTGTTGACGCAAGGAAAATGTCGCCGCCTTTTCTTGATCGTTGGCTAGATCGGAATCCTTGAAAGATTTTTTTGCAATCCATACACGACATAATTGTCTTTCTACGTGCTTACAGAAAAACAAGTGCCTGAATATCATTTGGTAGTAGAGTTTTGTTTGAGTATTTAAAACAAGTGAGATTGGCCATTGCACCTCGTATGCCAAGGAGAATCCCTCAAAACCGGGAATACGAAAGTTAAATTCATCCGTCTGAGACTGAAATAAATTATATTTTAGATGAAGAAGTAACGATAACGTCATAATTGAATATAGGTAAGGTAGGTATTGCTTCGCTGACCTTTCTATCTTCTAATGGGGTTTCAATTGAAAGAATATTTAGCATCATTTGTGCTATTCCTAAAGGGAACAATTTCACGCGTACGCAATCCTTGTACGGATCTGTAGTAGAAGACGAGGTTCGTAACGCCAACTCTAACAAGGATTCGAGTCGAACTGTGTTTATATCGTCCATTTGCTTGCTTAATTCATTTTCCGTGAGATCAAGGAACTGTACGATGAAATCCCCCTGTCAAGATAAATAAATGTTTCGAATATTATTCCTAAATACCTAAGATAATGCTTCCCAATTAGGTACTAAATAATTGTAACCATTAAAATTTTAAAATGGTATATATTGCATTAATTTAAACTTGAAAATTTTTTAACTTTTAAAAATTAAAACTGACCTGGTCCATTAAAAGATAATGTTTCACCGATTGAAGTCTTCTCATCAAATCGTACTCTTTCAGCAACAAATCTAGAAGAGTTTTACTAGCAAAAGCATATGCCTTCTCAATAGCACTTACGTATACCCTTTCATGTATACTGTACGTTATCTCGGCATGGGCATTCTAAAAACATCGAGTATTTTTATACCTAACATTTAACAAATATTCTAAATCCAAAGTAAATATTAAGTGATAATGCACAATGGCTTATAATTTTCAACAAACTTACTGATATCAAACAAACGTCTTTTCCACATTGCCGAATGACGTTCAAATATTTGCCAGCTTTCAGTATCTCCTGGTAAACCTTCTTCAGAAAAGAAGGACATTTGTCAGGAACAAGCTGGTACCGTGTTTCCCAATAATCATCATCATGCTCGATCATCCCTTCTCCGTTATCGTTGTCGTTGACGAAGAACTCAGAAAAAGGATCTTTAATCATTCCCTAAAAGAATGTAGAATAGTTATGCAATGTTTATGAATATTCATATTATTCCTACAATATAATATGACTGAGTTATACCTTATAAATCCAATTTTCCAAAATGATAAAATATGGTGCTGATGCCTTTTGAGCCAACTCATAGCAAACATTTTGTCCAACTGCATCACCAACCATTGCTACAGCTTTCTCGTGTAAAAGCGTCAAGACTTTTCCACCCCGACATTCTTGGTCTTCTATGTCAGTAACAATGGAGCTGAGAATTGCCATCACTTGAAGCGTAGGGTGTATAAAAAACCACATTTTCTGCAATGTAAGCTCGCCCTGAAAAATTGTAGAAGACAAATGATTTATAACAAGGAATAAATATTTGGACAGTTTCGTCCAATGTTGAGTGCCAACAAACCAACGAAAATTGAAAACAAAATATACCTTCATGTGGAGTGTTTCTGTTTGAGATAACAAAATAAAATAGTCTTTCAAAATGCTTCTCATCGCTGCAGCAAGAGCCTGGTTGACCTGGCCATGTTCAAATTTACACCAATTTTCGATATATCTTGTAACTGAATGATAGTATACTGCTAACTGAGAAATTTGCAGAGCCAAGTGCTTCAACGAATGCTCGACGCGTGGGTCCACCTGAAAATCAACATTTCAATTTTGAAAAAACTTATTATAATACGAGTACGTGTACTCTCTATTATTTTGCTCTGTATTTAAGGTCATAATAAATTGATCGAACTAGGTAAATATTATGCTTATATAAAATAACATCAAGAATGAAAATGAGTACCGTAAATCCTATCCGATTATGTTGAACTTCATGGACAGTAATAAGACACGACTCGGTTCCGCTTAGGATGTACAAAAGCTCTTGAGTTAGAATCAGCTCCTGTTCCTCTGAAGACATGGACTCGACCATCGGCATCGGAGTCACCGGCCACTGGCCTTCATTCAATATGAAATTCATCGTGTTATTGGGACGATTGTTGGACCTCAATGTCAGAGTATTGCTGATCCTATCGCTTCCAGTTCCATGTCTCCGCTGCTGTCCAAAACTTGTCCCAGTTCCACCCCCTAGTTTGCTCGACATTCCATTGTCCCATAAAACTTCAACTTTCGGTTGTGGGGTTTTGAGCATCGAACAACTAGAGTTAGACATCGTGGTGTGCGTGTGGCGTGGTCCAGTTCACAGTTTTCCGTTCATGAGCTCATCAAATGACAAAAATTGAAATAAATTGAATTGCAAATTCGAATTCCAAGTCCACCAAACTCTGAAACACCTACAAGTCCAAATCCAAATTGTTTATTTTTGTGCGAACAGCATTCTGCACTGTATGAAGTGCCAGATCGAGATCTCTGAACCAAGTAAAAGTCAAACGTATAGTATATCCGAGGCCGAGATCGAGCGATGCGGTGTGCGGAGGGACTTTGTTCATTGTTTGGTTGGACTGGAGTCCAGTCACTGGACTGGAAATGTTGAGTTGAGTGTGGAGTGAAGCAGATTGGGGATTGGGGGGATGGGGACTGACTTTGGACGTTTGGACTGGCGATAATAATTGAAATATGGAATATGTATGGCGTGGGAATGGGATTGGGTTTGGGATCGCATCGGAATGAAATAATATGCATAGCGTTTGGCGTTTAAACGTTAAAATTCACAAACCTGCTGAATGATGAATGACCTGAAACCTGAATGAAATGGTCCAAAAAACCAACACAACACAAAATCACAAAACAAACTATTCCCAAACAAAACTGGTGGGGATAGTACAGCCGACTGGGACTGATAGTACAGCCGACTGCCCTTTAACCGACTGGGACTGATAGTACAGCCGACTGCCCTTTCTGGGACTGATAGTACAGCCGACTGCCTTCAGCCGACTGCTCCAGAAATCGACTTTTAATATTCAAACCAGTAATTAAACATGTAAATATATTGTAAATATATGGATTTTATTATTTCAAATAGTCTTTTTAATAAAAAATTAAAAAACCAATTTTGATTAAAAATTAAAAATTTCAAGTGTTGAAAAAAAAATCAAAAAATAGTAGTATTAGATACACGGACATTGAAATGCTTGAAACAAAAATCCATCAAAACAATTGCAAAAATCAAATTTAAAAAAATCTGCAATTTTTTCAATTTTTTGAAAAATGCGTTTATCAATTTATTGAGAGTAAAATTTAATATTTGCAACCTTAGGAGCCTTATTGACTGAATATAACTTACTTTTTGAAGGTCCATTCAAAATCAATAAAATGAAGATAGTACTTGTAAAATGTTCAAGCTTTCGAAAAAAATTGAAAAATTAAAGATTTTGAATACATTGACTTTTAAATGCTTGAAACATGAGAATCAGTCGACACATTTGCAAAAATAAAATTTTAAAGGAAACTCCGATTTTCGAAACTTATTTGAAACATGAAAAAAAGCCAATTTCATCGACCGCAATTTTTGGCACTTGTAATGAAGAAATATTAATAGTAAACGGTTCAAAATCAAAGGATTTGTTTTAGAGGAAAGCAAAGCCTTCAAGCATCAATCATCCTGGAATTAGTCGCTCTTAAGTTAGTAAGTATTAGCAATTTAGAGCATGCATGAAGTGCATTGGAGAGACAAAATATTCGCCAATTATCTATTTAAAAACAAGTTACAATACTGAGAATATAGCTTATCAAGTTAAAAGAAAGAGTTGCTATGATAGCGATAAGTCTAGATCCGAGTGAGTATCACAAGTCTCCCCCCCTTTTAAAGTCAAGTCCGCGAAATGCAGTTCCGGTGAAATAAAAAAAGAAAAAATGTCAAATCTGTCTCATCATCTCTGAGAGCTAGAATGGGAAGTTAAATTTGGCCTTTTGTAAGTTGCTACAGAACAATTATGAGGTTAGCACCGCCGAGCACAAGAATGGCAATGAGAGTTCGAGATGCGGTTGTCGAATTAATGAAATACATTTTATGGATTAAGAATCGGATTTTGCAGCCATTTTCAATGAAATTCAAGAGAAATACTATTATATTTTAATAATATTGAAAGAATATTTAAATACCAAAAAATTCAGTAGGGCTGCCTCTCTTGATGGAACATCTCATCCTTGTCAAGTCATCCTTGCCGAGAAACAAATCAGGGTTGGTGACGACCGTATTGAACCTCCTGTCGAAATCGATGCTAGACCACTTTGCGTAATAGACTACTCGTCCCGTTCCTTCGATAGCTGCCGTGCGTAATCAATGCCGCGACAATGGTGCTGTAAGGGACGAATTCGGTAGTTGGTCTACTAGTCCCTACCGTGCTCGGTACGTTTACTATTTTTCGTTGACTATTATCCTTTTAATATTATCCGTTTAATATGATATATCTACTCGTCCAGTTTACTTGGTTACTCAGTATCACACTGTAGTAATTAATCCGCTATCCATTATATTATAACTATCCATTGAATCAATGATACGTAGAAATACAACGTTGGTACAATTACTCCTTCTTATACTCCTTTATTTATCTTAAATTAATATATATTAATATATTAGGTTTAAATCGTACGTAGTTATATAATCCGTTTATTACTTTCTGACGACAAGGTGGTTACTCGACCACGACTTATGACCGACTGGCCGCTGGCGCGGTGTTACACTGGCTTATATACTCACTCAATCTCAACTTCCCCCATTGCTCTATTATACAAGCTCATTCATTCAAATAAAACACAGTATCTCAGAGAGGTCGCCGATTACACTATTTCCTCATCGCAACCAAATCGCTACAAATATCAACCACCTTACACCTATCGAATCAATAATATTTACATTTTACTTCACTCGCGCCGTAACATTAACAGTCAAGTTACGGATTAAAAAGTACAAAACAATTCTAATCTCAAGCGTCTATGGACAAAAATATGATGTGGCAATGACACATAAGCCAATTTGAACTGATACAAATTGTAATACTACAGACTTTAGTCAGCTATAGAAAAAACAACAGTAGTTCAAATTTACAGACAATTATTATTTTAAACCCCTTATGCATAACACAAAGAATACAACTCTCTCATCTTCGTATTATTGCTAAATTAAATTTCTTAACTTAACTCAACTGATATTTTTACATTACTGTTGCATAGGATCAATGCATTTACTGGGTCTTAATAAAAAATCGTTCTAATCAGACATATCATGTCTGGTATACACTTATTATCCAGCTTTACTTACGATCTCTCAATGATGTAAGTTACGTAGTATATACATCGACACCCTTTTTATAGGAATCTCGTTCACTACCTCACAGCAAATGCAGCAGTACAAACTATTCTGTCAAATCGTAACAACTATGTACACACAAGGAAGTTTTGATTCAATAAAGCTAATCTAATCAAATCTAAAACAGTCCAACTTCTACAGAAAGTTTCTTCGCAGGTTGACACATATTAGGCGGCGGTAGCCAATAAGATTGAGAGTGAGTTATTGCTAGCAGAACTTTTGTAACAAAATAAAATGTTGATGAGATGTTGGGCGCAAAATTAGACATCACAAATTAAAAATCAACATGCATAGCTGAATTCCTAATTCAACACGCATTACAAATGTTTAATGATTCAAATGACACGTATATATTCATGTGTATTCCTTCATATCACTTATTCCAATCATGTGTTGGTTGTGTGTATATTCGCATTATATTTGTTTGTCAAAAGTTACAAGTCACAAATGCGACCTTCATTTTAGCCAACTTTGACATTTGTTTTCTCTGTTCATTTTAACCAGACCTTCAAAAAGTAAGAGATATTCAGTCAATAAGGTTCCTAAGGTTGCAAATATTAAATTTTACTCTCAATAAATTGATAAACGCATTTTTCAAAAAATTGTCTCAAAAAACTTAAGAGCGACTAATTCCAGGATGATTGATGCTTGAAGGCTTTGCTTTCCTCTAAAACAAATCCTTTAGTTTTGAACCGTTTACTATTAATATTTCTTCATTACAAGTGAAAAAATATTGCGGTCCATAAAATTGACTCTAAAATTGGCTCTTTTTCATGTTTCAAATAAGTTTCGAAAATCGGAGTTTCCTTTAAAATTTTATTTTTGCAAATGTGTCGACTGATTCTCATGTTTCAAGCATTTAAAAGTCAATGTATTCAAAATCTTTAATTTTTCAATTTTTTTCGAAAGCTTGAACATTTTACAAGTACTATCTTCATTTTATTGATTTTGAATGGACCTTCAAAAAGTAAGTTATATTCAGTCAATAAGGCTCCTAAGGTTGCAAATATTAAATTTTACTCTCAATAAATTGATAAACGCATTTTTCAAAAAATTGAAAAAATTGCAGATTTTTTTTAATTTGATTTTTGCAATTGTTTTGATGGATTTTTGTTTCAAGCATTTCAATGTCCGTGTATCTAATACTACTATTTTTTGATTTTTTTTCAACACTTGAAATTTTTAATTTTTAATCAAAATTGGTTTTTTAATTTTTTATTAAAAAGACTATTTGAAATAATAAAATCCATATATTTACAATATATTTACATGTTTAATTACTGGTTTGAATATTAAAAGTCGATTTCTGGAGCAGTCGGCTGAAGGCAGTCGGCTGTACTATCAGTCCCAGAAAGGGCAGTCGGCTGTACTATCAGTCCCAGTCGGTTAAAGGGCAGTCGGCTGTACTATCAGTCCCAGTCGGCTGTACTATCCCCGGAGCAGAAAATATTTTTGTTGACGGGTGATGGTATCCCGCGCAGTACGTCTTCTCTATGACTCGAGCATTAATTAGACATTATAATAGTTTTCCAGACACTTACAATTAAAATGGAAAAGAAAATTAATTCTAAGAATAGATTCAAATATTTCGAATTCAAGATTCAAGCCTTTGCATACATATAACACTGCTTGTGTATATGTTTTACGTTTGGGCAAATGAAAATGCAAATCCAAAAGACACTATATATTTTCATTTTCTACATAACTAAACTTTAATTTAATATTAATGCTATATTTCTAGAAAGATCGTCCAATCAGAATAACATTTTACTTTTACAACCGCCGATTACTGAATATTACATGCATGAAATGGATGAAGAGTAAAAGTAAACTTCTGAAAAAATAACCCATGAGTTTAAGAGTTATGTGCAAGAAGTTTGTATTTAATCATTAAATAAACATAGGTTTTATTTAAAATGAACTCAAATATCAAATTAAAAGATAAACCCATTCTCATTTTCTGAATTTAAATCTCTATTCTCAGCAGCCAGACAAACTCGACAGCATTTTTCAGTCTTCATCGAGACGAGATCAACCATCGAACTCTACAACTGATTGACATTTTTCACAATTCATTTTGCATTTTTCGTGATTACGATTACGACTGCAGGACTTAGTGTGTTACTAAACTAAAATTACAAATTATCAAAATTTCCAATTGCATCCAACCGAGAACACCGGCTCAAAGACAACTCAGAAATAGAACTGATCAAAGTCAGATTTCGTGTATAAATCCCCACAGTTATTAGACATCGATGAAATTGAGGACTTCGAAGTATCATTATAATCCTCATTGTCTTCTTCCTCAGAAGACGATCCATCGTCATCTTCGTCATCATCTGTTTCATTTTCAAGTTCCATCGCATACATCTCTTCGAAAGCAGCAAGTTCATTGAGACTTATAGCGTTATTAGTACATGCTCTTAAGAAGGCTTTGTCACTAAAACAAACTATTTGATGAGGTGGGAAATACTTTTCACGTTGATCCTTTGTTGCCTTATTTTTGTCTAGTGTTTTGATCATTTTGTTGTACGCAATAGGTTTAAATAAGCCACTACGAATTAATAATGCATGCCTGCATTTAATTCGGCTTAATGGAAAGGATAATGACTTAGATTTCATTATGGATGTCGTTTCATGGGATGCGGACATGATAAGAAACCGCAACTTCTGCTTTAGTATGGATTCATGGTCGGTTAATGCCTCCACATTATTTAGAATTACTTCCAAAGATTCAGCATCTGAGAACCAGGATTTCAAAAATGCCATCCGTTTGTTTAAATGCGCTCTACTGAGGTCACTTAATCCAGGGTGTTCCTGAATAAGAACTTTTCGTTGCTTTTCAGAAAACCCCAGACCCCGCAGGGTTGATAACGTCAATGGCACCCTTGGATTATAGGTCTGCAGTAGGGATGGGTACTTTAGCATCATCTAGTAAACAAATAGCAAGTATATTAAACGCTGCATATACGTCAGAATCGTTCGAATTTATTGTATTGAGACTTGGCCACAATTGCCTCTCCCTCTCTAAGCGATTTTAGTTTCATACCTCGACGGCATTATCAACTGAAATAGACTCGCTAATCATGTAGTCTAGGTATTCAACGAATAAAGAGCGATCGTACTCGTGCAGTTGCGGGTACGTCTGAAAAGTCAAAAATCGGCTTATAAAAGTAATTTTTTAATACAATAATTTAAAAAATAAATATTAAAAAGAAAACCTTGTATAACCGCTCTAAAGTCTTTTCCGCATCATAAGTTACGAATTCATTGCTTTCTTTGTCCGCGGAGGCGGTAGATTCGGACGAAACCGTTTCGTTGAAATCAGAATCCGAGGCTCTTGAAGTTGAGGATGTCAGTCCTCCTGCCGCTTTCTGTCGCGAACTAACTCCTTGACTAAGAAACCTGCCGAAGGGCCTCAACATTCCAGTTTCTGTTGTAACACGTTTCGTCGTGTTGCTTGTCAACTGAAATCGTTTGGAACGAGGAGGCGAAGGTCCGTGCATTTGTCTTCCTAGATTTGTTTGTGGAGTGGACGGTAAGGAAAACCCCTGTCCTCCTCCTGCCAGACATTTGGGGCCGGAGGAAGCAACAGCTGAGCTGAGCTTTGTTAGATGTCGAAACATGGCTCTATAGCTAGCTGTTAAGTTCGCCTTTAAATTGTCAATTTGCAGTTATGTCCGATGTCGGCTAATTTCATAATAAATATTTTTGTGATCTTTGTGGAGTGCATGTAGGAGGAATGATACAAAGTTAGCGCGTAGAAAGCCGCCAGCCTACCGCAGTCTTCTTGTAGCTCAGGCTCCAAAGAATCTGCCTTTGCACATCCATATTCCAGCAAGCAGGATTCGGCTCGGGCTGTCGGTTCGGTAATCTGTAATCGGTATATCGGTATGTTCATTGACTTGACATTACATTACTGCTCACATAGTGCTCACTCACTGCATACACGAGGGCCAGTTCCTTTTTATAGGGAGAAAAAATTGATTGATCGTTCATAAACAGGAGTGCATTGGAGGTGCTATAGGTTTTTTAATGCTATTTAGTTATTATCACTGCAATTAAAGGTATCGTAAGGACTAGGTTATAATTTGAAACGGACCGACTGTAGTAGCTGTAGTAGGTGAAGGAGGGTTTGATATATAGAGAGTCTAAGGCGAAGCCCACTACACCAAAATATTTAATATGAACGAAACCTTCGGAGAAGTTGAGCCTGCTACAATACTAAAGCCACACCAACAACCGGGAATGGAAGAAGATGACAATTTGGTCCTATGGGTCGGTAACCTCGACAGCAGGGCCACGGAAAACATGGTTTATGAACTCATGTGTCAGGTAAGGATCCGCCTTATGCCTTACTTGTGTTTATTATTTCACATTTAATATTTATTATTGGAGTTGATAATAACGAAAGAGAACCGGGGCTAGCGGCAGCGGGGACTACTGGGCGTCGGTACATCCGGTATATTGCAATTTGCAATGGGAATTCTGACAACTCTTTTTTTTGTGATGGATTTAGGCTGGACCAATATTATGCATTCGACTTCCAAAAAATCCAGATGGGCAGGGACATAAGGGATACTGTTTCGTCACCTTCCAACACGAGGTAAGTGCGATCTGAGCGCGCTATATGCTTTGAATTTAATAGCGCAGGGTGGGTGGTATAGTAGGATCCATCAGCCATCTATAAATAATTATAGAATTCAGTCATTTGAGCGATTGTGGATTGTGTCAAAAAATTGTTTAGGTAGATGCAATTCTTGTATCACAAAGATAAATAAAACTGGCAATTTTTAATCCAATCAATTAATCAATATGACAAGGACAAAGGAGTTCAAAATGTTCAAATCTGTCCTGAAGGTGGCTCGTGGCTGAGTCAAATAATTTAATTTAAACTTGTAATTTTATATTGGATGTTCACTTTTTAACATGCTAGTTCTGTTGTTTCTATTGTCTTAGGCATCTGTTCCATACGCCATTAATGTTATGGATGGTACTACAATGTTTGGCAAAAAGCTAAAACTTCAACCTCGGCCTGGTTCTGTCCATCGAAAGGTAAGGCTTAATAACTTAAAACTCGTCTGAATGATGTTGTGACTTGTTATGTAAATGGAAAATTTATCGAGCAATTCTATTTGTGATTTTAAGGTAATGGACCAAAAGAAAGCAGAGCAAAGACAAGAAATATTTCAACATCCACAGGTACCTCCTCAGCAGCAACAGCCCCCTCCACAGCAACAACAGCAACAATGGTTTGCTCACCCTCAAATGGCTCAAGTTCCACCGAACATGTTTGTGTATCAAAACCAGCTGTATCAATCGTTTAGTCCAACTCCAAATATGAATATGAATGTTATGGCTATACCTTTCCAACCAGCCCAAATGGGAACGTCGTTTGTGCAAATACCCGTTCAGCAACCGCATCAGGGATCCCCAATGCAACACCAGCAGCAACCGAGGGCTCCCGGTAATTACGGAGGTTCCAGCAGAACCCCGGTGATGCAAAACGGATATGCATCTCATCAATATATGGGTGGAATGTCTCAACAACAGCTAAGAGCCACAAGCCCTCATCAGCAACAACCCGGAACTCCTAGTCATTATAGTAACCAACAAGGCGTAAATGGTCAACCCTCGTACCATCAAACACGTCCCCATTACCAAAACCATTCGACGAGGGGGCCAAGGCCACAGCGGAATGGGTATGCAAATGGCTCAGTTGTGAACAATAATTCAAGGATGCCATACCAACATCAGCATCAACAAAGGATGCCTCCTCCAGGACAGCAACAGCATCAACAGTATATGGTAAATTCTGCTTATCAAGGGCAAACGGTGCAACTAGTCCAATCTCCAGATTACAGAAGGGGTAATCCTCCGCCTCAACAACAGACTTTGCCCCCTGGAACGGTCCCTGGTCAGAATTATGGAAATCCAGCTGCAAATGGATATCATAATGTCCATGTATACCACTACTAGTCTAAGACTAATTTTTTTATAGCTGGTAGGAGGACAAACAAGCGCAAACACAAACAAGTCATCTTGGATCTCAACGGAAATCGTCTCTTTATTACAAACTTGACACAGAGTTGACCGCAAGACATGTCTCTTTATACCACATGAAAGACAAAAATGGGCAAATAATTAGTTAGCGTACAAGAAAACAAATGAAATCTCAAAACCTCAGGGCGTGTAATGTCATATGCCAAGTCCTGACTGTGCCCTTACTTTCAACGAATTACTGTGACTGATTCGAAATGAACGACAAATAGGGAGTGAAGATCTTGGACAGCAATAATTATTAGGACTAAATAAGGTGTTGCATTTATCCATATATGCTGTGGCAACTTTGGAAGTGCCAGTTGCCCTGTTCTTGTCTTCTCTTGACTAGTACAGTACCAAGGTACATTTATAGTCCTTTAAGTAGATGGATAATAGCCTCACGAATTGGCAGAACTGATTCTGGAATTTTGGAATATCAGATTTTCACATTTTCGGTGACAAAAATGGTTTATTCAAGATTTCCCTAGCAGTCCATGTCCGTATGAGAGTCACATCACAAGTTTTGGATCCATTTGCAGGACCCAACTCGTGATGTGTCGAATCATACAACCATTAGAATTTTTCACACAATGACTAGATCCTTGTTATTAGACTATACCGCACCTCTTTGACACATGATGAAACGTAATAAGTCTGTACCTATCATTCTTATTATTAGGTATTTTAAAGTGTTTCTGAAATTTTGTATATTTTAGTATTGTTGGTCGTGTTTAGCAAAATTGTCAGCTTATTTCCACCGATAATATTAATAGGTAATTAAATCATGTTTTTGTGAAATTAATATGCAAACTTTTCTGAACAAAGACTAAACCAAACTCCCATCCATAATCCATAGCGCGTTGCTACATACCTATCATAGTTTCGCATTCATCACACCTCGTATTCGTAATCACATTTGGTACTCTACACTCGTTTTTCGGAGCATCATTTTACATCATCGTCATATTCTATAAAAAAAACTGAGCATCACTAATTCTTGTTCCGTTCCTCATCATTCGTCCACAACTGTTTTTCCTTTTTCCTCTAGAAATTGCGAAAGAAACTAACATGATGTTGGGGCTAGTTTATGCTTTCTATAGACCCGGACAGCATCGTAACATTCGTAACCAGAACTAAATATAATTAGCCAAACAACATATTTTTCATTTCCAACTCCAGGCAGCCATAAACTCTGGTGTGTCTGGTCTGTTGTAAAATCATGCGATTGCCGTTTGTATATGTACCACCTGACAAGCAGAAAAAGTGGAATTTCGCAAGTAGAAAATCGAACTGCATATAGGATCTAGGATCCGAAAAGAAGGCTGTTCATGTGCAGTGCCAGAATGAGAACATGAAATGATCAAATGATTTCTCCTTTCCTTTGCCCATATTATAGGAGAAGCAGTAGTAGACTGAACAACCGGGATCTCCCTTTCCAGATAAATCCTTCAAAACAATCTGCTGTGGACTGAAAAGTGAGATCTTGTGCTGCTGGCTAGAGATTTTTGGATTTGGAATTTGAACGACTTGATTTTATTCCTCCACGCTGAATTCTACTTTCTCCACCAAGTTCCAAATAGTCTGAAGTTTTCGAAGAAATGCTTCCTTCAAAAATGCTTCGAGGGGCTTCAGGTGGATTCAATCGAAACGTAAGAACCAAGAACTGTACAGTCTAGTCTGTACATTGCCCTTTGCCCTTGATTATCATTAAATCTTTAAATTTCAACATGATGTTCAATATTATTACCTATACACATCTTTATAAAAGTAAAGATTAATGATTTTAAATTTTAATGCCAATGTGGACTGATAATCGTTGTTAAACTAATGTAAAATCGTGTTTATTATTTTTTCTTGGCTGCAACCTACATTCATTCTTCTCTTGGATTTCGAAATAATTTTGAACGTCTTATTCCATTATACAATATGTACAATACATTATCAATAATAATGTGATACTCGCTTACAAATAAATTGGAATACAGTATGCCAGCTGGAAGGTGAGAATGTTTTGATGTTCGTGGATTAAATTAACCGTTTTGCTGCCCGTTATCTTATGATTATCATGATTTGTTGAAATTTGTTTTTTTGCACTTGAATTGAAACTGTCCAACTGGAAATTTATGCACAAAAAAAGGCAAATGCGTTACATTGTAAATGCTCCTGCACACTATTGATTCAACATTTGCAAGCTAAATTATAATCGGAATTTATTTGCTTTTCAGCTTTGGTCGACAGCAGAGAAGGCCTTCTCGACGGAAGCAACATTCGAAACACGGCCGTATAAATTGCATAAACTCGAGTCCGGGCCATCCACGACTGTGACTGTTACCAGGGATGACGCTATGGTATTGTAAGTGTCGAGTCTGTGAATTCCATGTTTGAATGATCAATGCAATTATTAAAACTTTAATTTCAGGTACTAATTTGTATTTCTATAATTAAATGACAATGTTTTGGGAAATACAAATAGATATAAGCAGATGCAAGTTATCCGAAGAATGGAAACGACTGCAGCCAATTTGTACAAAGAGAAAGCCATTCGAGGGTTTTGTCATTTGTATTCTGGACAGGTGAGATTTTCACGGATTTTATCAGAAGATTGTACAGACTGTTATTACATTATATTCTATTCATGTAATTATAAATGCTTTCTCCTTTGCTTTATAGGAAGCTTGTGCCGTAGGTATGAAAGCCGCCCTTACTGAGGCAGATTCTGTGATCACTGCGTACAGGTACGTTGATCTAGGAACCCAAAATTACAAAGTTGAACGGCGATACAGCGAGTAGAAACACGAAATAATTGGTTTACCAAAAATTATATAGAGCACATGGATGGACATATCTAATGGGCGATACTCCCTTCGGTGTTCTTGCTGAGTTACTCGGTCGAAAAAGTGGTTCTGCCCGAGGAAAGGGAGGTTCAATGCATATGTATGCTAAGAACTTTTATGGTGGTAATGGTATTGTCGGTGCTCAGGTACAGTGTACTTTTATTCCATTAATCCGGTGACATATTTAAATGATAAGATATATTTGGAAAATAAAATTGTTTTTATATGTGGGCTTAGGTTCCATTAGGTGCGGGATTAGCTTTTGCCCACAAGTACAAAGGTGATGGAGGAATAAATGTATCTCTATATGGAGATGGTGCTTCAAATCAAGGGCAAATTTTCGAGGTAACTAAATTGTAATTTTGTATGCTTGTAGCTTTAATTAATTTCTGTTAACATCATCTCAATACATACAATAAGTAAATACCTAAATCTTTTCGTTTCATAAAAAAGGCGTACAATATGGCAAAATTGTGGAATCTTCCTGCAATTTTTGTTTGTGAAAACAATGGATACGGTATGGGTACCTCAGCAGAAAGATCATCGGCTAATGTAAACTATTACCAACGAGGAGAGTATGTTCCTGGAATATGGGTATAAAGTATATTAGTAATATTTTATATTACACTTCTACTACTGTCATGCCTTACTAAAAAAGTTATACTATTTGTATCATCATAGGTTGACGGAATGGATGTTTTAGCTGTGCGGGAAGCCACCCGATTCGCTCGAAAAATGTGTACTGATGGTCAAGGTCCAGTTTTAATGGAAACAGTTACTTATAGGTTCAAATTAAACACAATGACTTAATTTGTTTTGTAAATTGCCTATAATGTACTTAATAATAATATCGGTGTTAAATAAATTTTTAGATACCATGGTCATTCAATGTCCGATCCCGGGACTTCATATCGAACTCGAGAAGAGGTGCAAGAGGTACGACAGCAACGCGATCCCATTACATCATTTAAAGAAAAAATAATTGAAGCTAATCTCACAACAGCAGATGAACTAAAGGTTATTTAGTTTACGATATCAATTTTATAAAAATATTCCACAATTATCAGTCAATAATTCCATCCATAGTAGTCGAACTAATATCCGAACTTTCCATTCCAACTTTGGTTACAGGCACTAGATATTTCTATCAGAAACGAAGTTGATAAAGCCGCTAAAGATGCTAAATCTGACCCGGAAATATCCATTGAAGAGCTGGCTGCAGATATTTACGCGACCAACCTTGAGCCTATGATCCGAGGTCTTGTATCGGGCGACACTGTAAAACATTCTAACATTGGTCCCCAAGTTAACTCCAAATAGAACTTTATATCTAAATAGCAGTTTAAAGGTTACTTTTAAAACATTAGGAAGACTATTCTATTAAACTAATGAGTAAAAAGTCAGTTAGAAAACAATGAAACTGGAAAATAAAAACTAAAATATAAAATCCGAAATAGCAAATAATTTCTATATCAGATGCTGTGAAATAAGCACGAAAACGTGGGGTTCTTTTAATATCGTTTTAGGTATTCGTTATTTGGGTTTGTTTATGAAATTTCTCAATATAAGATTAGGACAAGAATTTCAGAGTTCAGAGATGTGTAGTATGCATCAAATAACACGAAATCATCAGCTTTGGAAAACTAAACATAAGTACAACACGCAGATACTTAATATTTACTCTGCCTTTAATTTAGACAGCAATTCACTTCCTATCTATCTGAATTCCTTGCTATTTTAATAAAATAAAATAAAAAGTATTTTAAAATATCAATATATGTCAATTCCAATTGGCATAATATCAAATTGGCAATATATATATGACATAAGCCATTTATACTAATTTATAGTCATAGAGTCCGTCATAGCATTAAGCAAGTTAAAGCATTTTTGGAAGCTCCGAATCATGGGCGCCTTTGCATCCATTTCAAATTTTTTTGGATTCTAGGATTTTTACTTTTGTGTTTTGGTCTGTTCGTCCGGCTTTCATTCAGAAACAGAAATATATGTGAAATGTCATAAATGTCGTATCGTAAATCGTAACTCGTATTATTTCATCACATACAGATATTACAGATAGATACAACTGCATAAACTAAAAAAACTGACTTGTAGTACTGGTACAAATCACAAATCCAAATCCGAACTCTTTGCTCTTTATGCTTTTGGCTTTAAAGTTTGAAGTTTGAGGAAAATTCAACATTCATTGAACATGCGGCCGAGTTCGTTGGGGGAGAATGGTTTCGGGTTTGGTGAGCCAGAGTTGGATGCAAATACTGCACTTACTGAGCTTGACAAAGGTAATGCATAATACAAAAGAATTACAAATGTTGAATGTTAAAATGGAATTTACGATACAAAATACAAAATACAAGTTTTGAATTTCGATCGATAGGTCTGCGCTCATCCAAAATCGGCGAGCAGGTAGAAGCAATCGTTCGATTTCCAGCGCTGTTCGAGCGGTATCCCTTCCCGATTTTGATAAATTCCGCTTTTCTCAAGTTGGCAGACGTATTTCGAACGGGTACAAACTTCACTCGAGTCTGGGTATTGCGAGTATGTCAACAAAGCGAGAGACATTTGGATAAGATCATGAATGTGGACGAGTTTATTCGAAGAATATTCAGTGTCATGCATGCAAACGACCCTATTGCACGAGCCTTTACGTTGAGGATACTGGGAAGCTTGTCGGGACTGATTCCAGAACGTAAACCTGTTCATCATAGCATACGGGTTGCGTTGGATTCGCATGACAGAGTGGAAGTGTCTGCTTCGATATTTGCAGCATCCTGCTTTGCCAGAAGATCAAAGTATGCACGTAATCTAAAATACAGCAAACGAAACACTTATGGCATATTATGGCCCGCTGTCATCTCATTATTTTCGTGTTAATTAGTATTGCATATTAACTTGGTATATTTCTAATCTATTGATATTTCAGGACCTTTGGCACTAAAATGTGTACGAAGATTGCATCAATGGTTCAAAAGGTGTCTACTCCAGTTGATCTTAAACTTCGTTTGATACCTATATTTCAACATATGCATCATGATGTGGCCACAGCGTCGATGGTGTGTTTTATATATATATATAAATATATTCATATTACTATATTATCTAAGTATATTCTGCGTTGAAATAAATATGGTCAATACTCATTCAAAGGCTTTTTTTTTATTCTAGGTTCGAAAGCTGTGCCAAGATTTGCTTATCGATTACCCAGCTGAGGAATTTGTTACAACAATACTTCATACACTTACACAATTAGCTGCTGCAACAATTTCTGATTTAACTGAACAAGTACGCTGGGTTTTGACTTTGATACTTTTGATTTATGTTATTAATGTCAGGTTTTATTGCATCTTATATCTAGTGTGACTGGTGTATAATTCTTAAATAATAATTAATACCATTTTAGGTTTCATTTCTTCTCAGTCATCTGGACGACTCAAGACCTCGTGTAAAATTAAGCATTCTTAGGGATTTAAAATTTCTTGGTCTAAAAGGTGGGCATTTATGGGAGCCAAGTCACATCGCAGTTTTAATCAATTCTGTTACACAAAACTCAGACAAAATGGAAACAGATTCTCCTGAACCCTCCGCAGCTGAAATAGTTTACACAACACTAGATGGTAAAATTCCTTGTATTTCTTAATTTTTATATTCTTTACGTTAATAGCATTCCATAATTAAATGTTCTTGTAGTAATCAATAGTATAACTTCATCTCTGGCGATCGTGTCCTTCATATATGCCGCAGGTAATTTTGTTTAACGTTCATAGCCTATAATTGTAATTTATGTTGAAAAATTTAAATGCATTATTAACTCTTGAAACCCTTCTAGACTCTTCATTATGGAAGTTGTTGGAAACTAGTATACATTCTACAGACATGACTATTGCTCTCAAAGCAATTCAAATTACAACCTACATAGCTATTAACTGGTAAGCAATGTTTGAAGAATATTTTAATGAATCTCTGAACTTTCAACGGAGACAGGGATTAGAATAATACCTTTATTTGTATAATTAATCAGGGGCAGCAAAAGATTATCAACTTCCGGGCTGAGTTTGGTAGATATGGCCTCAACCGGAGTGGAGTCGTTGCTGACTTCATTATGCTCTCAAATGTTGAAGGATTCAGATGAAATTTTCAAGGAGGAGCTTTTCAGTGACTTAGAGAAATGTCTCTCCTATGGAGTTTTATTATGTAAAGCTGATCCGTTGAAATGCGACTGGTATTGTGGACTACTTGTTCGGCTGTTTAAAATGCCCCAAGTATCAGGTATTTGTGTTTTTTACTTCCGTTTGATTTCAATGAACATTATGAATTTACTAATTGGGTTGATCATGTTTTATTGAAAAGCCAAAAGCCGTAACATCATAACCGAAGGAATTGGATCAATCGGAAGCAATAAACAGGAGGCGGTTCAAAGAGTTCTTCCTGATATATTGACAATATTAAAGAAACATGACCAAAAAGGGATTGAAAATGAAAATAGCACAATGGTAAATGAACTATTGCATTGATTTTGTTCTTGTATGGCAGTTTTAGCTGTCTTTGGAATTAACTTTCTTCTAATCCGAAAATTTTGTCAAGGCCGCATTGATAGGAATAGTTTTCCAAGCTCATCAGGGAAGTGCGCTGGCACCTAAAACAGTCAGTGCTTTGAAATCAGTTCTAAATTCTTCAAATTTGTGGTTGGCGTATCGAGTAGCCAGAAACTCCCTAAGGTGCCTTTATTTCTTAATTTATGCTACAGTAATGTCTTATGAGGTAAAGAGACGAGAGAATACTAACATTTTTTTTATTACAGATATGGTCAGCCCAATATTGCCACAATAGCTCTGGATGGAATGTCAACTAAAGTTTCTTCGGAAAACTTCAACTTTTGGCTTTCATCTCTACATTCAATATCTAGTGCTGAAAAAATGCTCACAGAATCCGATAAGGACCCTCAACTGATACTGCGATTAAATCAAGCGAGCAGTTTATACTGTATGAGTGTTGTATCGTTGAAGGTATGGATGAAAATTATATTTTACTCAAGCGTGTATGAAACATGGAATTTAATTTAAACAAATTGAAAACGGGGATAATTTTGTGTTGTTTTTTAGGCGGCCAGTTCTCCAATGTTGTCCTTGCAGTTCCAAATAGAGTATGTGAGAATTAGATGTGAAATGCTTGTCGCCTTTTCGAACTTCTTGATTTCATGCAATACCTTGCAACTTTCTCCAGCTCCTGCAATCGCTTCTTCTATTGCAGTTTCTATGCGGGACGAGCTTCTTAAATCTGGCAGAGTAGTTACTCAAGTACGAAATGTTTATTATATCAATTTATCTGTCAATGTAATATTCTTCAAATTCCGATGTGTCATTCATTACACAAAGTATTTTATTATTACAGCTCCGGAAATCTATTAGAGATTTCCAAGGGATCGGAGATATGTACGGTCGATTGTATCAAACTGCATTTGACGCGGATAATGACTCCCTATTAAATATTCAGATGTATGTCAACTAATCTAACTAAATATTTGAAATAATATACTTACGTTTTCAATTGGATCTGGTTTTATTTGATATATTTTTTGTTTAGTTTACAACAGATGTGCCGATTAGTGGCTCGTTCCATAGAGAAACAAGTGGTTTCGAAAGATCATCCTTCCTGTTCAGACGATGATCAGGCATTAAACTTTTTCTTGGAAATGAAATACACGGACAGCGGCAATTGCTGGCCTGTTATACAGTCATGTCAAAAGGCGATTGAAGTCCTGCAGAAAATTCAAAGCCTCCCTACTCAAACAGTTTCTTATCAGGTAAAGAATCTCTTGCGACGCTTTTAGTAATCACTTCTGGTCTCATGAACTGTATTCGATACTGTTTCCATTTATAGCACATTGAATGCCTTAGAGAAGCCACTAGACTACTGATTGAAACACCTTTGTCTTACCCTCGATTTTTCTTTCAAACCTTGCAAATGACCCGGGTTAAGGTACACACATTATTGCAGCCTACGATTAATGTCTTACTCAAATTTATCTTACAATGTACTAAGTAGTTGTATTTTGTATTAATTGTTTTTAGATTGCGGTTTCCCCACAACCCCGCATACCTGGAGAAAGTGTATTGATACAACCTGGGAACAATTTAGCATTAAAAGTTGAAGGAGTTATTCAACAAAATGGCACTAAAGCCGACGAAGACATTAAAGCTCCAACAGTATTTCGAAAACCTAAATCGATTAGAATCACAGTAGTGTCTACCGCTCTTCCTAACCCTAGAGCTCACATAATTGACCATTCAAAGGTAAACATTGCAATTTGTAAAGAGTTGTTAGTCTATTAACTCGTTAAGGCAATTACTAAAAGTAACTGATATGATTGATCATGATCTATTTTTGCTTCATAGATAAATCAAGACCCCGTTACATTAATTAAGGAAATTGCTCCCCATAGAGACTTTTTTCAAGCTCAGTTTCTGCTGCTAATGACCCCAGGTGCAATTACAACGGTAACCGTTGATACATCTTTGGTAGACTTTGAGGGACGACTGTGGATGACTGGACCAAGGGCGACTCTATCTGTTTCAATTGCGGAGGATAATCTTTCATCCAGTGCTAAGCGGGCTGGCCCAACTTCGGCGCCTAGCAGCTCAAGACAACCAAATATGGGTGTCGTATCAGCAGGAAATCCAACAGTGCCGCAGAGATACTGAATTCGCCTGCGCTTAAATCTACGTACAGTACATAGTTACCTATTACTTTTTAAGGTAAGGGCACTATGACGAAAGACATGTGATATTTTGTTCAGTAAGCATGCAAGTATCATAACTTCGTATGGATCATACTATACACCGTTAAATTATTCCAAGAGATTTAATTACTTATTCACCACAACATGTTTATACATTACAAGATTAGAAAATAGTTCTAAGTTTAGATATTCCTCCGCTTAAAAGTGCTCGTTTTATAAAGTATCGCTGTCGTGAGAATACAGAAAATCTGACTTTCCTCCCGTTTTCTTAATTAAATGAATATCTTTGATAATAATATTGTGGTCCACCGATTTGCACATGTCATAAATTGTCAATGCTGCGACTGCGGCTGCCGTTAATGCCTCCATCTCCACGCCGGTATTCGATGTTGTTTTTGAAAGGGTTCGTATTTTTACAGATCTAGTTTCAGGCTCTATTGTTATTTGTACGTCAATTTTACTGAGTGGTATCGGATGGCAGAGAGGAATTAAAGTGGATGTTTGTTTAGCTCCCAAAATGCCAGCAATTTGAGCAATAGTTAGAACATCGCCTTTCTTTAGCTTGTTTTCAGCTACCGCTTTAAAGCCGTTCTTACTTAAAACAACCACTGCTTCTGCGATGGCTTCGCGAATAGTTATCTTCTTGTCGCCAACGTCCACCATTTTTACTTTCCCTTTAGAGTCTACGTGGCTTAATGTGGTTGAGGATTCTTGGCCGCTGGATTTTTCCGTCGGGGCTTCTTCTTTGTCCGTACTTGTCTGGGAAGAATAATTTCTGTAGCCGTTTGGCTGAAAATAATTTTGTTGAATCGATGAGTTAGCGAACGCCAAAACACTTCGCAAGATTGGGGTTAGATGTCTGCTTCTGAGTACTTTTGGCTGAGGGCTTTTTCCATTTTCCATTGATAAATTTGGTACTGTTAACCGTTCTGTAAAATAGTAAAATTAAAGTTATGAAGCCACTATCCAACTAGTATTTTGGAGAAAAAGCTCAGTTTTAACCCACCTCCTTATCGAAGATGGAAAATCGATTTTTATAGCCAAAAATATAGATAGCTATCCTCCTATTAAAATCATGGGTCGATTCTCCATCTTCGATAAATTCATCATTCCTGAAAAACATTAATGGGACCAATTAGAACTTTAAACAACTTTCTTCAATACAAATTTTAAGTTTGAAACATACCGGCATGTTTAGGATGCTTACGTTGAACCGCTTGGCCTATAAGATCAAGAAGCTTTTCGTCCGTTGCGCCATTTCTTATTGCATCTCTAAAACGTCATATACAGTTATTTTAACTCTTGTAATAAATTCGAATGGAAATTATTCAAGAACATCCATTCATATTTTAACATGTTATCTTACCTTAGAGAAACTTCTGCATTACCGAACAGGCACACCTTTAGATTCCCATCAGCAGTTATTCTCAAACGATTACAACCTCCACAGAAATGGTCAGACATAGACGTAATAAAACCAACTTGGCCTCTATATCCAGGTACTTGGAATGCCTGAGATAAATCACACGGAGAAAGTATCAACTTCTGTATCAGTGCAGTATATCTTTATATATGACAGAACCGGAGAAGGTTCCTGAGGTCGGTGGAATTCCAAGTAAATTACGTTACCTTAGCGGTGTGATTTACTGGGTCATCGAGTTTTTGGAAATCAGGAAATTTGGCTTGAATAGTTGTAACCATATTCTTGTATGAAACCATCCTGGCTAGATCCCACTTATTTCCGGAGAAAGGCATATATTCGATAAATCGTACATCCAGATTTCGGTCTTTAGTTAGTTCGACGAAATCGCAAATCTCATCATCATTGACTCCACCTTGGACAACGCAGTTGATTTTTAGTGGATGATATCCCATTACATCAGCCATTTCAATCCCCTGCCAGACCTTGAACCATGCGCTCGGAGGACGTCGGGAGATCTTTTCAAACCTCTTGGGTTGTAAAGTATCTAGACTTACATTTATGGCTGTTAGCCCACTTGCTAATAAATCGGGCAGAAGTCTCTGAAAGACGAATACGGATTTGTTATTTGTAAACATATTAAGTCCATGATTTAATGAATTATGAACAGTTCAACGGAAATATGGTACCTTGAGTAGAATTCCATTGGTCGTTATTCCAATTGATTTCAAATTCATTTCTGATAGTTGACCTGAGATAAAAATTGGTTTCCTTAATCATGAAAAACATACAATGGCTTATGGTTTTAGATTACATTTAAAGGTAGGGAACTAAACTAAATGTTCGCGTTTGGCTTCTCTGATGGACAAAGGAAAAGTTTGTCACATCTCACATAATATACCCAAAGTATGTTCAAGTTTAGGTAAATGATATGTACATGCATCCGAGTCAGTCGTCAATGTGACAAATTTATGTTCATGCATATGAAGCAAGGTTTTATTTTTATTTGTCTTACTTATAATAGAAGGCAAATCGGCCCTTAATAAAGGTTCTCCTCCAGTTATCCGTATTTTATCGACCCCTTGACTTACAAACATCTTGGCTACTCGAACGACTTCCGATGTGGATAACAGCTTTTCCGTTGGGGTTAACGGAACTCCTTCTTCTGGCATGCAGTATGTACCTATAATGGATTTTCCATTAGAAACCGTTTGTTTGTTAAAAGTTGTTAAAAAGTATGGTTTTTCTCTCTCTCTCTATTATGTCTATAATGATTTGTTTCTATAAATCCATACGCTTCATATCATATCCTTACTTACATCTCAAATTACAACGTTCAGTTACCGATATCCTCAAATAATTGTGTTCCCTTCCATGTTTGTCGGTAAGAAATGCAGAGAAAGGTAGGACTTCTTGTTTAAACTTCGCCAGCCTTTCACTCTTGTTCGCTCTGGGCATAGTCGTATTACCTATCTGGAAAATTAATCACAATCAAGAGTTTTTCAGTTTTCGATTCTGAACTCGGTGTTATCCATATTTCCATATTCCAATACATGTTAAAATTAAACCATCATTTCATTCCTACTCCATGACTTGGCACAATGTTTGGCTAAACTTGTGAACTGTTTTAATTGAATGGCTTTTAATTTTAATAAACCCCTACAATGCCTTACATATATTTATTCCAGACTAATAATTGTCTTAGTAGATCGCCATTTCCCTTTTAACTCAGTAAAATAATTATTAAACTTTCCTATGCATCAATGCATCTACACAGATATGTCGCATCTGTCATTTCATTGGTCATGCCATGCAGGTGTCTTCGTCGTCATATCTTAATCTTGGTTTTTCTCATGAATTTACACATTATAGGAGGTGTAGAAAAGGATGACAATTTTCCTCAAAGTTTTACAATCTGACCTCATTTGTAATAGATATACATGCATATATGTCGTTTGTATCGATCCAATGCTAAAGGGATCAGAGAGAACTTTGTGGACTTTCACCCTGAATCCAAGGGCGTATGTATCATATTTAAAATGTGATGCTTTTAATTCCATTCATAGAACGGCATTAATTGCAATTGCAAGTCGAGTAAGCTACTACATTTTAATTCATGGAGATTTTTTTTTTGTACTTTTTTAGCCCTTCGTTTTCATATTTTCTACGGCTTTGAGAAATGGATAAGAGTCTGCATTCTCTACATTATATGGGTGACAGATTCTGGTGAAATGTTTGGATTCAGAATTCAGATTCAAGGCAGAGATACATAGCAGAGCATGAGATCATAGCATACATGAACTATACGAAGTTTGGAAACTGATCCGACGATGTGATATCGTGATATATGCAATATATATGCGAAGTCATGCGGCATAAAATTTGATATCTACTGGAGATTCGGGCATGGCTATTTATAGGGTATTAGGAGGAAGATATAGAAAAATAGGGTATCTTTCCCTCGAAAGCCGAAATCGGAGAAAGCAAGTAAAGCAACCTCTCACCAATATTTTTGGCATCTGCTACCACTCGGGCAACACATTCCAATTCTAAGCAGTCGAGTCCCAGCGTTTCAGTCGGAGTCGGACAAATCTCCCGTTTTGTCTAGATAGATGTAAAACTAGTAATGCCAAAATTATATATAGTACTCCAGTCCAGATCCTGATTCGCATAAAAACTAAACTTAAAGCAGGCAAGCACATGTATGTATGCCTCATGCATATTCAATATTAACTTTGACATATTATTATTATAGATAGTATTTGTGGTTTTGTAGGTGATAAAAATTATCCTTGTGGTGTGTAGACTTGTGCAAAATTAATGTATTACGTTCATCGATTCATACATTCTGTATTCACGTTATGAATGGTTAGCTTCTACTCCTTCTTATTAAATTTGTTCGTTCGTTCTTATGTGTTATGAACTCAGTCATCGAATGCTTAAAGTCAATAGGATAAAAATGAGATAAATATTACCAACTAAATGCAATTGAAAATCGGCCAAAATTTGTTTAAGAGATATTTGTAGTTGGATTGAACTTACTTGTGAAAAGTATCGGATTGCATTGGGCATTCTGTTACTCGAGTAGCTAAGTTGTTGGATGTGTCTGGTGAAGATGAGTGAGTTTAAATGAAGCATTTTATTTGATCTCCGACGAAGACGTCGCGTCTTATTTCCTTCGTTCCGTTTTCCGTTTAAGATAATTTATTTATTCAGCAATTCAGCTCGTGTTTTATGAGCTTTTGTCCACTCACTATGATTATATTTCCTTGTATGCTTGTGTGTTTTTGTATCCGTTGTTTGTACAAATACTAGAAATTACAAATTAATTGTCTTTCTTCAGGCGAACCCGTTACACGACGTCAACTTATTCAAATTGGAGCTTGGAGTTGGAGCTTGGGCTTCGTTCGACTTGGAGCTTGTGTAACAAATTGAAAGCACTAAAATAAAACCCATGCAATCGGCTAGACGACTCCACAGTATCAAAATCAAGGTCTCTCAAAACTCTCAATCAAACACAAACCCTATATTCTAGACCTAGTGTACAATGAATATGGTGATTGTAGGTGTTGAATGGGAATTCAGAGGAATCTGTTGAAGTTGAAGATTTTCTTAAGAGATATTTAGAAAAATACAGCAGCAGGCAGCTAAAACTCGACGGGTCCAGACTTCCAGAGGATTCAAAAATATTTATTTGCAGAAAGTTATATCGGTTACTTCATCGTCGAGTAGATAATTAAATTGAACCTAAGGATAGTTGACGTATTTGGTATTGGACTGGACGAAATATTTCAACTGTGAACTGGATTTGTTCTAAATCGTACAAGGCACACGACTACCACCGCCACGGTAATCAAATTGAAATTAATCCAGACTTGCTGGAAAAGTACAGTTAATTGATTTATTGCCAGTAATTCTTCAACCCTTATTATGTCTAAATTACTTTATTTGTACAATTACAGATAGAGCGAGACGGCAATGGCGATAGTTGGTGTGTGAGTGGCAATGACAATATTGCCAATGCTAATACTTTAGGTCGCGACTTCACGAATCACGAGGTGAGGATATATTTTATAACATCATTAACATCTCAAGTTATTAAAATATTCCGTACCTGAAATCTTGTCGTAAGAAAATTAATGATATTGATACATAGTCAGAGTTTCAGAAGTATTCATGTGATGCTGGCTTAGTGTCTTTCCATAGTTATCGTTGGTACTTGTTCTTAGGCTTTAGGCTTTACAAGCAAAAACTATCCCCTAGATTAAACTGTTCCTTGTTCCTGAATCTGAATCTATAGGTTAATCTGGCCTTGCTTGCCAGTTTCATATGGAGGGATGATGGAATAATGGTAGGATGCACCCATAGACATAAATAAGAAGCTGTGTATAATTCTGTGGATGCACTAAGACTAAATATATTGTCGTTCCATTATATGTATATGTATATAGGTACGTAATATTACTGGATTCGGATGATTTTACATTAGCATTCTAAATTACTAACTTTATTTTATCTACATATTATTTCAGAACAACTATTCTGAGTGCTGGGAGGGCATGACAAATGATTGATAACCGAGTACACGCCTATAGATTACAGATTGAGTCTTTGCATTCCTTTTCATCTCGACTGGCTTGAAACTTGAAGATCTAAAGTTAACCTATGAATTAGATGAATTGGACAAGCAGAGGATAATTAAAATGGGACACCTTGATCAAACTATATACTATACACTATACTGTATACCCACCGATTACAGGTGTGTAGTCATACAATGTGGACAGTTCACGCTAAGCTAACTAGCTCAACGATATTTAGAGACAGTAAACTCATTGGAATTGTAAGTGCAAATGGTTCTGCCACACAGAACAGCTATTTGGTTCTGCCTGCCATGCGATAGTTGCAATACTTGCAAATAAAATATCGTTCCGTGGATTCGTAATGAAAAAAAACTAGACTCGTTTATGGTTGGCTGATTGCATTTACTTTCTAATAACGAATTTCAATTTCAACCCATAATGCAATAGAATGAATTCCCCTTGCAGTCAGATTAGGCAATTGGTAGTAAACAGCAAGTGATAGTGAAACTAAAGTGATCATGACAGAAACTTTGGATGTATTTACATTCATTTATGTGAATAATGAATAGCTACGAGATTTTACACAGTAATAGACATTACTTCAGATAATCTTCACACAGTATGGATCAATGGATCGTGATTCCAATGTTGTTATCGTAATCCTCAGAACTTCCCCGATAACTAATCGTACGAAAAATACGGCAATTACTTTATTGTGATTCCTGTTAATTTTTGTTCAATCATTTGATGCTCGTGTAAAAAATATATCGGGTGAAAGTAATTTGCCCAAAATTATAAAAAATACAAATCGTCACAAATGTGCGTGAGTTCATATAATATAACTACCTATTTTGTGCAAACTTCCATAAATATAAATCATTCTCACAGCATTCCATTAATTTGATTTAATTGTGATATTGATTGATAGTGTGAATAATGACCGAAAAAGAATTTGGTCTATTCAATAATGCTGTCAACAATCACATATCCAATAATGTATGGCCAAAACGAAGAACTTCGGACACGAAAGATGCCGTCTATATGGCGTCGAAGAATGAAGATACGAAGACACAACATCTTCTGGAACATGACGCTTTTACACATGGCCGTGTTTTTAGCTTGCTTTGTTAGTAGTTATTTACCTGGATGCAACGGTCTTCACCTTGAAGGTACTTGGGAAACGGACACGTTCTTCCTATTTCTGACGAAATTTGGCTTCCAGAAAACAGAGACAAATAATAAGAATAATACGCAAGGGTACATATTTGGAAATATTACCATACCTCCAGAATTAGAAAAATATGCCCATTCTTTGAAAAGTGTTGTGAAACGCTCAAGTGAGAAAGATACTAACGGTAAATTACCGGCAGCTTTATTGTCAGTTCTCCAAACGACCTCAAGGAAAAATCAAACCCTTTCTTCCACTCTAACGCCTTCGTCATCGACTACGTCTACCACCACGAAAAAACGATTGGGTGCTACCTCATCGACTGCCAGTACGATAACAAGTACCGTTGCCATTTCAAAATCCACAACTCGGTCGACAACTCTCGCTCCTGTTGTGTCTAAATTCTATCCGGCAACGTTAGTGATATTAGACAGAGGATATTTTGTGGACTTCTACAGAAATCAAAACCTCGAAGACAAGAATGAAGCATGTCGACAAATGTTCAGTCAAATTAGTCTTGTGGCATACGACTCCCAATGTTATAAAGAAGGGATCGAAAACTTTTTGAGAAGGGTCCCATGTCCAAAAGATGGACTTTGCATTGACGATCAGTCCAATCCAAAATATGTGGTCAAAGAACACCAGTTTACCCATGCCATTTCTTCTATTCAACCAAAGTAGGGAGAGTTTATTCACCTTTTTATCATGAATTAATTGAATTATATACGGAAGAAATTGTAATTTCATTAAACGTACTTTTTGCACTCTAGATTTTGGTATGTCAGTCTGGTAGCATGTTATCGAGATCCACATACTTGCGAATGGAAACATAGCGGAAATTACTCAACAATCAATTATGACATTTGGCTAGTCAACGGAAATCCTTACACTAAGAATCAAAATCCTCTTGAATATCAGTTTTCATTTGATAGACAGGTAATATGCGTGTGTGCTTTACGGTGTTTCTTCATCTAGCATTGGAGCTTGTTTCTAATTTTGTAAAATTTATTTCCAGGACACGGTTGAGATTTATCTAGTCTTTTTTATCTGCTATTTGGTGCTCTTCCCATTGCAAGTTCATGCGGTACTGCGTCAGAGACACGTTGTACCGAGGCTTTTTATTAGTAGCGTGGCATTGGAGTTGACCGCCGTTCTAGCCAACGTCGTCCACGTTTTGAAATTTGCATTGAATGGTGAAGGACACCCATCCCTTGCTGCATTTGGGGATATTATGGATATTGGAGCAAGGGTAGAAGTTCAAATGGCATTAAAAGAAGATTGGCGTTGGCAAATTGATAAAATTACATTTCTTTTTAGGCCGTTTTCATGTTGATTCTACTCGTATTGGCGAAAGGATGGGCAGTTACAAGAACCGAATTAACAGGCAAACCCTTCATATTTACTATCTGGGCGGTGTATGGTGTTGTGCATATATTGCTTTACGTGTGGAAGGAGGTAAAGAAACTTTTACTACTTTTTCATATTTTTCTTGTAATAAGATGGGGATTTTAAAGGAATTTCTTATCTATTTTCAGACTGAAGTGGATGTTATAGAAGACATTGATGAGTATCAAACATGGCCTGGGTGGTTGATACTTGTTCTTCGAAACCTCATAATGGTTTGGTTTTTGTATGAACTGAAAGATACAATGGACCATGAACATCAACCAAATAAATTGAACTTCTTCCTACACTTCGGTGCTGCGTCGCTGGTGTGGTTCATATATCTACCAATTATTGCTTTAATAGCCCTTCAGATATCCCCACTATGGAGAACGAAATTGCTCTTAGGTAAGTCAATTAATTATGCCGAGTTGACATTAAATATTATAAATACAATATTTTTTCAACATTTTTTCTGTAGGTATAACATACTCGGCGGACTGTTTAGCATTTGCTGTGATGACTCATCTGCTCTGGCCTACTAGAAGTCAGCAATATTTTCTGTTAGCTGCCAAGCTTGATACCTCGTTAACAGATGAGCTTGAAGAATTTAATGAAGCTCCTCATGTTGTGAACTCGTACAGTCGTCGTCCAAATCACCGGTACCCTATCAATTATTCCTTCCGTGACGTGTCTTCCGCAGAAGGTGTTTCCCTTACGCATTCGAATAGTCATCGTAATGGATTCGGAAAGGGTTCCACTGGATCCTATGTGGATGACATAAAAGACAACGTGCCACTTATAATCACCTAAACTCCCTCACCCTTGTCCAATAACTGTTTGGATATCGGTTATGAAACTAGTTATTGTGTATTTGATATTTACGTCCGGTGAATTCCGTCATTTAGATTTTAATCTTAAAGAGGATAATGCCTATTAATTTGTCTCTTTGTAGTTCCTAGTAAGTATAATAGTAACTTCTTGCAATTCCTTGTAAATATCCATATTATTGGCTGACTAACTCATTACATAAATTACCACAACGATTACGACTGAAAATGCCAAACAAAGCTCACTATTACTCGTGTCATAGAACATAGATAAATATATATATATTATTTTATAGGTATGTTATTGCGTGTTTTTTTTGCAGAATTTATGAAATCGATAAAATCCAAGTCCTCCGAACAAGGATATTTGTACTGTACTGAATATGATTAAGATAATCAAATAATCAAGCGGATCACAACTGACTGCGTGATGGTTATGATTTTATGACAGACATGACTGCATATGAGTTGAATACAATTCATAACTAAACAATACTTTTTTGTAACAATAATTAATCTGATATAAACATCACTTTTAAATACGCCCTTCCGTTTCCAAAAATTATGTCATTGGAATTGTAAATACTCCAGTGATTGCATTTTGCATTGGTTGATAAAATATAAATAATATTATATGAAAATGTGATTAAATGTGGAGGCTGGAGCTCTAAGCGAAGTAGAAATATACTATCTGTTGTCTATTGCGTACATTTATAAGTATAAAAACTCAGAATAAATATTAATGAATTGGTCTTACACCGCGCATTGATTTTTTTCGTAAAAGTAAAGAAGTAAGAAAAAGTCTTTATTTGCATTTCATTACATTATTTAGTCAATTATAACATTGACCTTAAAATAGAACGAATAGTTAAGCAGGTTTAACTTTAAATTGGTTGACGCAACCGGATACAAGCTAACTTTAGTCTATATTCTCTATCGATACCTGTAGTTTGTATACGTATTTTACAGCGCAACGTGTTGTTCATAGATAAATTGATAAATAGATTACATTTTACATTTAAGTTTTGGAGTCTCTTATATTATTACTTGTCGATAGGTACATTTATGAGAAAACAGAAGAGATATTATTATTATTATTGTTCAATACAAATCATGTACAAATGCTTTACCATTCCTTCTTCAATAGCTGACATACGTTTGTAAAAGTGTGAAATCAGTCATATCACCTTCCGCTAGTAAAAATACTTGGCCCATCTGTGCAACAATTAGATTGGTTCGAACGACAAAACACGGATTCGATAACGATGACATCAATTTCATTTCGGCAAATATAATATCATAAATACAAACTAGAGAAATAAAACGAATGCATTGGACGTTTTCTAAGTTGGCTACAGACCGAATGTATCGGCGACTCGGCGATTCACCAAAATCAATGGTTCTATAATTTTAAAAGTATTAGCAGCAGCTGTAATCGAACCATCCTGGCTCGACGGATGAACTTTCACCAATTCGAATAATGAAAGGATCCTGATTTGGTTTCCAAGTTGGACCAACACGCTCCTTGATATCCTTTGCCATTTTTACAAAAGCAGTATCTACATTCAACGAGTCTTTTGCAGACGTTTCAATAAACGGGATACGCAACAGCCCAGCAAAATTCTATACATAATATTAGTGGAAATATAAATAAATTATTTAACCTTACATTGAATGGTAGAAGTGTAAAAAGTAGGTGAATTATAAACCTCAGCTCTTTCAGTGGATACGACTTTCTGAGAGGCAAGGTCAGATTTATTGCCAATTAATATCACATTCGCATTTTCGTCTGCATTTCTTTTAATAGTTTCGATCCAGCCTGGGAGTTTTTTGAATGACCTTTCGTCGGTACAATCATAAACAAGAATAATCCCATGTGCTCCTCTGTAGTATTGGGAAGTAATCGTACGAAATTGTTCTTGTCCCGCTGTATCCCACTTTAAAACCAGAATTTATTTAATTTGAAAACTATTTTTTCATTTATAGCTAGAGAGAAGTGTAGTCGTAGTCCCTTCAACTTACGATTTGAAGCTTTACTGTTTTTCCATCTAATTCTATTGTTCTCATTTTCTGAAACACAATAAAAGTCAAAAGTTCATTTGATTAGATATGACTTGACGTTATGAGTATGATATACACTAGGTATATTAATTAGATGCAGGTTACAATTAAAATTATTAAAGCATAAGCAGAGTGAAAGAGAGTGAGGCCGTGAGGAGTTCTAAAATTTATTTTCGTGTAACCTAGAATATCAAGACTTTGCAAAGACGTAACGTAAGTAAGCCACGCGACGTTACCCATCGCGCAAACATATAAAGTATAAATTCCTATTTATGTAAATTAAATACCACTAACGAAACGAAGTAATAATTCAGGAATTTTCTTTTTTCTTTTCCTGTGCTTAATAAGAAGAAGCGAAAAGATTATAAAACTGTTAATAAATATTTAACCCAAAATAGATATGGATAGTATAATTTAGCTTCAGTTTAATCCCAAAGAATTTATTAGAGGAAAGATAGTCAGAGTTTCAGACGTATTATAGAGACAAGTGACTCTATAGGAAGGTTTGCGCTGTATGTAGGTGTAGGGGCTCTACAGTAGGGCATAGACATCAGCAGATATTGAGACCATATAATTAAAGTATATTAAAGTCGCGGTCAGTGGTCCCCATGACCATGTCCCCGACTTCAACTCTCATCAATGCGCCTTCCACTTGATAAAAAGTCACATCTAACAATAGACACGCGAATAGTGCACCAAACCAACGATATCAAATAGCACAACTAGTTGACTTTACAGAGATATGCTAAAAATCAAGAAACCTATAGAAGTCGAGTGAGCGTCATCATTTCTTTACCAAGAGGGTCGTGTCGTTGTGGAATGAGTTGCCGAGTTCAGTCAAAAGTGTAGAAAAATCAAATAGTGTAAATAGTTTCAAAAATAGAGTGGATGAGTACAAGAACTGGGGTCGAAAGAAGCATAATCTACCGTCCTCCTCAATACAAAGTGATTAAAAAATTAAAAATGTGTCCCGGGTGTTCAGGAGATAAACTCTCGTTTCGAACTATTAGTTTGATTCTTACCTACAACCGGCACCTCCTCCGTCTCTCATCTAAAACAGCAGACTATCTCAGACGTTATTATAGAGTCACTTGTCTCTATAATACGTCTGAAACTCTGACTAATTCTTACCCGTGTAGAACTTATTATTATTATTATAGAAAAATCAAAATGTCTCTCTTGGTCTTGAATGCTCAGGCAAGGGGATATCGAGACGGGAACTGGAAAGTAGTCGAGAAATAGGCGTGGGTCATGTATCGTGGGGCCCTGGCCCAAGCATCCGGGAGAAAGCCAAGATGCATACTCCACCGTTGACCGTAACCATTGATTTTAGAACCACTTTTTTATTTGACCTAGTCTCGTGCCCAAACCAAATGCCGTCGATTGTTAGGATAACCCGTGGCGACACGGGTGACTGCCTCATGTAATCTGCCAGTGTAGCTAACGGGAGGCCGATGATAAGGCTTTTCCCTAACTCTCGGCATTTCTCAACTTAAGTGAAACCTTTTCTAGGAGTTACGACTTACACAACCATTGCATCTATTTCAAGACAATTCGAATACTATATACCATAATAATGCACAGCAAATTCGAAAAAGCCAATAAATCGAGGATGGGAACCCAATCATCGCTAATAATATGTATAGTATATATATATGTCTTCCTCTGTTCGACCGCTTCTAATTGCTACCACGCACTACGCACCCACATCCATTTTATGCCTAATTATGAATACCACCAAGATCTCTCAAACATCATTTTTCATTCAAAAGAGGTTGGTTAATTTATGAGTACCGTTCTTGTCATTTTTTTCTTGATTTGTTAGGGATATTATTATTTAACTAGAAGTAAGCCCGGTCGAAAAACCGGGGTCCGAGGAGGGGGCAAGATATAATATCCTAGAAAAATCCTAAAAACAATATGATAAGTGTTAGAATAAAGCTTATAGGATTTTTCTAGGATATTATATCTTGCCCCCTCCTCGGACCCCGGTTTTTCGACCGGGCTTACTTCTAGTTTGTTTAATATTATTTTAAGGATCGTCCATTAATTACTTAATGCAAAAAACGCGATTTTTCAGACCCGCTCCTCCCTCCCGACGCAAAACATGACCGCCTTCAAAGTTAACTCTTATGGAAGCTAACAAAATGTCCGGATCCCCCTCCCTCCCCCTCTTGCACTACCTAATTAACACAGAACTCATAGGGCCTGAGACCATAAGGAACTGTAAGGAACCACAGAACTCTGCCGTCCAAGCCTACCTACCTATGTCTATTCTGTGCCTAATTAATGGAGGGTCCTTTACCCCCATCCATATCAGGAGGTGACCCTAACCCCCAATATTATACATCGGTCAATATCACCTGGCCGTCATATTTTTCGAACGACGTATCATACGTACATATTCTTATTTGCAATTTTGATCCCCCCAATCAGAGAGTTGCCCTGCCCCCCAATATCATACATCGTTGAATAGCCCTTGGCGCGGCGACGGGAAATACAGCCAGCCGACCCGTATGGCCGTAGGCCGTGCACAGTGCAGAGCTGCATGCAGACAGGGACGAAAAGAGAGCGTGGCCTTTAGTTAGGAGCTGGAGAGAAAGAAACCATCACGGAGACGAAAAGAGAGCATGGCTTTAGTGGTGGAGCCGTGGAGCGTTGAGTTTCGGAGAGAAAGAAACCCACCGAACAGTTTACTCACTTCTTTGAGAGGGATGGAAGGAAGCATATATATGAGTGATAGCCTCATATATGGGAAGGAAGGTAATATAAACCCTTCCACCCCTCTCATTCATTGAATATGGAAGAGTCCACTGTGAGCGATCAGTCAAAACATTGGGATATTATTATATGAGATATGTAATACATAATATGACCCAGCCTTTTGGAGTTTAAGCAAAAGCAGAGTTCCATTGTAAGTCAGTATTGGTGTTAGTGTTAGTGAGCTGTTTGCTCGTGCTGCATTGAAATTTTGCAAACGTTGGACGTCCATGTATATTTGAATTTCTCATTTTTGCAGACACTTACGAAGTCCACTATCGTCGTGACGTGCGTTTCCGGAAAGATCGAATCCTAAAGCAAATCCAGGAATATTCATGTATATATTTTGTATAACCGAAATATTTATCATAATATAAATATATGTTTGCACTCCTAACTAATTTAATACATACTAAAGTTGAAAAACGTATCCTTCTAAAAACTTACTGAAAATCTGCTAAGAAGGGATGATTTTCCTACACCTGCTTCTCCGATCAGTGCAAGCTTGAATAAGAAATCACTGAAAAATAAATAATATAGCATCAAAATCATCGTAATTTTTAGTCAATAAATACAGTAACTCCAGGGTCTGCACCCTGAGACTCTATAAGTACTCATGTGTCATATGTGAGTATTATGCAATGTGAGTATACATGTAAAAAATGTGAGTCATGAAAATAGAGAACGACCTGATGTGATGTGAGGGCTGAGGAAGAACCGATTATTGCAAATGTCACATATACAATATTATATGTATAATTTAATACAGTATTATTATATTTTGCTAAAATTTCGGATAAGTTCAAAGTTCAACTATGTCGTAAACAAAGAAGAATGCAAGAAAATAATTTGATATGGACTTCTTTGACTTACTAGCTTCCTCCTGTAAATGAAGTCATCCTGTTTTTCGACCTCGAGTTCAAGGCACAAGGTTGATTGAAGGTGCTTGACCGACTGGCCTTGACAGGGTTGACTCTCGCTCCGGTCCAATTTGTAAGATGAGTAAAAGTTAATACGACTTTGTTTTAATATCGATTTGTATTTCAGTCTAAATTCCTATTAAAGTATAGAGCTCTAGCTGGAGGACAATTAAAACTTGAATCCAGCATACAAACAAGACGATGACATCATAATTTCATAGCGTAGTATGAAATATTGAAATGAGCTTCAATTGAAATGAAATGAATTCACTAATGCCCCAAAGCTTTTATAATTAATGTTAATGAAGTTAGAACATCGTTATGAATTTGTTAGAGTTGATGAATATACGTTAAATATAATAATTACTATATTATTTTATTTGTAAGAATAATGTAAATGTAAGATATAAACCAAGGCGAAGACCATGTCTAGTTCAAAATATTCTTAGATGAATGAATAGAAAATATTTATGAAGAAATTAATGGGTATGAATTAGTATGAAAGAAATGAATTCATAAATCATCAAACCTTATACGTAGATTGAATTACCGACAGAAACAAAAGTCCACAATCTAATAGAATTAATGACAATGACATGCATTTGGTTGGATGCATGCAAAATTTCTCAAAAAATTTTACGGATAAATAGTTAAATTTTGTTGTACAAATATTTTGTACCTCTACATTTGTTAATCAGCTTCAAATGACAAAACCCGGCTTATAGCCGGCTTAAATTACCGACAAAACGGTATATGTATATAGTATGTCGGAATTTAAAATATGAACCTCGTTGTGAAGGTACAACCACAGGTGTAGTAAATACATGTCAGCACTTCAGCATAAAGCAATTTGTATTTCATTGAAATTATGAACGTTTTTTATTTCGAAATGACATCAATTATACAATCAATGAACAATTATTAGCCAGTATTTGGACTACAAAAAAATACATTACAGGAGTTTTAAGTGACCGGTAACTTTATCGATTTCGGAGACTGGAGCTGGTCCAATTCCCAATACAGTGCATGTATTCGGTGCAACCTTGAAAAAGATTTAAAAATTAAAAAACACGTAAATTTACACAAACAGATTTTTTTATAGAGATATAATTCAAAATATATAGTTTGCCCTATAGTTTGTACGCTAAGAATTTACCTGCGTATGACCCGCATCCCTGACAATGGCTGTGACGAGCTTGAGTTCTCTAGCCTTTTTTTCTAAAGCCCGAAGACATAGCTCATCTCCATCCGCTTTGAGGCACACTTTTGCCGTTCCGGTGGCTTCCCACAGGTCCAAGTTTTCGGGATCCATTACCATCGCTTTTTGGTAACACATAACTGCAGCATGACAGCATTGAGCAGCGATCTTACCCTTCCCCATTTGTAAATCCGTTCGTACAACCAAGATCATTTTATGATTTCGACCTAATCCTTTGGCTCGTAATGCCGTTAGTTTGGCGGCTCGTTGGAAGGTATCGATACTGACTCCCCCAGAACTAGATGTTCGAATAAATAAAGTTCGCAACAGGGCTCCGCTTATCACTCCCACTCCAAATAGCACCGCTGAACCGAGTCCAAGTATATACCACGGCTTATCTTCCATTTTCCAAATTTTCTTAATTGTCACTCTGAATCGAAATGCAAAGCGAACTCGTGCCAGATATTCTTGTTGTTGTAATACCTCAGTGTTATCAACTGCTAAACGTTTTTGAAAGTAAGCGTCTTCAGTTTTCCAGGGTCCTGTTTGTCTAGTAGAACTATATAGTAGAAGTACTTTGTATGGTTTTGTTTAAGTTTTCAGAAAAGCTAAGAGGTCGCTGCCGAATTTTTCTTATGGGTTTCCATGCAAGATCGAAAATCAGCGACTTGTTGTTGACACTGTCGCCAGTCCTTCGACTCAGCTATGCACTCCTAGAACAAATACAAAATAACATTAAACAAACTCATTAATATTTTGTAATTCTATAAATTTTCGGCATCGGCACCCCTCGTCATCACAGGCAACAGCATATATTAGACATGGCAGGTTTCTCCGATCTCTAGTATATGAAGCAACAGGCACTCGGCAAGCAAGATGAAGGGTACAAGGGGAAATTAGGCGAATTGTTGTGTGCAGGTTTGCTGTCTGTGGTGAGGCCGGTCACCGGTAAGGGCAAAGGGTGAGGTCGTGACTCGTCACTCGTGAGGTAAGGACTACTGACTGAGACCCGAGACTGAGGAGGTTTTTTAAACTTGCCTGAACCGAATAATGTTTTTCAAGGCACCCAGTTTTCTTCAGCATCCGTTCAACAGGATCGTCGTCTTCTTCATCTGCAGTATTGATGTTCTTGTCTAAATCAGACGTTGTAGTCTCAGCAGCCATAAAAAAGTATGAAAGAATGAAAGAATCGAAAAATTAAATCCAGCCCAGCCTCCGCAAGTAGCAGTATTCAAGATCAGTGTCAGTACGGATACAAACAAAGACGAATTTGAGACAATCGATCCAGGACACCAACAATGTGCAATGAACAAGGACACCGGAATTCCAGGATTCAGCTGAATTCAGCAACAATCACTACTCTGTCTGTCTGTCTGTAAACTCTAAATCGTCCAAAAGAAAAATGAGATGAGAAAAATGAAAAGTCCAAAATTAACTTTAAAAAAACTACATCCACATTCGCCCGGTAATCCTCCGAATTGGTTGAATCTCTCTCTCCTATTGATTCTTGATTGACAATTTCATGGGGTCCTCCTGGGAATTAATTTTGCTTTTTAGTTTCTCTTAGCACAGTTAGCACGAGACAGGCCTCCGGGTTTTACTTTACATGTTAAATCCGCGCCTTCGGTCTCTCAATGCCCTTTTGCCTTTGCGCTTGGAGCATGCATTCGATTTTCGACTTATTCGTATCGTTAATTATTATTATTAGTGAATAAAGTTCATATGAATTGAGGATTATATAGTAGAGCGTAGTCCTAAAAAACAAACAAAACCATTCATAGTTCATATTTATCTTCAGTACCTTATCTCACCTCTTGTAATAATTTACACAGAGACACATCGAGATGACATTCATGGGGAATCGGATTAGGTCTCTTGTGTTTGTTTTATGAAAGTATGAATGCATATGAAAATTATTTCATGCTATTCATAAAAACTACAGTGTACAGTGTATAAAAGCCCGAGTCAGGATGCTTCAATTTGTCTGTATTTTAAACCTATTCCCTTGGAAACACTACTTTGCATGACCCCCACGGGCCAACCGATCGACCGATTTATTCCACCTTCGAACTTAGCCTTCGCATTTGCAAAATACACAAGTGTCCCAAATTTCAAGTCGATCGGTCCAGCCGTTTGGCCGCTAGCGTGTCACGGACGGACGGACGGACAGCATGATTCCATAAGCCCTGACTCGGGCTAAAAATGGAGAGGACAAAGAGGACTCAAATGCAAGTCAATATCCAAATTAAATGCAAGGTTCTAAATAGCTCATGGATTATCTGAGATTTCGTAAAGACCTCAGCCATCTAGAATCCTCTAGAAATATTGATCATAGGTATATGCTAAAATAGACGATAAGCTTGTTTCAATGTTTAATTAATAACGGTTCGTTTATAAATCCAATATAATCCTTAGTACGCTTAAATCATATTAGGTATGTGTAACTACCGTATGCACTTTTAATTACTATTTATAATACCTACGCTTATGCACAAATTACATTGTTCCAATCCACATCAACATAAGATATTTTGTTTGCTAATTAATATATCTATAATATATTATATTTATCCTACACGAGCTGACATTATGTGAAGTTCTTGTAATCTACAGCTACATAACGATACATTATTAGGTACATTATAAATTATTTTCAGATATACAAACTTTAATCGATTGCGACCTTAGACACGCCCACTTATCAGTTTCACTGGAATAGTAATATAAACGAGACTGGCAAACAAATCACCATTTTACATCATTAATTTAATTCACAAACTTGCACCTGACAATCTGATCATTTTTTAATAATAACGCGCTACATGTGTCCTTTTAGTGGTTAAAAGTGATATTTAGAATATAGAAAAAAGCTGTCATGACATTCTAGGTATGATACATTTTGTGGAAAGTGTGTATAGCTAGTCGTCTGTTAACGGCAGAGCAAACTATTGCATATTTGCACTCACACGAGCAGGGGGCAATATTTAATAGTAAAGTCTAGAATTTTAAGTGGAAAGAACGGGTTTATGTAAAATATACCAAGGATTTAGATATACGCTACAAAACTTTACAAAAGCTTGAAAAGGTCGTGGCGAATTGTAGGCAAACAAATTGACGTCTAACGGATTGGACTTGAATGAATATTGGCAATTATTTCTTAGCAGCATCCTGATTTTTGAGGCTCAATAGGCCGTCCTTGGTCGATCTTTACTTTTCCAGTAGCATCAGTGTCGCTATATTGCGGGCCAACTCGTGCTTTGATCTCGGAAGCCATGGTCATAAATGCCTGCTCCACGTTTGTTGCATTTTTCGCCGAGGTTTCCAAAAAGGGGATTCCTAAGCTGTCTGCAAATTCCTGGCAAATACAAAACAAAAAAGATTGCATATTGTACTATAACAAACATGTTATTTTGCTTATTTACAAAGTCAAAGTAATACACACCTTTGCAGTCTGATAATTGACGACTTTCTTAGATGTCAGGTCACATTTATTACCAACGAGCAACTTGTTCACATTTTCGCAAGCATATCGATCAATTTCTTCCAACCACTGTTTCACATTGTTGAAGGATTCTAGATCCGTACAATCATAAACTACAATGATCCCATGGGCACCCCTGTAGTAACTTGATGTAATCGTTCGGAATCTTTCTTGCCCTGCGGTATCCCACTGCAACCAAAAACATCAACAAAGTTAAGTTTAAAGTTAAGCTGTTTCGTTAAGTAGCATTCTCAGTAAACGTTGAAATTCATGTAAAACATATTTATTTAGTTAATTCATCAATTAGCCAAGCGATGTTTGCAGAATTTACTTACGATTTGAAGCTTGATAGTTTTTCCATCTAGCTCAATTGTTCGTATTTTCTGTAATTAATTAAACCACCAAATATGATTTTCATAACCGGGCGTCAGAAATTACCAATGAAAATGTACAGTAGGTAATATGTCGATCACTTACAAAGTCTACACCTATAGTGCTGATATAACTGTCTGTATACGTATCGTCCTAAATCCCACAAACATAAAATATTATACATTATACTTGGTTATAAATATTTATAAATAATTAGTTGGTTTATCTTACTGAAAATCTGAGGAGAAGACAGGACTTTCCGACACCAGAGTCTCCGATCAGCAGAAGTTTGAACAAGTAATCACTATAAAATAAAAATATTAATGGCTTAGAATTAAATTTAAATAGGTACATGCAACATGATCGCCCTATGATGTGCTATGACCTCAATACCGGCACACTATACTAATTAAACACCAAGCAGTAAAATTACTTTAAAATTATTTTTTATGTAAAAATTAGGAAGGAAATAAATATTTTCAATAGTACGTAAGTCATTAAACATTAATATATTACCAGGGATTTTCCCTGAAAACAATTTTGTCCATGATTACATTAAACCCAAAGTTCACATAAGATTTGAATTATCTTGAAATAAATTAGAATGCAGCTGTCACAGTATTACTTTACTGCGCTAGATCAGCAAGCAATTAGTGAGTTTGTCTCTGGAATTACAATTTCGAATTTGCAATATGTTGGCTGTATGTTGTATATGTTGTGTTGTAGGTACGTTACTGACATTTACTGGACTAAACAAAACAACTGTCGTCCTACTTTTAAAATTATTGATTCATCCACAAATAATTAGATTAGAACAATAAGAACATAGCTAAATCAGAACCGTTTTCAGTTCACGCGTTTAACTTATACATACTTAAATTGTTAGTGCGTTTTAAATTTGTAGACATGACGGTTCTTATCTTTTTATCATCTAATATTTAAATGTGTAATGCCATTAATTGTTAATAATTTGGGCGGAGCGGAGTAGAACTATTGGAAGGAACTGTTAGAGCATGTATTCAGATAAAGACCCAATGTTTAATGTTAAATGCTAACGTTAAGTAAAGATCCAAGATCAAAGTCCATCGATTTATTAGTACTGTTTATCGTTGATTGTGCAAGTCTGTTACTGTGTGTGTACTGTATAGTGCATGCTATATAATATTGAATATATATACAAGAGGCAAAACGTATCAACGCATATCTACAATGAATGTGCAAACTGCATGCAATGTATGTAAAATAATATAATTAAAATCGTTTTGACGATTGATATTGTGAACTGTATATGATAAAGTACAATCAATGTTGAATATGTACAACAATTCATATTCAATATTGTTGATTGTAAATACAATTAAATGTATGTATGATACAGTACAGTTCCAGTTCACAGTTGCATCTTTGTACGTTTGTAGTTGAATGTTGAATGTACGTAGTACATAGTACAATCTGTGCAATGACGTATGCAGGACACAATATTATCAAATACAGAAAATTGGGTATATATGCAATACCAAATCACAAATACAAAATACACAATTGACATGCAGACAATTAATGCACAATACGATACACAATACACCCCTGCACCTGATATGGCCCAAATATGAAATACAAAATAAAATGCATAATACACATTCACCAAAAAAATACTAAATCATTAAAATTAAAATTAAATATGAAATGCAAAATGCAACATCAAACATAAATGTTGAAAAGACAGAGCACAATGAAAATGAATGAGGAAGAAACCAAGAAACCCTTCACTTTTTTAAGATGTAGGACTTTTTTGACTTACTAATCGGCGTTCATTGTTGCCATTCCAGTCGGATAAGGACGATTCTGTAATTCTAATTGTAGCTTCCGCTCCAGAAAGGGTTCAACTTCCTTCAAAATTAAATTAATTCAAGTCCTAAAAAGTAAATCAGGAACGGATTTTGGATTTCAGTTATTTCCTCCTGCCTGATGATTTCCCTTTTTTATGATGATGGATGATGGAATAGAAGAGGAGGACGTAGGAAAAGAGGATCGTATTCGTATCGTATCCTAATAATTATTTTCTGATTACGAATTAGTTAGTACGATGAGAAGTAAAGGAAGGAGGAGGATGACGAATGAGATATTGAAAAATTGGCCTTTGGCTGGCTCATCGTCAGCAGATGTTCTGACGTGGAATATCAAGCAGAATTACACTATAACTCTGGCCTCCTCCAACTCTAACAATATTATTCCTTCTTTGCTGACAAAAAAAATCACTCTGATTATTCACCAGACTACTCCCACCGATATTCACTTCCTCTCCGTCTAGATGGCTCGCACATCATTTATATTTATCCTTAACTAGCTCCAATCCAACGTCTACAAGCTACAACTAGACGCTCTGTCATTTTCGCATGCGTTTAATTATTAATTGCAACCTAATTAACAACAGAAACATAATGAAATTCCGTCCCAGTTTGTTAAAGCAGAAACAAAGAAGAGTTGAAAAAAATCACGGGCTATTGTATTGAAGTAAGAATCATTTTTATGAAATTTTGCGAAGAAGAGCCAATTTGATGAAGGTTCTTGAAACTGAACGTTTGTAAACGTTCAAAAGGTGGAAAATGAGATGATTGGGGTTTTTTAATGAAAAAAATACTGATTATTGGTTTTAAGAAATGAAAAACTGTCAATCCTCTGGTTTTATTGCTCAGAACATCCCAATATTTGACCCAATTACTTTGTTTAATTGCAATTTATTAAATCAATATAAATCCGTTTATCACTCAAAATTATATGACATCAACCCTCTCTGAACCTTTGTTATATCAATCACACACAGAAAAATAGAGTCTTTACTAATTTCTTTAGACTTCAGATTATGATATACTCTCCAATGAATTACAACTTTCCGGGAAAGTTTCTGCTTCCTTTTTTTAGTGAATGAATAAAAATTCTGAGACGCGACGCACTTAATGAAGCAAATTCACAACCAGTAGATTTAAGGTGACTCTGACTTACGAAAAGTGTAACTATAATTACCGTAACACACTTATAAGCCCAAATAACAGGCCCCCAAATGATATAAAACATAAATAATATATGCAACAATAAATCATTGTATTTTTATTGCACGAAAAGTTTTTATTTTCACGAGAAGGAGCTGGAATTTTACGGAAAAAGTTCAGAACCCAAAGTTAGTTCTGCCAAAAACATTTCCGCTTCATTTGGGTGTTCATTTATGACCTTTGACAACAAATCCAACATTTTAGACTTCCGGCGTTCCTCTCGTAGGCACGAAGAAATGTTGCTGTTGGAAATGAACGATTTGATATAATCCATGTTTTGGCATAGTGGTATGTGGTTTATCGATAAGCGACACATGTCCAAAATCCGCATGTCCCTGTCCCAACGAATGCCTGTAAGGAGAGTCACGAGGCCAGAGTCGCAGTTGAAAGCGACCATGGCCATCGAATGGAAACTTCTCTAGCTTATTTCTGTACTCGATATTCTATTAAATCCATCCTACTACACACACACCCGAATACCAGAAAGCCAGTTTTCAGTGTTTTTCAATGGTGTAGCCTACCCATCAGATTTGATCCGATCGTTTATCAAGTCCCTCCGAAAAGATCAATAACAAAGTTGACCATTGTAATTGTGTTTTGGAGTAATAGAAAGGCCAACGTAATGACCAAAACACACGCACCGTTCCCATCAGATGCTCAACTTTTATTTCACGGGTCAAAGCTTCTTCGGTGAAAGTCAGGTCCCATGCCGGAGTCAGTTACAGCTATATGTATATTGTTCAAAACAACTTTCTCCAATTTCTACATTGAATACAGGCCGAGTCTATCTATAGAAGAAAGCGGCTAGGTTTCTATATAAAAGTACCTATATATAATAATGTAAGTTGATAGGTAAAAATCCTGTATTCAATTTACCCACGAAAAGGTAACATCTACAAAGCCTCAAGGAAACTTTTACTTCTCAAGATCCATTCAATAAAATTCAATAAAAGCCTTCAGAAGTAAAAATGAAAAATATGCATTTCGCACAAAATCATAAACTATATCCTCTGAGACGGAGAGGGAACCGAATTGAAAAATTGTATTAAAGGAACTTAAATCATGAAAAATATTCCGAATAAAAAGTTTCACGACTTTTTTTGCAACGATGGCCAAGCCAAGGGCTCATGGCGTCAGGGACTCTAGATTCAAGAAGTAAAAAAAAAAGTGTCTCGAATCTAGGTGAACATGTATGGAAACGTATATTACGGCCCATCCACTTTTGTGAGTGTTGGTAATGTATACTTCCAAACTATTATATCTTACTTCCGAGTTGAGGAGAAGGACTGTAGAGGAATATAAATCCTCGTATTACAATTCCCACTTTTTCCAGTGGACTTTTGATTTTTTCAATCCAAATCCCTATTCCTAATATCATATTTAAGGACTTACAGAACATAGCCTCTATATTTCCTAGTAGATTCATTTTAATGCCTTTTTCAACATCAACCCATTTTAATACCTTTGGAAATCCGGACTTTGAATTCGGGAGCAAAAAATCTAACACGCTTCGGTGTCGAAGGACACTTCCAGGAGCCTGGTCGTATTTTATGCAGGAAACTCAGCGAAACCTGTTCGCCGGCTCCGACTCGATGAGTCCAAGCTGTCCATTCCATAACTCTTTTGGCCAAATCCTGTCCAGGTTATTGACTTACTCTTTGTTGGCGACTATCTTTTTGCAACCGTTAGCGGGTTGGGTCCCAAAAGGACGGGTGGTATATGATTATGCAGTTAACGCGTAGGAGGATGAAGTAAAAGCGGGGAAGACTGAAGGGCTACTTGTCCACAGGTCATGTTCCTGGCATGTGGGCTTTCTCCGAGAGAAAGGAGTAGCATTTTGTAGAGGAGAGTCTTTTATAGAGCCCTTTTAGCTTCCTTTTCCTCGCCTCTCTTCTTTATATTTCCTTCCGGACTGACGGGGTTTTGTTGGTTTTTACTGTCATTATTCATTTTACTTCCCGTCAAGTCCTTCCTGAAACTTCCCTGTTTATTTACAACGTCAAGCATAACTCCCTCTCGACGTCTCCACTGTCCTGCCTCTTCGGAGAGGGCTGGTAGATTGAAGGAGACACTCCCGTCTGTTTTCCTGCCAACTTGTTTCACAAATCTCTGTAATTAGCTAAACGCATTACATTTAATGGGAATCCGGAACTTTTTGGGCAGAGGAGAGAAGAGTCTTCTTGGAATGGTTAAGAGAAAGACGGCGGAAATGGTTGAGAGGGGAGACTGCTGTTAAGGGAAGATGGGGAGGGTCATCGGGCTTGATTGGTGTGGATGTGAGAGGAAGTTCGACTTCCGTGTGCGTAGTTCCATGATGTTTGTGGAATTATCGGAGGATACTAATTACCTAACTAACAACTAGGTAGTTGTAACGGGCTGAATGGGTGCTTTCACATTAATGAATCGGGTTTTGTTTTTTGGGTTTGGGTTTCCGGAGAAGTTGCTTGATAGACTTTGTATCATTCGTTCTTCCGTATTCGACGTTGTTTGTGTAACTGGTCTAAATATAAATGCTTTGTTTACGTCGGCCGATGAGATGAGTGGTTTATAGGCCAGGACCGGGAATAGCGGGGTGGTAGTGGTAGCTGAAATATTTAGTTTAACGTGATAAAGTTGGACGTTAGAGGTGATTTTAGAGAGCTTAAATAGAGAACGGTTTGCAAAAACGCACAATTATGTTTAGGTTATTTAATTAGATGATTTCGGAAATTGCGTTCCCTTCCAAATAGAAGCCTGGAAACGGGTGGGGTTCTACTTAGGTGCATCTATTTCGGCAATTTCGGCAAATGACATTATATTTCTAAAGAAAGCTAAATTCGTTGAAACCGAAAACAGTTAAATGAATTCTTGTTTGAAATTCAAGCTACATTTTAATTCCGCCTACATATGTATGCGGTTCAAAATCTAAATGCATAATTGAACACAAATATGTGAAACATTCCAGACAGTGCATATGTGAGTACAAAATTAACAACCGAGAGTATTTTATGGCTTTGACAATAGACTTTAGAACAGCGTGGTTCAAAAGAGATTCCACAATCTAGCGAAGTAAACTCAAGTATAGTTGCTATCATTAGTTGTTGGTTTTTCGAACTCCTACGTTCGTACTTGACTAATCCAACACCACAACTATTTCATTTTCATGTATATAATGATGAAAGGAAAGCCGTAAATTCCGAAAAACACTTAGTAAAATATGCATTAAAGTGAATGTTGACTGGGGAAAGCTATTCCATCGCAATTTATGAGCCAGCAATATTGTGACTTCCAAATTATCTATCAAAATTATGACTCTCAATATTCTTATCCCCTATATGGATTCCTGAACTCCGGCACACTCTATTTGAATCCCATTGTGAAAATTGGTTTGCTCATAAAGCAAATTGTTGTTCATTACAACTTATTGTGTGTTAGACTGGCTACAATATTTTACCTAAAGCCAGGAAATTTCTAAGTGAACACGTACAATGTGAATTCAAAAGACAGGAAACATAAAATAATATTTCAATGGCTATTCACCACGAGAGAAAGGTGAAAGTCCACCACTAACAACTAAAGGCTAAGGCAACGTTCACTCTCTGCCCTTGAGTCAGGCGTATCCTCTTCGACGAGTTACACAGCCTAATTAAGGTGTTGGTTCTGTAAAATACTTGTTATTCTCCATCGACGCTCTTAATGAAAGGAAGGAGAAAATACAAGTAAAAGGTACCTATAAGTCATGTTCGGGAATTCGACAAACTTTTCCGCCCCGAGCTATAGATTCAATTAGTTTTCATTCATTTACTAGAACAATGTCACGAAAACCAAACAATAGACGAGTGAGTGGATATGAACCATGCTCGGGTTGCCTGTATATATTTGTGTTAGAGTCCTTTTGAACTCCTACACGTATAATGTGTAATTATCCAAGACACCGAAAAAGACAGACAGCAATCTGACACGTCTGTAATTACCTTACTGTCTTGTACAAAACTCTACGAGCATGCAACCGGAAGCTGTAGTTTTCTAGCTTAGCTATAGCTATAGCTCATGTTTGAAGGAAGGGACTGCGTAAAAAATATATATTTATATTTTAAATGCACATTGTACCAAACAAAGTTAATGCACTCTCATATTTCAGGTGCCACCACCACCTTTCCACCAGCGATATTAAGAGTGACAGTGACAACCTAGACAAATAATCATTTGAAGGAAGACAGTTTGACATATATTTATATAGGGTTAAACTATAAAGCTTTTGGACTAAGTTTGATATGATATTTTCCATTTACCTATCGTATTTATCCTTTATTTATCCGTCTGAAAAGATGTGAAAAAATACGAGTGTTCATTGACTATTATATTATATTATTTTTTTTGCAACCCAGCCACTCTTGAATGCCAACGAAAAGTTTGTATTGCTAGCTATAGGCTTTTATTTTATGCTAATTCGAATTTACCTATGTCGGTGGCGAATAAATCATTTTAACCTACTGATGCTGCTGATGTAACGATTTCTCGAATGTTTAGCCATTTAAAGAATTCAATAATTTCAAATCTTTTTTGAGAGAATAATAAACGTCCAAGTAAATTAAATCAAGCCAAAAATACTTGAATTGCAAAGCAGGCATAATGGTATATGTGATTTTAATGGTACGAACATGAACGACCTTAAATTAGAAGCAACAGCTTGGACTAGGAGATTAATTTTCATTAACAAAGCAAGGAAGTTAAATATTTAGTTTTTAGGCCTTGCCAAAAGTAAATATCAGTAACTTGATGATTGTAAAAATGCTTGACTTTCCCAAGGATAAAGGAGTAGGATACAGATACAGACGGGTGTAAATTAAAAGACATGATTTATTTCTTCTAACCCTATACTACATACTTCGCAACTGTATTATTTTGATGAACAATTTTATTTATTGAAAGCGTCAATTGCAAATAATAACTTCAATTTTTAAACACATCTTCTAATTTGATTTTTAGAGATGTTTCAATATTAAATTATTAATTAACAGCTGAAAAACAACATTTAGCAACAGTAGCGGCATATGTAACCGAAATTTGGAAATGTTCATTAAATCACGTATACTTAAGCTTACAGCATTATTCAAGGAAACTTGGGTTCAACGTTAGGAAACTTGGAATTAAAATGGTATCCTAAGTTTCAAGACATGACATGTGTTGTATATCATAGGTCATTACAATCCTCTTAAATCATTCCAGAAAAGTTTTTGTAAAAAAAACTCCTTGTACACAAAAAGCCCTAAAATATTCGTTCACAAAGTATTAGAATCGTAAAATCGTAAAGCATAAACATATGTAAAATAATTATCCTAGAATAAATCCCCGTCATCTATGAATGCATTCCTGTTCTCCGGATTTGCATACAATTTTTCCAAATTGTCTTTTTGGTGACAACTTAAGTTGGAAAAGTTGACAGAAGTAGGCCAAAAGTCTACGAATCTCTTGCTCTTATTCTTGTTCTTGGAGAACTACTTGGGTACAAGCGTTGTCCTGTGTGCAGATAAATCATTCATATTGTATAGCCGTGTGGGAAATGGAAAAACAACTTTCTGCATGGTCGTATCGTATTAAAGCATAGCTTTTTTAAAACATTCATTTTTATCTATATTTTTTCTCTTACACGCTCAGTTCATGCAATGCATATGAGTAAATTATAACATGCATATACAAATTGAATTGCTAATTGATTCGGGTGAGGTAATCGATTTCTAGCTACACTATATTATTGGATTAGAGAAAAAATAAAACTAGTCATCATAAACTAATACATGCAAGTAGCAGCAATCAATTGTGTTAGGATTAGTGTGATTTACAAAATATCCCGTAAGTAAATATCGATAGTATAGATTGGATTAGAAGTTATTAAAAAAATCAAAATTTTCTTACTTATAATCTTAAGCAGTCTATTCCCTATTATAAAATACTGAATATGTCATCAAAGAACCATACAATAAGTAAGTGGTGATTCAAAACTTTTTCTGAACTAAGAGCCCAAGGCTAAATCCATAGTTGACTAACACAGCAAGTAAGGCAGAAAATGATTAAGAGCTCTGCTGCCTCATTGCCATCCGCTAATCGTCCATTCTAGCTCAGCAGTGTAATTTACATCCCTAATTTTAAGGCGGACGCCAAGTAACATCATCAGTGCATACATAATTCAAAAACTATTTACGAATTCTCTTAAGCGCAATGCAATAAAACGATGCAAGGGCATTCTTCAAGAGGCTTTAAAGCTAAACAAAACTTTACTAATTTCTTCGGGGTGAAAAAACTGGCAGAGGGATTAATGAGGGCAAGAAAGAAAAGGTGAAGTAAGATTAGGATAATTAGGATGAGCAGATGAAATAGAAGCCTCGCTTATTTATGTTTACCTGTTTTCCAGTCGGGTCTCATCAGTTGCCAGAAAAATTAAGAGCCTCTGGGAATACTTAACTAAAGCCTAGTAATGGCCAAGCCTATTTGAAGGGATGAACAGAGGGCTCAAAAGAATATTTTTAGTCACTTATCTCCTCTAAGGATCATGCTTAATCTGCTCGAGTATTTTCGGCCTTCTACGTATTCATCTCTAGGAACAGGCAAGAAAAACTGAGGAATTTGTTCTGGAAAAAAGGAAAGGGAATATCGGAAGGAGCAGAGAAAGTTATAAATCCAAGAAGATCTTTCCGGAGAGCTTCTCTTATGAAATATAAACCATCCTTCCTTTCACATTTACTTCAATTCATCCTTGTGGGGATTGATAGATAAATGAATTGAAAAATAAAGATATAATGTGAGATGAGTTATGGATTTCTAATGCAGTTTTTTATATTTATACTCTTTTCGGATTCCAAATTGATTTACCGCAGTAGTAAGATATCCAACGAACATATAGCTAGTCTTCAGCAGAACCTTATTAATCTAGTTGAGTGGCATGGCTTAGAATTCTAAGCCGGTCCGGTTGTGCTGAATTACTATAATTAGATTTCAATATAAATTCGAGCACGGATTGAGTCGAGATGGAATCTGAGAGTTTAGTCTTACGAAATTGATTTTTGAGTCTATATACACACAGTAGGTTTCGCGATCTTGGAGATGACTATCCGGTTGACCTGATTCTGTGATTTCTTTCTAGTTCTACAATGCTCAATAAGTCAAAACCGAATCATTGACTAACATTAGCGGAGCATATAGCAAATCACTCGACTGGAGTTGAGGAGTTGAACATTGCAGATCAATTGGGGGGATTTGACAAAGATTGATTGACCTCAGCCGTAATTCTAGAAATGAGAATGTGCTTCATTCCATTTTTCACCAGTTGCAGATCATCTTGAAGAAATAAATAATGTATTTGTGTATAATTAGCCTGTCAGTTCTACCAGTATTTTCTAATTCCGCTATGTCATTCATCTTTCCAAGACAGGCTTTTTGGCTCTACAGTTTCCGATGAGATTATTTAATATTTCTTGAATGGTTTCTATATTGAATTTAAACATTTCAATTTTTATTCTGACTCAGCCAGTGGCATTATCAAGGCTTGCAGAAATTAAACTTAAAATATGCTGCTAATTATGTTGCATTTGCAATTTGCTTTGAAATATTTTTAAGAAATTTTGTATGAAGATTTTCACCGATTTGACATGACTTTTAACCCCCTAGTAGGATATATTAATATATCTTTGAATGTGTACAATTTTACAATGTTTGATAATTTTGTTCTGGAACTTCCCAGTCACTAATCCCTCCTGAGTAGTAAAAGCCCAGTCGGGAGAGGAAATTTTTATTGCACATTTGCCTATAAAATTTCTAAATACTTCCGCAAGTAAAAGCTTTCACCTCCAATCCTCAATTTCGTGGAAGCACTTCCTTCATCTTGTTTCCATTAGTAATTTGGTACCGTCATAGACCGGTACAATATAGTTATGCAATTCTTAAGAACAGTATTGGTGTCCCATTTTTTTTCGAATGCGATTTCCTCATTTTTTTCAGGTGAAATTATGCAATCCTTCCATCATGTATCCTTCCTCTCTAAAGGGAATTACGACTCTACAGAGGTAAGAAGAAAAACTATAAAAGATCCATTAGATACTAAAGGGACTCTTCCGGTAATCCACAAAGGTACATCTCACTGTCTAAGGTGTCTTATTGCATTCTAGTAAGCTCTTTACTTTCTTCGGCATCCTTCAGCCCAACCCTACACGTCCTACACACTTCCGATACGAGTTGTGCGGTTCCTTGAGTGAGCTTTGCAAAAATTCACACGATGTGGCTCACTTATAGACTTTTATTACACATAAATGCCGCACGGCATGTAACCCAAGCTGAAAAAGTAGTAAAAATCCACAAATGTGCTTTCGGAACATTAGTATTACGTTGAGGGGAAACTCTATTTTCCGTCTTACTTATGGAAAGAAAAAACCGTTTTCTTGCTTCATAACGAGTGGGAGTGAAAGCTTTAGTATTAGTATTACATACACGGAAAGCTCATTCCGTAACCCACACTGTATTTGATTATTTGGTAGGAAATCTAACAAGGTTAAGTCTGACAACCAAGTCAGAAGAAAGCTACAGCCTTCTTCGCTGTTGAAATGGAGCCTGAAATTTGGGAATTTTATTTCCAAAAAAAGAAGGAGAGACAACAGAACAGATGGAAATATTCGAAGTAAGGAAAGTAAGAGGAGAGAGATGCACAAATAATTTAAGCAGATATTATTTATAAGCTATGTATGGTTCCTAAACCCAGCTTATGCATATAAATATATGAATGTAATAGTATTATTATGTCTCGTCGTATTCCCTACAAAAAAGTCACATAAATGGCACCATGAAGCCTGGCACGGACTGTCCTAGCCTGGCAGAACTTTTGGAGACGAATATTGAGTTTACCCTCGAGTGTTTTATCCGAAATGTGAGTAATATAGTGCAGTAATATTATGTGGAAAGGGAAAGCAGAAATAGGAGAAGTAAGAGTATCACTCCTAAGAACTCCTAAATTCTCATAATGTAATATTTGCATCTCTCTCCTGTTCTTGTTCTTCTGGATGCTTCAGCTACGCTCTGAATAATGTCCCATGTTCCATCAGTTGACCTGGCCCTTTCCTCTCGCTTTCTCTACATGTTCGAATTTCGGGAGCGAATACTATCCCTTTCCTCGTCGTTCATATAATATATCCGGTAAGGGGTTATCATGAAGTAGTAAGAGACGCTAAAAGCTGCCAGAGCTCTGCACTATAATATCTAATAAGCGAATGGATAGGACGCTGAAAAATATCGTGGAAACGGGGTTACAGTATTAGAGAAAGTTGAAGAAGGTACTACAGGGACGGCTTTGAGTTGTCAGTTCAAATATGAAATTGGCTTCCTCCTTTTCAGGGACTTATAAAGAATACTTATTATTTCCCTAGAACCCGGTCCTTATTTCTCGGATATCCCGGAATGGCGACAGGCGGGTAGTAGCCGGGGTAGTTTATACATGCTCTTCTCGGTCATATACGGCTCTGCCATTCTGCACCCGTATTATTCGCATTGTATTCAACTGCTTGTGTACTTTATATTCGGTCGTAACAGTACTGTAGAGTTAGGCTGGTCTGAGGAAATATTAAATGACAGGTTCATATTTGGCTAACTTCATAAAACCCGTCTTCCTCTCAGGAGGTTCAATTTCACTCTGTTTCTAGACATCGCGTCCTAGTCGGATAACGGTGTTTTCCACAGTTCTGAACCGATCGTAAAGAGTTTTTTCCCCTTTGAATATATGGGTGCATTTTATATAGGAACAGAAGGAAGATACGATAGGGAACATCCAAAATACTTTCACCTTTTGTCCTCTCTATCTTCCTCTCTCCGAATATCTACAATCTAGAGGAGTTCAAAGGGACTTTCTCCCTGAATTTATTCCCGTCCTTCCATCGTGAAGGAGAAGGCACATATGCTGAGCATTTGTATGGAATATAGGTAACTGTGTATGAAAATATAATACTCCGATCGAGAAGGACAAAGGTAAATATCGAAAAGATGAAAAGGAGAGAGAGGACTGCTGCATCTCCTGTTTACGTATTCTTGGTGCATTGCAGGCGTTTCTTTGAAGAAATACGAGAACGGGATCATCAAGTAGTAGTAGTAGTAGTTGTAGTAATGGTGGTAGTAGAGCTATATGCCAGTGGCTCTATAAATATCCATGTAGGAGTAGGACGAATCTGTACGCAGATTATGTGCTTGTATTTGACGATGTATTATACGACGAGATCTTCTTCTTATAGAATCTTGGAGAAAGCTTGAAACTGCTTTGCATTAAATTGACATGGAGTTAAACACCTTCATCTGATTTGGAAATGATGGCAATTTCAAGATTGGGATCCGTATCTGCATGTACTGTCTTGGAATGATGAATCAGTTTAGGAAATCCCTCTGGGAGACGCAGACAAATTGTTCTGTACACTGCAAGACAGACATCTATTTTGTATTGTTAGCCGGCTTGTTTGGTCCTTCTTGCTTAAATAAAAGTGGGACTTCAGAGTCAGGATTGGTTTAGCATGCTTGAGGGATCAACGGGATTTGTTCAATCAGGATCTTTACTAGTCCACTGTGTTGTTAACTGGGATGGATAAGCTCTACGCTTTTTCGGCATTAATCTCCTATTCATAGATGTTTGTGACAGGTAGAAGCATACTTTATCTGACGCTTGATTGAATTCTAATTAACCAATGGTTCTTCAATTCTGAATATTGAATATGTCGTAATGGAATATGCGCAAATATATGCATCATTTGTCCTTCATTTAACCTCGTCACATGTGTGGATATGCACTTAATTTAGTTACAGCAGATTCAAGGGATTTAAAAAATAGAAAGAGCCTCTAATCTGGATTTCACAGAAGGGTTTCAAAGACAAGGCAATTTGTAATTTTCCTGAAATGGTTCACACAATCAATGAAAGGATTTGAAAATCATCCTTTACGATCCTGAGATCACCTTACTTTGTACGTGTTTGATGGGAGAACGTGAATTGAAGTGAAATGGATTCCTTGGGAAATGATCCCGAACTCAACAAGATGAGCTTCACAAAAGGATGAATTTCCTCATCCTTGAAGCCTTGAACTCATTTGCTGAATCCATTTAACTTCGTTTATAGCAAAATCTTGCCTTACATTTCCCCCGTTCCAGAAGAGCAAAGTACACAGCATGAAGTAGCAACACACACAGCTCTAATAATCCTCCGCATTTCCTTCTTACGACTTACTAAGGTATCCGTTAAACTCTCAGCAATATTGAATATTCAAGGTGAATTTAACCGTTTTTACGCCAGCACTCTCATGGACTCCCAATTGGCTTAGCACTTCAATTTAAACACCGACTCAGCGTGTTTTGTTTTTATCCAATTTCGGAGAAACCAGGAAACAAGACGGGAGGTCAATATTGTTGATTAGGAATAATAACCATTAGTCCAGTAATTGGAAACGAAAATAACAGCAGAGGATTCGGCATGTACGTCTTAACAAAGGTTATTAGAGCTGCTCTGATGGTCTTTTAAACCCCATATATATCCATATCAGTACGAAGAAAAGCAAATAAAGATCTCAGCCATTGACGGGAACCTCCACAAAACAATTCAGCTACAGCAAAAAAAATATACTTTCTCTAACAGAACAGAGAGAGGAAGAATACGAGGAATAAAAATGCCCCAACGGTCCTGTTCAGTTTCAAAGGCTTTCGTTCTCGTATGTAGATCGTAGTTTTAAACAAATACTACACTCGGACTACATTTTAAGACTCCAGACGAGCTATTATTATCATCTTTGAAAGAATAGAGAGAAGAGGAAACTATAAAAACCAAAATACTTCCTTGCACAAATAATATAACTGCTATACATAAATAAGAACGGGATTAACTGGAGGATGATTTCTTTTTTTTTTCTAAAAAAGTGGGTCAGGATGCGTTAAGTATCTTCAAGTAGGAAGTTTATATCGCAGTAGATACGCAAGCTTCCGCTTTTCCAGGTTCCAGCCAGGAATGTGTTCAAGTTGCTGAAACGAGGAAGTATCATTTGGGAATAAGAGATAGTATAGGCGATGTTGTATGCAATAGAATATAGAAATGTCGGTGGTTGGTTGGGTGGTGGTCGACGGCTTGTAATTCAAGATGTCCATATCACACATTATACATTAGGCCGTTGGTGAAACCGTAGAATAGTTACATCCCTACAAAAGGACAACGTAGAGAGATGAGGAGAAAGTGGGAGTGAATTCAGGGAAGTGTGAAAACTAATCTTGATGTTGAACACGCAATACAGGGCTAATAAAACGAGATTCTATACATTTCTGACGATGCATGAAAGTTCCCATTTATTTCTCGCAATTATAACATCATCCATAGCCCGATTATGTGATATCTCTCCAGCTTAGATATAGACAGACTCCTTTGTGGTCTTTGGTCATATTATTTAGGTGTAGTTCTCGGATGGAAACCGTCTCAAGTTCTCCCAGAACCGTCCTTCATCTTCTCATGTAAAGTATTATGCTTGGGAGGCTTTCTCCACGCTCTTTTAGACTAATACTGCGGAGGAAAGGGGAAATATATTCACATAAATGTAAACATTTATAATGACAGCGACATGGGTGAATGGAAAGAGGATACAGATGCAACTTGAGTTGAGGCTTGGTGGAGAAAAAAATCAGAGATCTCCCTGTGTCTCCTATTATTTATAAGATTATAAAATTCCGATTTCTCAGGCCTGTCTGGATCTGAATGAATTCCCAAGTCCCCGACCGAGTTTATGAACTCATGGATAAGGGATACTTTCGCTTGAACGAGTCAAAAGTATCTGGAGGATGGATACGGGAAATTTGTGTGATAAAGATTACACATACGACGATACGGATTATGCTTCGCTGCGTCCTCTGAGTTCAGTTGACAATGGGACCATTCAGTGAAGGAATGGGTTTCTGCCCTGGATAAAATAGTTTCGGATGTATTATGCAATGAAATTAAATGAGAGGATTTAGTATTTGTTGCCGAGTAAAATTCTGGCCATTATTATAGGATAAAATGGTAAATAATAGTAGTTCGGCCTAATCTCGGAGGTCCAGCAGTAGGGAAAATACTTTTACAGTTTACTTTATTAATCCTTAGTTGGGTTGGAAAAGCACGGATTAGAAAGTCGTATTTTATAACGGGTTTGCTGCTGACTGCGATTTGAACTAAATTATTTGGTTTTGCGGACCTCATGGATGAGATGGAAAAGTTGGCTTTGAATGAATTCAAACAGCGTGTTTTCATTTTTCATTACCGTATACTGCGATTTAATTTCTTTAAAGAGTTTTGAATTGCAACAACTGATTTTGCCCTTACAAAAAACATGCCAATTGTGATATAAAGGAGAAGTATTTTAAGTATTTACTTTATTCGCAGTCAATCTAAATTAGAATGAATAAACCATGAAATGGTAGAGACTCCAATTAGACGGTTCAGTTTGTGCTTTTTCTTTCTCTGAAAATCTGATTTTGGACGAAGAGTAATGACTAAATTACAAATATCGATATTGTTTCCTTGTTTTTACAAGTTGCCAGTTATCAGAAGCTGTCAACGTAATTTTTATTTGTTCGTACAAAAACCTACAGTATAATATTGTAGTACATTTGTTCTGGTAATATGCGGTAATTCTGACTTATGATGATTCACAAAAACTATTTTAACTATTATTATTAGAATTTACCAAACCATTTCCACTTAAAAGTTCAGCATATGATATTAGTCATTCGCGATGATTCAAATCTTCTTTTTCACTCTACAACGGACAAATAAGTTATTTTTGGAATATTACCTGTAAATTTTTAACTCTTTAGCTTGTTAAAAATGATTTAAAAATAAGTTTACATCATAAAAGAAAAAACGCAAAACTAATCGTTCTGTGTACAAGAAAAATACTACCATTCCAACAAACAATGAAAAATGCATAAGCGCTTCTTAAACCAAATAGATGGAAAATTTCTGGAAGTTGTTGGAAGCTACTTAAAATTAAATAACTTAATGTTACCCAGAGCGAAAATAAATTACAGATGACGCATCTTTGTTTTACAGGTTTGCATAAAATGACCTCAAAGTAAAGTCATCAGTATTAGCAAGTTAATTACTAATTTGCGTCGTACTAAGCCCAAAGTACAAATCTCCATTTTAAGTACCTCGACAAGGCCAGGATTTGATATAATTTGAAGATGCTTTATTTTATTCCTCAGTCCGCTATGGGAATCCTTTCTATTTGAACAATCCTGGAGGATAGATAATCTCAAAATCGTGAAATAACTTTGAAATAAAATTCATACCATCCCTTTCCGTTCCTGACATCTGAGGTTTGCCTAAACTGAGACGGGTCTATAGAAGTGGGCCAAGCAAACCACATAAAATAAAAAGGAAAGTGCAGCTATACATACACAGCTTGTTGCTCTAAACCGTCTCGGATCCATTATTTCTTAAACCTTACCGCACACCGAAATGGTAACCCTTGTTAAATTAATTCGTATTTATGGTTGCATTTACTCTATTCATCCCTTTAGAAATTTAGTTTTGTTGAAAACAGTTGAGGAGAGGAAGTTAAAAGGGAAAGTTTAGCCAGCAGCTGCAGTTTACGGTGCGCAGAGAGGCAGGATCTTGGAGGATCTCGAATCTCGGCCCGATACTTTCAATTCCTATTTTACAAAGGCGTTGGTTAGGAATATCAAATTAATTCCGACTCCGGCTTTAAGACCTAGGCGAAGAAATTTAGTGGACAGGGCTGGGCCTTCTATATACACGAAATCTGGAAAGTTATAGCATGTCCGCACATAGATATCCCATGCTATTATATAGAGTTGGACTGTTGCCTTTAAAGAATTAACTTTCGTTGTCCAAAATCCCGTATTTCACATTTCAACACTGGGAGGCCCATATAGTCATTACGGGTGTTAAAGTTTAATTATTTTCAAGGCTCGTGTCGTATTTCCTACAAAATGGCTTTGGTCTCACATTTATTGTCGTAAAAATCGCTTTGTCTGCCTTGGCTTGGGTCTGGAAGGTAATGACTTTCAAGTTTCTATACTATCTCTCCACAGCTTTCGATCTATAGTATGAGTTTGGGCCGAGTTTCTTGCCCAACTTTCCCTTCCCTTCTCGAACGGGAAATTGTCAGGCTAACTAAATAAACGGTCACGGAAATCTTGTACTATAAGTTGTAAAGTTTGCACACCCGGGGCTAAGTGACAAACAGGATTGCTTAGCAGAATGACTACGCCAATACCGTAGATCTAAACTGTTGTAGCTAAAGCTGCGTTTACAATAATCGGAACACCCCTTGAATGCTCCTCATTTGTTCATCCTACTATGAATAACTGTCTTTTTTGTTCTATCTAGTTGTTACAGAAATTTCTCTTTCAAATAAAAAAACTACTCTATAATGGTTCGGATGACAAATAAACCCCGTTTTCATACGTTATATAGTGTTCAATTCCAGCAGTAGTAATTCCAGTCTAAAATGTGACATCAATGAGCAAAAAAGGGTCGTTTCAATTTTAAAATTCTGTCTCTAGATTTCCGTCAAGTTCCTTCTCTGGGTCGGGTGCATAATTCAACTGAGTCATTTCGCTTTGAGTGCCTCAACTGAAAATTCTTCAAGTCAGGAGTCCAATTCCGTCTCTGCCACACCCAGCCAAGATTTGGCATCGGCAAATAGCGACGAGGAGGATGTAGTCTATATAAAGAACTGCTCGGAAGCCAAAACAATTTCTAAGCGAGAAACGGATAGGCTCAGCCAGCCGGATGATGGGAAAGATGACATCAGTAATCATGGAACTGGTGACACGAGGGCAGAGGCAAATTCCCCAATGAATTTGCATGAAATCCCTTTGACATTCTCCGAAAAAGACGAGGCGAACACTAATGAGAACGGAGACATGGTGAACACCACAGGTATTTAATTTTTTGCCTCCTTCTACATCTTAATTTCCACCAGAATTGACATCCCACTAATTTAGCCGGAGATCCTCATCCATCCCCGCAGCATTTGGCTCATGTATATCATTTGAATAATATGAAACGGGTCTTGAAAATCCTCTTTAGTTCTCGACAGTAATGAAGTCCCGTCTTTTGAGGAGGGATCATCGACGGAGAATCCGGAAGAGGAGGACATTATTGTTTTACCTCTCCCACCTCGACCAATCTTCATTGAGCTAATTTTCTTCAAGACAAATAGAAGTTCCTCTCCAACTAATGGTACCAGCATCGGTAACTTCAAAAACAGGGATTCCTCCGTAGAGGACCTCTCAGACCCTTCTTCCATGCACGGAAGTAATGAAAACGGATCCAATTTAACCAGGTCAGGTCCTCCTGGACTTGGCTTAAGCGACATGAAGGAGTCTTCGGAGGGAGATGAAACGACTGGACTTGAACATGTCCGTTTGTCCAATTCCAAGACTCCTAGTACCACCACCACCATGCAAACAACATCGTCCCTTGATGATGGCAATAATGAGGAGGTTGGTTCGAGATCTACAAGAAATTCAGATAATTTCAACTCCGCTGAATCCTCCTCTGCAATTTCAGCTAAGACGATGGAATTGTCTTCTCCTCCCCGCTTGGCTCCCAGGATTACACGCCTTCCTGCGAATGCTACTTCATCACACTCTGATATTGTTGGGCAGGGACTGAGCCATAGAAGTAGGAGCATTAATTCGGATGAAGATGCTGCTGATACTAATTCCGGCCCCGGTACACACATGTCAGTTACTATTAGTGGAAGTGAACTTCAGGGAAAGTCAAATCGTAGAGAAAGCAAATCGTCCACAACTGCCTCTCCAGTTTCGGGTAATAGAAGACGACGTGATACCATTTTCTCTCATCTTACTAATAACTCCCAGACCGGCTCCTCGTCCGAAGATGGAAAGCACTCGTCCGAGAAGAAGAAGTTGATGGTGGCCACGTCCACCACTATCCAGGATACTAATAACAGTCCCACAGACAGTAATCTTCCTGATGTGTCAGATGGAGAAAGTCTGGAGGTGATCGTAAGTGGCAGTAGGCCTGGCCCTGATACTTTCAGTTCCAACCGTACCATCACCACCACAAACACCACCAGGACCAACGGCACAACCTCCCATAATCATCCAGAAGGAAACAAAGGGATCATTGCGGCCTTTATGGAAATCTTAGGAATTGGAGGGTCTGGAATGGAGGACAATAATAAGGCTACCACGGAATCATCCAACGCAAACATAACCAATACCGCAGCAATTTCCCCTTCGAATTCCAATCAAAATTCCACCAGAAGCATTTCTTCTGGCCAACAGAGGAGAGTTTCTCGAGCTGCAAATGGACCAACTGGCAATAGCAATCCATCAAGTAGTCCATCTCCCCCGTCTTCAACTCCGAACTCCATATCAAGCACGAGTAAACCGGATGGGAAATCCAATGCTGGTGCTGGTGGTTCAGATGAACACAAATCTGGACTCGTCTATATCCCATTGTTGAATGTTCCCTCAGCAGGTACAAATAGTACAAAGTTTAAGACGCCATCCTCCAACTAAGTCTCCTGAATGCTTGAGCCGAAGATAAATTTCTCCGTTTGTACTTGTGTTACATCCCCACTTGCCTCAACTAAACCAGAGAGGAAACGAACAATTTGACTTGAAAACTCGGCTCTCCTTAGAGCTTCTAACAATTTCTCTCAAACTAAACTAAATCTTTTCAAACTTTACTTTGTAATCTTCAACTCTTCCTCCTCTCCCCGTCCTAATGCCTAATCCTACTTTGTTACATCCGAGTCTGTATGGAAAGTCTATGAAAAGCTAAACCAAACTTCCCCACTGTCAGCAACCACCAAATGCCAGAAATATCTTCACCGGCTGACAAATGGCACACAGTTGTTACTTGAATAATGAAAACCTGATTTCCTGATTCTACTAATTAATTTAATTTATTTCCATCGATTAGACTGCTATAAACAATTAACCCCTTCAATTCCTCGTCCTCATCGCTTTGCTCCAAGTGTTTCCTCATCTCGAGTCTTCCAAAAATACTTGTTTCAAGCTGACAGGCTCTGCTCGTATATTTGAAGTATTAAATTTAAAAGGTTACTTCATAAACCATTTATAATGGAGCCATGAAACTGAACTTGAATAAACCTTGGAATATTTTTACCATAACCAAATAGGTACGCATTTAGTAGTTGAACAGGAATAGAAACCTTGCAGCTCGACTAGTCTGCTAATCTCTAGCAAATGCATAACAGTCTCCATACACGCAACGGTCGGAGCATTTCATTCAACTTGAAATCGCTTAAATTAAAAGTCTGATAAATATTCCATTTGTTACCACCTCAGATTCGGTTCTAACTGCATTATTCAACAAAGATAATGGCCGGGAGAATAAACAATACTTATCGTGCCTTCCTTCAGTTTAGTCACTTCCTCGTTTACGGATTCCACATTAGCCTTTCAAATTCGAATGATACTTCAGTACAAATGGATCCTTTATCTATCTCCATTGGAAGTTTGGAATAGGAATACTGTGCAAAAGCGCATCTACCAAAACCAAATACCATTCATACAAAAACTCAGATTTCGGAATCCCGGAATATTGTGAATAGCATGCTTCTTCATTCATATCCATGTGTTTTGGTGTGCATTTTGATACACAATTTTCTTTGTACATTAGCGAGAAGCTTAGGATTTCCTATCCGAATCCGTGTAGACTTATACATGAACAGCACCTGTACAAGCCGCTACGTATTTTGAGATTTGTTTGACATCCGAAATGTTTAGCCGTCCACGAAATCCTCATGGTCCTCGTCGTGTGATTTCCGATCCATGAAGGACGGAAAAGGATAAACATTTCATGGATATTTGGCTAGTCCTATTTCCTCTTATCAAACGTTTCCTCTAGAATCGGTAAGTAAAAACTATTGGTTTGCTGGTTTGGGCTTGATAAACCTCCTGGACGGACGATATAGATTATTTTATATACATGCATCATATGCGCATTACTGAGCACTACCACTACCACCCGGGTAATTCCGCAACATCTACAGATAGACTTACACTAGGACTACAGCATCAACAACTAAAGCACACGGGAAATGATCAAGTCGGAATGAGTGAAGCCGTTTTCAGGAAGTACGGAAGATTTCAATTTCCAATAGACTGTGTGCTTCTCAGCAGGTGCTTTGTGCTTTGTATTGCAGAGCAAACTGTAAATAGGATGTACTAAAACGATAAACGTGAAAGATAACAAAGTCCCATATCCTATTGGTATGTTGGACCATGTCTATTTTAAATGTGTCAGTCAGTAGTACATCATTTAGGCGGACGTAACAATAGCTTTCCCGATTAAGTTCCCAGGGGAATCGCCCTGCCGTAATGAGCTGGGATGGGCTTTTGGACTCGCTCAAGTATAGTGAAAGTAGCTCTGATGTTGTTTCGTTGCTTTTAGGCCAGTTCAGCTGGAACTTAACCGGGTTTCCCACAGTCAACACATCGATATCCTAATAAACATGTATGTAGGTTAGATAAACATTTATCACAACTGTTTTGAAGGTATCAATGTATAGGAGTAAAGAATCAATCAATGCTTTCTCCCCATAAATTACTGATATTTTAGAGGACCATTCAAAGAATGCAAGTTCAATCGAGGGCTAATCCCTCACTCCTGTTACTGTTTAAAAGTTTGGAGAGAGAATATTTGACGTTTTTGTCTGTTTATGCCGTGCTAATTAATAATTTACAAAACCCGACCCCTTTGCTGTTTGAAGTACTGATACAAGCACACCCAATCCACAATTCATGATTTCAAAATATTATGCCAATCATTCATGGAATAGACGATCCGGGAGAATTTGTCAAATTTTGTATAAAAAGTGTTCAGTATTTCCCTTGAAAAATAAACTGGGAATGAAAGTTTTATGGACAAACGACAACTCAGTCAGGCGAATTCCCACAATAAAAAATTAACGGGTCCTGTCTCCCATCTAAGTACAAAAGTCTACGCACATTCCATAAATATTATATTGGAATCATCATATCCCACCGTCCCGTAATTCCCGACGAATTGTATCATCCGTATGAAATGATTCCGATGTAAAATTTATTTAGTTTTTATTCAAGAGAAGCGGCTTTAGGGGGGAAAGTGATCAGAGATGAGTGCCGTCACTGGAGAAATGAGATCCATGTTCTGTAATATTGAAAGCACAAAACTACAAAACGAAGGAAAAATTTTCGGGTTTGGAAGTTCATATTTTGTGAGGAGGTTGACGTGATCAGTACAACTTGTCACTTGCACTTACCCCTTCGTTTCTTTTCCATATTGCATGTCCCTCAAACTTTTAGGACTTCTTCGTGAGGAGAGAGAAGGAATTCGACATTCGACAGACAGAAAACTGGAGGGAGAGAGAACATCAAAGAGTGATGAAAAGTAACGAAAACCACGAAGGACAGTTGAACCATTATGCAGAGGAGAAAAATAACGATAAGTGAGATAGATGGAAGTAATAAAGTGCACTGGACTGTTTTTATAGTATTTCCCGTACGAGAGAAAGTAGCTTAGGAAGACATATACAAATATATACATTCCCGGCCATCCTCAGGATGCGACACTTTTATTTTTTACATTCTCTTAAAAATTGATTTAAGGGAGACATCCCATCTCATCCTACCTGAAACGTACCTACAAGGTGAGATCTATTTATAGCAGTAGACAGTGATCCTATTCGAATATAGGATGTATGTGCGCTTCAGACCTTAAAGTCGAAAGGAGTCGGAGTAAAAATAATCAAGGAAATGGAGGAAATGAGCATTCAATTCCATCTATTCCGCCCGGAATATCACGTAAACGGGAGCATTTCGGAGAGAAAGTCAACATCGACTTCTTTTCAAGTCACTTTAACGAATTTTGAAGGCATTTTCAATGCATTTCATTTTTATCCAGGTGATGATAGATACCGATAAAAAATATTGCACCAGATGCAAAGCTTTGTTACTCGCTGTTTTTGTTTGTTTTATAAATTGTAAATTTTAGAAAGTTACAGAAAAATATATTTTGCAGACTGGTTTTGAGTTTCTAGAAAATCATATTTTTTTGTGGAAATTACATACGTATATAATGTATAAGACGTAGGGTTTTCATTAAATGAAACACGAAAATTGCGAATACTTTGTCTATTTTTTGGATTCTTTTTGCAAAACAGAGCAATTTCGTGATTCTTGATACAAATCAAGCTTCTCGCGTTAATAATATTCCATTCCAACCTGCCAATTTTTTTGTTGACGAAGGTTGGACAAATTAATATTAGATAATCTAAACTCTAGTGTAAATCAAGGGCATCTGCTGTAAAAAAACGTTGAAAAGTTGAAAAGGTCGTTTCCAAAAATAAAGTAATAAACTTCAGTCCAGGGCTACAGGCCCTGTATATTTCTCATTGTCTCAGTTCATCATCTTTCCAGCCTACAACTTCAGATGAATGAAATCCCTTCATCCGCTCTTCGAAATAAAACATTAAAGCCCCGGAGCTTTCATTAAATACAAAAAATGATCTCCTCTTGTTTGCCTTTTGTAAACCCCAACTAATGTTCATCCACCTTAAATTCACCCTACACAATATAAATCATGCATACAAAAACTTATTATGACGGCTGTCTTCCCGTCCCTCATTTGATACATTTTCTTGGTCTTACCATTCTGCTCTTTGCACTCCCATGAAATAGAGATGAACATCAAAAGCTGGCTTTAGCCAGTCTCCCCTGAAATTCGGATGCAACGAAAGCATCAGTATCACTCATAAACTAAGAACTGGCGGTCCTCCTCCCCGTGCTGGTTGTTTAGCTTTTACGATTGCATTTGAGGTCGCTTTCCTGGTATAAATTAAATGCTCCCGTGGTTTCTGTATTTTAAGAAACTGTTCATTTCACGTGGAAATGCACAGGGGGCTTGGTTACAAATTCCAACCTCTCTACACTCCTGTCTCCAAAACGCTGTCAGTCCCATCTCCTTCACATGTTGAAACCCTTGAAGGTGAAAGTGATTGGCAGGGCTTTCCCCACAAGGATTCCATCCACCCTGGACAGGGGAAAATGACGAGGATTTCCTAGACTCGTCTTCTCGTGGAATCTTTCGGGAGGGAACTGAGGAAAGTAAATAATTCTGGCTCATGATGAAATGCGTCTCTCTCTCATTCCACGTCCATATTGCAATGAAAATGAGATTCCAAGATTCCATTTAGAAGACCTTGTTGTAATATGCAATAAAAAGGAGGCGGTAAGGCCATGCAGATAAAATGTGAAGGGTCTCTCGAGATAAATCACAAGGAGCAAGACATAAATGTATCGTGTTTATTTCCAACGGCTGAGTTGTTTCGAAATCCACTCCCAAATACTTCTCTGCTGCCTGATGCATGGGTATAAATCCGGATCCGAGGATATCTCCGTCGGATTTGTATAAACTCCCAGCCTTCTAAACATTAAATCTCTACAGTTAACCGTAAAATCGGAGATGTAAACCAAGGTCTCCGAGCTATGTAACCATGCAGTTCCTCAGAAGTTGGCCTTCCAAAAGCAAATTCCCAATATACAACTAATAAAGTTTAAAGCGGTGCGAGTAGGAAACTATAGCCCTGTAATAAAAGGGTATGGGCATACGGCAGTTGGCCAAGGCGTATTACATTTTGGTAAGTTACTGGTTGGTGGAGATGGGAAGCAACAGCGGTGTGGAACTTAAAATTGAAATTGTCTTGAGAAACTAGTGCCGAAAGGGCTGGTAGTTAGAGTTGGAAAGAGCTGGACTTCTGGGCCGTTAGCCCAATAATCAATCCAATATATGAGCACCCGCTTTTCAGTTTCTCGGAGAGGTAAACAGATGTGTGACTGTGGGAACAAAGGGAGGATCGGATTGTGTACAATAAATTGCCCTCCTGGAATGGGCCTGTGCACCGATCTGAATGCAATTGAAAGAATAAAGAATAGTTGGGCTTGTATATGCCGTTCTATCGGCCATAGCTCAGCAGGTTTATTGGCCCGCAGAAATCTTGGTACATTATTGTACGTACATATACGGTGGAGGAGGGAACTGGTTGGATCTACGGAGAAAGCACCAGAGCTACTTTCACCGTAAAGAATAGGAGTGATCAACCACCTGACAGTTGAATCGATTCCTTACCATTTTCTTTGACCCTTTCTTTTCCTCCTCGCAGTCTCTCACTTTCTCCTGGAGCATCTTCTTTAAGCATGAGGATACTTACAAAACGCCTGGATCATTCACAGAGCAGATCATTTTTAACCCTTTCCTTAGGTATAGCCCCTATAATATATTATATTGCAAGTGCTTTGCATGAATGAAATATGGCTAGAGAAGGTGTGTGTTGAAGGCCGGGGAAGTGTTTTATTGATTACCCGTCTGGGTTGTCAAATGTGTTGGTAAGGCAGAGTTGCAAATGAATTAATAAGCGGTTTCGTTGAGGATTATTTGTAGTTCTAAAATTGTTATACTAAAGCTATCCGGTAGCACACGGACGATTTTGCGCATCTTGACTGGGTTTGTTTGTTTGCTTGAAACATTTTCTGTTAAATTTTGATTTTGTTGAATAACAATCGTATTTTGGACTGTATATTGTGTGGAGTTAACTACAAGGATGACACTCAATAATTAATACAAGTCAATGTGCTGACATCCTACTATATAGTACGATACGGATTTTTTTTATTAAAATTCGAATAAATGGCCATGTCCTCGATAAAAGTTCCGGTTCGAAATCTAATAAAAATGGAAAGTTTTCAGAGTCTTTGAACTATATGTTACTCAGGTACCTGACTTCTTCAATTCGCTACTCCAGCCTCTTCACATAAAAAAACGCCCGCTAACACATATGGATGAGATATTTTGGTGCGATAACAAAGATCAGGAGGGATTCCATTGTAACACCACAAGCAAGACGGTCCAGAACGTGGAGTCTGGTTCCTGAATAGGAGCTGTGTAAGTATCTAGTACTCGTATTCCGGATAGAGGATCAAGTAGACGAAGACGAGACTGTACAAAATTAAGATGAAGAGAGTGCTCTGTAAGCTGTTGTAAGAATAAATATTTTATCCCGTCTATCTTCCGTGCTTCTTTGCTTTGGAGACTCGTCTAGAGGGATACTATTATCATGATATCAGGACAGGATCAGGGCCATTATAGGCCCCTATTCAGGCACATATAACTACAGAGATAAACGTGGAAACGATCAATTCTATTCCTGTAGCGCCCTATAACCCAAGTCTCCAAAAACGGTTGTATATCAAGATGACGGAGGAACAGTACTACATACTAGTGCTCCCTTGAATAGATTACATTCTCTGTGTTGGTGAAAAAAGAAGCCTAAGAAGGCTATCTTTGCTAGGAGACTCCCACCTCATTCTATGAAAAATGGAAGAATGATGCCCGATCCAAAATAACTTAGGAGAAAGGATCCTCTCCACTTTCGAAAAACAGGATTTTTTCTCTTCATTTTCGGTTCACATCGGCTAGAAACTATTCATATCCTCTCCACATCCTTATTCTAACCTCGTTACAACTGTATCACATTACGGGTAAGAGTAGGTGGTACTGTTCGATGCAGTCGATCTAGGAAATATTCAGAAAATCGGCTCTATCACTCCCGTACGTACAAAGTAACTACCAAAATGACATGCCGTGTTCGTAAGATGGAGAGTATTGAAATGCGGATTCAAAGACAAGTACAAGAAGTTCCTAGGATAGGGGGTTAGTAACTAAATACGTGGACTGGGACTGTGCGGAAATCCAGTTTACTGGAACTGAACACAAAGGAGATAAGTTGTTTTAACAAGTTGGAAGAGGAATGTTTGGAAAGGGTAGAAAAATGCTCAATGTTGAATGTTCGGAATTGTTCCGTGGGATCGGTTCGAATAAAGGCTTTATAGCTGGAAGCATTTATTTGAGAGCTAAGTAATTGTAAGGAGTTTGACGCTTAGTAAGGTGAACTTTGAACATAAAATTATTCCTTATACAATGGAGTTAACTAACGTGGACTTATACAACTCCCCTCTCTCCCTAAACCTAGCATTTGCGGAAGTCTTCTGTTCTGTCTACGTGCTTGAAATGCTCGGCCATAGTTCCGGGACTGTATATAAAACCCCTGTAACTGGACATAAATCAAGAACGGGACCAAAGTAGCGTAGAATAGGAAGTCTGGAGAGATACATGTGAATGTGATAAGAAAGTGAGATACATCACGGGAGATGAGGAGGAAGACAAAATGCCTTCCTCTATCCCTAATCTGTTCATTCTTCAGTGGCATCCAACGAATTACATACCATCTGTACTACTTACTTACTTTACTGGCCTCATATATTTCCCATAATTTACCGCGGCCATATACGGTCCCGCTCCAGGACGACAGCGGAAAGACAATGAAATTAAAGGACAAACGGCAAGGGAAAAGTAAAGACATATCAAACCACACGACATTCTCTCCAAGTCTGGAGAGAAAAAAGTTCCACCCGCATTTCTCTTTAAAAAATAGCAACTTGGGTGGAAAAAAATAAATCCTACTCTTTCATATATAGGAAAAGTAGCTGGGGAAAAGCCTTATCTGTCGACTGACAGTCAGCACATCACAGCCAAACCAGTTAAGATAGATAGATTTGCTTGTAGTCAACTTTCCCTCATCTTACCTGGCAATCATCTCATTCATTCAGGCTCCACTTTCTCCCAGCATACAGATGCAAGGAAGACTAAACAGATCGGGACGAGGAAGTCTACTGAAGCATATAAATACTTCAGTCTTAAATTGAATGACTGCCTCCATTACCTACATTCAACATTTTAGCTCGCAATTCCCCCAAAGAGAGTCAAAAGTTAAAAAAGGCATTGTATTCAGCGGAATCCTAAGTATCCGAATATGTAGGGGGAAAGAGAAAGTTGATGGAAAATATTTTGACAAACTCAGCAAAAGAGCCAGAGCCACAAATTGCATTAAGACCCTCCACTATAGAAGGAGTATATCGGAAATAATGTACCGTCGGAAATGTTGAACGAAGCTTCGACGTTTAGCCATTGTAGCTGAGTCTCTCGTATATTTATATTTGCAAAAGTAGGAGCGTGAAAGTGGAGCATCAACTTCACCTACCTAAAATAATACAAGAGAAAACTGGGAATCTTCAGATCCGCTTCCCCAACTATTTCAGTCCTTTTTGTTGATTCTACTTTCCTTTTGCAAAGTGGTAGAACCAACAATAGGAGAGGAACAAACTTGCATTTTAAAACGGATAAAGTAAGGAGGGCAGAGCGGCTCACATGGGAAGGGAAGTTGAAATGTATAGAAATCACGTAGTATAAAAGAACACAGAGGCTGGAGTGTGGTAATTCAGTCCCGGAGTCGTAGTTGTTGTAGCTTGTAGTTTGTAGCCATCGCCCTCAGTTAGCCTACATGTACATATTCTACAAATTGTAGATGCAGATACTTTTTGCTCAACAACTACATGGACTACATGCTTCAAACATGCCCTCGTACTAGATCATGAGAGAGCGGAAAAAGTGGGAGACGGCTCAAGGAAATGCGGCACAGTTTGCTCAGGAATAAATAAAATGCCTCCTGAAGCCTGTCTTATTGTTACTTTCTCCAGCTTATCATTACCGTGTTTTGTTTATCCCATCTCCTTCCCTCCCTGTTTGTTCTTCTTTGAAATTCCGGGATTCTTCTACTTTATTTAGAGCCCGTGTTTTATATTCCATTGTCAACCCTTTTCACCGCCACCCCGTTCCCTTCACAAGGAGCAGAAAAGAAGAGTTTTTTTGTCTTCATCAATTGTCACTTTTTATTTGCCCGTTCCTTCATCGATTTTACATCATTTTTAGGTAGGTGAGTATGAAGGTTGGACTATGGCGAAGTTTCAACTTTCCGCAGAAAAGAATGGGTTTGTAGGTGAGGTGAAGCGGTTTAGGTAAAGCCTTCTACATAATCGACGTAGTTATGCATATGCCATCAACGGGCTTGGATAAAATTAGAGTCAATGGATGTTAAATAGTAAAGGACATGGTTGACGTTTTTTCTACAATTTGAATGAGGAATAGAGAGGAAGTGAAGAGAGAGGGGATTGTGAATAGGTCAGAGAAATAGTGTAATAAAATGCAAATGGTTGGTTATGCATACTTACGTGGATGAAATGACATCCATAATATGAAGCTATTATATGAGTTTTATGCCCGGTTTGTGGCTGGGTATTGAAGCGTTATGAGTGAAAGTACTTTTACATTATTATTACCAAGTTGCTGAAGGCTTTACTAACATACTAACTGGGAACCTTGTTAGTCGCATCAGGAGTTAGGGCTACTTCCAGTGGGCTGTGCAGTGGAAAGTTACTTTCCGTTTAGTAGCTCCAAGAGTTTTTCATAAATTAATCTAACTCTTTATGGCCTTTCTATGTATGGGCCTAACTTTATGAAAATGAAATGAATGTCTCCATTCCTTGGAGCGGGATGTGGATAATTTTATGCCTTTTAAGGTTTCGCCCAACACGGCCCGAATTTACCCGTTCCGGGCTCTATACCCCTTTGTTTGTGACTCCTCGACTTTAATACCACCACGAATCAGGCAGGACATTAAAAAGTTCCATAGCAGGCGATTAGAGGGAAGCCGGAAGTTTGATTTTAAACGTTGTCTCTATATTTAAGTAGTAGTAGGACGGTCATTTCGGTTTTAAGCTGTGAGGCAAGTTGGTTTGCGGAGGGATAGGGAGAAAGCACAAAAGCATTCAGCTCGAAATTCCCATCTGTGTAAACACGACGATGGAAATTATGGATTATAGCTTAGCCATGAAGCACATTGTCTGCACTATTGACAATAGGGCAAGTCAATTGCTAATTTTTCTGTGTACCGCGAACCTCACCCACAACGATGCCAAAGTGGTTATGTAATACATGTGTAGTAGTATAGTAAGATTGGGGAAATCAATAAAGCCGGGCTTTCCCATTCAAGGAATTGGTAATAATATAGGTAATATTATGGATGGACTGATCGATATGAAATGAAAGTCAACATAAGATAGAAAAGGGGTAATCACTTTCCCTTGCCTCGAATGAAGTTTATCGCCGATAATTCGGCTAAATAGCTGTTCATTTGAGAAATTCCTTCCACACTATTGATACTAGTTATGGGATTGGCGGGGATATTGAGGCCGAGCGAGGAAACCTTTACGAAAGGAGCCAAGAGCGGTGAATGGATACAATTGGCCCATTACGGGAATGAAAATCGTTCCAGACTTTATTGCAAAGTTGAAATTCATTATCAGATTTTATTTGAACGGGGTCCTTTATTCAAACTGATAAAATCACTGAAGTTTACAGGTCAGCCACTGGTTTCATAAAACGATAAAAGATGTAATAAATTTGTCTTTTTTATTGTCTTGTAGAGTGAAAAACTGTCTTCCAACAAAATGGTAGTAAGCCTTGCTACACGGTCTACTAGCTCAGACCTCCCAGAAACCTAGCATGGCTTTTCCCTTGCTTTCTCCTTCTTAATTCCCCACGGTACGAAATCGTGCATAAGAAATCGGGGAGACAAACTACTTACTCTCTATATGAAGGCCAAAATCCGCGGTTTTGCGGAGAATTTTTGGGTATAGAAAGAGAGTGACTAACTACCGATTTATATGTACATGCTTGACAACGTAGGCTTTTTCTGGAAGGTACGGAACAGATGAGGTCCTTTCACTTACAAGTCCACTTCCTGAAAGGAGTCTATCACGATGCCTACGGTCCCTTATAAATCGCAACTGGCAGATCTGGTTACACAGTTCCCCGTTCCCATCCAAGAAATTTAACGAGTTGGGCCTAAACCAATTTATTTACCTGTGTGCTTCTGGAGGATTCAGAGCGTAAATGATAGGATACCTTGTTGAAAGCTCGGAACCAGTTGAGAAAAATCTTCTTGAAACAGCTCTGGGAAATCGGAAAGAAAATGGAGAGAAAGGGGACTAGCACAGACCGGAAAACTCCGTTTCTTTTCCCATTTATTCGGAATGTCAAGCTAGATGTAGTGCTTTTGTTTGAAAGAGTTGCACTTCAAAGAAAGTTTTGCCCTCTTCAATGCAGATTGAGTACAATCCAATGCCTTCCCTTGTGCAATTGCAATACTATGAAAAAGTTAAATAATCCCGTAATTTCCTCTAAAGAGTGCCTATATCTGGAATGAAATGGTCTAAATCCTTGCTAAAACTAAAAGAGGATAGGGAGAAAGTGGATTCGTAAGACGGTCAAATATCAGAGTACAAAGCAGCCACACAAGGCCCATGAAATATGGCTAGGTTTACAAGCGGAAAGCTGGTGGGGCTGACGGCTTGGTTGGGTGTAGTTTACACTTGAGTGTTTGTGAGGCATTGGAATTGGAATTAGATTAGGCATGGGATTCTAAACCTATTGTGCTCAAACTGCACAAAGCATTGTGTCAATGGTATTTCCTGGATCCTAGCACCCCGAGTTATATCCTCTTCTGGAGGCCAGATAGCTGGTAAAATCCTGGAAATTGTTGCCCTACAATGGATTATACAACTCTATCCTTCTGTGAAATGTATATTCTGTCGGGGACGAGCTCGGGAATTTTGATTTTCAAAGGAAACGTAACAAGGCGGACGGGAGGGAGATGATACCTGCTAACCCATGTGTTGCAATCCCGCCATTGTCTATCTGTCACCTAAGCCATTTCATAGTTTTATCTCCAATACTTTAGTCGGGTGTGAAGGGCCCATATTATTATTACCTATTGAACTTTAGGGCATAAGAACATCCCGTAACTCTTGTACTATAGCCCTGTTCCACACTCCACCAGAGTCCCCATGAAGCGGACGTGAGCTGCTTGGAAATAGAAGTACGTTCAGGGAGTGTCAAGTTTTCAATGGTGGGGTTTGTCGGGAAGTAGGTCAACCAATGTGATCCTATCTATTTACCATAATATCATTTCTCTCCCACTATCTTACATCAAACAGTAACTAACAAGCTCATGAAGGATCATTGTTGAATGAGTCCCACTGCCCTCCCCTCCTCACAGATACAAATGAAATCATGGTGAAAGCATATTTATCCACAAAGTACTTTGAATATTACTTCAAACACAAAATTGTTTCATCTTGGACTCTTTTGAATCCGGAACATCAGGAGTCAAGCGGGAGTGGAATATGCATGCATACACATACGTGAACTAATAATAATAATAATTTGTCGAAAAATTCATAAAAACAGAAAGTTAGGGTGAGGAACATACGTAAGTGGTCTAGTGGAAAAGCCGGTGCCTTTGATCCCCGAGTCAAAACACTCGACTTGAAGGCCCAAGTATCTTTGAATCTGATACAAATATGAGAAGTGGAAACATCATATAGGAATGGCGTAGCTCTGCGGTCGGATTCTAATCAGTTCCCTGTTGACGATACATAAATGCCCGAGGTTTGAGAGTTTGAGGGGCGACGAGTCCCGCCTGCTCCTGCTTCAAATCCCGAAACCGAAATCCAAGACAGGGAAACCCAACCGTCATGTCAGGCTCGACCGGAGAGTAGGGTACGTTATACGGGGAAAGTTGCATCAAACTTCCACACACTTCCACCGAGGAAAGAAGAGAAAGGGTCTCCTGTGCTTGCTCTCTCCTTCCGATTCCTAAGACAAGTCTGAAGGAAAACCCATACCGTTCCCGTTTACTCTGTAGCAGAATATAGTGAACTGCCGACTCTTAACCTTCACTACTTTCTCTTCTGCAGTAGTAGTAAAAGAAAATAACTTTCCGACTCCAACACACTCCTCCGATATTTGAAGAAGAGAGAGAGAAAAAAAATCAGTATAAAATGAGAAGCGGAGAAGGTGAAAGCAAGATTGAAATTGCTCCTGAGTTCGATTACTTCTTGTCCCTTCCAATCTTTTTCAACTCCTCGTTGTTCCTCTATTTCCAGCCCTTTTTCTTATGGAATTGATCGAGTGGAATTACTTATTTAATTCAAACAATTCCGGAACTCTCCTGCAGCCCAGTTTCCTGGAGGAAATTTTAAATTGCAACCGGCCAGAGTGACAACGAGGAATCAAGGTGGTTTGAATTCCCGATATTTCATTCATTCTAATCCTGCTTGCAGTGGTGCTTTGGACAGGTCGGGAGTCATTTACTCAGTGTCTGGTCGTGGAGTTGGAGGAACAAGTAAATTAGTCGAAGACACAGTTGTTGGTTCTGCAATTTCCGAAGATTGGTTCTGCCAAGAGCAGTTGAACCGCTGGGAATTAGTGTTGAGCGTAAGTTGTTGGAGCAATGAGCCTAACTTACTGAGCAAGTAATAGTGTAGCAAGTGACTAAAACTGGGTGGATTGGTTTGGTTAGTGGGACTCGGGCCTGGAACAAATGTACAGATATAATCATAAGTAACGAACTTGTTTTCTCCAAGGACCCATGTTATATTATAACTCCAGTTCCTGTTGCTGTACAAATGAACTTCGTGTCTACACATTATCGAAGGAAAAAAACAAGGACAAGGAAACTCCTTGCCAGTCTAGATAGCTGAACTGTGAACTGCATCTGCTCGGCTCCTTATAATCATTACCATCATCATCAACATTCCCACTCCCATCATTACATATATGATATAATCGCATAAACCCAATAGTTACGCGAATGAACAAGCCCTATAGCCGAGTATAAAGACATACTCTTAAAATACACCAAGCCAACCCCTTCATAATCCAGTAACTTTCTCTTGTCTCATAAGCAAGTAACTTAATCAATCCGTAGCCGAAGGAAAGGGAAACCTGTAGGTATTTCGAGTATAAAAGACAAGGCTACAACCTTACTACCTATACACTCCACTCACAAAAGCTGGCTGCAAGTAACTAATAAAGAGAACCCAACATGGTACCCGGTCGTCCCCTCCTACTACAAAAAGACGTGTCAAGAGGGATTTTAACTACTCTTCATTCTAGAATTCCTGAGTGAAAGCAATAAGTGAAGTATGGAAAAAGTGTCTGAAGAACAGAACGCTCAAAGCCCAAAGACAAGTCTTAAAGAGTTGTAAAGGAAAACTCTGAACTGTTGCCCTTGAGAGAGACCCAGCCTCACCGCACCTCCACCGTCTTCAACTTTTCCGAATAACTTTCTCTCCGCTACTTTTTCTCTCTCCTCTGTCTTTCTATCGCTCTTCAAATGAAGTGGAGTTAGTTAGGGATTTCGTAGTATAGATGTGTAGGAATTTAACACACTGACTCTGTTGGGGAAATGCCTGAGGAGCTGTCTCTTTTTAACTTGGACGGAGATAAAGGGAATTCAATATAAGACTAGGTAGGTGCAAGGGGATTTATGCATGTACTGGTGGGGTGATAGAACTCGTAAAATTCGTAGGAGTTTTGTGGACCATGAGCGATTAGCTGAATTATGTAGAGTGTGCGAGTAGCTCATGAAAGGTTTATCAAAAATTGGTGCCAAATGAATAGCTAGAGAAACTTCCGGCTCTTGTTAAACTCAGTTTTTTTTAGAAAAGGAACTCATCTTCAACTCTCTCTCTAGTCTAGTTTGCTGAAGAGGAGAGCTCTGAGAAAATCCTTCCATCATTTTCTCCGACGCCATAATCAGACTTAGATATACCACACCTCCGTCTGGCAACTATAATCTACCTCTAGCTATATGGAGGAAGTGTAAACTTTTGAAGAAGTACAGTAGACAAGATATCTGAAGAAGATAGCAGAAGAATCAGAAATCCTTCTCATCTTCATCCCGCCCTGACTCCCTAATACGGGAAAACAAGTTTGGGCTTAAAATTCATGAGAAAGTTGAGTTCTCTTCCCTTCTGCTAAAGCTCTCACTTCCTTCCTTCTAGCAAGAAATCCATTTGGTATTAAATAAAGGAACCACTTTTTGTGCTCTACATACGTAAGCAAACAAGGAGAGGAGAGAGCCTTGGCTTCTGTTGGATTTTTGTTGCGAGAGACGTTCGTCTTCAGGATTCGACAAAAAAGGCTGGCAAAAGAAGTTTTAAAAGTATTCTAGGGCTGATTCGGGAATCCGGACTATTTTGAGCTGGAAGAACTGGGAAAGGGTAAGCCGAGTAACCTGGAATTTGTACTTTCTTCTGCACTTTTCCTCCAATCTATACAAGTGGTGGCTGACTAGGTAAACTTGAAGTTTTACAGAACCTCGTCTGCAACAGACTGTGTTGTGTAGTTGTGTTGTAGATTGTGTTGGTACGGATATTGTGCAGATCGGAATGTTTCCACTTTTCAGACTTGAACAGTTTCCGTGAATACTCAAGCTATTGAAATCGAATAGGAAACCGTGTATACGCAACGAACCCTGTCGATCCGGCCCGTTCATATGTGAAAGTTTCCTGAGGTTGTGAATACTAGAAGAAGGATATATACAGGTTTGAAGACATAAATATCCCCTATAACTCGTCCATCAGTATCAGAAAACACGTTCTGTGTGTTGGCTCAGTACTAGCCGTAAATTGAACACACGTGTACTGCATGTTGTAAGCTTGGCTGAATTCCTCTACAAGATACAGAAATAAAGTTTAAGGAACTTGCGGAACGGATTTTTTTACTGGTTCCAGTAAAAGTTTCTGGAAAATCGGTTTCTGACTCCTCAATATTTTACGACTTAAGAACAAAGTGTTTGGATTCTAAACCTGTGGAGGTATCCGAATCTCCTTGACAAGCAATCTCTAGTCTAGAGCAGAGTCAAGGAGTAGTACAAGTACCTCGAATCACCATCATCATAATCATGATCATGATATGAGAAAATCGGTATCAGCCAGCTATACCCCTCCTGGAAGTGAAAGGAAGACAAAGTGAAAGTGCCGACATCAATCTCCTCCATTTACACGCACACATTGATCAAATAATAGCTCGTACCTAGAGATATCCACACTATACATACGATCATCACCGGGATCAGCCAATCCGGAGGAACTTTCGGGCCTGAAATCGAAGCACGCGAGTGAAATGTATAGTAACAGATTTGGGAGAACAAATGTGAAAGCTTGAACTTAGCACCCCGACACCGTATAAGTCCGCCGAATAAGAACCCAAATTTATTTACGATAATCTGCCCTGTCATAAATACAAGACGTTGGAAGGGATCGTGTAAGTGGTTCAAGAGATATCACTCCCGAAAACGCGGACGGATAACAAGATACGATCTCTGCTCCAGAGATCCTTGATAGATAACATTGATAAATTCATATCCTTCCCCGTCACTCTTCCTCACTCCTCGTAGTTAGTTTCCTCTGGAGATAAATCCCTCGTCCTGATAATCAGTTGGAGCAGTGGTTGTCGAGTTGGAAGTGTGAGAGCTGTTATCTTACGAGATGTGAATTGTTTCAACTTGTCAAAACTGACATGCATTTAGTCCAAGGAGCCCAATCAACGTTCCCTTCTCGACATGGAATGAGATGAAGGAGTGCTTCGGCCTGTGTTGTAGTAGTACTCCTAGTGTAAATTACAGTTAGCTTTCCAACTCGAACTAAAGCCTTTGTGAATACAATGGTGATAAGAAACCGGAGGCAAATCATTCCTAGTGATGAGTAGCTGCTGCCTGTTGCACCATCATCATCCCTCCGTTTTCCACAAAATCGCCAACATCATTAGAGTCGACGAAATTGAGGCCTGTAATCTTATAAGTACCAATACCAATACTGTCCCAAACCCGATATATGTCAAAAGAAGTTGTCAACATGGCTCATTATTTCTCAGTGAGTGTGACCGGTGTCATTAAAAGAACTACGACCTTCCTCCATGTGCTTTCCCTCCTGGCCCTGTTCCTGTGGACAGGGAGCGCGACCCCATCCGCACATATTGTAGCGATCAGTAGTGGCGGACACAATCGATTGGTTCAGGACTTGCAGTTAGTAGATACTTTGCCACAAGATGAGCCGTTCCTGTTCAACGAAATCGAGGACGATGTCCACTGTAAGTCCAATGACCTGGAATTGATATTAAGTTTCTATTCTATAGAGTAACATCCTGCATTATTGATGAGGGGTTAAACGAGACAGGCCCAAAAGGAAAGTTTTCCTCTTAAGTGCAGATTCGTCAAAGCTGTCAGGGACATTGACAAGGGACATGACACATGACCTTATCATTCGCATGTAGGGAACGGCCTGAGGAGAATGTACAAAATAAATTGTTTTTGGACAAACATCAAACAGCATGGTTGGAAAATAAAGAATCGGAGAAACCACCATTGAGGAGATAACCCCTGGTGTTCCGCCGATATCCAGCTGACTGTCTCCCAATTTATTCACTTCTCCTAAACTTTCATTCATTCATGACATTGGGCCATCAGGGCCGAGTTAACCTCATGTAGTGGATACATTCATATGGGCAGGGGGCTATCCCGTTTCCGAAATTCATACAAACGATCCGAGGGTTTCATTAGGATTTTTTATAGAGAATAACTGACATGAAGTAATATTGCACACGAAAGTAACGTGTCTGCCTGCATCTATATAAACCAATACTGCTGGGGCTATCACGAAGACCGGTCCGGGTGACGGATAGCCCCCCACAAAGACTTTGTAAATTTTACCCGGAACTCCTATACATTTATCTTAACTGGTTGATGCATGTATGCAGGTACGAGGGTAGTAGACATGAAATTCTAAAGCATTTTCCCACACGATTTCGTCATAATTAATTCATTCTTTTTGATTAGCACACAAGCCTTTACTTTCTCATGCAGAGGCAGTCCAATAACAAACCATTTCAGTTCAGTTAGTTCCATGTACCTCTTACTACGTCTACCAACATGAACTAAACTAGACTTTGCTATGGAGAGAGCTCTGATTCTGATGAAATGCATGTTCGAATTCCCAAACTCCTGCCTTGCCAGACACTGGTACAGACATGCAAATATGCTAACGATACTGACTGGGTCTCCAGATTTTTCAGAGGGAGTAGACTGAATTTAACACAAGGGATTACGAAACGATGTAAAATCTAATTAAACGGGGAAAATTCATCTCCGATATCATATATTATGTACAGGGAGCTGTTCCGAATACTATTTATTTCCGAGTATTTTCTGCATCATAATCCGCCAGAATTCCAACACAAAATATTCTCTAACAAAACTACAATTCTAACGCAAGACTAAAAGAACAAAGAAAGTATAATGAAAAAAACTTCAAACTCTCAAAGAAGTGCAGTGTGCAGGGTAATTGGCAAATTATCAAATTGGTCAGTAATTGGAAATCGTTAAATTAAATTGAGGCGTTGGTTGGTACGATCTTTTGTAAGAGAAGCCGAGTAGAAAATGCTCCAAGAATAATATGTAAAATGGAAACTATCACCGGGAAAGGTGGTGGATGTACGTATACGTATGGGTGAAAGTGAAATGGGACTACGGGGGAAGTCATGCATGCACCGAGCTCATTTTGAACTTTCCTGATGATTCAGTTCCAACTGCCTCAACTTGGGACGGAATCCATTAATACGAGAAAAGGCAGACCATGCAAATATTTCAAGCTGGGGCTCCTCTACTCTACCATTGTTTCCCGTAACCGATGTAGGCACCTTTATATAATTTCAGGTAGCACAAATGGAGGAACTGTACGGTGCGGTGGTAGGTATTTAGGTGTGTAAAACAGCAGTGGGAGTTAGTTGAAGGAGTTGGTAGTCAGAAATTTTGGAATTAATATAAAGTTGGAGAGTAGTTGACTCCTCCAGTGTAGCACAGCATGCCTCTCTGAAGTACAAGCTCAAAAATGATTTTTAATGAGACTGGAAAATAGTGAATGACAAAAAGCTGGAAGCTCCAAAAAAGTTTCTGCCCCGTTAATTGATTAAGCAACATTTTAGCAGTCGACAGTATGTACTGAAGTATATTTTTTATGCTGTGCTTACGTTTAAAATACATTCATGTGCAAGAGTCAAATGGGAGGAGTTGTCGTTGTATTTAATGCTTAATAACGGGGTTTAATATTTCAACAAGACATTACTTTCACATTCGAAATGGGAATCAGGTTCGGAGCGAGAATTCCGTTTCAACTTTTACTGAAATCGAACAACATGAACAAGGTTGGCCTACATGTCAGGCCGTTCGAACTTCAAAATTAATGGATATACAAGACATGCTTATAACATTGTAAAACTTTCACTTTGAAAATGTAATAGTCCGTTCTACTTCTTCAGATACTGTATCCTGGTCTTTAATTTAGATTAGACATTGCAAATATTTATTCTTCAAGTCATTCATCATTGCAGCAAGTTGGTATATTCGTCTAGTTTCCTCGTCCTTGTCTGTTACACCATGTATCTATACATATTTATGGAGGAATGTCTGAGAGTTTTATACAAACACTTGAAAAAATGCTAGACTAACATGTCCATTTAAGATCACGTTTGACTAATGAAAGTTCGTCTGGCGGAAGGAAAAGGGGTCAGACAATAAGAAATTAATTAAACCGTGGGAACACAGGACGGGAAAGAGTGTGTACTAACAACTCCATTGTTCCTTCGGCCCATTCCACAACTGCAAACTTAATTTCTGAGCCTCGGTTAATGGAAATCCAGCTCCTTGAGTCGAGGGCGGACGGGAATGGAACGGATGGCATTATTGTCTTTATGAACATCAGAACGGAGAGAAGGAAAAAGTAGAAATAGTTATAATCGCAATTTAATTACAACTCCAAGCTCCGACGAAGCCGAGCATTATTGAGGAAGACTAAAGAGCAGATGCATTTTATTGAAGCCCTGCTGCCTGCCCAAATCCTGAGAATCTGTTGCCTCATCTTTCATATATGTAAAGTAATAAGTTATAGACGGAGTAAGATTAGTTCTGAGAAGAGCGGAAACCCTTCCAGCATTTCTAATGGGAAATCAGGCATATAATGTATTTCCCATCATTTTCTTCATGAGTAAGCAAATGCAATTTCCTTCCATCTTGAGCTCTGCTGTTGGAATCGGATCTTCCTCCTCCGCACATTAAACATCAGCAGTACATGAGACAAACAAACGGAAATTTTCCTAATCTCCCGACTCTTTATTCTTGAGACTATATTTCTTCTTCAAGGAAATAAATAAGATAATCCAAAGTCCAAATGAAGGGAGAAAGGAAATCAAACCAAGGGACCAAATCTCTTCCTAAAGGAGGAGAAAGTTTACTTTCTCTTAGCTGTTGTTAGAAAGAAGACAAGTTTACTCTGCTGTTTCAGTCCCGAATCTTGGGAACATTTCAGGAGTCCAACTCCTCTTCCTCTATTCAAGACGGAATGAGATGAATCGGAGTTTGTGAAATGAAATGAAACTAAACCGAGGGAGACAATGGGGTGATAGAAGAGGACGACTGATACTGTGATGGAACCGAACCCAACCCTTCCTGGCTAGTTTCGTAGCCTCCAAGTCTTCCAGAAGAATTTCCTGTAGTTCTATTTAAAGCCCTGAATGTAATCAGTACGGAAGTTGATACTTCGCCTCCCTTTCTACTTTCACCAGGGACAAAACAAGGGAATGTATTCGGTCTAATAAGAGATGATACGTAAAGATAGGGGAAACCCATAATGGGAAGAGTGGCCTTTACGGGGACTGGATTAGGCGGAAAGGAGAGGGAAAGCAGTGCAAATAGAAAATTGGCCAAGTTTCCTTCCATATAATAAGATATTATTCAGTATATAGGAAACCACGAGGGCCTCTACATCCATATTCAGTAGTATTTGTAGAATAAGCAACTTTGTTTTCTTTGTACAGCATCTGCACATTTTATGAATCCCGTTCCATTAAAGCCCCGACTGAGGTTGGTTTCGGGCTCTCCTCGACGAGCCTTTGTTCCCTATCTGTTTTCTTCAATGTTTCAATGTCCTCTCTGCTTTCTCTCTCTTCATCTCCTCCTTCTTCGCCTTGTATTAGATCGGGTTCCGGAGGGCTGGAGAGGTTCGTTCCATTCATTGCGCTTTTCATGTTGGTTAGTCGAAGATTAATTCCTGGACATCAATCTCAGTACATACACGTACGTTATCTGGGGATTGTGAGTGTGGGATGGTGGTTGATCCTACTAGCAGGCTACTGACGATCCCGACGCAACAACAGAACAGAGAAAGACAAGATAATAAAGGGAGTCAATCTGGACTTTCTCTCACTGAATCTGTTCTTGGAGTAATAAAATGGGATACGGTCTCAACATTAAACATTGAAATGCCACCATTACCGCTCCCAGATCAAAGGTTTCCTGGTCACACAACACTTCATTCCCATCCTTACAGGTCTGGTGGTTGGGGTTTCAGAGCGTCTTAAGTAAGTTTATTACGGAAGGAGGAATCCCCTCAAGACCATCCACACTAGTCTTCTTCAGGGTTAAGTTGGTAATAAGAAGAAAGTCTTGAAATGTTGATGGCAAAATGGGCAGTGGTGTAATATGTTTGCTGCCGGGGAAAGTTTCATTTCTTTCGGTTATTGTTATGTGCAAGTGCATCTCCGTATCGGACAGCACGTGGCAGCTAAATAGCTGAGGAGGAATACTAATATCCTAGAACAAAGATCAATGCGCGGGGCTGCTTTATTCTAAAATTCCCAACTGTTTGGGACATTTCAGTGAGCTGTCATTTCAGGAAGAAGAGCTTTATGGGAAAACCAATTCCAAACCCACTTTCTCAAGTATGTAGCCTTCTCAACATCTACAAGGGCTGTGTTGTAGAAGCGAGGAATGCAATGAAGTAAGTCGAGACAAGAGTCAAGTCCATCTTGGCTTTACGATCTCTCCGTCCATGTGTCCACGTCAAGGAAATACCAACATTAGATCAATTTCCATAGTCATTTACCCGTTGTCAAGCCCGAAATTCTTTCTATTACAGCCCAAGAAAATATATTGGATTTTATCCCAACTTTTTGGACTAAGAACTAACTAGAGGAAAGGAAAAGTAGTGGTGGTGGTGCCGAAAGAGAAGGAATGGAGAAGGAAATTATTTATTGATGAGAAATTTGTTGACTGAGATGGAAGAGTTCGGAATTATAAGAGGCTTCGTATGTATTTTTATTCCCGGCTCTTCAGGCATACGATGCTGGTAGAGTATCATTGACCATCGGATAATATATTATCTTAGCACAAGGTCTACATATAGGCGCCTATCTATCCATTAGAGCATTCCTAGAAGAAGAGGAACTGTGCATCTCCGCCCGTATCTTAAAAAGATCAACGAACCAAGACGAGGAAGGAAATTGAGATTGAGTAGATGATGGTCTACTTTTAGAGGACATTTTCCTCAACTTGACTTTTTGTTGGACCCTACTTTTTCCATTTAACATTTACTACTTCTCGGGATTACCACAAATTCCTCGCCGCAACAAAAAATAAATAATACAAGCTGGAAACAGAAACAACCGTCACCATAAATACCGAAATACTTCCTATCTTAGCCCTTTATATCCGCCTCAAGCTCCGACCTCGTTCTTTAAAAACTGTCCTCACATCATTTGCTGGAGCTTCACCCTCTCCCAGACAATAAAAATCAAGTGAAATTCTGACACTGTTCACTTTTCATTCCGCCCTGCAACCGACACTTACAGCCACTTGCTCCACATTCAAATTACATATCATTATCCTGCTCCTATACAGAAGGCTATATCATAGCCTCTCCCAAGTTCTGCCCAGTCCCTGTGGTGAAATTTATAAGAAACTGCAGTGTACAAAGTCCAGGATTTCCAAACTAGCCCCCAAAACCATACTTTCCTTTGTTGAAGCTCTTAAAACTCAAACGATTCCTTATGTACTTTTACTTCTTAGTCCATAGTTTTGGGGCAGAAGTAGTTAGTGAAAGTTTTTATGGGAAAGAATACTCAAGTAGTCCAACTCTCTCAAGTCAAGTTAAAGCCATCCTCTCTTCTTCTTCGTCTTCATTTTCATCTTCATCTCCCATCACATACGAAGAAGAAGAAGAGGAGTTGTTAGGAAGAGGGAAAATTTTTAATACTACACGTAACGTTCACTGTTCATAAAAATAAAAATCTCCATCTCTTCCTTCTCAGTCAGAGGGAAAAAGTTCAGGAAAGTCATTAATGAAGGTCCCTCTTCAGCCTCGGCTTGTCCCATTTCTCTAAGTAATTTATGTCGTGTGTAGTTCCATTCTCCCAGAATTCTTAAGAAAGCAGGCTGCTAACAAACTCCTTCCTCTTCCCAGGGCCACCCTATAATCATGTCTCATGAGCAGTTATAGGAAAATTAGACTATCTCGCCAAAGGACTATGTTGAATGTAGAGGCATGCATTTCCAAAGATCGAGCACTGAAGCTTTCAGCCTTATTGGTGTTTTGGTATTTACTCTTGAATAAATCTTTACGATCTTTCCTGACTAAAAGGAGAGAGAGAGCTGATAATTTCAAGAGGATAATATTTAAGTAGGCCAATCGATCATTCATTTCCATGTAATAGGGTCCCAGGAACTAGGATAGGGCGGTGAAAACAATACTTCACATCGCAAATGAGCCACTCCAGCCGTCTCGACTCTAGTATTCTGGGGAGCCTAGCCTTTGATAACAAGCCGGTGCTGCTGCTAGCTTACGAAATAGTATGATATAAATTATAAATGGTCATATAATAATAATATCTGAATTGACGGAACATTTCTTGGAGATAAATTATCCACTCCTTTTCCCATTGAATTGGCTTGAACCTTATGCAAATACGGCGTGCCTACTGGGTTTCGGCATAATTCCCATGATTATTCATTTCATGGACAGTTAGATATGAGACGCTTGAAGGTGGAACAACCTAACAAATTAATGTAGTTTCAATAGCTGGTCAGCCAAAACCTGTGGCTATATACTGCCTTTCTAGTCGACTTGTTTGCTGGCTAGTGTGCTTATCCCATTTTATATATATTTATACATGTACAGAGATTGGAATGTAAGTACTTGATGTTAAGCATGTAAGAAGGGTTTGCATTTTACTTTCCACCCGAGCGTGTGAAAGGCTTCTATTTTCTCCTGTCTCTTCCTTTTACCAACTCCGAAGAACATTATGGAAAACACGGAGACTCGGCTACCAATTTCCCCATTGAAAAATGGCAGGGAATGCAAATGGAATCAATTCAAAATCATTTGTATTGTATTCAGAGTAGTCCTTCCCGAGTAAATAGGATTCCTGTATATTTGGGTATATTTTATGTGAAGGGAAAGGGAGTTTGTATATCTAAATGGAAAGCTTATACAAAGGCAATGTTACTAGCCGATTTTTTGTACCCGGTAACTATGTACTGTTACATACTAATATATTTTTATTTTATATATTGCTGAAGAATCGATTTGATCAATCCGTCCCTCCCTTCTATCCATATTAGATTCATTTGGATGTCGTATTATAGTTACATTTTGTTGATACTCCTTTGCAGAGCCGATGCTTATATTGGATTTCTTAAAGCTACTGGGATCCTCTTTCTCAGACTGATAGTATAGGGTATTTTGGCTTCTTTAATCTGTAATTTAATGCTCTCAGAATAAAACTGAATACTTCTAAATGTTCATTTCGAGATTAAATCTATCTAGGCCAAGACAGACAAATTTGATGTTTTGACTCGGGATGCCGGATGGATCAAAGTAGATTTTTTATACAAAGGTTTCCATTTTCCGAATTTTCAGGGTCCCTATAGGCCATACACGGGTTGTTGCTCTTGAGTAGAAGCAGGAGAGCCGAGTTCTAAGTTGCCTAACGCCTCTGTTTTATTCATTGCAAATAATAAAAAGGCAGACAAAATGAGTATCGAGAGATTGGGTTTCCAATCGTAAATTCTTAGGGAGTTGTATGTTCTCATTGAATTTAGATTTCCTTTTATATTAACATCTTCCTCGTATTTTTGTCCTTGTTTTCAATATCTTTGACTTCCAGCAAATGAAAGACAAAGATCTAAAGATTGTGCGAATAGAATATGATCCTTGTAGCTCTTGAGTTTTTACGAGGAATGGCTTGTCGTCAAATTCTAATCTGCAAATAGGTTGTGCAATGAACCTCCAGCAGTAGAAAGTGACGGAGTAGTTTGGCCAATTCCTGTTTCGCTATTCTACTTTTTTGCAATTTCAAACAGAGGGAAATCCTTTGGCTTTCCTCCCTCTTCACACTCGAGCTGTCTAATGTTATTTCCTCTGCAACAAAGCCTTCCGTCCTGACAGATAGAAGAGCCTCCCTGCTCTCCGGAAGGGGAAAGTCTTCCATTCAAAAGTGGTTCTAGCTGCCCAGGACCGTTTGATGTATGATACATGAATTGAAAGAGATTGATGCGTTTTGTCTCGAAATTCCTCGATTTCCTCGTCCACCAAATCCCTCTCATCTCAGCTAAAAGAAGAGGAAACGACATGCATACATGCGTTAGACAATTTATCCCAATTTGAGAATCCTAGGATTCCTCCATGTCCCTCGATGAATTTTTGATATTCACTATCCTTGCGGAATAATTGAGACAAAAGCGAGGGTAATAAAAGTTCTGGAGGAAATAGGCTTCTTTTTCCTAGTTACTTTTGTATCTTTCAGAGCAGATGATGAGGATGAGGAGTCGTAGAAGAGATGTTTCTTACTACCCGAGAAATTCTTATTTACGCTCAGAAATGGCATGGGAGAAAGTAGGGAGGAAAACTGATGCTGATTATCATCATCCGTTTTACACGGTTCATGTACTATTCACTGTACAATATTGTGTTGCTACTCACTACATGCTAGACACCCACACAAGTTCCACCTTCACCTCCTGCAATAATATATGGTGGGTATAGGCCAAAGTCCTCCAGTTCAACTCCCTTGTGATTGCATTTCGTGTGTTGAAGATGAAAGATAGTTTTTGGTTGATGCTCTGCCTAGAGAGAGAGAGAGAAAGCACTGAGAATAGAAGACCAATGGATGATGTTTTATGCTTCAGGAGTTATGCTCTTTCACCAACAGTCTCCTTTGAATGCCTTTCATCCCAATGCGTGAATCAGGATTTAATAAAAAGAAATGTGTGGAATGTACAGCGCTCCTTACATGATTGCAAATGCTGATAGTTGGTTCATTTCAAGGTTATTTGGCTGCTATTGAGGTTCCTGGAGGTTGAAAGGTGAAATGCACATCAAATTCGGTACTCACCCTGCACTTTCCGCAGATTGACGGCTGGCCTCGTTAAATTTGCAACTCGAGAAATTGCACTATTCGGTAATGGAGAGGTGGTTATTTGGTTTCGCATCATCATAAAAGGATAGAATTGCAACAGCAGGGTTACCAACCGACGGTATATTTGAAGAGAAATAAATTAATAAGTTATTAGTGCTAACATGCCAAAAGTTAGACTTCTTATTTGCAAAAGCGAAACCGCAGGATTTCAATTAATTAATAATCATGATGATAAGAGTGTAACGAAGGTTGCTTTTGCATCTTTTATTGCGATTTAGTTCGATTTTGAATAATTTTGCAGACGGTTCTTGTCTAGAATTCTAAAACTGCATACTGTCACAGCGTCCAAATTTTTTACACGGAGAGTCGTTGTCATCATCTATACGGTACGGGAACCCCATCCACCACTGCCGAGACTGACGGGAGTTTTCCCTCTTGCCTTCTTGGACTTTGTTGCCGGAGGTTTTGACTTAGGTTTATACAATGCCTAGTTCAGCAATGTGTGACAACAAACACGTTTTCAAAGGCTTATATCTCAATTTATATAGACGACTCTTTTAAAGCCCAACCGAGATTGATTTGATATACCACAGGAAATCGGAATCTGAAAAAAACTGATTGTCTCCTTTCCCCCTGCTCCTGCATTCAAAATGACTGAATACTGAATAACTGATCGTCTCTCCCACAAAGACATATAAATTCAATAAAATCCCGCTACACAGGGATCTAATGACAATGACTGAATGATCGTTGAGGAATTGATTGTAAAAGAAAATTGGAGGAATATATTTTGTCTCCCGTTTGCATTTTCCCCTTTTACTCAAAAATGCAATTCCAGTCACTTTGTCCTTTTAACTCCACATTCCTCTCGTTTATGCAGATAAAAATGTTTCTTTGGAATGAGATTTGCTTACGCTTTCTGATTCAGTTTAATAAAGTGTCTCATAGGAGGAATACATTTAATTTATTTCATGAAAACCCACCATCATATCTTTCCTACGCATCCCTGCCTTTGTACAATGGAGAAAAGTCCCTACTTCCACGTTCTTGTTTGTGAGAATCGAAAGGTGTTGATCGGTTAGCAACCGAAATTGGGCTAAATTGACGTGAAGCCCAGTCTGAGGAAGTGGGAATTTTTGGGCTCATTGAATTTCAGTTTTAAAATGTTCGGTAACTAAGGATTAAACCGTATATTATTGTGTTCTGATAGACGTTGCGAACGGTCCTCTTGTGGTCCGTTGTCTAGCGTTCTGGGAGGATGGAAAACGCTCTGCAAATCGTTTCTCTTGTATAAAAAGTTGGGTTTATGCGAGAGAACATGTAACCAGGAGTACTTGCAGGAGAACATTTAACTAATTGTACATGCGGGAGAACATTTAACTAATTGTACATGCGAGAGAGCAGTTAACTAATAGTACATGCGGGAGCACAGTTAACTAATAGTACATGCGTGAGAACAGTTAACTAATAGTACATGCGGGAGAACAATTAACTAATAGTACATGCGGGAGAACAGTTAACCAATAGTACATGCGGGAAAACAGTTAACTAATAGTACATGCGGGAGAACAGTTAACTAATAGTACATGCGGGAGAACATGTAACCTGTGGTACTTGTCGGAGAACAGTTAACTAATAGTACATGCGGGAGAGCATGTAACCTGGGGTACTTGTCGGAGAACAGTTAACTAATAGTACATGCGGGAGAGCATGTAACCTGGGGTACTTGTCGGAGAACAGTTAACTAATAGTACATGCGGGAGAGCATGTAACCTGGGGTACTTGTCGGAGAACAGTTACCTAGTAGTACATGCGGGAAAGCATGTAACCTGAGGTACATGCGGGAGAGCATGTAACCTGAGGTACTAGCGGGAGAACATTTAACTAATAGTACATACGGGTGAACATGTAACCTGAGGTACTTTGCGGAGAACAGTTAACCAATAGTAGATGCGGGAGAACTCTTAACTAATTGTAGATGTGGGAGAACGTTTAACCAAGAGTACTTGCGGGTAACAAGTACTCCTAATTACCCTTGGAATCGAAGTCTAGCAAGTTTAGTGGTCTAAGCATAAGCATCTGCATCTTGGTACTGCTTTCTGGCTTCGAAACATCCAGTCGGTGAATCGAGTTTTTTAATTTTAATTCGGGGTGGATTTAAAAACTTGCCTTTGTATTTAAAGCTTTTGAACTTGGCTCAATTGCCAGGGGTCCTTATCTTATTACTGTTGTGTCACCTGCACAAAGTGCAATCAACTTGGTGGATTGCTGGTGCCAGGATGTCGACCTAGCACTCAAAGACAAACTGGCTTGTCATGAGGATGGCATTAGTGCTTTGTATATCATAGATAATAATAGGTTATTTGGTGGGTTCAACAGAGCCCACACCTGTAATTGGTATAGATTGGGAGCTGACCAGGGGCGAACTAAGGCAATGACACACATTGACCTGTGCAGTAACCTGTGTAGAATAATTCTTGAAATGAAACTACCCTGTGACATTTACATAATTGTCCGATACGCAAATGGCTTTCCTTAATTTCAAGAGTGAGTGTACAGGGTTCTCCTGGTCTTCAAATCTAGCTTGAAATGTACCCTCCTTGTATAAAGGTTGATGGTTTCTGGTTCTGGTTCCTGGTTCCCCTTGGATACCTAACAAAAATGGGGCCCTTGATTTCGACGAGAAAGACAAAGTACCCACTATATTTTCACATTTTCAGTCAATTGTAAACCCTCAGTTTAAGATAAAAAAGATGCTTTGACAACACCGGTGTCATGAGGTGTCATGCAAATCATAATTGCCATTTGGTAAATCGTATGTTTTTTAGTTGTGTATGTTTTAAAATGTCCATGTTTTAAAAATCAACAAATGCTCTACCCAACGCTCTCTTGTTTGTTATCTCAGGAATATGTTTTTTTCATGTTCTCCTCCCCCAAAAATGGGTTTATCTCCTTAGTTTCCTAAAAATGTTCTCCCTTATTGAGTTTCCTAAAAAATGTTCTCCCTTATATAGTTACCTTTAAAAGTTTCGGTTGGAGTAAGGACCGTGTTGAGGAACATCCTCATCCCTGGAGAACATCCTCATCCTAGGAGAACATCCTCATCCAAGGAGAACATCCGAGGAACATCTTTGGAGAACATCCTCATCCTAGGAGAACATCCTAGGAACATGTTTGGAGAACATCCTCTTCAATGGAGAACATCCGAGGAACATTTTTGGAGAACATCCTCATCCCTAGGAGAACATCCTCATCCTAGGAGAACATCCTCATCCTAGGAGAACATCCTCATCCTAGGAGAACATCCTAGGGACATCACTAAATACCAGGCAGTCTCACCATATCGCAGATTTCTGTAGCCCGTCCCTACTACATTACACACCGGGCAAATTTTTATGCCCCCCGGCTAGGCACTTTCTCCGAAACACGCAGGATGCCTGGTATCTAGTGATGTCCCTAGGATGTTCTCCTAGGATGAGGATGTTCTCCTAGGGATGAGGATGTTCTCCAAAAATGTTCCTCGGATGTTCTCCTTGGATGAGGATGTTCTCCTAGGATGTGCCTAGGATGTTCTCCTAGGATGAAGATGTTCTCCAAAGATGTTCCTCGGATGCTCTCCTTGGATGAGGATGTTCTCCTAGGATGAGGATGTTCTCCAGGGATGAGGATGTTCCTCAACACGGTCCTTACTCCAACCAAAGTTTCTCCCTTTTTGAGTATCCTAAAAAATGTTCTCCCTTTTAGCTACTTTAAAAATGTTCTCCCTTATAGCTTCTTTAAAAATGTTCTCCCTTATAGCTTATTTAAAAATGTTCCCCCTAATAGCTTCTTTAACAATGTTCTCCCCTATAGTTTCTTTAAAAATGTTCTCCCTTATTGCGTTCCCCAAAAAATGTTCTCCCTTATTGTGTTTTTTTCAAAAAATGTACTCCCTTTTGTGTCAAAAACTCCGGTTAGGGAACTCCGATTAGTTAACTAATTGATTAAAAATAGCATTCGTTCTTTTGTATGCTTTCCTACAAAGGGATATTAGCTTTATTGTACAAGGTTGTTCGCCAGAATGTTCTCCCCAAGTCGTGATTTTTATTCAAGAATTTTTAAGGTGTGGTTGATTCCCGAGTGTCAGATAATCCTCTCAAGGCGGCCAGCCCGAAGCTGGCCTATTCAATTAAATCATGGCCTTGGTTACCGAACATTTTAAAATTTAATTCTTGCCCACCGTATTTTTGGGGGCGAAACCGTGCAAAAAAACCACCTCGGGAAATTCATCATTACGAGAGTCTCCAAAAGGGTGGATTTCTAATTTTTTGAAAATTCAGAAGAAAAATATCTGGATTATATCTGGTGAAAAAATAAAAAATCCACCCTTTTGGAGGCTTGAATAATCTTGTCTCGAAATCTTAGCCCCAATTCACAGCTTAACCAATTGCCACCTTTCGGGGCAAAGGAATAAAATCCGCACTCTTCCGAAACTAAAAGCCCACCTCGTTGAGATGTTGAGAAGGAATGAAAAATACCAGTTTAAAAGTAGTCGTCAAAATCCTAGGGACCCTTGAGCCCTTGTCATCGTCCTCATGCTTAAAAGAGAAGTCAGAAATAGGGGACAAAATGAGCTTGTTAAATAAATAGATTTCTCGAGGCTCTGTGCTTAAAAGACGGACTTGAGATGAAGGAGCAGTAGTGAAGAATATTATTAGAAGGCGGAGCCTTCGCAAAATTCCAGTGAAACTGGAGAGCTAGCTAAACTGATGATGTCTTTCCTCCTCAGGGCATCATCATCGTCTTATAGACTATAAGACGATGGACTAGGTATTAGACTTTTAAGAAATGATCGTTTTCTCTATAAGTTCAGCTCATTTTACGGATGGCAATACCAGATTTCCACATCCAAATTCTCTAATGTCAAGCCATAAAGAGAAAGCACATTCTCTCCAGTTTACTGTTTGGTGTTAAGAGCCATGAAAGTAGAACAATGTATTTGTACTCTGTACTGTACACACAGTTCAGAACTGAAACAGGGGCATTCGTAGCCGTCTTCCTATCCTCCCAGCATCATCGTACTTTCATCTCCATCGGCTCATAATGTTATCGAATATTTCACTTAAATGGGAAGCCGAGGAAATGCGGATTTGACGCCTGATGTGCCATATATACCTTTGCAAGTAATTCCTATCCTTTGGCGTACTGATCTTCAAAGAGCAGTATTCTGTCTATATATTGGCTTTACGTAAGAAAGACGGAAGAAAAGCAGAAGGAAGGAAAGAAGCAAAGAGTCCACAACGAGTGAGTTACTGGGATGTCTTCAAAATTATATTTTATGCGACGTGATGTAGCGTTATGGACTTAAAAATTGGTTCTCATCCATTCCATAACCCTTATTGGTTCGGATTCCGATATGCTCCTTCAAGTTGTAGCCGTAGATCCTATTCCGATTCGAAAAACTCCTCATCCTCGTCCTCGAGCATCAGTCCTCTGCGTAGCTCAATCTCGGCCGAATAATATTCGGTTATAAAAGCGCGGAAGGGAAACAAAAGTATTCGTGTTCGGAGTCATTCTATCTCGGCACACGGAGCAGATACATATATACAGTCATAATTTGGAAATGTATCATAGATGAGGATACGAGATGATGGGAAGTTGATATAAAACAGAGAGATCCGCTATCAGGCATTTAAAGATTCTATGGAACCCTTTCCTCTTCCATTCCACCGAAAGCTATCTTCCTTGTCGATTTCAGTTCTTTTGAATGAAAAAAAGACTGTCGCTTTCTCCCCGCTCTGTTCGTTATTATTGCAAGTCAGGGGAAACATTGTAGAGTTTTTAAGTGACAGATGATATGGAGCTTTGTGCAAAAGATCTTAATGTATGTATATGTAGCTGGCTATGGGGCTATGGAGAAAGGCAGGCGTTTTGGTGATACTCTACGCCGAGGACATGTCTTCAGTTTGGAGTTCCCTATCTTCTATATTTTATATCGCCACACTCTCCTTCTTGCTGAATTTAAGACGTTAGGAATGGTATTGGGTTCGTTGGAAATATATTCCTAGAATACTTCTCTCCATCCAACGTTTTTCTTTACGAGATTTTCTATATATTCCATTTTATACGGGACTTTCACTGTTAGATTTTATGTGAAATTTCCTTCTTCCCTCTTGTCTTAAGAGAATGTGTCAACTTGTATTACTCGGCCATATCTTTTCTTCTGTATATCTAGCCTTGTACTAACAGGGAGGAGAAGAAGAAAGAGCAGCACTTTTGTACCAGCGAAGAGTTTCAATCTTCAGGGGACCCATCTGACTTTCTCCGTGACTTTGTTGCTTCACTTAGCTTACAAATCTCTTCACTCAATCCCAACTAACGTGTCTCATCTATTTTGACTGACATCCCATAAAACGCTTACATGTCGGAGGGAACCGTGTCCTCCTTTGACTTTCCACTCTCTACTTCTCTCGTTTGTATAATTTCATCCCAACTCCTGGACAGTTTTTATTCCTTTGAAATTTGAAGACGCATGAATATTTTAGGATGATATCAGATCATAAAATGCAAATGACGGCATAAAGATTAGAAAAATTTTACTCCGACTTTGTGAGAGAAAAGTTAATTTAAGGAATTTCTGGGACTTTCTGTTCAGTGTTCAGGGTATAGTGTTCAGTAGTGGTGACAGACGTTGAAGCTTTAGTCTTTACTTTTGGAATAGTCGATGTAATACTAATGGTGGCATTGCTGATACTTGATTTGAAACTTACAGGGAGAAGTAATGTATTGTGGGGAGAACAGAATAATGTTTTGCAAAGTCATATATTGGTACGTGAGGACCTGTTGAAGCATTGACAAGCAATCAAAGAGGGCAATAATTGCTTCTGCGACAAAAACATGTTTTTGTCGATTTCCAAGTATAGAATTGAAAGGACCTCTTGGAATATCAAACAGTTTGATAGCGTATTTATATCAAAAACATATTCGGTATTTCACTCACTCTTCACCTTCTTCAAGGTATTGCTCATGACTAATGGATAAGAGGCTATAATTATTTCGCCTCCTTTTCAACTGAAAGTGGCCTCCTAAATGGGCTTTTTTTAGCTAAGAATAATAACTAGTTAGCTGAATTGGGCGCCGATAGATCACAGGTTAGGAAAGTAATACTATATTTTTACATGTCGTAATATCAATCGAACAGCAACATAATGAACATTCTACGTACCGACATTAAACAGTCCAAATACAGTCATGAGCGCATGATCAATTTCCAAAAAGTTTTAATTGCGTATTCTTTTAGTTTAATTTTCATTAATGAGCTTCGTCGTCATTCCTGCATCAGAAAGCTAATAAATGAAAGTTTCTGGAGAAATCATAACCTTCAAAGTTGGCATTATTCGATTACACCTGGGAATCAAAAATGTTAGGTAATCGTTACCCGTTTTTAATTTGGTGATTATTCAGATTATCATTTATCACGTAACTGGATTGTCATTTCCAGTAGTCGAAACGAACTCCATCATCAGCCATCCACTAATAAACCCCTCGTCATTATTCCTTTGATCCTGCTTTCTCTTTTGGAGGGTTCCTTTTTCAGCCAATAAGCTCTACAATTAGGACATCGGATTCAGGAGTATTTTCTACAAAGTGCTGCAACTCCTCTGTATTTTATAGGAAATTGAGCTCTTAAGAAGCCTTAATTATCCTAGCCGTGGCTTGTCTATCTCCTGACTTACACCGAACCCAACAACCGGCAACCGGAGCGGACATGAATTGAAAAGAGAAGAAGTGGAATAGCTCCTAAAAAGAGGAACATCGTAATACGCATATATAAAATTCCGTAATATCCCTCCCAATTTAATGCCATCATATGTGTAGCTTGTAGCCCGAAGTGATCAGGAAGACAATTTTTCATCCGAGCCTTTCACTTTTAAGCATATTACCACACTTTGGCGTGAACTTTCTCCTCTTTTCCAACTGACTAAGGATCCATGTATTTCATATCCCATTTTTTATTCCTCCGATCTCGGGAACATAAAACCAGTGCAGGGTTAGCTGGTTAGGCCAATCATGAATTATTTCCTTGCACAACTGGCTCTAATAGTAATGACATCTTTTACACGGAACTTTTTGGCAAGTCTGGGCCTCGGGCCCAGCCCTGCCTTGTGCCGGAGCCCTGAGTGATAAACTTTATTTTCGCTACAGAAGCAGAACGAAAAGCACACATAAATTGGTATACATATTTATGAACCGAACTAAGGGATTATACAAGGGAATGCTACAAGGCCTCCTTCTCAGTCGAGAACTGAACTAAAGAAGAATCCAATATCTCTGTGGATAAATTCCGGGATTCTCACGCATGCAAATTATAAGAGGTCATCCATGCATAAGGGATACGTGGTAAGTACGTAGGCTTCCCTCCACTACCTTTCATGGGATGAATAGACCCGCTGCGGTACATGACACTATGACACAGTTACATAATTTACCACACCCGCTAGGGAACAGATTCATTCATATTTAACTCCGGCTTTTTATTCTGTCGTGTGAAATACATCTCTTCCTAAAGAGACATTAGGGAGAGACATGGAATAGGAAGCCTTTGGCTAGCCTATATTATTTCCCTCCAAAGCCCGAACAAATTTAAAAGAGATTTATAATGGCGAACATGCAGGAGGTCCTACAAAGCCCCCCAATATGCATTATACATACATCCCAGCTCCCAGAATGGACTCGATGCATATGAAAGGGACACCTTCGGATAACAAGCCCGCAATACATAACAATTTGTCACAAAACAGGCTCTTCGTTTTTCCTTTGTACTTTCCCTTCTACTAGTCTCAGCATTCCTTTTATGATAAAGAAGAAATATGCGCCGAGGACCGGTTGGTCCTTACTGCTTTTCTAGATTTTAAGAAGGACCGTTTATTATTATACTGGAAGGGTTGGAGGGATTTTGAGATACTTGAAATCTTTTCTCCACTGCATGCAGGTATGGGTTATTTTTTATATCGACTCACTACTTCTTCCTTTCTTTTCATTTGGCCCTTAGGAATGAAGAGGATGTAAAGGAAGGAGCTCTTCTCCTCTAATGCCAATGCTATAAATTGCCAAATGAGAATTATGGAGCTCCATAAAATGTACATTGAGGGAAAGTCATAAAGATTCAATCTTCAGTAGGATTTTTTCCCTCCCCTCTCTTTGTTCTAGAATTCTGGATGGAACTTTCTTTTTCTTTGATCTGTCTCTTTCTCGACACTTCTCAGATAAGTTATGTGATATATAAAAGACAAGGCACACACACACGCAGTGCCACAAGAATGTAGAATGTAGAATGTAAAGATTTCTTGTGGTTCAACTTCTACCGATTGTGACTTTCTCCTCTCCCCGACACACCTTCATCTTAGTTAGGCGGATGGCGTCTGTAAGAAATGTGAAAATAATTCGACTCCTCCCTATATCTACACTGTCTATCTGAGGAAGGACCCGGAGCTGTTTTTTTGAAGGACGTGTGCAATAAGATTCGTCTAGGAAGTTGTTATTTGGCATTGGCTGCCTTTTGTAATTCCAACTTGTCTCTCACACTCGCACCTCTTAACGGGATTCTGGTGGAGAAAGCCTACGAAGGCTCCCTGTCCATAAACAGCAAACCTAGGATTTTTTAATACCGTCCGACTCGTCCTTGCTTATACTGAGGAGTAGTAGTTGTTGGTTCAGTCATCGGTGGTGGTTTGTTTGCTCCCCTGTCCCTCTCTTTTTCTGTCTACTTGAAAAGCGTTGGAGGTGTAAAGGAGGAAGACAGAGCACAAAGAAGCCAAGTGTCTTGTAGTCATTCCTCCGTCAGTTTTTTCCCTAGCTTTTCCAAAGGGAAAAGAAGGGTAAATGATTCGGCTTTATGGGGAGAACGTGACGAAACAAGCTTAAAGAAAAGTTAGTGGGTTGGTTACAAGTCTGGCATGAAATTTATCACCAATGAATAAACCCTAATGGATTCTGTAAAGGGAGGCTCTTCCTCTCACCAGCATCATGATCATCATCACGAACGATACAAATATTCCTAACCGGGCGACCTTTGTCTCTATATCTCCCTGGGAGTCGGTTCCGACGAATGTTTAGATATCCATGTACGTACCTATACGTGTGAACAAATCACCTTGGTTTTTGTGGTGTCGGTTTTGGAACATTGGACTAGGAAATGAAATATACCCCACACATTATATAGAGTTACTTTCCGAGCCCGCCTTTACCAATGAAATTCCGACTTCCTATTTATTTTCTATTTCTTTCTCCAGCAGAATGTCTTCCTATTTTTTCATCCCATTTTAAAGAGATAGTTTCTGTCCTGTTTTACATTCAGAAGTGGGTTTGTTTTCGGTATTTTGGGGCTTCCTCTATTCTGCTGTCTCTCCCTTCTGCGGTTGGCATTATTGAATTTCGTTCCATGTTCTTTGAAATTCCATTGTAGCTTTTCTCTAATATCTAATGCAGTGTGGATATAGTTGTAGTTCAAGTTCCGGAGAGCTACTCTCTCCTATTGAAGCCATTAACATCAAAACATTTTTCAGAGCTAAGTAGTTGCAGAGTTGTAGTTTGTATTAGTGGAGGGTGCATATGCATTGTGCACATTTCCGTTTGCTACAAGGCTGAGAATAGCGGGTTTCTTTATCTTTGGTATTTCTCAGAGTAGGATATTGTGGTCGATGGTGAATACATAAGGAGATGAATAGTGATCCTGACATCAAAACCCCAACCGGTTGTTAAATATTCCAGTTGCAAAAAAAGTACTAAAGCTTTCTGATCCGTATGCAAAGAGGATCTATTCTCCCGGGATATATAGGGCAAAGAAACGGGGGATGGCTGTGTTAGAACCGGTTGAATTCCTTCAACTCTCTCCCGTTCACGGCCTAAAGTGAGTTCATTTCATATCTCACGAACAATCTCCTCCGACCAGAGAGAGAGATACACTTCCGCTCAATAGATATATTGAATAAGGTATTGACTTTCTCATTCCTCTACTTTCACTGCACATAGATGGTTAAGTCGTAGAGCTGGATGTTTCTATCTTTAATGCAGAGTATCGAGGGGAGCGTAGAACAATTTGAAAGGAAAGTAAAGCATCTAAATACATCACTCCTAACCGAAAAGTGGATGTGAAGGAATTTTTTCCAGAACTGGAACAAGGGCGAACGGACGGGGAAAAAGCGCTATGAATCCTTGTTAATATGGACATGTATCATGGGGCTAAGAATGTTGATTTTGAATGGACCCATATAATAATAATATATGAGAACTCGCCTGCTTACTCTTTCACATCCGATATAAATCAAGAATGCTTGAAGGACATTTAAATCCTACTGCCAGGGGGATGCTAGGATCCAGGCTCGTAGTTAGGACGAGGTCTTTAGTCCCTGCTGCATGGAGATACGTGATATGAGAGTATGGAGGAATTCTAAGGAATTGTGCAAGGCAACGGTTCTGCTACTGCTGGGCCTGAAACAGGGCTTTTGCTGCTGCAGTATAAGTGGCTCGGGGAAAGTCCCACAGCAGAGCCAGAGCCACTGATGTGATGGTTACTTATGTAGAACCATTGGCGGTCGTTCTGTCAGAGTCCAGGCCCAACTGGGCTTACGAGTTGATCCAACTGTAACAATCCACTTGGAGATGATAATGATGAATGGTCGACCACAATGAGGATCCCATCTCCCATCCTCTCTCTTTTTCATCTACATTTTACTCGACTTGTGGAAAAAGCTCCGGTGGAAGTTGAAACTGCGGGACAACACGTCCATTGTCCTCTCTCCGTTTCTGCTTTCTCCGTTTCCTTGTGCATATTAAAGTGATTTTTGCAGAACTTGTTTTTCTGCGCTGTTCGGGGGTAATGCTGGAAAATGAATCGTATCAAACTTCCTTCCCAGACTTGACAACCTCAGTAATTGATTAGATTGTTGTGGTTTTGGGGTTTGGACGTTTGGTTCTTTTCCTCCTTCGCAAGCCTTTTTAAGATAACGTGTTCCCTACGGAGTGCAGTTTATAATTTTCGAAGGTTGATGTTTGTGATTTTTCTACTTCCAGTCAGCTTTGTGTAATCTCTCAGAATGAAATGTTTCCTAGAATCGGGCTGCCCAGATTCATAGTCGATCTTCGGGCTAGAAGTTGCAGGAGAAAGTTATGGTTGTTTGATACAGACGTACGGACTGAGAATAACAGGAGTTAGTCTGGTACTGCCTCAGGAGTGGCCCCTCATCGATCCATTCATCTGACGAGGTCCCTACTGACACAGTTGGACACATCTAGACCGTAGGGAGACTATGTTTTGCTAACTGTTGACTCGGCATTTCCGAAGATCGATGAAATCACTGAGTGGGCTGGAAAAGTTATTCTTCTTGCAGATGGATGAAGCCATCAGGAGGATGTCGAAGTCAACAGAATTTTTATATTCCAAAGCCAATCTGATATAGAATAAAAAAGAAGATTATAATGCAATTTAGAGCTCTGTCTGGTTTCTTTTAAGTCTAAAAGATTTTGATAAGATATGCGGGTAAATTAATCTTGAAATGGAAGCAACTGGTTAAAGTATGTCAGTTCCGATTCTACCAGACGTTCAAGGCCGGTTTTGATTAAACCCCCAAATCGTAATTTGATCTAGAATTGAATAATAGTTTAATAAAGTAAATAAATATGACTTTTACTTTCCCAATGGACCTTTTAGTTATGTCTCTGTAACAAGAATTAGTCTGGCTAAATTATTTATCCGTTTAACTTTACTAAAAAGCAATTCAAAAGTTTCTGCGGAGGTGGCTTTCAACATCCATTAATCAAACAAAGTAGCGAAAGATTCGTTCCCTACTGGGGCATTTTTTAAATTAGTTCGTGGCTGAAAAGTGTATAAAGATATTCATTTAATTTCATACGTTCATACGTTCGTAATTCGTAACTCAAATTGGTGTCATTTATTTGCTTGTTAAAATGACGAACAAGCTGTATCATGGCTAGACTTTCCTCTGTCGAAAATGGAAATTGAGTTTGTTCAAACTTCAAAGAAGTGCATTTTAAGATTTCACTTTCGCATCACTGGAATGATGTAACGGAGTTGCTGTCAACGACTGTTGCTATTTGCCGTTTCTTCTGCAAATACGGCAGTCTGCCTGGCTGAATGAAAGGAGCGAGGCAGTTGACTCCATAAGGTGTGGATGGATGTAATACCCAATTTATTCAATTTATAAAATCGTTCATATCGCATTATACTCGATCCATGTGTTGTTGAACCGGTCTTGAAATATCTTCTCTCATTCAGAGCAGTACAATGTATGAGTTACATGACTGCGTAAGTGAATTCAAATCGGAACTTCATGCCTGATGTCGGCACGAGAAATCCTTCTGTCAACAGTCATCGGTGTCGGATTTGTGACTGCATTTATTTAAAACATTTCATCGGGGCTTCATTTATTTGCATTTCCCTATTTGTTATAGCTCAATTTATGCGGAAGCAGAATTTTCGAGTACCGCCTGCTTCCTTTTGCTAAAATCAAACCTGTGTTTGAAGCAGCGAGTCGACAATTGTGCAGGGGTTAGGGTCCTCAATTGGATAATTTTGACTTTAAACTCACATTAGTGAGGCATACATACATAAAAATGTTGCCGGTGTGACAGGAGATTATTTTGACAGTACATTAAATTGCTCAATTCGTACATGTTCTCAAGTACTTGAAACGATAACGACTCCACGGAGATTTCCCGACTTTGCAAGAACTGTAGTTTCTGGAACTGATTGTAATCCTTTCTGGATTCTGTCACCGGTTCTATGTAATCTACCATGCGTATAATGATACAAAGATAATTCTAAGGGGTGTTTATATAACATAATATATTTCACATATGATATGGAAATTGTGCATAGTGAAGTAACAAATAGTTATTTAAGGGATGCCATATATGCAAATATTATCGAAGTGGAAAGGAGATCACAGTAAACTTCTGACTCCTGATTGCTACTATGTCAATATAATTCATTGGGGTGTAGTTGACAAGTTTGCTGCGGAAGCCAATTATCCAGATTGTAGTTTTGTCGTAGAAGTTCCACGTTTACAGCTCCTACCGTTTCATACAAATAAGTTCCAAGCATCCGATGTACAACTGCTTTGTCTACTTTTAAATGGAGAAGTTCTGAGTTTGCAGCTTGATATGGGTTGATTTAAAACCTATTTTTCGTCAATCAATTTTTCTTGGTATAACAACCATTTTGAAGAGTTTACAAAGTCTGATCATGTTTACAGGAGAACAATTGGAAGGCATACATGATTAAATGGGTTGCGAAGAGTAGGCTGGGCGAAGAGTTTTTTTTTTAGGATTTGCAATCTAAAAGTATGCAAAAAATGATATTAAACTTCTCAAGGTTTCTGAGATTCATTCCTCCAAATCATATTGACATAGACGGACTATTCAATAAAGTTTAGAGTTCATACCTAAAAAAGTTGTTGAGACGATGCCGATGTGGGATTCTTTTCTCTCTAAAGCTGGATATGGATCTTGATATTCTTCATCCAAAAAACTTTCAACTTTCACTACCATAGACTTTTCTGAGTTTTCTGAGCTGAATCCAAGTCAATTTTTATTATAAATTGAAATCAGGCATCCATTACCCTATTTAACATCGAATCACTCTGTACCTTAAACAAACGCCATTCTCATACTTCATTATAATTCCTTCAAATCTATTCCCTGGAAGTGTATTTAGAAATCCTTAATTTCAACCCTGTAGATGAAATTAAAAAAAATATGTCTGGAGCATTCATCAACTCATCGTCTTCTCGCTGCCATTCAATTTGCTTGGAGTCTATCTTAAAATTCGACCAAGATATCCGCTTTAAATAAATGACTGCTCATGACAATCGATTCTTGAGTTTATAAAACATGGTTTAAGTGTGTACACACAATTTGCTTCCGCGTCAGAATAACACGATAATAGAAGATTCAACGGATATAGGTTTCCGTTTTGTGCCATTTCTCACTACATTTTGACTCTTTTATGATTCTTCCTTTGTTTTAAACATTGAAGTCCAGCATTGAGTGGCTGATTTGCAAGTTAGGAAGTAATTACTAATTAAAGTATCACACAGCTTTGGGATTTTTTTCTCGCACAATAAATCGTAATACATTTTGAGTATCAGCTTTGTTTGTTTGCGATGAAATCTCGTTAAATTTGCTAACAGAGCATTTTGCATATAGAATTATATGTACTCCTGAGTCATATCCCGCAGTAGAGATAGACCATTCGTCTGATGGTTTATCCAATTTCCTATGCCTCTGCTGGTAGTCAAGGAACAGGAAGGCATTTGAAACGTTGAACGGGTGTCGTAAACATCGTTAGACAATGGAAAAGCATGTCATAAATCCCAACCCTGTGATCCATATGTAAAACGATGAGTTAAAGGCGGAGTCTTTGGTTAAACCCCTTGCCTTCCTTGGGAGGAAGGAGTGTAATGGCATGGCTCCAATAAATTGATTATATCGCTCCAAAGATACCATAAATTACTGCTCGGAACACCACACTAAAAGCTGCCCAAGTTTAACTATTTTGAGGTGCAGAGAGGGGCCTCGTCGTCGGTGAAACCGCATGGGAAGTTAGGCCAGTGAGAGGAAAACCAGTCTCCGGGACCAAACCTTTTTCCACATTAGTCATGTTCCGAAACAGCTAGATTTATTCTTCCCGAAATAGTTCCGGTCTAATACCTATGACCCATATTAAAATCAATATCGGAGAGTTATCGTCTCCTGCCTTTTACTTTGCGCTCTCAATATTGACACTCTGATAGGATAGCACCACAAAGAAGAAAAATTGCACGGAAACATTAGGCTACTCCTTAAACTTTTGCAGTTTCGTCTCCGGAAAAACTTTTCTCTTCTACCTCCTTGTAGCTGTAGCTATTTCATCCCAGCTCGCCGAAACTTGCTTACGTCTATCTTATTTTAAAAAAACTCATAAGCCATTCCAATGACTGCGGTGGATACACATCGATAACAAACCCGTATCATCAATTCCGCTGGAATAGATCTAAATTCGACCAAAAATGGATTGTAGAAAAAACATGGTGCCGAATTTTAATGGGATGGATTCCGGTTTAATACCCTTTTATCCCCTATTCCACTACTAGAGAAAGCAAGACGGCGGAGTATTACCGCCTGCAAGTAAAGCTCATCCATCCCTGTCATCGTAACCTTCTCGGGGTGGAGAGGACTTGGGCTGCTTCATAAAATCGAATCCCTATTGGGCTCCTTGGACCTCAGGAATCCATAAAGGTATTCCATAATCCGAGGAAATGGCTGTGTTTTATGCCTCAGACAATAGTTTAGAACATATTTGAAAATTTTACGGGGACTTTTACAGCTTTTAGAATAAGTTCATATGATTATTATGTATTGAATTTATCCGCTGGATTCATATCCCTCCGGATGGACTTGTTAAAAAAAACGGAGAAAGTTTACTACACATATTTTCATAAACTTTATTCCTCTGTATATAAACTTTGTTTCCTAACTCTAACTGTATACCAAACGTATTGTATCTTGTACAAAGGAAGATTCTTGGCATTGAGTTATAGGATTGAAAGCATACGATGCATAAAATATGGATCGGTATTTCAAAATAACCAATATGTATCGAATAGAAGGGAAAGTTAACCCCAGTTGACACGGCTAAATTGATGGTTATTGGAAAACAGGTTTGGAGCTTACTTCCAGAGCCCAAACCGTCCAACTTGAGCATGGAAAACTACGACGAACCAAGAAGGAGGCAGAGACTGTTAAACTGTGACTGACTTCCATTACCTATTACCACCTCAACGGAAGAGATCTCAATCCTCCTCCTGATCCTTCAGCAGATCTTCAGGAGCAGTTACTTCGTTACAAGTAACAACTTTAGCACTCAGCCCGTCTTTTCCATTCGAATCAAGTTTAACTTACTGGAACCCATAACCTACATACCCGCTCGAAGTCGGCCTCTTACCTGCTTTTGAGGTGATGGTGATATTGGCGGAGAAGGGTTCGGTCGCATTACACTTATCACCCTGGGAGGAAGTTGAAACTGGAGCATTTCCTCTGACGGAATCTATAACTTGACTCCTCCGCAGTTCTCGACACCTTTCTCCTAGGATACTGCTGGGATCTCCTCTTTTTCGAAATTCCAAAGCTGAGGAAAAGGTGTCTATATACGCCGGAAACTTTCTTAGAGCCCTGCAAAAGTAAGGCAAGGCCTGGAAGAATATCTGCCGAGTAACTACCGTGTAGTAATTTCATGCCATGACTAGCATCAAGTATCAGGACGCGGTGGTAGTGGGTTCAGCGAAAACAGAATTTCGTTCACTCAGTATCTTTGCCTGCCAGACCAGATTCTCAACGGAATTCCATTTTTTCCTCACTTTCTGACATTAATTCTCTCTGCCACCCCATCCTTCCTAATGTATTCCTATCCACACTGTTTTCATCTCATCGGTGGCCTTAACCATGGAGCTGGTATGGTCCTATAGCAAGAGGAATCCTAGAGTTCCTCTACCTGATGGATCACTGCTTTCCAGGCCCTCCGCTCTCCTTGGAGTGAAAAAGAAGGACAGAGAGCCAAAAGGAAGTAAGAGACATGCTTTCCCCACGGAGTAACTGTTTAGAGTAATCAGCATCACGTTTCGGCTGCAGTAGCAATTTTTCTTCGCAGAAAACATTGACGGATCCAAATGAATTAGTAAGGAACTGACACACGAGAGAAGAGGAGATGAAAGGAGTCTATAGCAATCTGGAGATCTTTCAGAGGCCGCCAACTTATGCTTTCCCTTCTCCCTCGACACTCCGTATAATTATAATTCATGGGGTAGGTTACAACTTGTAATTAGATTGGAACTGTTCAAATGAGTGGGAAATGGAAGAAGTTTTTTCGGAATTATTCAGGAAATTTCGTTTGCCGGATTGAAAAACTTGGGATTTGGAGGATTTTGACGGTCGCAAATGCGTATGAAAGATGCAAGGGATGAAGATGGCATTCTTCCGAGCTTGAGTGTCTAATAACGCTGATGCTATCAAATATTGAGAGTGTGGCTGATAGGATTTAGTTTGGAATTTGTTGGTCTAGAAACTAGAGACGGATAGACTAGCCCCATTACCGTACATAGTAAATTTGTAAAGGTAATGTTTGATGTGGGAGAAAGAGGCAAGGAAGATACATACTACACAGAAGTAACAAGGACATTAGCATCTGAACTGGCTTTTCTCAAACAACAATAAAAGGGATATTCTCTCCCGTATAACTTCATTCTCATGGAGAATTATGTCATGATGATGACTTCTGGAGAAAGCAATTCATTGTACTTGAATGGCTCAAGATTTCGGGAGAGTGAGGACTGGCTGTGAGGAACCATAATATTATTATTCCACGACCAATCCAACTTCGTGTATAGGGTCCCATTACGTCACCACGAAGTACCCTACCACCGCGACTATCACCTCCTTCGGTAACTTTTACTTTATCATTGTATTCAGAGGAAATGGGCTGTTGTAAGTGTGATGCACTTAAACTGATACACATTGGGCAGGGAGTAACGGGAACATTTCCTCCAATTCCAAACTTCTATGCGTTCTGGGCAATTTGGACGGTTTCACTACCGGCGGAGTAGTCCTCTTGGGCCGTATTGCGTGTAGATTGGCTCGAGAAGTTAGCAGTCTGGGCTCTTCTAATCTGCGAGAATAATTGGTAAATGTTGCTTTTTATGGGGAGCTGAAATCATCAAAATGACAAGTTATGACTCTGAGGATTGGAGAAAATCTTTCTCAAGAATCGGAGGCAGATCCCTGCCTTTCGTGAATAAATGTATTTGGCACAAACCGTATAGTCCTGATTTAGGTGCTACGTTTTCAGGGATCTTATAGAGTGCTAATATAGCAGACCTAAGGGCTGCGGTATTGGGAATAAGTACAATAGGAACAAATGAGGTCATATTGTAGTATGATTTGAGAAATTCGATGAAATTCTGGGCTATGCTTTCTCCTTGTCTTTTATTGAAGAAATTTAGGTGTGTCCCACTGGAAGAGAATTTATGTATGCGTTCTGTTCTAGATATAAAATATAGATATGTATATATTAATGTGCATAAAAATATATAAATTTAACCTATAAATATATGTGCTAGCGTGAGAGAAGATACTAAAACTGCAAAGAGGAATGAATATATCTGATTCATATATTAGAGCCCACTTAAACCCCGAGTTCCTAAGGTGAACAAGGTGTATGCAAAATGCGGAATGTAATTGCAAAGAAAAGCGGAATTGCAAAACCATCTCAAGTCTGCCCTTGCTCGTATCTTTAAAAGGTATAATTAAGACTAATTGCATAATGGGCCTCCTTTAAAAGTACTAGGGTGGTGCTGTGGTGTATTGTATTCTCATTCTGTCTCGCAGTTTGTGCCTGGAAGTAATTTACTTTTATTTTATGATGTGTTATTTGTTCTAACAATTCTAGCTGTGCCAGAAATCGAAGTTGAAGCCGTGGTTGGCGGCCGTGCCGAGCTTCCCTGTGATGTGAATCCCTTACCAGTCCGGCGTGACGATGCGGTTCATATGGTTTTCTGGTTCAGAGACGATTTCGGGAAACCGATTTATAGGTAAGTGAAACTATTCCTAACGCCTTAGCACCATATCCATCCTGTCGAAAAAAAAACTATCTCGAAGAGCATCAGTCTTGTCCCGAATGTGTTAGCTATCCTCTCCTCCATTTTAAAAGAGGAAAGAAAAGCAATGATGGGTTATGGGGATTGGTTCAGTGACTGATGGATACAATAAGGAAAAGACGATTTGTGTACTGTTCATGGACACCCAGTCCTTTTATGTCCGTCCCCTCCTTCTTCTCAGAAACCGGGGACGGTTACAGTTTTCCTTTACAGGAAGAGATGTGATAATTCTAATACATAAAGATGCTCTGCTGTCCTCAATACGTCGTTTGAGAGATGTTTGAGAGTGAGAGAGTGGTCCGTCTCCATGAACTGCTGTACACGACTCGTCGTCCGGATGTAATGAAAACACCAAGGAGGATCAAAGTCATAAATCTTACATGGTTTCTTTTTCACTCTGAATGACAGTTTGGATGTCCGAGGAAAGCCGTTTAGCTCCGCGCGTCATTGGTCTTCATCTCAGTTATTTGGCACGCGTGCACATTTCCGTACCGTCACCGACCCCGCTCGTCTCGTGATCGAAAATGTCAAATTGACCGATGAAGGTGTTTATCGCTGCAGAGTGGACTTCCGTAACTCCCCAACAAGGAACTTCCGCTTCAATCTAACCGTCCTAGGTAAGCTAAATCCTGCCCTTTTATATAAACATATTCGTACTACGAGGTTCTTACTCAGCGTCTAACTACATAAAGTATCTCAAAGTCTAATGCAACAATCGTCGTAGCTTATAGATACTCCAAAAGTAAAATGGATTTACTCTCTCCTGATTGACCATCATGTCGTCCCTGCCCAAGTGATTCAATATGTTGTCATCACATATTTTCCTTTGGCCACGTCTCTTACCCCTTTCTAAAGCATATAAAACATCTCTTTCCTTTCATACATGCAGTAGATAGCTCCGATTCCGATTTCACATTTGGATGATTGATTTAGAGATCACGTGTGTCATCATCCGTCCAGTCTAGTGCTTGGAGAACCCTTCCTTCTATCAACAAAAATTACTTATTTCAACTTCTAGGCCCCTTTCTCCTATAAACCATAGGGTTTTTCTAGTTAAAATACTACTTTCTCCGAACTTCCAAGAAAAAACAAACACTTTTACTCCTCGCCAACAGCATAGACCTGATATTTATATCAAACAAAGAAGGAAGTATCATCACCCACCCTATCAATTTGGCCGTACTTATCTTGAGAGTAATCATCTTGAACACTGGTAGCTTTCCAAATCTGGAAAGTGGACCCCCCGCATGCTTAAAGACTTCTTTTTGATAGGTTCTATATATAGAGTCTATTCATTGTCTATTTACAAAACAATAGGGATTTCCTTTGAAGAACATTAACTGTTAGATATATAAATGAACGGAGTAAATAGATGGAAGGGATCGTCTAGCTCCGATTCTCTGTTACACAACAAAACTAAAGCTGAGAACAAGGAAACTCCTCACCGGAAATGAGTACTTTTAAAAGTCACCCTTTTGAACTTCTAGCTGACTAAGTGAGTGGGGAAGTAATTGTTAAATGGACGATGAAAGTTTGTAGAGCTAATTGCGTACATGTTCTTTGAGGTCTTATGAGCTGAATGTAATCGTTTGTTGGGATTTTGCAGTGCCTCCAGAATCCGTGTCAGTCCATGATGCGTCAGGGAGATTATTGACCAGCACCGTTGGTCCCCTTCGAGAGGGCACAGACTTGTCCTTAACGTGTAGAGTCCGAGGAGGTAAGAAATTCTAAATTTTTTATTGCCGATTTGATTCGTTTGGAGAGATGTAGAGAGGAAAATATTATTCCAACAAGAAATCCTATAATGTAGCTGAGTAGCTCCGAGATATATTTCTAGTGGCCATTACAGTAATCCATTTATTTAAATGTCTTTTACATAGAATAGGGAAATTGCAAAATAGGCAATATATATTATACGGTTTTCCGAAAAAAAAAACAATTCCAAAAACAAAGTTTATTTCTCTGTTTCGGAAAGACATCACGTCGGATCTTGTAGTGGAAACGGGATTCTTTAGTACATCAACATTTTACATTACCAGAAAAAGTAAATGTGTTTTCTTTTCTACAAGTCACACTCTCTCCACTTTATTTATTTCCGTCTAGAGAAATATGAAGACACTTATATTTCCCTTGTCCATAGTTATACCTAACACATCCGAAGAAAAGGGAATTTATTGCAAAATTCAGGGAAATATACGAGCTAACCTACTGACGGAGACAAACATTGGATAAAGTAGGAGAAAATAAAGCAAAAGTTATAAAAGAAACTTATCTCATCTCGAATTGCCTTTCCTTTCTAATACAGAGCAACGTAATATTGTAATAATAATAACAATATTATTCGCAAAATTTTTATACAGTCCGGTATGAATTAAATATACGGAATGTTATATTTTTTGAGTTACAACACTCTGGTGTCCTTCACCTCCCGTATTGCTTTCAAGTTAGACTTATTTATAAAACCTAATGCTAGGTTTCTTCTCTAACTCCAAGCCTCTCGTGGGATCCACAATTCTTAGAGTTAATAAGAGGGAAACAAAGGGCTGTCAGGCTGATTGTGATCCATTTTTATTCTTTCAAAATAGTTTTATTTATTATTACATTTCAGAACGTGCATTCGAAAAGAGTCGTAGTTTGGCATTGTTAAAATAATACATATTTACGTGAATGTGGGATGCATGTTGTTTGTCTTGGTTTTGTGGGTGGATCCTTAACCGGTTAATTTCGGAGAAGAAAGTAAGCCGAAATTTTGTTTTATATGTGATTCTATGGGATGGAAATAGAGTACGATGAGAAAATAATTTCAAAGTGGCAGGAGGAGTAGGGCACACATGCATGACTGCCCTTTCTTGCTTATTCGGTTCGGTTTGATCTAAAAATCCGTTCGTACAATTTTCGGCACTATCCAATTTGCTTTCTCTTCTTAAAAAAAACCCTACATGCATTCCTATGGTTTTGAATTTTCATTTTCAGTATGGCGTTACTTAATTTGTTTAAGACATAGAATTCGGTAATCAAAAGATAGGTTTCCGAGATACGAGAAGATTGAGAACGAGGGTTGATGAATGTCAAAGGTAGAAAATGTCGCCATTGGCGTCCAATCAGCTCCAAAGAATCGTAACTTCTTACTCAAAATTTAATAAATTAGTCGACGATGTTCAGTTTTTGAATGAAGAATGGGGATGAATGTTGGGCTGGAAAGTTTGCAGAATGAGGCTGGAGGCATAACGACCCTGACAAAGAGGAAGAAAAGGACAAAGCAAAGGCAGGCACATAGGTCACTACACTATTTCAATGAAATTGTTGCCTTGTTTTGTAGCTTTCTCTCTAAAACGGAATTCATGAGCTGTGGACATGCACGAAAATTAGGATTTCCTATTAAAGTCCCAAAAATACACGAGCTGGACTTAATGGAAGCACTTGGAAGGTGTTTCTTGTGCGATTTTGACTCAAGTTTGTATTCCAATTTCCAACCTCTTCTGGTACATTCCTTGAAGCCCACTCGAATAATTTTCTCTCCTAAACGTCCGGTCGGCCCGCTCCGGCGTTTCATTCAGCTTTCAAAGCTTTCGTCATGCAACTTTTCGCTCAATTCTGGTTATTATTTCAAAGTTTAAAGACAAGCGTTCAACCGGAGACTTGGGTTGTGACTTTGATATGTTGTATTTTTCTCCCCCTAAAAGTTCCTGTTTTCAATTTTGTTTCCAGCACTCTAACTCCCACAATACAAGTTCAAGATTTCATAAGGATTAGGTCAGTTATTCAATACGGTTATTTATGGTTTTGTTAGAAATATATCATGGTTTAACTACTGTGGGCTTGGGTCTGGACTCTGGACTACTGGGTGCATTGAAGCGCAAATTAATCCACGTGGGAACCAGAGAAATAATGTCAACCGGATCCTAGTACCCTATATCTGTTTCCTATTGCCGTTACATTGCAAGCATTTCCTCGATCGAGAAGTTTACCGTCAAAATTTGCATAGATAAACAGAAAATTACGCCCTCGTGTTTTCGTGTTTTTTTCTATACCCAATCTGAAGGTTGACTAACTTCAATCTGCTACGTAATTATTATTATTTATTAGTATGACAGATCTCATTACGTAAGTACAGATCCGGCTTGAACTAATCTGTTTTTCTAGTAATTAGTAACAGATTCGTCGATATACATATTCTAAGATCTCATCTGTCACACACAAGAAATACATTACAAAATTCTACAGAAATCGCAGCTGCAAACTGCATTCATTACGTATTGTAATCAAGAGTAAATTGTTGTAAATAAAAGAAGAAAGCCCATTATATATTGTAAAATAAATACATAAAAACCTGCATATTTCAATGCGTTCAAGAGATTAAATACACCCCAAATAGAAGACCACTCTCTTTTAACGTCTAAGAATGGACGCCCATGAGCATCTCTATTTCTGGAATTGTGTTACATATAAATCAAATATCCTGAGGACGTCTAAAAGTAATTGATTATCTTCCAGACTCCTTGTACTGACAAATCTATACTGAAATAAAAACACGCGTGTACATGTTCCATACATAATATAATATTATGTTCCGCCTTTTTAGAAGTGATGCTTCGGATATGCCTGTAACGAAGAAACGCAGACAGAACAGAATGACTTGAAAAGATGTGAAGGTAGATTTGGCATCCACAAAAACGCAGAGATTCTTGACATATTATTAGCGCTTGACTGACAAGTGTGGAGCTGATGGACGGGAATGTCTGTCTTCGACGAAATGTGAAATAGGAGAAAGGGAAAAAAATAAGAATTACAGACAAAACTAATGGAACTATACAAACTTCGTGTTCGCCCAAGGAGTTAGTTGGGTCGGGTTGGGTTCTCTCGATTGTGGATGGATGGACGGGTTGCATGACAAAGACGTTATCCCGTGAAATCTTATTTTCCCTTTTACTTCCCTTGAAAAATAATAATAATTCCGCAGGTCGTTTCAAAAATAAACTTTCAAGAACCATATTCCTTTCATTACCTTCACTTACCTATCTGTACAGCAGGTTTCCTTACAATATCAGGAAACCAAGGCAAAGGCGTTGTAGATCGGTGATAATCTCAGCCTAAGCCTACTGTAATGAATTGTACAATTAAATGACGAGTGACTCTCCATGTTATTGTATATCCGGAAAGAAATAAGAGGAATCCCATTATCCTAATAAGGTCGCTCCTATTTTTTGAAAACACAAAACAAATGAAAAAACATACTTATGTTTTGAGAAAGATTCGAATAGCAGACAGGATTATGTTTTCTTTTCCAATTTCCAATCTCAAAATACATACTGTTGCACTATTTACAAAAACAGAAGACAGAGACTGAAAAAATAAGGCTGGAAATCCCAACAAGTTTACAACTTTGCTGAATGAACAGGACGGAGATCACAGTATAGACTCAATGTTCACCTACTTCCAACTTTATACATTCATTTGACGAGGTAAAGAGGTCCGTGTTGTATCTCGTTATCAGCCTTGTCGAGAAACAAAAAAAATTCAACACTCAGACTTGCTTTTCTTTTCATTTCCCTAAGCTTATTGTACCCGATTGGATTAAAAATCCTTGTAGTGCCGAAGTTAGCTCTAACTAACGCTCCTCTGAAATTCGGAGACAAAATTCAGCTTTCTTTATGCAAATCGGAGGGAGAAAGCTTTCAGGTCATAAAGTTTAATAAGCTTTGAGGGATACACAAAGAGTGTGATTGCTGATGCGTCTTGTCCGACCGTCCTAAGAGAATCGTCTCACAGATCTTGTGTTCTTCAAGATACAGGCTGCCGAGTTCTACATAAAATAGCTGAAATAGGATTAGGACGGGCCGGAGAGGAAACAAAAGAGAGGAGCTATTAGTTTAACGCTGTAAATGACATGCTTTTGTAAACGAGATGAAAAGACTTTCCCAGATGTCCTTCTCTCTTCTTTAACATTTCTTACAATTCAGCCCATTATCCCGTCCCCGAGTCCGTAAAGTAACAAAACTTATTCTAGTTTTCATCAACCATCAGCGAGTCATCCACCTTGTAATGTTGGGAACTAGTTCTAAAACTTGAGATATTCTGCTTTCTCTCCCTCCCTCTCCCTACAAAGTGACACTGACAACTGAAGGAAAGTAATAAAGACTTTTGCGAGGGAGTACTGAACTAAGCCCCTACAGACAAGAGAAATATCTGGAGAAACCGTATTGACTTTGCTTTGCCGGTGTTTACAATTCCCATCTCAAATTTTGTTTGAATCCATGAGATTTCAAGATTCCCGACTTTCTCTTTCCACCAACTCTCAAGGAGAGTACTAACAAGAAAAGTTTCTTTGACTTTGATTTGGATGATATGATGGTAGGGGATGACATGATATTTTGATAACTTCCAGCATCAAAGGACAAAGAAGAAGTCGAAGATTATAACTATCTCTTGTTTTCTGTTTCTTGAAGAAAACAGAACAACTTTTGAAATACAAGAATCCAAGCGGAACCGTTTCAGTTCATATTTGTTGTCAGATTCAAAAGGCACTGGCCGTAAAATTGTGTTATTTGGAATTTGATTCTCTTTGTGCATTGCTACTGATATGATCTTCTATTTGACTATTGAGAGGTAAATTAACTCTAAATGTAGGAACAGAATTATAGCAACGGTACATAAACAACAGTTCGTCACTGTGTATTGCTAAGCCCGGTAAGGAATGAGAAGACCCAAGACGGTTAATAATAGCTCCAGGATCTTCTTCTCCTAGTTTAGAGTTCAAAGAGCGTACGCAGAGAGGTATACTGTTGATAGTGTGGGAGAAGTAACTTATTTACGAGTTGGGAGAACTCGAGTTAGGATAGTTAGGAGAAAGCCATTCAAGTGAAAGTCAAAGTTACAAGGTAATTGAAGTGGAGAGAACACACGTATTGAGAGCAAGAGAGAGTTCGAAACTGAAGGTGGGAAGGTGGGCTGATAGACATGAAATGATAGCTAGAGAAGCAAAATTGCAAAGCAAACCCGTTATTATGACGATTTTCCAGTTTGTCAATAACAGTCCCTCTTTGGCCTAATGGATATTGAGAGGATCCAGAAACTAGCTTTGGCACTTGGCACGGACTCCTTTTGGCAGAGATCAACTGGAGATAGCTATTATTCCGTTTTGCAAAGATAACCAAACTAATCTCTCCTCCAGCTCCTCCTGTCACAAAAAGGTATTTCAAACATTTGCATTAGCATTTGACTGTGAGAGCCGCCGGGAGCTTTGCAACGGGATCCTCTTTCTACTAATCGAACTTCTTCAGGTGAACAAACTTTTGATCGAATAGAGGAGGGCTGGTAGGATTGTAGTTAGTGACAGGGATTTTTTTACGGCACGTGGATTATAACTTCCTGACAGTTGATAGCTGTTTTTTGGAAATTACAATGTTGTTTGGCCCTTCAGAGCCTCATTATGCAAATGCCAATATCTGATGTATTTAATTTACGGAAGAGAACTTTGTATGGTAGCTATTGTTTGGAAGATACAAATAACGAGCTGATTTGAAAAAGATTATAGATATTATTTGCTGGTAAAAAGATCTTATATGTTTTTTCTAGTATTTCCCATCGTTCCAAAGTGACGGTGCATAATAAAAGCAGGGTTAATTTTATGGGCCGCCATATCCGATCAAGATCCCGTTTATTGGTCACTAAATTGTTATTCTGCAGATTAATTGATGAGTTATTACAGGCCGACATTAAAGTGGTACTGGCTCAACTTTTCCTTCAGAAGAACAACATAAAAATAAGAAGCAAATTTTGTTATCTTTCCAACTTTTTGCCAGTAAGTCCTAAATCTTTCTCATCCTTAAAGTCAAAGTTTAAGTGGTGCTACGGAATTTGGCGTTTGTGAACAACTGGAAAACAACAACAAAACTTCAAGAGTTTAGAGCAGTATCTCGACTTTGTTTCAAAGCTAAATGTAAGCAAGGGAAACACATCTTCCAATCGAATTACGACTTAAGCTTCTCGTCCTCACCAGAACGAGTAAGGATTTTAGAGGAAGGGAAGTGACATTAAGCTTTTATTAGTGATTAAGTCAGGAGATTAAAACGACTGCTGCTGTTTATGTAATGAATGCTTTCTCCTCCGTCTGACTTGGCCAGAGCCAAGGGGCTATTCCATTCATATACATAATATTCTATAGCATTTCCTTACTACTACTCTTCCTAGGCTTGTTTACTTAAGGTGGGTTTGCCACCTCTTCTGCATCCCGAATCTAAAACAGGATCTTAAGATATAATCTTAGTTATAATAGTCTTGTCCTACTTCTCAGTTCCAAATTCAGGGGAACGGTAGAATAACTATATACTGCCACAACTCTTATCATTCTCAACTTCCCCGTCTTCGTACTACAACTCCAAGCTCAAAGAACAACCTAATAAGATATTCCGTTGGAAAAGGTGAATCAGAGCATGACAATATAACTGAATCCCTCTTCTTGCCAACAGTGATTTCAGAGGTTATACTAACAATTTATATTGTTTTCGGAACTACAAGCCTATTGAGACTCTATTCTGTCAGCGTCAGCAAAATCAGACTCTGTCTTAGGGCACCAACACCAGGCTTTCTTATTAGTGATGATGAGATTGCATGCTCCCATCATTTAAAATGGAGCAGCGTCTCTGTCTTGCAGAAGAGTAGAGAGAATTATATGATCACGTTGCGTTGTAATTTCCTTCCTTCACGTTTCCATACAATATAGAGAAAGCAGGCTTGAGCCTTCTTTATGCATAGGGTAAGCGGTATTTAAAAATAGAATCCATGGCTTGTGTCTTTACCCTAGCTGGTTATTATTTGGAGCAGAATCCTTGTCATTGGCTACGTTCCCTAAATTGCTTTCACCATCCTTCTCAATTTCAGCTAATTGCTTCACAACCCCTCTCTATCCCTCGAGGATGTATTTTTCAGTGCCTCTTGTGTATTTTTATAAACTCTGTTGGAGCGTGGAACGTGTAGGAAGTGGGTAATAATGGTCGATAGGAAAATAGGAACCCTCACGTTTCTTAACAGGGAAACGGAACAACAAACCATCAAAACATGCAACGGGAAAGTTTAGTCATCAACCTATTTTGAGTTTGTACTGGAGTAGTAGATGATTTCGTGAGTAAGAAGTCCTATGTTTTTCATTCCAGCATAATAGGAAGGAAGGGTGAAAAGAACACTTGGTTTTTATCATGAACTGAAGGAGCAATTTTTTCGGCTTCCTTCATGCTATGATTTCCATCAGCTCGGGTGTAAGTTTAACAGGAGAGCCCTTTGTGTTTCGATTTCATTGTGGTTGTTGTGTTCCTTATTATTTGTTCGAGCCTCGTTTTGATCATTTTCTGGAATGTTGAATTTCGGGTTGTTGTAAAGGAAAGTGCTGTTCCATATCCCGAAAAGTTTAGAGTTAAGCAAGTTCTAACATTTTGTTGGATATTAGAAGAATGCCTACGCAAGCACTTGTTGCCGTCAAGAAATATATTACAAATAGGAGGAATGGGTTTTCACAATGCATGCAAAGTAGCGTGAGGGGAAACATAATATTTTTATAGTTAGAAATTTATATAAAAAGTCAGACACTTTTGAGGTTGGTTGTTGCATGTGGTGTAGTTGAGCTGGTGGGAGAAAAATACTTCAACCGGAGCTTGTTACCTTTTATTTTTACAATACGGTTCGGAGGCTTATAAAATGCGAAAGCTTTTTATTCTTTATTGCTTTAGAAGGAAAGTTAGTTATTTGTTATTGTTAGTGGTATTCATTTACTTTTTTCTTTTGGTAAAGATATTGCAGAAGTAAAGTTGGAAATGCTAAGGCTTTTTTTGTGAACGATCTGCATTACATTACAGAAGGATTTTATTATGTGAAGCCTTTGGAGTTTTCAACTTGTCCAAAACGATTGGGAACAATTAAACTTACAAAGTAAAAATAAAAAATAATACACTTTTGCGCAAGTCGCACTTGAAACTTATACAATAATGTTCCAAAAGCAGCATAATTGAAATTGGAAGCTAGGTAAAAGTATGTTTTATATAAGTGCCGGTTTCTAAAAAGCTACAAACTCATACACGCATAAATATTCAGAAAATGAAAGTTATTTCTGATAGTCCCTCTTTCGACACCTTTTCAACGTTGTGGTAGTTGAAAATTACAATGAAAAGAATTTGCAAAGAACATTCATATATTGTATGTATATTATGCAAAAAAATAACTTTAGAAAATTCTTTCAAAATGTCACTTTACATTCATATGCATTCTAGTATATATGCCTATGTGTAGCTATAAATATAGAATCGATTAAAATAGAATTCGATTTTGAGATTAATATAAATTGCTTCTAAAAGGTCACAGGAGTCTAAAACTTCGAGACACGTGAAAACGTGAACTAAATGATTGAAGCTAGCATGAGGAGTGACTTGAGATTAATCTCCTCATCTACTTAATTACCTTCTAAATGACGAAAAATGTATGTATGACTGACTAACTTATTCGTTTGCCTATTTTTAATCTCTACAGGAAAGCCATCACCTCAGATGGAATGGAGAATGGGGGAGGAAGTAGTGTCATTTAACGATCCCGTCATCCGTCAAAACGGTGGGGTGTCAGTGAAGAAATTAAAATTGTCGCAAGTCCAGAGAGAACACCACGGTGCTAATTTGACATGCATTACTTTCAATTCCAACTTGACTGATCCATTAGCTGAATCCATTCGGCTCATTCTTTACCGTAAGTTCATTCTTTTTTCTTTAATTTAAAATGAACGAAATTGGTATTCAGAATATTTCAAAGCTACCGAAAGAGACATCTAAAACAGGTAACTAAAAACCCACTCATCGGCACTTCTTCGTCAATATCCACGAACAAGAGGATATTTTACAGGTCAAGGAGCAACTAAATTCCGAAAAATGTCGTTATTGATCTTCTCCAACTTTCTCCCCGACAGGCTCGAAATTTACTGGAGAAGATAACATTCGGGTTAGAGGGGAAATAGATGAATATCTGGTTACATATTTGCTCCTCGGCATCCCAAACTTTTCTTTTCCATCATCATCTATTCAAACTGCGTCGACTTTTTTCCCCTCCCTGCTTAATGCATTTAAGAACTTCAATAAGGCATAGGGCTTATTATGAACTATTTTCACACTGACTGCCATGAAGGCTCATGTCTTAATTTAAGTTGTAAAAAAGACTTGTAATTTGATATCTGTTTTGGACTGGAGTGAAAATGAAGGTGAAAGTGAGCTACTCGTCCCCCTTAGCACTTTAGCATTCCCTTTGACTTCCTCTCTTCTTTCATTACAACTTCTTAACTTTTCCAACTCTTTTTCATGACTCTAAACTATATTATACACTTCATACTTCAACCTGATGCCCTGCCTGTCCCACTTACGACTAATAATTATACTACGAGGATCCTATCTTCATATATCCTCAAGGTTATTCCAGGGAAAGGATCGCTCCTTTCATTTCCTCTCGAAAAAAGGAACCGGACTCACTTGAGAAAGCTCTAAGATAGTTCTAAGCTGAGAGAAAGGTCTAAAACTACTTAATCAAGTTTTTCTTAAGACGAAGACATGAATTTAATAGCTTTACCATTTTCCTTACACTTGAATGTATATATAAGCCGGCACCGTTCCACTGACTTTGATGTAGATATATCCGCACGGGTCTCAGTAACTTTCATAAGATACAACTTCATTATCGAGAACCCTTCTGAAAAAGCCTCCTGTGGCAAAGATGGATTGATTCACGACCATAATCCCTCCTAAAGCTAAGACCCTGTTCAATTAAATTCAATTATTGGGAACAGCCACCACCGCTTTCTCTCTCTCTTTCAATACCTTTTCTTCGAGTTTGTTCTACTTATTCCAGCGTGTAAAGTTCGGGTTCTTTCCAAACCCTTCCAATCCATATTTCAACTCCTCTCAAGGTACATAATGCGCTGGAGGGGAAATTCTGCTAAGATAATATGTATGTGTGTATATGATGTGCAATATTGGGGTTCTATCTGGTTCCTTCTATATGTTATTCTGTGTGCTTGTAGTGAGGCCCCTCTCGGCCAGGATCAATCAAGTGGACCGGTTGGTGGCAAATCAACGACACCAGATTGAATGTATTGCGACGGGATCGCGACCTCAGGCAATGATTACGTGGTGGATGGGCAGTAGGCAACTCACAGACGTGAACATACTCGTAAGTGATTTCCGTCTCATCTTTCCTCCAGCAGATGTTTGACGTCCAAGATCTACGATTACATCCGATATTTCCACGTTTTCTAAATCAAGTAGAAGGACCTATGGGCTCAACTTGCCCTCTAACTAGTATACATACATGATTGGAATTGTAGTTGTGCACCTCCCTAACGAGGGGAATGGATACGATGAAGAAAGTTGGATGGACTTTTTCAAAAGTCAAAGACAAAGAAAAAGTTCTTAAAAAAGGAGTACGGAGGTGAAAGTAGCTGAAGGTGTTGAATTTCGTGGAGAAACTCCTCATGAATACTTGACTTGTTTACATCAAATTTTCTTCCTCGCATTTCATTTTTACAATTTTGAAATTCGCCTCTTATTAATCCAGAAGGATGTTGTTGTTATGTTTGGGTCTGTTTTCGACAAAAGAGAGGGGCGTTTTTATTTATAATTTACGGTCATGGCGGAGTGGTTTGTTCTTAGCCTGAATTTCTCATAACATTTTCGTTCGACGTATGATATTTTGGCAAATATAATTAGAAGACAGAATCATTTATAAAAATTGCCTTTCCTACTTGTCCCACCTGTCTTTCAGGTTGAATGGCGAAAGTTAGTGAATGTACAGCACCTACCAGCAACAGTGTGTACATGTAAATTACAGAGGAGTTCAATGATACGAAAAGGTTACCGAGAACAGCAACATTCTGTTGTTTGATGCTTTTGACTCATTTACTTGATGGAGCACACGAGATGTCATTATTTTTGCAAAACATCAGTATAGGCTTGTTGAACGAAATTCGGATAAAATATATTACTTACAAATGTAAATGTATCCACTAGGCGAAGTATGAAGTTGTATGCCCTAATTAGTTAACTGAAATTGGGCTTGTCAGAATTTGCCTGTTTTTTGAGTGTATGACTTTGCTAGTGATGCTCGTTGTTTCCGCATGTTAGCTAATTAGCTCAGAACTCTTTATTTTTTGTCGCAATTTTTACAAACTCTCGAGGCTAACAATAGTAGATATTTGAAAGGGATCCAAAATTCAACTGAACATTTCAACAATGAAAATTCGAAAACGATTTAATTGTGTTTATTTCAATAGTGAAAGTTTATTGAATGTAAAAAAGAAGTGGTAATTAGTGAATGCTGAAATAGTTGTATCTTTAGAAAAAAAATTCCGACGGCCTTTTATTAGTTATTTGAGAAATTAAAATCCAATTTCTGTATCTTTTTTTATAAGCTGGCCGAAATCTTTAAGGATACCATTCAAACTTATTTAATTGTGTCAGTTCGAAAGTTTGTCTATCCAATGAACTAATATTAAATCTCTCTACAATAGAAACTTGGAGACTACTACAATAATATATAGGGTAGAATTAATGAAAGTTTGCATATTAACCGTATCTAGCTGATATTTAACCATTTGTGAATTGCGTGTCTTCATTTGTTTTCTTCAAATTGAGATAGCGTTTAACGGTGTATGGCCCTTCCATTTAACGTTTGACTAAAATAGTCATTTACGATATACATAGTTCTTCTTCACAACAATAAATTAATGACAATGTTATTCTGTCTTTTGGTACTTGTTACAGAGAGACGAAGACTCCCTTCGACAGGTCGGAGGACCTGGAGAGACTGATGAAGTAGAAACTAATATTACGAGGAGTAGCCTAAGTCTCGTCCCGTCAGTAGACGACGACGGGGAAAAGATAACCTGTCGGGCCGAAAATCCATGGGTGCCTCGGAGCTTCGTCGAAGACTCATTGGTCCTCCATGTCGTTTGTAAGACAATGATGACTTTCCTATTTTATTAAAAAATTGTATCTATGCTACCAATTTCCCCCCAACTTCTAGTATTTTCTGGTAATCCACCACTTTAGACCACTCCCACTTGCAAATAATACGATTCCAAACGATTTTCAGGGATCTTAACCGTTCCAGTTTTTTTTAAAGTACACGATTCCAACTCATACACCATAATTCAAGCCTCCTGTCCAACGTCCATCCATCTCCTTGATCCTAAAAAAAAACGGATAAAAAAACGATAGTTTCCACTGAGTTTCAAGTTGAGTTTTAATGGGAAAAGAAAAGTACTTTTTTCGGAGTAAAAGGCCAAATCCGAGTCAAATTTATAGAGTATATAATATTGCTAATGAAGATGGGCATGATGGAGGACCGTAATCATCCTGACCACGGTTCGGGTACTTTGTTGTAGCGGAGATGTATTGTTCAAGTGTGTGAGTACGGAACTGTTACTCACTCGGCTGGCTTCCTTTCAAATCTGTGTCTTCCCTTCTATTCCTCCTTGTTTGGTGGTCATCCACCCGTAAAATGTCCAGACTTCGTAGACTCTAAACTAACTTTCCCCTTCTGCTGGCTACAGAGTCATTTCCAATGAGCTCATGCCACATAAAAGAAACCTGTGCCGAAAGACGTATGAGAGTCAACCTACATTTACCTTATAACTCTTACTTCAGTAATAATATATATGTATCTTCGACAGAAAATATATCCTCAACTCCTTACCTTCCGCTCCTGCCTGCCGTCCCACTTATTTTCACCCAAGAGAGCTTTTTTCCGTACGGAAAGTAGAGCAGGGAACATTATCCATTTTAAGGAGTCAAAGAAACTGGAGTAGCTTCTTTTTAGATTTTGTCAAAATCCACCTGAATCTACTCCCATATCTCTCGTCTCTGTTTTTCCTTTCCGTATGTCTTGTCTGGCGAATCTTCCTTTGTGATTTGACACAGAGCTTAAAAACCCCTAGGGATGAACTACTTACTACCAGATTCATATATGATTGCTCCTGATTTCCAAATTTTTATGGGTGAAAAATGGAGACAGAGAGGAAGTGAAAAGTTGTTGCTGATTTTTTCTGTCGTACTTTCAGATCCGCCACTCCCCGTCATCAAATTGGGTACGCCATTGTTGAAGGACGGGATAAAGGAAGGAGATGACGTGTACTTTGAGTGTCATATAAAATCCAATCCTTCCACTCACAAACTGGCTTGGATGCTCAACGTACGTCCTCATACGTTTTTTATATAAAGCTCGACTCTGTTCGAAACTTTCATTTTTTTCTCTTCCCATCCTGAAATCGTACAGATTTCATTTACAAGACTTGAGCTATGTATGTTATTGACACTCCGATTTCTTAATAACAAGTCAGTTTGGGAAAAAGAAAGAGAGCCAATAATATCCGGATCTGCAACGAGCTATCTTTTGAATGTACCCTTGGGTTGACCATTATTCTCCAGGGTGCTTTTGTCCTCCTTCCTTATTACAACTCTCTTTGAAATCCCATTGTTCATCTGAGATCACTTTCCCTTCATTTCTTTCCTCCGATTGCCTCTCAATAACTATTTTTAGGCAAGAAAGCGTGGATTTATCTCCAGTATAAGGAATCAGAGAATGTAATTTCCCTCCTATGTGCTCAATCCAAATCGATAGTACAGAAATCCTCAAATCTGTTGTTGATATTTTATCATCTTCCTAAACAACATATTTCCGAACCATTTTATTCCCAGCCAGAGAGTTCCTTGGAGAATTCTTTGGGTCTAGACGAAAGTGCAACGAACCAGGAGACGGGACAATCAGCTTTGTAGGTTGTCCTAGTAAAGGACAATCTTCTCTTTATGCACAGTTCTTTATCCAAAGATCTAGTCCTTAAATTTGAGATTGTGTTCAATCCCTCCCAATCCTAGGAGCAACCTCAATATCGAAAATGCCATTCAGAAACAGAAGTCATTGAATTCCTTTAAATTGTTTTCATCAACGTTTCCTAAAGGACAGAGTCAATTTGAGTCATAAGGAAAGGCAATTTATGCGGGTTAAAGGGTTTGGGAAATGTGTTTAAAGGGCTGTGAATAAAACTACGCAAGAGCTCGGGATTGGTTTTATTGCCTCCTAGATACGATTAAATTAAATCTTACAGTTAGAATGCACTTCTGTAACAGTTGGGTTTAATTTTATGTAAGCTTAAGCAGGCATGTGTTTGCTTTTGGGTGGAAGGAACTGAATAGGATTACTTTTCTCTTTTGAAACAGGGCCGTGTCTTCCAACACAACATATCAAATGGGGTCATTCTGAGCAACCAAACCTTGGTACTCCAATCAGCAACGAGGAAATCGGCTGGAAATTATACGTGAGACTGCTTTGACCTCCGTGTTTTTTATATTTCCACTGTAATTGCAATAATATGCAGCCACAGGAGTTTAGTTCATATTAGTTTCTCTTGCTTTGACTTTCACTAACATATTCCAAATGAAATTGCTGTAGTTGCTGTTAAAATTGACAACACATTTCAATAAGACACAAAGGGTGTTGATTATCGAAATTAAATGAAAACAAGCGGAAATTGACAGTGTGAGAGGTTCAATGATAAACAATTCATAAAGCGGACCTTTCACTATTTTCAGTTGTGCGGCCTCAAATGTGGTAGGAACCACGACCAGTAACGTCTTTCCCCTTCGAATCCAATGTAAGTGCCTTTCATACTTTATGTCGTCATATGTTAAACCGAAACCCAACCAAAACTTTGGCAACTTCAAGGCTCCAACTTCATTTTACGACATCAGCTAACCAGAAAAGGAATGTTTAGGGAGAAAGTAAATTGGGAACAATGCATTCAACTTCCAGTATTATATCATGTACGTGTAATTTACTGGGAAAATAAACCTTTTACCAAGTCTAGTTGACAGATAAATTTCCTGTCATAAACCAATTCAAACTAAATTAGGAAACCTATCGTCTGCGAGAAACTATGAACTTGTCTAGTTCCGGACGGATATCGGTCCAACTTATTATTACAGTTGGCTAAATTGATTAGATCGGAGCCTCTGACTAATAAGACTTCCACACTTCTCAAAAATAGTTATGAAGTATTATTGCAATATTTGCCCTCTATATCCCGATAAGTGGGTATCGTGGTTTGATACCTACTTGAATATGGCATTAATTTCTAAGCCCGCCGTCACGAACTTAATAAAAACGAGGTCAAAGCATACATACGTTAGTTTTAATAGGGAGTAAGATGGTGTCTTTAGTAAAAACTGACATCGAATGGAATTGTAATTCTAGGAATATCATGCCGGGTTAGCATTGTTTAAAATAGTAGCTGTTTCTCATATCTCAGTCTCAATTAACATATCAGTTAGTTAGCCTATCTCCCAATCAGCTTTCTCTCCGCTCAACAATCAGTCAGGGAGAGGGCAAGTCACACGCAGTCATTTCCCCCTTCCTTTACGTGCGGTGGGTGTTCTATCTTGCCTTTCCTCTTGTTGAATTTAACGATTGAAATATCAGGTCTAGAATTATGTAGTTGGTGAATTCTTGAGTAGACTTTAGCATACAGCACAGGACGCAGAGTTCGTAGCTCGTCAGTTGTTTAAAATCACGAGGGAGACATAATCGGAAAATTCGATGTTTTGTTAGGTGTAATTGAGTTTCTGCCGTTTAAATAAGCTTTATCACGGCTAATATTTCACTCTTGGCCTACCCGAACGCTTGTGGGAATTAAAGCTGATTAAGTTTCTCGGGAAAATTCACACAATTTAGGTACTTGGTTTTGAGTTATAGAAAGTTAAACATAACAGTTGCTGTTCGGTAGAATGGAGCAGAGTTTCTAAAGCCTTTCCACGGCCCCTAGTTTATATTATTTTATCGGATTAACTTTGGCTTTATAAGGAGAGAAGAAACTTTATTTATGTTTGCCAATTCCAGTGTATGCGTAAGGAAACTTTGGTTTTATTATTCTGACAAGGTTCAAAATCTACAACAAATCATGCAATCTGTAAAATATTACTACATTTTTTACACCAAATGAATGCATTTAGGAAAGTCACGAAACCTTCTCTGGAATGGCTGCTGTGCGGCGAGCACAACTTTGGAGAATGGAATTTAGCCCGATTTTGCATAGAAATTTGGCATAATTGAGAATTTGTAACTTATTTGAGGATTTAGTAGCAAGCCCGACTACAATATACTAATTAAACTCTGAGATTAAAAAAAAACGCAAGCGACGATATATAGTACGACGACTCGATTTCCGTCAAAATCGAGTTAAGAACTTCGAAGTGTTTGTTTTATAAACTCACGCATGCATTATGAAAACTGTTAGTTCCGTCGTCTCGTAAGGGTGAGTCGTTGGTTGGAATTCCATGTAACTAATGACATTGTCAAGGTTTTTTACCTAAAAAGTTCAGAGAAGTAAACTTTCTACTTTATTGCTGGTACATATTCCAGGCCGAGGATGAGGTTCGCAAAGGTTAGTTTGCTAAGCAGGGAAAGTTTATCTATTCGCTGCTACTAACTATTCCATGACCATTTGTAAGACGTTTTTCCACTGAAATTAGATGTAATACGAAGGTCTGAGCTAAGAGAGGTAGGATAAAGCCTTAATGGGCAACGCTTAGGCCGACGTGTATGTGTAAACTCTCTCAAATCACATTAAGGTAAAGAGTCTGAAGAGGATATTTTTACTTCCTCTTGGCATGAATCCCAAATTCCCAGACACATTTTATTGAAATTGTATTCCAGTCCCTGAAGGAATGGGATAAAATTTCAAGGCTCCTCCGGAAACAATGAAAGGTTTCATGCCATTCTTTTGTAATTGTTTTAACAAATAATTATTTCCCTATCTACTATATAATTAATTTTAATTTTGTCTCTCTAAAAGCTGTAAGGAATATATTTCTAGAGGTCCAAACTATTGGCTATTAAGCCTCACACGAGTTCACTATTTACTAAATATGCCAGATAATTAACTAATGCAATAGTATACAATATGCAATAAGTACGCAGTACACAATATGCAATAAGGACGCAGTACACACGGATCAATACATTCAACTTAAACGCAATACCGGAGGTGGGAGATGCACAACATCCAAAGTACCCTTTGACCCTTGACCATTGACCGACGCTAACAGTAACTACTAATCTGATTACCTCCTGATACACTAATGCTAACTTTCTTTTAATACTTACTCGTACCTATGAACCAAATGACTCAGAGACAATTTACTACATAAAATACAAACATCACAACTCAGTGCCCGATTTCACAATAAACAATCGAAGAACAATTAACTCGAAGTGTCTAATTTCCGATTCCAACAAATCCTATAACGCTATGATCCACAAAGCGAAGACATTCTATTTCACAGTCGTGAAATATGTAATAATAATATCCCTATACTCTAATGACCCCCGAACCTAGATTGCGACAAACCGCAATCTTATGTTGCCTTCTCAGGTTGACAAACCAAACCTTAAGAAAGTGAGGCAAATTGAGACAAGCCTACAATTTGTTGCGGAGATCCAACGCTGTACCGGAACTAGATCGATCCTTCAGCTTGACTTGTTCCTCCTCCGTTTCCCGTTCTTGAATCGTCCCTCTTGGTTGGTCCAAAGTTCCAGTCCCGTTCCCGCCGTTTTACTTGGGTTGCTACGCGAGACGAACAAGCCTCCAACCCACTATTTCCTATGTAATAAGTCTAACCAACTTGCATATCTGCATGCAAATCCTGACATGACCTTGTGACCTAAGGTCACCTATTATATTTACAAATGCTCGTTATGACAATCTCTAACATTTCATGCATCCAGATCACTTAAAGGTCAAAGGTCTAATCCACAACAAGGTCTTAATCCCATGAAAACCATATACCCCTCACATCCCCCACCTTCAGACATTGCATATTAATATTTAATACTTATAAAAAATTCAAACATGTTTACAAATAAGAATATTTAAATAACTTGAAAAAATGAATATAAATTATTGTTTTCTGAACATTGGCCTATCTTTAAACAATGTCATATCGACTAATTCCTCCCTCGCCCGTTTTGCTTCCTTTGCTCGGTCTTCCGCTGCTTTCTTCTTCTGGATATTTCTTATATTTTCTATAAGTTTCTCACGACTTCGTTTCTCAGTATTTGCTTTCTTCTTCTCTTCTGCTAATTTAAATTGTTCGTCCATCTCTTCTTTTTTCTTTTTATACTGTTGATATTCGTTCCAAATTCCGCGTTGTTCCTTCTCCAATTCTTGTTCTATTTTCCTCTTTTTCGTTATAAATTGTCCCATCCGTTCTTCAAAATCCTCTGAACTGTCGATGACCCTTCCCTCCGCTGCTGTTGTACTAGATGTGGTGATGCCAGTCACATCAGCTACAATGTCGAGCTTCTTCATCGACCACGTACCCGTCTTCTCGAATCTGTCCCTCGCGTTCCTCATCATTAGTCGATATTCCTTCCAATCCGGCAGATCCTCCAATTTGTACGATTTCTCCATCTTAAAAGTTGTATTTTTTTAATTGTGATATGTGATATCTACCTATTAATTTTTGTGAAATCGGGCACGTAAGTTCATATATGGAGTCAGTCAATTTATGGGAAATTATATACGGTCCTTTATATTTTAATGCCAAAGACGCCGTGAAGCCTTTACTTGCATCTGATAGTTCATGAGTCTTTAATAAAACCGAATCTCCACATTTTAACCGGCTTTCCATACGACTTTTATTATAATTCGCCATATATATTTCCTGACTAAGAATGATATTAGATTTAGCTATCTCTTGAATGTGTTGCATTCGCATTCCAAAACCTTCAACCTCTTTACAATGCGACAAAGGTATATCACAAGTGTTATCTAATGGGGTTCTTAATTCTCGGCCTAAATTTAAATATGCAGGAGAGAATTTTGTAGTATCGTTAATGGCCGATCTTAATGCAAAGCCTAGCTCATTAATATACTTATCCCAATCCTTACATCTCTCAATTGTTGCTATTATCATACATTTTACCGTCTGATTATATCTCTCTGTAATGTTTGCTTGGGCATGATACAAGGCTATTTTAGATGAAGATATACCAAAGCTTTTACACCATTCTGTATAAATTTTACTGGTAAATTGCGAACCATTATCAGAAATAATATGTTTCGGGAAGCCCCATCTACAACATAACTCCCACAATTTTTTAATTATAGTTTGAGAATTTGCCTTCCTAATTGCGAAAATCTCAACCCATTTAGTAAACCCATCCACCACAACAAATAAATATTGATTTTGGCTCCCACTCTTTGTATACGGACCCATTAAATCTATAGCAATTGTTTCCCACGGATTGTCTACAGTTCTTGCTGTTCCTAATCCTTCCTGACCTGTTCTTGATACTTTTGACCTCTGACATTTTTGGCAGTTAACCACAAACAAACTTATATCTCTTCTCATAGATTTCCACCAGAACCTATTCTCGATTTTAATGTATGTCTTTCTAATTCCTAAATGACCTGATAATACGTCAGCGTGAAAATACTGTATGACTTCCTCTCGCAGTGAATTTGGTAACCACACTTTTAATTGACATGTTTCATCTTCCCAGGGTTTATCTCTAGGACCTATTCGTTTTAAAAGGCATCCCTCCTGTGTTACAACTGCATCTTGACTGAATTTGACTATTGCTTCTTTACTCTCGTGACTTAAATTTGGCAATTCACTCGTTCTTATAAATGTAATAATATGGTTAAGATTTAAATCGTTCATCTGTTCTTCTATGATTCTATCTCTAGTTAAAAGCATAGTCATCGTATCGATAAAAAATACAGGAGCTGCCCTAGATAATGCGTCTGCCGTTCTATTTAATTTTCCAGCTCGATAAATCACATCGAAGTCGTAACCTTGCAATTCTAATGCCCATCTTGCTAGTCTTCCAACTGGTTCTTTTACCTTTTTCAACCAACATAGAGCTTGATGATCTGTTTCTACCGTAAAATGTGAGCACTCTATAAAACCTCGAAACTTTTTGATGGCCTGAATAACTGCTAAACATTCTTTCTCAGATACCGAATAATTCTTTTCAGCGGTATTTAGAGTTCTACTATAAAAATAAACCGGATATTTTACTTCTTCGTGATCTTGTAATAGTACAGCCCCTATTCCTAAATCAGATGCGTCTGTCTGAATGGTGAAAGGCTTATTTAAGTCCGGAAGATGAAGAGAAGCCGCTTTTAATAGTTCACATCGTAAAGTATCGAAGGATTTTTGAGCTTCACTCGACCAAAAGAAGGCAATACCTTTTCCAGTCATCTGAGTAAGAGGTTTTGCGATTTCAGAAAAATTGGGAATAAACTGTCTATAGTACCCACAAAAACCCAAGAATCTCATAATATCTTTAATATTTCTTGGAGCCTGATATCCTTCTAATGCTTTTAATTTCTCAGGATTCGGGGAAACGTTACCATTCTCAATTACAAAACCCAAATAATTTATTTTACTACACAAAAGTTGCATCTTATCAGGGTGTATTTTTAGTCCCTTTTCTTGTAATCTGGTAAACACTAATTTCAAATGCTTAATGTGTTCCTCTAGAGAATTTGAAAAGATAATTATGTCGTCAACAAATGCTAAGACAAACTTCCATTTGTAGTCGCCTAAAATTTCATCCATAACTCTCTGGAAACTCGCACATGAATTTTTAAGCCCAAAAGCCATTCGTTTGTACTGCCACAGGCCCCAGGGGGTATTAAATGCGGTTTTACATCGATCTGGTTTAAAAATTGAAATATTATGAAATCCATCTGGGATATCAAAGGTAGATATACATTTCGCGCTACCTAAGCAAGTTAATACGTCATCAATTCTCATCATTCCGTATGAATCTGACACAGTAACTAAATTCAATGGTCTATAATCTATGCATAATCTCCATTTACCATTAGGTTTAGGAACAATCACAGGATTAAAAGCCCAAGGACCATTTGCTTGTTCAATTGAATCTTTTTTTATTAATGAATTAAATAACTCCTCTAATATTTTTCGCTTAGCCGGAGTCATGGGTCTAGGATGACACTTGATAGCCCTCGATTGACCTGTATCAATCTTATGAACATAATCTTTACACAGTCCAGGACTGCGTGAGAACAATGGAAGGAAATCTCGAATGACTTTCTCTACTGGGAAAAACTCATCAATGGTCAAGCCTGTATTCTCACGTAGTTCGTCGAAGTTGAGATCTACTATCTCTTCGTCTTCTATTTTACTATTTGGAGTAATCTCCATGACCGAAGATTCGCATATCAACAATATTTCATCGTAGCCGTCAAGTTCATCTCCCAGATTTATAAGGCTCTGTGTATCCCTAACTGCTCCCACACCATTAGACTCATTCTGATCAATTGCAATTTTATCCTTGTGTCCAACGGCACTAGATTCGGAGCATAAAATTCCAGTGGGGTACAACAAGGGATCCTCAACCTGACCTTCTGTACTAGGCTTTTTGGGTGAATTGCATTTTGTCTGAGTCAATGGGACCGTTAGATGAGTTGTCGAAGTTTGATTATTTACTAAGCCATCGAAAGGAATTAAGTGATCAAAATCAGACCCCTGAAACCAACCTCCTAAATGAATACTTACTGTAATTTGTGCGTATGTTAAGAAATCTCGACCCAATAGAACTGGTCTAGATAAATCCGGTAATAAAACAAACTTCTGACGTCGCTTGCCACCTGGCCAACTTACAGTTAAAAGTGAAGACTCATATGCTACCGTCCCCCCTGAAGCCATGGTAATGCTTAATTCAGTTGGCGTCGTTGTTATATTTAAATCTCTAACTAACTCTATGACTTCATGATTAATTAAAGATATGGTTGATCCACAATCTAATATCGCAGGAAAATACCGATTACAAATACATACTTTCAGAATTGGAATTGAATCTACTTGACGAGAGTCTAAAACGTATGTTTCCCGAATCGGATGACCTAGCTCCGATTCGGGTTTTCCCCGTTTCCCGAAACCTGAGAAGCTTTTATTGGACAATCACGAATAAAATGGCCAACCTGATTACATCCATAACACAAACGCTGTGAACCATCATTGGGCATACTCCTCTTATCATACTGACTTGGGTTTTGCAAAGTCCTACTATCCTGCGGTTTATATGACGGTTGTCGATTAAACTCATTGGTATTTCTACTATTAATGTTATTTGAAACATTATTAGGCATGCGTGTGAAGTGACCAGTCGCTGGAGGCATTGACCAATTGTTTTGATATTTTGGAGAATATGAATTTTGATGCATATTTTCCTTACTCATATTAGAATTATTATGGAAATGCCTAAATCTATCGAAGGAACTCATATGCACTTCACTATTCCTTCTACTTTGTTGTTGACTATCAACGTGGGCAACTTCAGATCTATAGCCTGAACTTAAACCAGAATGAGCACTACAAGGTAATTTGTAAGCCAAAGAAGGCTCAATGTTGCTATACTGAGACGGTTCTCTATACACACGATCATTCCAAATACTACTTTGAGCTTTATATGCCTCATCTGTTAACTGCTTTAATGAGTAGTACACTTGACCCTTACTTAAAACTTTATGCCGATACTCAGGGTGCATTTGCTTGATGACTCAATTAACTCTTACATTCTCAGGAGCGTTGGGTTCTAATCTATCGTAATAGTCATTTATTACTCTAATAAAATGAGTTAACGGCTCATGGGTTCCCTGAGTTCTAACATCTAACTCTTTTCGAAGTTCATCTTCATAACCAACGGGCTGAAATTCCTGTCGAAATAAGCTCTCAAATGTAGGCCAATCTTTTAAATCTTCCTTGACAAAACTAAACCATCTATATGCTTCTTCGGTTAAAGCTAAAGGGATGACCGAATTTAAAATTTGAATTTTCGAGTATCCAACTGCTTGTCGATACTTTTCTAATTCTACAAGGAAATCATAAGGTGTCTTCCTCTCATGAGCTCCTGCATACTTTGGAATATTTAAATCCTTTGATTTAGTATGAACAGAATTAAAACTACTAGGACTAGCTTTGTTTTTAATTGTATCTGAATTTGCATGATTATTTTTATTGTAATCTAAAACACTTAATAAAGCATTTGCTATCTTATTTTCTACAGAATGCTGTTCTCTAACAGTATCCATTTCAATTTTGAAAGCTTCTTGCTGTTGAGCCAACGCTTTCTCCATTTGCTCCTTAGCCGTTTTACACAATGCTTGAATAACCACATTATTCGAAATCTCGTCATTAATATCTACATCATTTAAAGTATTGGGAATTGGCCTATAATTTGTACCTAATACCGACATTGATGTTTGAAATTCTACATTTTCACTATCTGGCCTATTTTGACTATCTACCTCCTCCAAATCCAAAAGATCCCTGTTCACATCATGTTCCACATTTGCATTGCTATTTTGAGAATTAAACGTGACATCAAAGCTCAAATTCTCCTGAATAGGCCTATTCACATTTAATTCATTGGAAACCGGATTTGGTACTTCGTCCATATTATTACTGTAGACTATTTCAGGGATCATGCAAGGCCTACCATACAATCTACCAGATCGAGTTGCCATTTTTGAAAGAAAAAACAATATTTTAAAAATATAAACTATTCCAATCCAAAAATTGAAATCCCGTTGACTATTCGTGGCGAGCTATTGAGAAAGAATTTAAAATGCAAAATCCTAATGTCTCAGCGAGCTTTTATACAATTCGAAATCATAATACCGACATGGCGAGCTGTTTTTGAAATTATTTCAATATGTATAAGCGAGCTTTTCTAAATAACTAGTATGATATATAAATGGACATGCGAGCTTTTATAAGACGAATGCAAATTGGCGAGCTGTGATCGAAATCATAATATCTATATGCGAGTTATTTGAAAAATAAATTTCCTCTCACTTTGACCTTTGTAAAAAAAAATGCCCGATGATTTTCTCAACTGAAAATATTGAGCTTTGAGAGCAATGACCTTTTTTACAACCTCTGTAACTCAGTTTGAAATGCTACGTTGCCCCCTCCATTTGTAAGGAATATATTTCTAGAGGTCCAAACTATTGGCTATTAAGCCTCACACGAGTTCACTATTTACTAAATATGCCAGATAATTAACTAATGCAATAGTATACAATATGCAATAAGTACGCAGTACACAATATGCAATAAGGACGCAGTACACACGGATCAATACATTCAACTTAAACGCAATACCGGAGGTGGGAGATGCACAACATCCAAAGTACCCTTTGACCCTTGACCATTGACCGACGCTAACAGTAACTACTAATCTGATTACCTCCTGATACACTAATGCTAACTTTCTTTTAATACTTACTCGTACCTATGAACCAAATGACTCAGAGACAATTTACTACATAAAATACAAACATCACAACTCAGTGCCCGATTTCACAATAAACAATCGAAGAACAATTAACTCGAAGTGTCTAATTTCCGATTCCAACAAATCCTATAACGCTATGATCCACAAAGCGAAGACATTCTATTTCACAGTCGTGAAATATGTAATAATAATATCCCTATACTCTAATGACCCCCGAACCTAGATTGCGACAAACCGCAATCTTATGTTGCCTTCTCAGGTTGACAAACCAAACCTTAAGAAAGTGAGGCAAATTGAGACAAGCCTACAATTTGTTGCGGAGATCCAACGCTGTACCGGAACTAGATCGATCCTTCAGCTTGACTTGTTCCTCCTCCGTTTCCCGTTCTTGAATCGTCCCTCTTGGTTGGTCCAAAGTTCCAGTCCCGTTCCCGCCGTTTTACTTGGGTTGCTACGCGAGACGAACAAGCCTCCAACCCACTATTTCCTATGTAATAAGTCTAACCAACTTGCATATCTGCATGCAAATCCTGACATGACCTTGTGACCTAAGGTCACCTATTATATTTACAAATGCTCGTTATGACAATCTCTAACATTTCATGCATCCAGATCACTTAAAGGTCAAAGGTCTAATCCACAACAAGGTCTTAATCCCATGAAAACCATATACCCCTCACAAAGCTTAGAACAATAACAAAGGCATAAAGAAAAAAATCAATACTTAATGCAATTAAAACATGACAATTGTTGCAAAAGTCATGAAAAATAAAAAAAATGCATCGGAAAAGGTACTATGTACTAAGATAATAAACCGATGTAACGGGTGTAACCAAGTGTTGAAAATATAACGATAAACAAACTAAATCTCAATTTCCCCAAAAAGCCCGGGTTTCGCACCCTGGTGTCAGTCGGAGTGGTCCCGTATTTATCAAAGATGTTCTATTACTCATGGGAATCGTTTAAACTCCATATCTCAATTTCCCCAAAAAGCCCGTGTTTTGCACCCTGGTGTCAGTGGGAGTGGTCCCGTATACGTCAAAGATGTTCTATTACTCATGGAAATCGTTTAAACCCCATATCTCAATTTCCCCGAAAATCCGGGTACTGCACCCTGGTGTCAGTGGGAGTGGTCCCGTATTCGTCAAAGATGTTCTATTACTCATGGGAATCGTTTAAACCCCATATCTCAATTTCCCCGAAAATCCGGGTACTGCACCCTGGTGTCAGTGGGAGTGGTCCCGTATTCGTCAAAGATGTTCTATTACTCATGGGAATCGTTTCAACCCCAAATCTCAATTTCCCCGAAAATCCGGGTACTGCACCCTGGTGTCAGTGGGAGTGGTCCCGTATTCGTCAAAGATGTTCTATTACTCATGGGAATCGTTTAAACCCCATATCTCAATTTCCCCGAAAATCCGGGTACTGCACCCTGGTGTCAGTGGGAGTGGTCCCGTATTCGTCAAAGATGTTCTATTACTCATGGGAATCGTTTAAACCCCATATCTCAATTTCCCCGAAAAGCCGGGTACTGCACCCTGGTGTCAGTGGGAGTGGTCCCGTATACGTCAAAGATGTTCTATTACTCATGGGAATCGTTTAAACCCCATATCTAAATTTCCCCGAAAATCCGGGTACTGCACCCTGGTGTCAGTGGGAGTGGTCCCGTATTCGTCAAAGATGTTCTATTACTCATGGGAATCGTTTAAACCCCATATCTCAATTTCCCCGAAAAGCCGGGTACTGCACCCTGATGTCAGTGGGAGTGGTCCCGTATTCGTCGAAGATGTTCTATTAATCATAGGGATCGTTTCAACCCCAAATCTCAATTTCCCCGAAAATCCGGGTACTGCACCCTGGTGTCAGTGGGAGTGGTCCCGTATTCGTCAAAGATGTTCTATTACTCATGGGAATCGTTTAAACCCCATATCTCAATTTCCCCGAAAATCCGGGTACTGCACCCTGGTGTCAGTGGGAGTGGTCCCGTATTCGTCGAAGATGTTCTATTACTCATGGGAATCGTTTAAACCCCATATCTCAATTTCCCCGAAAAGCCGGGTACTGCACCCTGGTGTCAGTGGGAGTGGTCCCGTATTCGTCAAAGATGTTCTATTAATCATAGGGATCGTTTCAACCCCAAATCTCAATTTCCCCGAAAAGCCGGGTACTGCACCCTGATGTCAGTGGGAGTGGTCCCGTATTCGTCGAAGATGTTCTATTAATCATAGGGATCGTTTCAACCCCAAATCTCAATTTCCCCGAAAATCCGGGTACTGCACCCTGGTGTCAGTGGGAGTGGTCCCGTATTCGTCAAAGATGTTCTATTACTCATGGGAATCGTTTAAACCCCATATCTCAATTTCCCCGAAAATCCGGGTACTGCACCCTGGTGTCAGTGGGAGTGGTCCCGTATTCGTCAAAGATGTTCTATTACTCATGGGAATCGTTTAAACCCCATATCTCAATTTCCCCGAAAAGCCGGGTACTGCACCCTGGTGTCAGTGGGAGTGGTCCCGTATTCGTCAAAGATGTTCTATTAATCATAGGGATCGTTTCAACCCCAAATCTCAATTTCCCCAAAAATCCCAGGTTTCGCACTCTGAAATGTAAGTTCAGGGTATTATCATGTATAGATGATAGACATAGAGTGTAATGTAAACTACCTAAGCGTCAGTTTTAAAATGAGTAAGAGCTCTATCCTGACGTTGGACTCCTACATATCACTATTCTGTTTGATTTAATGGTTTGGTTTGGGGTTTAATTGATGGGGGGCAGGGGGTGTGACCGATTTGACCCAAGTTCGAACTTAGCCTCACTCTTGAGCCAAGGAACAAGTGTACAAAATTTGGTGACCGTAGGTCAAGCCGTTCTCCAGTTATCGCTCGGACAGACGGACAGACGGACGGACAGACGGACTGGTCATTCGCATAAAGTGTTTTCAACACTTAATAATATGGATGCTGAAAATCAACTACTGTTACAAATACGAGGTCCTTAAACTTTCGTTTGCTTATTAATAATCTCCAGGCACAGACTATTTTCAAATCTATCTAAATTTCAATTCTTTTGAATTCTAATTAGCGAATAACAAGAAATACTTACTGAATTAACTTTTTGATAATTCCTAAGCTAATGAAGATATGTATTATATTAAAATATCTTCTAAGAATTCCTCCAATGTCAGAATCTCCCACGCAAAAGGCTTTAAACAAGCCACAATCCACTAACAGATCAAATGTAGACGAGATAATAATGATATTGTACACCAAACATGTCTAGACAGTAGTTTTTGCTGCATTCAAAGAGCAGATATAGAATCGAAGTTCTTAGTAAGTCTCAAGCTAAATCTATATATAAATTTAAATACCTGCTGTCTGCAACCGGCATAGGAATATGTCTACATCGTTGAATTGATATTTTCCATTGGCTGAAAATCTATCGAAACTTTTCATATGGAAAATATTACTGTAAATATTTTGCCCTAAACAGTCAAAACTTTGATTTTAAATTCCTCGTCAGGCTAGGCAACAGGGCGGAGGCGAGGGGGCTTATCCAACCTTGTTCGCATTGTAGTAAAAACATTAAAGGAAATTCGTCGAGGTTTACAGTTTGCACACGCAATTCATGGAATTTTATACAAAACAACATGTGCTTATGCCTGAGGTTTAATTTAAACTTTCCATAACTAGATACTATTTGCTATAAAGCTTAAAACATTTGGCACCACGAAGGCTTAAACAATCCTCCAAATATATTTCGTAATATACATATATGTATATTACTTGTACTTGAAACTGTAAAAGTTTCAAGTTCTTGATCCGCTTAAAAGTCATTCTACACGATGCCCTTAGAAATGATTTCGAGCACATGCAATGTAGCCAATTATGATGAATTATTACTCTATACTGTACCAAAATGTGGGTAATTAACTTTCGCAGTTTCAATATAGGGCAAACCACAACCGAATGGTTGGGTATAAATTATATACGTCGTGCCAAAGCACGGCACAAACCCTCCGACTCTGCCATCATCAACATATTGAAAAATTACCATTCCTAAAATCCCGATTCCTCTCCGTCGCTTTCCCCTGTTTTTAATATTATTCTAATCTAACGATCTATCTACTTAAGTAAGCATGAGAGAAAGATGAGAGCTCCTCATTCAAGCCCTCCCAACTGCTAGTTTCCAATCTTTTATGCTAAAAACTTTGGAATTAGGATTAGATGAGAGTTTTACCACAGGATCAATTTTTCATCCTGAGTGCACAATTTAGCCATCAGAATGATCATCAAGGATGAATAACATAAAGATAGTGAAGGATCCCGACGGAGAATAGGCTTTTCAGTCCAGAAATAGGAGAGTTTGGAAAGTGGGAAGGAAAACTTTTCCCTCTTGTTGGATAAAAGTGAAGGAGGAGCGGAGAGAGATGCTCTTGTCTTATTATGCAAAGATACCCAACCCGGCCTATTCGCCAATATTGAATATACTATTTAATGAATGGGACTAGAAAATACTTCCAACTTTAAAATATGAGATGCCTGAGGTAATGTAAATGAAAAGTTCAACATTCTGCTCAATCTCCCTATCACTTGCACCTTTCCCCGATTAGTTTCGAATTTGCAAAACTCAAGAGTGGCTGACAGTGCTGGAATCCCACTAGTATCCAAACTCAAAGATGAAAGAGGCGAGACTGAAACAGTTCCGATGAAGTTCAATTCCATCCGATTAAGATTTCCATTGAGCAAAGGAGTCGCAAAATATCTTCTGGAGCAGAGTTGTATTATTCAATCAATTGAAAAGGTCCTTATCATTGCAACCACAAACCCGACCTTAGCGCATACCCCCGGTATCTGTCCCAAGTCCCAATAACTCCTTGCTTAATAATAATAACAGTAATGGTAATGAAAGCTTTGACAAAAAATCCTGAAACTCGGGCTCCGTTCTGATGAGGGAGAAGGAAACTCATCGAGGGAAAAGGCTCTTCAAAAGCCCTCAACTCTTTTGAGCAAGAAAACCATCAAATCCATGCACTCTTCAACTCCATTTCCCGAGGCTTGGGAAATTTGGAAATATTATATGAAGATTGAGGATGAATGGAAGCTTCTGGGATATCATTACTAGCATCGCGGCGGAAGAGCCTTTTTCTCTGTCTAAGTCTAAACCCCTGAAAGAATGGAGGTGACTATATGGTGGGATGGAAGTGAAAGATGAAGATGATATGATGAGATAACCTCCTTCTTTCATCTCTCCATATTTTCCATTTTAACTCACTTCCTATCACCATCATCATCGTGATGGAAATCGCTATCATATCTCTCAACCGTTAATACGATCTCGATTCCCGACACCCTATCATATCATTATATTACACACTTCATTGCCATGAACAACATATGGAGACTTGGGAGGAAACTCATGCTACTCGTACTTTCTCAGATATCAACTGCTAAAAGGCCCCGGTCTCTTTATGCTTTCACCATCGAAGAACAGATTACTTCTCCGTGATATCCCGTAGGAACTACCTCCAGCATCGCGGGCTAAAGCTACCTGTTATTTGATACTGCTTGAAATTGGCTGAGGAATGGTATGCATTCCTCCGTAAGGTTGAGAGCACTTATTTATACAGAACATATAAATATGGCGTAGGCGTCATAATAGTTGTATCGTATAAACACATACTGATGGGTATTTTATATACGATTCTTAAATACATTCGGAAATCCTGCTTTAAGTCCCCCCTGGAATAACTTCCTACTGTTCCTTGATCCTACAATATTTCTAAACTTTACGGATTTCGGAGTCTGAAAAATAAGTCCTCCAAGAGGCTTAAACCAAGATTTACGGTAGGTACCGAAATACCCGAGACATTTTACTTACCAGCGACGTTATAGTCCTTTTTATTATCCTTTCATCCCGTAACCACAATGGAGTATCCTCCACATTATCCTAAGGTAAGAGTATAAGTAAGTGGTGGTTATGGAATTGAAGTAGGGTGTATAGGCGATTGGACATTTTTGGTATTGTAATAGCACTGCTGAGCAAGCTGTACCTGTGATTCCGAGAACATTCTGCGAAGAACCAGGATGGATTCCTCCGCTCATCTTCATACATTCATTTCACTTCATGTGCTTCATCTCATAAAAGGAGATTGCATCCAATAAAAAACTTATCGTAAGGAACGATCTAAACAGGGAAACGACTTTGTATGCATGAAGACATTATACATCTATAGAAGTAACAGAGAACCTTCATTTTTGTGGGACATATTCACATACTACAAGCCTCTGGTCTGAGAGCCGAGTCTTTAACAAGGATCTCTCAAGCGGACCAAGCTCCGCACACGTTCTCCCATAATCAAGCTGTAATGCTCTTTTCACACAAAAATCTATTAAGGAACCATGTAGAAGATACATGCTCTTCATATCATGATGAAAGGACTCAGTGGAAAGTAAAACATTACATTTCCGAAGCTCCATGTACCCTGTTGGGAGGGTTTTCAAAAAATTGTGTGAAATTTTTCATGCGAATATCACGGTTCAGATCAGCCAGCCCCAGTTACCCGAGTCCCAAGAGAGTTTCAAAGTATACTCTAGATAAATGAGCTGCATTACTATGGGATGTAGCTGATTGCGGTTTAGTCCATCACTAAGCTAACATGGTTTTGGTATTTAGGAACAATATATCTCCGTCCTGGGGTAAGTTAAGCCTCGACTGCCAAACATAATAGCGAAGCCCCGGCATATCTGCATAATTGTTGCGGATGAATTGCATCGCTAAAATAACCACGGGGGGTATGAAACTATTACGTGGTATAGTTCCAGCTCATCTCAATGCGATCGTTGGTTGTGGTTCTTCGGCGTGGGCCTACTCATTCGTTGGGAATATAGACCGTTGGATTCCGTCTAATAATATTCAGCCATTCCACCGTCCTGCATCTATACAATCCTAATTACCTTTTCCAACTTTTACATGTGCCCTTAAAAGGGTAGAGAAAGGCAGAAGGAGGTTAGGCCGAATAAAGGGAACTAGAACTCGGTCATGAGAGAGACAGAGACTGTATCAAACTAAGTTTACTTTAAAACACCCCCAGCAGCATTCTTATCTAAGTTCCTCATCTTTTCATCCCATTTACGGCCCCAGCCTCCTACTTGATAAGTCCAACATGTAGGACCTTAATCGATTCTTATTATATTTTTATAGTAGATCAAGGGAATCCTTGAGCCTGTTTCTCGAATTTCCGGCCAGTTCCCCGGACCATTGCATTCATTCCCTTATTTTGAGTTCCTTGCCTTTCGGCCCATAATTGTGTAGATAAGGAAAGGGAATGGAACAAAGAAAGTGCAGGTTCCTACTGAAGCAGGGGCATCACCTACTTAAGACAGGTTTGGATGCATAGAGTGAAATCAAGATCTTAAGAGAAAGGACTTGAAATTCTGGACGGGGGCCTTCCACTCAACCCATTTCAATTATCGTATTGATCTAATAATATTGAACTACTCGACCAGACTGATCTACTTCTCCAGCCCACTTTCACTCTCATTGTGTCTGCGACTGAACTTTCTCTCCACCTTTCACCGTACGGTCAAGTCCTGGTGGAACTGAGAAAATGTCCGTTTGTTTGGAAGGAGTACATTTATATTGGTAGCCTATATAGAGATATAGAGTGTGTATAAATGGATCTATTACAGACCAAATTAAATACACACTACCACACCGACATACAAAGACTTGACTTTCTCTTTCATTCTGCTAGACTTCTTAGATCTCCATTCTAGCGTGTTTTGTGAGTTTAACATTTCAGTGGATTGGATCGATGATCGCCGTCTGGTATGGTACTCTTGTAAATTGCATAGTCACTTATCGGTGTAACAGTTCTCAAGCAAGGTTGCTGGATGTTTTATGCTTTTTGTCGTAATGACCTTTAGTATGTTTGAGCCCATAGTGTTGAGTATTTAAAATGGCATTGGTATTCATTGTCCATTTTTAAGTTGTAATTGGAGTAGAATGTTAGAGCGCTTCAATCGTTTTTCATAAACGATTTCAAGTCTCAAACTGGTGTAGCTCACTACTAGTAAACAGTTTTAAAAGAGTGTGACAACATGTTTCGTTTTGATTTTATTACGGTTGTACATGTATTTGGATTGGTTTTCATGATTATAACTTAATATTATGCTTTCATTCCCATCAGTATCCAGTTCCAATTTCATAAATTTTATATAAAGACATAAAAAAGCTCGTTAAAAGGACGGTCAGAAATCAGTTGTACACATGGAATTCTGTCTGTTAATAAAAACTTTTGTTTTTTTGCCAGTACAAAGGGTACATCTATATTCCAGAACTCATCTTAATTGACAAAGGAAATTCGTCATATCCCTCTTATTTCCCTTATAAACGATTAAATCCGTTTCATTTGTTGTGAATCCTCCATTCTGTACGCAACTGTGAGTTTGGCCTGAGAAAGCGCAAAAGTGGGCCGAAGCTAAATGAATCTAAATGAGAAATAAAATGAATAGGGGAATGAAAATGAAACCCTCCAGGAAAATTTAAGTGGAATGTTCTCTACAAAGGTCCTTTTAATCAAACCTTTAGAATCAAGAATGGTCTCAACCTTTTAAAGAGGAAACCAACCCATTACATCGTTCAAACCCAAGGTTCTTATAGAGGTCTTGGGTAATTACAAGAAAGTAGAGGGTTTCACAAGCTCGATCCTCAGGTGGAGTGGGTTATTGATTAACAACCCGTCAATAACAATCTGATTAGTAGCTTTAAATATATCTAAGACGTGAAATATAATTAATTAGATGCCAATAATAGTATATATGAAATAAGCTCTCACTTATTACACCACTTAGGTTCAATGAAATCTGCTCCCGATTTTAATTAACAATCCTTTTCATAGCAAAGCCAAATTGCCGTTTTGTGAAGGTTTTCATATTTTATATACATACATAAAAGCTTCTAATCACTTTCTCTTTGTGCTCTCTTTTGACAGATGCCCCCGTTTGTAAGAATGACAAGAGTGTGATAGTAGGAGTTTCGAAAGGGGAACGGATCTCAATTAAATGTAAGTACTTTCCCCACAATCTATTAATTAATCGATGCTATAATTCTGATAAAAATCGGCCCTTTCATCTATTTTCGCATCCAGGTTTGCTGGATTCCGATCCAGAAGACGTGAACTTTCACTGGGACCTGGCTTCGAATGGGCAAATGGTTCGGATAGAACGCTTTAAGTTTACTTCAAAAGGAGCAACGAGCATCCTGCACTACTCTCCCGCCTCGAATCTCGACTACGGTTCACTCTTCTGCTCCGGCAGCAACACAGTTGGAAAGCAGATGTCTCCCTGTGTCTTTCAAGTTGTTGTAGCCGGTAAGTTGGACGTAAACCTCCCGAACTTTCTCCACTTTCACTTCTCCCGTTTCCAGCGCAGAGGGCAGGCACTGTACTTTCTCCGGAGGGAGATGAACGATTTTTTTGAAGAACTGTTTGTAAAGGAGTTTGAGAAATTATATTATGTTTTCGGTTGGCCGTGTGGTGCATGTTATTTGGATATAATATCCGTCAAATGGATTTACGAGGAAACGTAATAATGAGGAACTGAGGGGAAGCTGGATGTATGAAATGTTAGAAATGGCAAGGAAAGGCCAACTTCAAACGGAAGCAATAATGGTCTTATTTTGGACCTCGGTATTTCATATGCGTGTTATACAATTTCCAGATTCTTTTGTAGTCTTTAGATTGGTAGACTAATATCAACTGTTTTTGGAAAATTACACGTATTTTTAGATCCGAATTCATGAGATTAAAAAACAGGTTTAATTGTGTAACAATGATAAAATAATTATTAGTCCCATTTCCGTTTGAAACCAATCGATGAGATACCTGTCTGGTGTCTTGTTCCTTTACGAGGGGGATTGAAACCTGGATTCCTGCTTTATTTAAAAAAGGGGTCAAAGTAGCAAACAAACTCGACAGGATACAAAAGGAAAAACAGTAGAAAGGCGACAGGTGATTGGAAAAGTAAATGGATTGTCATAAAAATGAACAGAATAATGATGGTTTTATGGGTTGTTAAAACTGATTGTGAGATATGTTGGTATCTAGTAACTTGGGTCTTTTTGATTAGATTGATGAGGTCGATATACCCAGTCAGATATACATCCCTGCATAAGGGCCAGACATAGTAAAAAGTTAGGGTCTTTAGTTATTTTTTGTACGTGTCCTCTGCAGCAGTGAAGTTGTGTTATTTCAAAATACACGGTGATTGTGTAAACTGCAACAGAGAGAAAGTTGGATGTGAAAAGTAATAAATAAATAGTTTGAATATGTATTATGTTTTTACAGAGAAACCCTCCCCACTGAGCAACTGCTCCATGTTTAACGAGACAAGTGAATCATTGGAGTTGATGTGTGTTGAAGGTCATGACGGAGGCTTGGCTCAACATTTCGTTCTTGAAGTTTTCGACAGTGACTCTAGCGAATTGTGGTACAATGCATCCAGTAACATAGCTTCCTTTCATTTGGGCAACCTGACGCCAATCGGCAAACGATTCCGCGTTATGGGTAAGAAATGCAATAACAGAAGGAATTAAAAATCAAGTCTAGATTCATTTTAGTCCCGTTTTTATTAAAAATTATTCCATTATAACCTTGTCATGCTTTTTAATCGCGCACAATTAACATTTATTGTTTGATATTTGTCAATAGTGTACCCCGTAAATGCCAAAGGCAGGGGTGAAGTTTACCGCATTGACGAGCTTGTCATCCGGCAGTCGGAAAAATACGCAGGTTAGTTATTTTTCCATTTCCAATTTATCCCTCCCTCAAATCTCCGACTTTCTTCTTCTTTAAAGTATTCGGATCCCAACCTTTCTGATTTCACTTTAACATCAGCTACACACAAAGTGCGAAAATATTTCCTGCTTTGTCTACTGAAACTGCTGGCTGTCGCCCTTACCCCTAGCCTTCACAATACTTCACATGCCACATCGAGTATCAAGTATCCCCTATGTCTCTTCTGTATAGAATATAGATATGAACGTACATGCCACTACTGAAAAAGCACACGGGCGTTTTTTATCTCGGCAGTTTGTCCCAGTGAATTCAATCCATACTTCCACCTTTCTCTCCTTGTTTTCTCAATCCCTGTCGAGTTATTTGTGCCATGAGACTATGAGACAGCCCATGTCAATTGGTTTGGCTTAGCTTAGGATTTCCAAGCTTTCTCCCTACTAAACCGAACCCATACCCTCAAGACCCGTGTGGCACAAAGGGAGATCAGGAGTGATATACATTTTGGAGAAGGAATAGATAAATCCAGAAGTTTCATGTCAGAGCATGCATAATCAGACAGACTGCGGGTTCCAATCTTCCAATTTGGAAAGCCCACTTTCACTCCATGGAATACTTCCTTTCTATCATATTTCACCAGCTTGTTTGAACATTCAAAGAGAAGAGTTGTGGAATGGTTAGGCCTATATACAGACTTGGAAATGCACCTTCCTTCCAGACACACTCACTCTCTCTCGGCATATTCGGATACACATTCAGTTTCCAGGTGAGATTCGCCGTTGTCAGGAGTATCGTATTGGCAAATAGCTGGTAAATCTATATGCTCGAAACCGCCTAGGAACGGTGGAATGTATTAAGCATCACCGCTCAACACTCCCTCAGGAAAACGTATTAAAAGAGAGAGGCATAGCATAGTTCTTCCTCAGTATCGCACTTCCATGGTATTATTACATCCGGCTCTTCATGCATGAATTTTCTACATCACTGCTTTCCATCATGGGATTATGGGAGCTGAATGAAGCCCAAATAAATTATTGCATCCAATACCAACACTAATACTAACACCGGAATACCCTCAAGCACCATCGTAGCTGGACTACATTTCTAGGATAGGAGGAAACTCCTGAACCAAACATGATTTTCCCACCAATGTTAACTCGCTCGTAAAATTTCCCCCAATGATTACTATCCCAACTTGATTCAACTATATATAGAACGTTTTCCTTAAACAGAAGAATCTTAACAGTGGATTAAAAAATTATTAATCTTACAGCCGTATCACCGTCGGACTACTCCTGGTTCTCCTTCGCCCTGTCGGTCGGGATTGGTGGCACGGCTGTTTTCATGTGCGTTGGATCGGTTGTGATAGTCAAAATCCTCCTCTTCCGGTCCCGTCAGATGAAACGGAGTTCCCAGGCTAAAAAACATCACGATGAAGCTGGGAAACTGTCCTCCGGCAATCTACAAGCCCAGGATATGCAATTTGAATCGAAGGATGGGATCTCCAGCGACGACAAGGATCCCGATATCATCCCGTCCAACATTGGTTCGTTTGATTTTTGCTCGTTTCCTTCAGCAATCAGGATGTTAGCTGAGAATACATATACATGCCCTATTTTTGTTATGCCCGAAGTCCATGCTTTTATTTTTAGTGTCCCCTGTCTGTTTGGTCATTTCATCCCTTTTTATTACAAGCGATAAAATTAGGAATCGAGAATATGGAAGGCAAAACAGAAAGATTATATCCAGCATTTCCTACCGTTTCGTACTTGCTTTGTGAGTTGTGATAACGGAAATGAAAGGGTCCCTATGTCACGTCCTACACACGTCACGTCACATGGCAAAGTCCCTATACACTGTAGTGTGTAGTGTCCAGATTTTTATGTTCGCCATTATGAAATGGCCAAGGGAATCTGTTTATTTGTCCTTGTCCAACGGTTGCAAAAAGTATTGCATTGGAAGTTATTGTGAGCCGTTTTTTCTACGGATCGAGGCAGTGAAAAGTGGTAGAATTTTATTAGCTTGCTACCTAAATGTATTTCAATGAATGTTAGGCCTACCTTTATTTCCGTGGGATGAAATTACATTATATTGTATGCTGATTTGGGTACTGAAGTGGAGAAAAATAAAGGCTTTTTTTACGGAGGGGGACGAAAGCAATCTGTCTCCTATCAATAGGTCGATTTACTTTTACAACTTTGTCTATCTCACCCTTAGTTTCTTCATATCTCAACCCAAATCACTTTCCAAACCATTGCCAATTTGCTATTTCCTTTTCGTTGAGATTTGGATTGCCCTTTGTTCTTTGGTTCCATATATTTTTTATTGTACATGTAATGTATATGTTGTATATATAAGCTCGGCTACTTAACTGTCCCCAACACGTTTAGGAGGAGGACAAGACCATAATGCCATTTCTCCAGCAATACTATTAACCAGCAGCAGTTCGGTTAATGGAGATAGAACAGCAAGATATACTACTGCTGCATTCCCAGCCGCTTCTACCACTTGCTGCCTTCAAGGAAACGTAAGATTTGTTGTAGTACTCTTATGGGTTCATGTTTTGTGGGGTCGTTTGGGTCTCTATTTTGTTCTCTTACGGATTAGAGCATAGGAGAATTGAGTATAAATCTGCTGATAAATTCACAACTTCTGGGACTTAATCAATATTTTTTATTCATTTTCTGTCAACTTTCCAATGTTTTGCCAAGAATTGATAGAAACAGAAGATGAGAAAATTTCAACTAATTCACGATTTTATAAACTCCGGGGCATTAAATACATCCGCATTTACTCACAAAGAAATACCGTGATAATTATACAACAATGAAAATTTCTACGACAAATACCCCTGAATTTGACGGTATTTTGTCGTGTATCTTTATATAAAAAAGCATACCATATGTGACCGTGGGAGTTTTATCTCAACCGCAGATCATTATTCTCGTTCTGTTCTGATTAAAAAGGCCAGCCGGGCGATCCGGCCTGCTTTAATATTATTCACTTCGAATTTACAACCTGCATAGATAGCATTAAATATGGGAATATGCAAAAACTGAGAGTTGATATGATTTTCAGATGTCATATCCAGTGGATCATCTTCAGCATCCGAGCCCAGACTCCCAGTACCACCAGCAAGGAGTAAATGTACATCATCAATTCGACCGTCATCATCCGCAGTATTATGGAGGTGACCCAGGGAACCTCGCATCTGCTGGTAACTACCACCAGTATCGACTAGGACCAGTCGGTCCGATGAACGAGCTTGATAACTTCAGTAATCTAAATACACTTCGGCATCCAAATGATCCGTATTATGATACGAAAGTCATGAAACAGAAACTCCTCTCTCAAAACGTTCCTGAGAGCTGTGTATGATCCCCTCCTCCTGATGATCCTTATTCCGATCCTCCCCCCGAAATACGCTACAAATAACCAATCGATCATCACCCCCAGGATGAAGGACGGCCATTTTCAGTATTATAAAATTTATATGTAAATACCTGAGATAATCTAAGAATAAACGTTCGTTGTTTGGAATTAATTTGCCGAATTTCAGATTTCCCCGTACGTCAGCCGTCGCAATTACAGCTACGATTTATTGCCCTCGTCCATGTTGAGCTTATCGATCCGAATCTTCGAATGAACAACTGCCAGGCTATGCTGCTGCTGCTTAAAAAGGAGAAACCTAACTGATTTTACCCCAGAGTTAAGTTAATTGTTGTTAATCAGTCACTTGATTTTCAAAACCTGAACATACCTGGAGCTAGAGGCAGTCTATCAATCTCTTCCTGCATATCCATGGATAATTTAGGGTAACAGATTCAAATTACACTATACTTATCTCACCCAAAAGCTAAATACGGGATTATTTATTATCCTCCTCCTGCCTTCTGAGCCTTCTTGTGCAAATCCATCTTGAAAGTAGGTAGCTCTGTTTTGTCCTCGTGTCTGGGATATGTTTTATGGCTTTTTATCACGACAGGCTTTTCCTTTAGGAGAATTTATTCCTACTTTCATTACAGGGGTATTTAATTAGTATTAATGGCTCCTTAAGTTCTAATTGTTTGAATTATGGGTTCGAAATACATAATGGGACTGTATTCAAACCACGTACACCGATTGTCATCGTATGACCCCCGAGGTGATTAATGGTTATCCATGCGTATCGGTGTTTCAAAATTACTTCTCAATTTTAGGCCTGGTGCCCTTTTTAATGGTAAACCTTTCTCTCTGGTGGTTTTAATCCGTTAAAATGAACCGTTGAAAATAGCAACTACAGAGTTCGGTTCAATACCGATCTGCTATACAAATTATAGTTGTCGCCATCAGTAGATATGAGAACAAACTTTCATGGAATATTATCTTAGAATGGGTCGTGCACAGACCCTACTTTGAATTTGTATTGTATTAGGATAGGATGTAATAACTAAAACTTATATGTATAGCAAATTATTGAGTTCATGGTCGGGCAATGGTCCGAGTTCGTTGTCAAGTTGTGATTGGCTATTGAAATAGCATTGATTGTTGTATGATTTTTCTTGAGTATTTTTCCCCCAGAGAACTTGGAGAGGCAGAAGCAAATTCAGCATGAGAGAGAATTGATCAACTCCTCCAGCTTCTCAAATTGATTATTATTTTAAATTACCAACTTTGTGCATTATTTGACATTATTAAATTCATCTTTCTTGTCTAAATTAAACCTATTGTCTTCCCATATAATTACTTCTCACAAACGGTGAGCTAGAATTAGGAGAAATAGAGGAACTAGAAGTAAAAGTGCATAAAAAGTATAAAAGGTCAGTCGGGACGGAATCTATGAAATTGTTTAACCAGCCGCAGAGATACGGTCCCAAAAACATGGTCCTTTCAACCGGATCCTAGTACCGTGGAGATTACATCCCACTATTGACGTCCGCTGATCTTTGACCTGGAATTCACCTGGAATTCGACGGCCACCGTTAGGCCAAGTAACGGCTGTCTTGTGGGCTAAGAGTTCAGCTCCACATAAAAGAACTCCACTAAAGGGAAGAAAAGTTTCAATTTTGCATTTACTTTATAAATACTAATTGGGATATTTTGGAAATTGTTTATTTTCCGAACGAGAAACATCCGTGTCGGAATTGGGAACCCCACCTGAACCCTACATAGAGGGGCGTGACGGAGGCAGCAAAACCACAACTGAGGAGGTGCAACTGTGACGAATTCGTAATTCACAACCACAGGGGATGTGAGGAATCGATAAATAACAGACACCAAGAAGTTGTGACGGACTTTGACCTGCACTCAACCAAGGGATCCCTGATTCAACCCGTTCGAGATCTTGGAATTCGCCGGCCACCGTTAGGCCACATAACGGCTGTCTAACGAGCTAAATCGTGTTCTGGCTCTGATGAGGAACACCGATTGAGGCAAGAGAGTTCCATATTAAATTAACAATCTGAATCTTTATTGATTGTGGTTTCTTTGCAATTTATTTGTTACGAGTAAACCAGAACCCAAGGAGGATGGGCGACGAAGTACCTTCACAGACGAAGAGGAAATCCCCATCCACAAACGAACATGAACCGAAGAGGGCAAGAACAACGCCCAGAGAAAACGCTGGAGTACCACCTGCCAGATACGGTTTAGCCAACACCTCCTCCACACCCCACAGCAGCAGCTTACTTCCGGCACCATCGCTTAGCAACAGCAACAACACATTACCAGAAGGTTCTCAGCAGCAGCAAAGATCTACTACAAAGTCTGTCTCAAGTTGCAACACCAAGTCTAGTAAATCTACTAGAACATCAAAATCCACTTCGAGCACGGTAACTCGTCAATTGGAAATTGACCACGTTACCCAAGACGAAATTGATCGACTTGAAGAGAATTTCGAGTTGCGGGAACGAGAAATCGAGCAAGGAGAGTTCTCAGTGAAGACAACGCTGGACACGATTGGGCAGTTAAAAGATGAACTACAAAAGCCAGACCTGTCCAAGGAAGCAGCCATGCTCTTAAGAATCAAGTTATCGTGCGAAGAGAATCAACTTGTAGCCAAGCAGAGACAAATAGAAGAAGATAGAATTAAAATGAAATTCGAAAAGAAATCTCTTCAGAGAAAAGTTGACCGACTACGTCGACAAGCTGAACTTGATAAACGAGTGGCAGAGGAGGAGGACGAGAATGAAGATTCAAATTCACAACATCTGAGCGATTCAGATGATGAAGTGTTCATGGAGCACCCCGATTTATTGGCAGACAAGGATGCAGTAATCGATAGACTGACTGACATTCAAAAAGCTCACATCGAAGAAAGAACGCGTTTGGAACGAGCTCTTGTTGCAGAGAAGACCATAGCTCAGCAGCAATCTTCAGCAGCAGAAATTGAGAGAGCCGAGTGCAACGAGTATGAAGATTCGTTGCTAAAGAGACTAAGAAGACTTAAGGACGGCATGGCAGATCCAGTAGTCAATGAAGTACAACAACCTGCTAAAGTTGTAAGTACAAATGAAGTCTTGTCATTAAACCCATGTTCAAGTTCCTCATCGGACATAAGTACCCAACTTGCCCAAGTCTTGTCACAGGCTTTCGAAAAGTTAGGAGGAATGAACACCACCAACAATACGGAGAAATTCCTGGCTCGCCAAGTCCAAGGAATGGATCTCCCCATTTTCACCGGTCGACCTGAGGAATGGTCAATCTTCATCACCGCCTATGAAAATTCGACACTTGGCTGCAGTTACTCCAACATGGATAATCTGCCGAGATTGCAAAAGGCAATCAAAGGAGACGCATTGAAGACGATTCAATGTCTATTGGCCCGTGCTGAAAACGTTCCCAGCATCATCAAGAAATTGCGGATGCGGTTTGGGAGATCAGAGCATATTATACAAATGCTCATCAACAAAACGAAGGAAGTTCCTTCATTTAAGGAAGACAAATTGGACCTCCTTATCGAGTTCGGGTTATCAGTCGATAATTTAGTGGAAACTATCCGATCACTAAATTGTCCAGAACACTTGACCAGTCCACAGCTACTGGATGAATTCAGCCGTAAACTTCCCGTTGCCCTCAGAACAAAGTGGATGGAATGGATAACTTCAAACTCACATAGGAAAGAAAACTTGGAATCGTTTGCAGAGTGGCTAACATTTCAAACGGAAATTGCCTGCCGAATCTGTCCACCGAAACCGAAAGACGACCCTCCAGTTAGGAAACAGTGGGACGAGAGAAAACCTAGGAGGCGAGAGGAGAAAGTGTGGGCAGTATCAGAACCAGAGAAACTCAATAAACCAAGCTCCCGTAAGCATGATTGTTTCTTTTGTGATGGAAATGGTCATCAGATTGCCAAATGTCGACGGTTCGAGAAAGAGAACATAGACTCAAGATGGGACTTCGTGAAGTCAAAGCGATTGTGTTTCTGTTGCTTAATTCCTGGCCATTGCTCAAGAGACTGCACAGACCTGAAGAACTGTGACAAAAAGGGTTGTCAGAGGACTCATCACCCAATTCTTCACAAGGAACTGAAACAGCAACGTGCACCTCCACCACCGAATGAGCCTGAAAAGGAAACAATGGCACATGCTACCGGTAACAGACCCAGCACCACAACGTCAAGGGATCAAGTCAACTTGATGATCCTTCCGGTCGTGCTAAAGGGGCCTAAGGGTATTAAACACACCTTTGCCATGCTCGATCCAGGAGCTACAGTAACTGTCATCGACAATAAAGTTGCTGATGAACTTGGACTACAAGGAATCCAGAAGCCTTTCATCCACCGAGGACTACATCCTACGATGGAGGAGATGGATTCTAGATGTGTAAGCCTTGAGATTTTGAGCTCCAACAATCAGAATTTTACTCTACAAAATGTAAGAACCAAAAGCCACTTGTACTTGCCTAACCAATCCGTGGAGCGTAAGATGTTGAGTAAATGGAAACATCTTCAGAATCTACCGATTCAATGTTATGATCAAGGTATGCCGACAATCCTCATTGGCATGGACAACTACAGCCTCTCTGTAACAAGGGAGCTTAGAGTTGGTCCAGGAAACGCTCCAGCAGCAGGAAGAACCGAGCTGGGATGGGTTCTTCTTGGAAATGTTAATGAGGACAACCCGGACTATTTCTGTGGAACGATTTTTGAAAAGACAGAGCACGGACATCCTCAACTGTTAAAACAGGAAGCTGCTACAGAAGGGTGTGGAGATAAATTAACCACAACAACTAGTGCCAATGAAAAAAGTTCCGCAAAGACGCTTGAAGACAATTCAATCCTGAGAAATGGGAGATTTCTGGATTCTGAACCTTTGCGGAAGAAAGAAGATGCTATATTTCCGGTCTCAAAACAAATAGCCTGTCGAGTGGGTGAAATCTTGGAGTCATCGGATGTGACTGATTGGAGATGGATTCCTACAAAATTGAATGTAGCTGACGAGCTGACACGTGACTCTAAACCATGTGACTGGAGCTCGAGCAGCAGATGGGTCAACGGACCCGATTTTATGAAGACAATGGAAGACGACTGGCCAAAGGAAATTGTAAGAAAACCACTTAACCCAGACGAAGACACGGAAATGAAAAAGGAGTTCGTGTGTTTCGCAAACAAAGTCAAGCCAATCCTCGATATCAATCGATTCTCCTCCTATAGCAGAGCCGTAAGATCGGCAGGGTACGTATTGAGAGCAGTTAAAAACTTTCGATTCCCTAACCAGAAACCAGATCAACTGGAGCTGTCACCCTTGGAAGTAGGAGATGGAGAGAAGATGTGGTGGCGCTGGAGCCAACAAGAATCATTTGGCCAAGAACTAGAATCAATAAGAAACAAAAGGCCAATCATCAGAAGATTATTGGATGTCGATGCTGTTTTGGACGAAGATGGAATTCTTCGAATTCAGGGACGAATTGATAACGCTCATGTTCCTGTTTGCACGAAACGACCTGTGGTATTGCATTCCAAAAATCGATTTACTCAATTGCTGATATTGTATTACCATCAGAAGAACGGTCATCATGGTCAGGAGATGGTGGTTAATGAGCTACGACAGAAGTACCACATCTTTCAAATTCGTTCGGCAGTCCGTAAGGCATGGAAGGATTGTCAGAAATGCAAGATCAGCAAAGCTCAGCCCGTGATACCTCAGATGGGACAGTTGCCCGAAATCCGTCTGGAAAGCTTTGTAAGTCCGTTCAAAAATGCAGGGTTGGATTATTTTGGACCCTTATCAATTACAGTTGGGAGAAGGCACGAGAAAAGATGGGTTGCTCTTTTCACCTGTCTCTCTACCAGAGCCGTCCACCTTGAGATGACCTCAACCCTCAGCACGGATGGCTGCATAATGGCCATCCGACGATTCATTGCCAGGAGAGGAAGTCCGTGTCACATCTACAGTGACAACGGAACCAACTTTGTCGGCGCCCACAACGAGCTTCGAAAAGCTCTCAAAGAACTTGACCAACATCAATTAACGGCAGATTGTACAACAAACGGAATAAGTTGGCACTTCATCCCTCCTCACGCCCCTCACATGGGTGGAAGTTGGGAAAGGATGGTGAGGTCCGTAAAGGTCGCCCTCACTGCAATCCTCATAGAGAGACACCCGAAAGAAGAGATCCTTCAGACTCTGCTTGTGGAGGCGGAACATATTGTAAATGGGCATCCGCTCACCCATGTTCCTGTCGATCCAGACGACCTCGAAGCCCTCACTCCGAATCATTGGCTCATCGGCAGGTCAAGTAAAGATCAAGTTCCAGGTCTCTTCGTTGAAGGAGACTTGTGCCTACGGAAGCAGTGGAGACAGGCACAACAATTAATAAACCACTTCTGGAAGAGGTGGGTTCGAGAATATCTACCAGTTCTACTCCGAAGAACGAAGTGGAACCAGCAGACTGATCCTATCAAAATAGGGGATCTGGTCATCGTGATTAACAATCAGTTGCCCCATAATTCCTGGCCAAGAGGTATTGTGGTCAAGTTGTTTCCCGGAAAAGACGGAATCGTCAGAGTCGTGGACGTGAAGTCAGCCGCAGGGATTTCGTATCGCAGACCTGTGGCTAATCTATGCAGACTTGATGTACAGAAACCGGCGACCGCAGATGACAGCGTTACAGAGAATTCAGCGTTTGATGGCTCCGAAGAGTTAGTGTCAACGCTGACCCAGCAATGACACGGGGTGGAGTATGTCGCCATCAGTAGATATGAGAACAAACTTTCATGGAATATTATCTTAGAATGGGTCGTGCACAGACCCTACTTTGAATTTGTATTGTATTAGGATAGGATGTAATAACTAAAACTTATATGTATAGCAAATTATTGAGTTCATGGTCGGGCAATGGTCCGAGTTCGTTGTCAAGTTGTGATTGGCTATTGAAATAGCATTGATTGTTGTATGATTTTTCTTGAGTATTTTTCCCCCAGAGAACTTGGAGAGGCAGAAGCAAATTCAGCATGAGAGAGAATTGATCAACTCCTCCAGCTTCTCAAATTGATTATTATTTTAAATTACCAACTTTGTGCATTATTTGACATTATTAAATTCATCTTTCTTGTCTAAATTAAACCTATTGTCTTCCCATATAATTACTTCTCACAAACGGTGAGCTAGAATTAGGAGAAATAGAGGAACTAGAAGTAAAAGTGCATAAAAAGTATAAAAGGTCAGTCGGGACGGAATCTATGAAATTGTTTAACCAGCCGCAGAGATACGGTCCCAAAAACAATAGTAGAGTAAGGAGATCTAAAATCACAGATAAATCATCAAAACGCGATGTGTTTAATTGAACTATGTAGTACAAAAATCTACAAAATATTCGACGGAAAAATAGGTCTCCTATTGAATCAAAACGAATGCAAAGACCTAGAGAGCTTCTTTAGAAAAAAGTTTTCCGTTCCGAATCTGATAACTGGAGATGTTTGTAGGAAATTAAATGAGACAATCCAAAAGCACTATAAAATAAAAGTCAAGAAGCCTCCATCAAGAGAATCTAGACAGTTACAACCGGAAGATTGTGTAGATTTGATGGCCGTCACGTTCTTTCTAAACGAGTTCCTAGCAATTTAATTTCTCGAGATGCACATATCCTGAAAACATACAGACACAGAAGCCTCTCTCTTTCTTGAGTCTACAACAGAGAGGCATGACTTTCTCGATACACAGGAACTTAACTGATGAAGTTAGAGAAACTCTGTTTGTAATTGTATTTGTGGAAACCACAATTCAAGTAAATGAGAAATGAAATGGTGTATCATATTCGTGCCCAAAATACATCACGTAGGGATGGCTTTCAAAACGTAGAAAAGGCCGAGAAGTAATGTTGACTACGTCTGCTTTGTTATAAATAAAATTGGCTAGATTGCTGGCACATCTTATAATCAAGCACAAACTTTTGAACTGAAACCCATGTGTAGATATAAATAAACTTTTTTCTCGTGTCATGTCTAGTCAGTAAGTATTATCTAATCGAAGAGGCAATTTAAATATTCCAAAGTACAATCGATCTGTCTCTGGTTTTGACACTTTCGACAACTTTCAGGCCTAACCAAAATTTCTTCTTCTTTAAGAGTCTGGAATTTTGAAGCGTTCCAAATAGGAATTTCGAGTCAAGAATTTTTAGGATTATAATTTTAAATTGTGTTCTTAGCCATTTAGTAGATTTGATTAACATTTATTATTGAAAATATTATTTTTGAAAATACTCAAAATTGAATTCCAGGTAAAACAACACGCAGATTTGATACTAAGAAAGCAAAGAGTAATCCAATTCTTAAAATAAAAGCTAGCACTACGTTTCGAGTAAGTATCTACATAAATCAAAATCCAGTGCAACCAGGGGTTTCGTTCCCAAAAACATCTTCCCCATTTCTAAGCCTAAACTGCCCCTTTTTGGCTTCCGAACAAAAGTCTGATATACAAAAATGGTGTAACCATATCGGCATTTAATTACATCAATTTCCAACAAGGGCGTATTAGCGTCAAAGATATATCCTTCAGATTTGTGCCCAGCTTCTGTTGGTAGAGATCATCATCCCACGCTTCCTCTCCTCTCCAACCGCAACCCGAAATCTGATCCCACACAGTCCTTATCTCCAATCCATAACTCACATACGATGAAGTTGCTGACTACTAAAAGAGCCTTAAGGCCAGCAAGAATTATTATCCCTGCATCGAAGTACTTATCCAGTTCGAAAACATACTACGTTTCATATACTATAATCGGGGGACTGGAAATTATTACAACTCTTCGGCACAAAAGTCCAAACATATTTATAGCCTTTCAGCAGTTTGAACTGACTTAAGCAGAAAAAGCATGAGGACATGTGCTTGAGCACTTGGAAAGAATAATATCTTTGACACATGTCGAGATAAAAGTTGAGGGATAAGCCGGACAGACATTTTAGAAAAGACAGGCCATCTCTCCACCGATTCCGTGATGCGACATGTGCCTCTCTATTCAAACGGGCTAGGCCGGTGCCGGTGCGAGAAGTATCAAACCAACTTATCAAATGTTTGTAACACTCGTAACCGAACCCGAAGACGCTACTTTTCTCTAATACATAAAGTAGGCTGGGCAGGGCTTAAAGAGAGAGGAGAAAGTTTAAAGTTAACTTTTTTAAACTTTCACCAAGTCCACTCTCCAAACTCTCTCTGTTCCACGTCCCTCTCCTTCTCCGCCGTATATACGCGTATTAGAAGAATCGGGTGTACATTTTTATTCGAAAGTAGTTGTCGATTTAATGAGTGCAGACAAAGTTTAGGGGTCCCTTGGATATATTTCCGGATTTGAGGGAAAGAGGAAAAGTCCTTTCGTTTAGCAATTCAATGGACTGCGCCCCTGGGGCCGATTCCGTGGCCGTTTGAGAGGAACTGCTTTACTTCTTTCTTTCTTTGATTCTCTCATTCCCAAATCCACCTTTTCACTATTCTTCTTGGTATCCACAGCGGACTCTTTGCAGATCTTTCTCTCTCTCCTCCGTTTTAAACCATTCCGAGGAACTAGGGAGAGACTGGGGGAAGAATCCCTGAATACCTGCACCACTGCACACCTTACCTTCTTCCCGTGCAAAATAATAAGGAAGAGCTGGGCCGAGTTCCCCGGATCTTTGCAGAACGAGGGGATCGTGAAAAAAATTTGGAAACATTCAATGCTTGGGTCAACAGACCGAATCTGAATCTCCTTCCTCGCATCGTGTACTTTGTCAATCTTTCCCCGGCCTGTAATTTATTGAAGTGCCTCCTACCCCGTGTATAGATGTATTGTCTATTTTCTAATAGTTCTGCATCATGGAAATAAACACAAGACAAAGGCTTCGGCTTCTGCTTTCGAAACTAGGACGATGAAGTTGGAAATTCAAAGACCATGTGGATTGGTGTTTTTTGTACTTTCTCCTCTGTTTTAGAAGATCAGGGAAACGGCTTCGCTTGAACTGTTACTTAAGCTAGATATATTATGTCTTTCCAGCTCACATCGTTATCTTACATTTAAGGGAGGTGGGGAATGTAGAGCATGAAGGGAGTTTAGAATTTTTTTTCTCAGCTTTTGATCTATGATTCTTAGAATATACGCTCTACGTGCAACCGTCAAAATTCAAAGTAGGTGAGTGCCATCAACTTTACATAAATCCAATATATCCTCCCTCACACACTTTTCCTCCCGTCTTATTCTTCCCGGCCTCCTTTGTATGGAAATGCCCGTCTTTATATTTTACATACGGAAATCAGGTTGTGGAAAAAATTCCTGAAGGGTTCCTCCTCCTTCCATATTGTATGAAGGAATGGAGGGAGTTATCCTGCCGGAATATAAAATATATAAAGTGAAATTGCTGCTGGAATGAACCCACCGCCGTGGAAATGGGTCGAAAAAATATGGATGGATGCGTATGCTGGCTATCCCATGAAATCTGGTGAAAGTCATTCATATAAACGAACTGTGTGTATTTCAATGGGAAAGTACTCCTATGTTCCAGGGATATGTATAGTATTTTAGATTCGTAGATTATAAATAAATATTCCCTCTTGGGTGGAATATTGTACGAAATAACTGTTTGTTAGCTAAGATTTGCTACGGAGACTTTGGGCCGTGATAACTTGGCATTTACTTTACTGCTTTTAGCTCAGCCGACTATTCCTGATTTTATTTTATTAAATATAAACATACCTCCACGTTCCCCGTCAACCATCCATCTAATAAGTTTTCTATAGGAGGAAACAGTCATTGTATTCAACTCAATGTAAACCTGTTATTATTGACACGCAGGAAAACTATCAACGCTTCCCTTGACTCTTATCAGCAATACCTCCGATATTGTTTTTATTATTAAAAAACATGACGTCCTTCATATATCATTACTTCCATCAGTCTCGTTCCGTGGGTACTTAAAATTGTATGCTAACGGCCTGGAGTAGCCAGTTTTTTGTGGCATATGGCAGTCTAGGTTTATTTAGCAGAAGTTGTTGTAGACGACTGCTTGGTAGAATGGACTTCGGAAATGTGGTTATTGGGAACCTGTGGTGGGGATAAGGATTTTTTCAGAGCCATGAAGTATGTATATTTAGGCGAGGTATGTTTAACAATAGGTGATCTGCAAGGGACAAATGTTTCCCCCAATTCCAAAATGAACCTCTGTAGTCCGTAACAGAGCCGTAGGTGATAATCTTATTTATGAAGCAACAGGGATAATGAAGTCTACTGAGCCTTGTTTTCCTTAAAAAGCCATCTCAAGTTCGGAGAAAATGTAATTGGAATGAAAATGGGGTAAAATTCAGAAGAACAACTAAAAATAAGAGTAGGAGTAACGAGTTGTGATCGAAGTCTAGAACTCATATTGGAGATTAAAGTGCCCGGAGCGCGGTAACAACTTCTGACTCATTGCATATTGCTGAGAGAAGCCATAATCGTAAACCATAAAGCAAATCGAGTAATAAGAAGCCTTGAAAGCGTGCAAAATTGTGAGCAATTTTCATTTCGATAACAAATCTTGTACATACAGTGCCTCGTTTCCCCTGGGAATCAAAGGAAGCACTTGATTCATGAGCCGTTCTGTTTTTATTCCAAGATCAGGAATAGTGATCATGTGGGAAAAGTAATTTTCAAAACTGGCAAGAAATCTATATGGACATTATTACTCCTGCTATATGGGCTGAATTCATTGGATGAGGAATTTTTTGCCCTTGTATAATAATATTATTACGATCTATAGAATTTATAGATTTATCGTTATCCAGAAATTACACGGTACTCCCTCGACACAACATACAAATGCGAGTCGAGCTCCAGTTGCCTATATTCCACTATTCCAGCAGAGCGGAAAGGATCTATCAACATATTAAAAATGAACCCCGTCGCGAGTTAATAAAAAAAGCTCGAGAGATAAGATTTGGGTGAAGGATTTTTTTCCCAACTCTGGGTTTTTGCATTTATAGCTTTAAGGGCGAGGAAGTCATCCTAATTGAATGTTGACAAAGTGATGTGATATATTTGGTGAGAAACGGGGAAATGATTACTCGGTTGCTAGCTCTTCAGAAAATGGTAAATGTTTTTTCAAGACGCTTTCAAAAGGAAGGAGTAGTTTCTTCAAGCCTTGGAATATAATATTTGAACTTATCTTGAAGTCGAGAAGGTCGTTTAACCGAAACTAGGGTGTTGGTGTTTGGGAGAGTAAGTTGAGTTTAGATTGTAACAACCTTCGTTCTTACAACACCACGGATGGAGGAATATAAATGGGAATAGACAGCGTCGACAAAGATTAGGATTACTGGAGATGGAATGAGTCGCTTTCATTTCTTTCAAGAAGCAAGACTGTTCTTGGCAGTGCAATTTCTCAATGTGATTTTTCCTCTTCCCCCACACTCCTTCCTATTTCCATTTCGGCGGAGCCTGATATGCAGCGGCACGGAGAGTCGCTTAATAATAATGATACTTTCCGAACATGGGAAATGGGTTTCTGGAAAATTTCGATTGGAATTTGGAATAGGTTCCAAATGGCAGTCAATCTCGTAGTTCATCTACCAGATTGACACAATTGAATACTTTACTCATTCTAAGGATTCTTGTCAAGTTTCGTGATCAGGCCAGCCAGTGCGTCAATGCAACTTCCATTAAGGGGCACATGGCATACAAACAGATTACATTACCCTAGACGGTTCGGTTCGTATCGGATAATACTTTTACAGTCCCGTTATATTTATATTTTATACAGTGTTTTTAAATTCCAAGAGTAGCCTCCCTTGCCAAATGCTGTAGAAACGGAGCTAACCGTATGTAAATAGCCACTACTCTCCGCTCGTCCCTGAAATCATAAAATATTTCGTACAGTGCAAATCGACAAGGCTCCTTTTAAAAGGGAAAAATTTACACTGGGGAGAATTAAATTGAAAAGGGAAAGGAGGCTGGAAACGGAATAAACTTATTTCGCATTTGCAAGGGCATAAAGGAATGACAAAGCACGTGCGAGATACCTTCAGACGATGTTATTTCCGTTCTGGAACTTCGTCGCCTCTAAATTGAAGGTGGATGGTAGAGAATACAGACGGAATAAAATTGTAAAATGTAATGCGTCTCTACAACAAAAAAACGCTTGAAATTCTGAATTTCTTTGAAGTTGAGAGACTTGCAATCTTACCTTGGAGAATTCTGAATAAAAATGTCTTCTGTATGGCAAAGGTGATGGTTCATATTCTATTACATCTCCCAATTGGCCATCCATAACAATATGTAGCTTCATGTCTGATCCATACCTGCAAGTCTATATCATATCCGGCAAGCTACCCTGGTATGGTCTCGCCCATGAAATTCTGAAGCATTACAAGGGGAATAAAATAGAGAGAAAGTTGGTATTTACTAGTAGGATCCTGGTCTGTATCTTGAAAGCGGGTTGCAATCCATGTACACATCAAGGAACCCAGCTCAGGAAGTAGAGACAAAGGGTGGAAAAAAATGAATAACAGGAATCTTAAAACGAAAATGTCTTTTGACTATTTGACTTGACTGAAGTTGAGAAGTTGGAAGACTTGACAGAAGTATGCTAAAGATGAGGAATAAACCCTTTGTTACATAACATTCACTTCTGGGCCTACTTGCTAGTTCTCTTATATTCCCCAAAACTGGAATAAGGTGGCTTGGAAAAAGTATAACACATTCCTTTGCCCTGGTTCCTCGTTCCTGTTCTTCGGGCAACTTTCCCCAAACGCCCCTGTTCCATATACACAAATACGTGGAATTTAAATCCAGATAGAGAAAGATCTACAAGGTACTAACATTTCATATATCAAAGCCATCTCCTGCCGAGCCTCTTTTCCGAGAGGGAATTTGGTGGAAGCGATATCGATTTCACTGTATTAAATATTGCGGTACAAGGGCCTGATGACGTTTGAACAGACGATCGAGTGATTTATCATCCTTGAGACTCTGGGCCTTGTCGAGAGTTACCTGCTATTTTGGGCTCCGAAATCCCTATCACAGTCCTCAGACCGAATAACTGAACTTTTATACTTTTTATCACTGAGCCCAAGTATCCCTTCCTGGTTTAAGGAGTTCAGATCGTAGGGCATAAAACCCCTTTGAAGTTATGTCAATTCCGCATGAAGGGACAAAGAGAAAGCAAATGCAATCAGAAAGGGACTGTGTTAAGACTCTACATATAATAATAGTATGGTAATATGTAGGGAAGGCAATCGTAGAGGAATGTGACACCTTAATCTTACACCTAGGGTCTATTCAATATCATAGTATTCATGTCCCTTAAAGAAGTCGGTCTGAATTGTCTTATTATAAGGTCACACACACATGGGTGGATCAAAATGGCTCATTCCATGTATCCTGCTGACTCTAGAGCTGGGCTTGGTATCGGAGTAAATTTTGAAAGTCGCAGGCTCGTTAGTTGTTAGTGTTAGTATGCATGGAGTTATCTGCTTGTACACGCCCAACCATTTACCATATATGGCCCTTCTGCTCAGGATTTACGTATTTCCAACCAAAACGCTATCAAAATAATATCAAGATATAGGCGTAATTTCTAAGCTACGATTTGCATTAACCGGCGTCTTTGAAATAAAACGAGTTGGGCCCATTACTCCTTATGTACATTCTTGATAGCTCTCCCCGTCTTTGCCGCTTGCACGTATCTGGGATCTCTGGTAATAGACGGCCCCTCTCATGATGATTCAGTTTGCAGAGGAGAGAGAAACGAATATTATGTTGAATTTGAAATTTAGAATTTTGCATCTCGAACCTATAGAGAGCCTTGAATGGAATAAGCTTCGCTGAGAACCAAGAACTCGTATAATGCGGGAGGAACTGGAGCGTTTGCAAGTGAATATAAAAACATAGGCCATACACGTCTACAGACATGATATGACTGTAGGTTGGAAGCAGGTACACGGACGAGGACGACGACGGGAACGGTAGATTTAATGATACAGCTATCAAAGAGAAAGCGAAAGGCACGTATGAAAGAATATCAAATTATCCCTGAACCAGAAACCATTGTTTTATTTCATAAAGAATTCCACATTTCGTGTAGGAGAGTAACGACGTATTACAAAAGAAAGTCAGAGAACCATATGATATCATAACCATAACTGTAATGGAAATAAAAAGCAAAGCGGAAACCCGTCGCCTACCTCCAGGTCTCATCCAGCACTGCCACCCTGTACTATTCCTATTCTCACATCAAAACGGTAGCTAACGGTAGGGAAAGCTCCTTAAGCAGTATCGTATGTATAATATTGTGCGGTAATATAATTGAAATATGACCACCTGTAGGCAAATACTTCATCGGGAAATTACCCTGGGAATTCGATTCGTTATTTCATTTCGATCTGGTGATGGTGGCGTCTGAACATTACCGAAGTGTTCATATTCGTTTGATGATATATCTGTATCAAAGGAAGCTATTTCGAGGCCCATTTGAATGAAAAGCAGAAGGTTAGCCCGCTGTTCAATCCATTATGTATCTCGACGGATACTGCACCGATCGTAAATAAAAAAATATGAATAAAATGCTTGAAATTGATGATCTTGACCTTCTATTCTATCTACTGTATCTTGTTATAAAAACTTTTGAACGAGGTGCATTCATACATTTCATATCCTGTAGGCCATGTAATTAAAGTTCAGATCCGCTCGAATGCAGCTCTACAAGTAATTATAATGCGTATTTTTTGCATTCATGTTTAATTACAAACACGTTAAAATAGCAGAAGGCCTTGAAAGAAAGAGTGTCCCCAAGAGCGTGAATGGAAGTCATGAAAACAGGGTTTTTAACTTCTGTAAGAAAGTGACCCTTTAGAAATAATGGAAGTTTTAATTTCGGCTGAGATGAGTCTCAATCCTCGGGAGTTGTAACAGTAAAATATAAGTAGAGGAACTTTCATTAGGGATAAAACTATGGAGTGGGGTTCGACATCTTTGATGAGATTAAAATAAAAGCTCCTCCATAATGGATGCATGAAAGAACTTTTTATTCTTTTTATGAATATTCAGTCAAGCAGAAGGATACACTTTCATCAGTCAAGAAATAGTGGAAGGCCCATCAGAAAATACCAACCTGCACTCCTCCCTGCAGATCGAAGCAGAGAGTGAAAGTACCTACTAAACTATGAAAGGGTTTTATGTTTTATAGCAAAAGACTCACGAACGGAGACATGGATTTAGCATTGCGGATCCAGATATACATGCTGCAGAGAGTAAAGGCGTGCCTATTTTAAGCATAGAATAATCCGTAGCTCTTTGGTTTATATTTTTCAGAAACTGTACCTAAATGTGGTAGATTTGCAAATTTTTCCAATATTCTTTTTGGTTACTCAACAATAACTATTTGGGTTATGCTATCGAAATTCCAAACTGTAGAGCCAATCCCACGACACAGCAAAGCTCATTTAAGATAGTAAATTTGCCTGGTTTAATCGGATTTTGCTGGAGATTATACCTTAAACTGCGTACATTTAAAGATAATCGTGCCTTATTAGTATTAGCCTTTAAATTGTTGGCTTGTGAAATGATTATTTTGCGAATTCAATCTATTTTAATTAGTCTAATTTTTCCTTTGAATTTATTTTCGGCTACAGCTACGGCCCCTAATTGTAGCTACTACTACACTCGACTAGAACTTAAGTCTTATGTCAGGATGAATCAAACTGAGGAACTTCCTTGTTTCTACTTCCTTTTCTTACATCTTCATCTGCATTTTCGAGCTCAGCTCACTTTCCATCAGCTAGAGTAGTTCTTTCTGTTCTTACTTTACTTTTTGAACTGCAAAGTAACAGGCTCTTTGCATTTGCCCTCTTCGCACTTAGGAACATTTGTAGTCCTTTCAGTTCTTACTTTTCAACCTGAATATTTTTACTCATTTTAGAGCTTAACTTTTACTCTCTGTTTTACTTTTATGTTCTCACTCAGTTACCTACTCCTTTCCCCCTCATATCAGCTTGTTGGTTCAAGAAATTCGTGGAATTCTGTTACTGCGAAAAAGTCTTACTTCCTCCTATATAATGTGGTACACATGTCGTGGTACAAAATGTATGAGGACTTCTAAATCATTCCCTGAAACTGAAGTAATACTAGTTTATTTTTCTGGAGAAAATTTACCGCACATGAACAAATCGTGCTTAGACAAAAACACAGAGCAGTGCTTTTTGATTCGTAGGATCTCCTTTTTACGATTCAAGTTTTACTGGTAGATAAAATTGAAGCGAAATTCATATTTTTCCACCTCCGATTTCCTTTAATGCTATAAACACGTAATTGATACTATTTTAGTTTAAATGGCAAAGCTTTTATTCGTTGTACGAAAAATCTGAATTTTATCGGTGAAGGAATTAGAATTTTGCGTTTACTACAACGTGTATGAAAAGACCCAACCGTATATTAAAAATTGAATAAAAGGTTGTCGTAGGAAGAAAATACCCTCGTGATTTATGGCTTCACTTTGAACGACAAGGTTGTGTAGGATATTTTGCCATCAACTTGTTTATGCAAACAAATTTGAAAACTTATCAAAACAAGAATCCAGAAATAATTTACCGGTTTCAAAATTGCGTTCGGCTTGAATTCTTCTGCAACTTCACTTGTACGGAATTCGCATAAATTCTTCTACGAATGCTTAACTTTTCAAAATTGCTTGTGGTGAAATACGGAGCACGGAGGACTTTCCCTTTTCTCGAATGTCAAATTTGTGAACTGTGAATCAAAAAGCTGTAGCAAGACTATGGTGAAAGTGATAATATAAACTTAATACACAATCATAATGAAATATAATATGAAGGACATCTAAGCCCAGAGTTGTCCTGGGTCTTACACATTCGTATCTGGTTAAGCCTCGGCAGAGCTCCCCACTTCCCAGGATCTGATGTTTTATATTCTGTCATATTCAAAGTATTAAATTCTTCTTGAACTTTCACCTGCTGGTTTTCATTTTCTGACTGTGTAGCAACATAATACATGCTATTATCACTCTATTCACCCTCCAGCTGTCTTGACTTTCGCTTGGCATATTCTCAAGATGTTTCGGTTCTCGTAAAGTTACTCGGTTGGAAGTTTATATATCTGTATAGCTGTAAGTAGGATGTATTAAAATACGACCGGCTATTTATTATCTTCTTGGACACATTTTGACATTTCTCTCCTAAATCATGCTGTTTATTTATCATTCAAAGGACCTTAATCAAATTATTTTTATTCCACGTGGCTTTTCTAATTATGCATAGTTGGTGAACTTAATTAAATATTTCTCTTGGGCTCTTCTTGCCCTCAAAGCGCAAAGGTTGAGATATTTTGGGAACCAAAAATAAGCATAAAAAGATAGGGGTTGACAAAAGCTGAACCCAGTGAACTCTAGATGGATTTTGGTAATAGCGATTAAAAACCCAAAGAAGAAAATTGGTGATTCGTTGCAAAATTTATGTATATATATTAAGAACACAGATTGGGCAAACTGAAAGTAGGAATTTGACAGCATTAGTTCCTAATTGACTTATTCTTCAAATGCATTGTTGAATCTGGTTTAAATTTTTTTCCTTGCAAATAAGTCTAAAAAATTATACAACCATCATAATAGAGTTAGACTAAAGAAACCTAAAAAATATAAATCAGCAATTTAAAGTTGAGGATATAAAGACGGTTCATTTCAGGTACTCCAATTTAATTCTTGCAGAAAAGTTCAATTGTATGATTAGCTCCCTCCAATGTTGTAGTGGCATTGCATTGTTTTCTACATCCCATAATGCTCAAAAATGAGAGGCTTTCGAGTCCTTGTATTATTAGTCTCCTAGTCAGTTCTTGTGACAGGAGAGCCCAAGGCCCAGAGGCAAGAGGATTAGGATTTACTATTCTTGAGACTGGAGTAAAAACTTTGCCAAGTGTCATTATTATACAAGTTTGTGAATAACAGCTCTTTGAAGAGGTCCTAAGTTACTCTTGATATTTTTCAAGGGTTCTACTTGTCTAACAATGAATGTGGAATGGGTGTATCATCCTCCTATTGGAATGGGAAGAATAAGAGGATGAATGTGGTAGAATTTGGCTCGTGTATTCTTAATTAGTGTCACCATGAGCGAGAGAGATGGTTTCCGTATGGCACTTTTCAGGGACTCAAAATAAAAGACCATGAGATCCTAAATCATTCATCGCTCTTAAACTTCTTTCTTTGTGCCATCGATTATTCAGGAGACAATTTACGGATGCACTCTTCTTAAATTTAATGTCTTTGACTTTTTATTTCCAAATGCCATCAAGTGCAAATTATAGGGAAGTATTGTCTTATTTAAATACTGTAATATCGTTCAACGTTTCAGTATTCTTGCTTCTAAAATCATCTCATTCTCAATAAAGTTTGATTCATTCCTGTCAGGCCTACTTCAAACGAATACAACCAGGATATCTAGCAATTTGTAACCGTCTGACTGAAGGATTGGTCAATAATAATCGATTGGAAAAATCCCCATTCAAAGGAATAAATGATCCTTGTTTCAAAATCAATAGAATAAATGTCAAAGGACACAGACAATTTTGAAATTCACGTCTCCACTTAATATATTACATGAATATGAATGATATATTCATGATATTTTAATATTATAGTACCCAATATTATTTTTATTCTGAAAGTCAAAGGCTCAAACAAGGAATTGGGGTATGTATGTAATGTATATGTTCAAATATGTTGACATTTGGAATTTCGGCAGTATGGAGAATAGAGTTTCTGTTAGGGGGTCTTGACCCATGCCACTTCCATGTCGAGTTTAGGAGATTCAAGAGAAAAATATATTATGCATTGCCTTTTTACATATCCTAAGTGGGATTAGGTCGCTTTGAAAAGAGAGATCAAAAGTACTTCGTTTTACTTGTATGTTTTGAATTCAATTTCTGGTTCTTATTATATAACTCTCAAAATCTCAATTTTTCTGCCAAAGAGAATTTTTTCCTCTCCGTTTTTATATATGCCCTTACGTTTAATATTATGTGATTTTTTATCGAGTATTTTGGTATTGGATTTTTTCATATTGAAGGGGAAAATGCGGCTTTTAAACCGTCCATGTTGATTCCATAGTCAGCAAGTGTTAGTACTTTTCTAAAATAGGTGGATGGTCTCCGCGTGTACCCGCAGTGTCAGAAATATTTCACGTCTCAGAATTATAAGTTTAAACAACCTACAAAGTCACTGTCTCAATCCCCACCCAAGGACCCTCGTTTCGGGGTTCTAATGTCGACTCCTGACAAATGTGACCTTTACTTTTGGCATGATATCCAAACCCAAACAGAACCATCCTCCTGCCCTGCTGTGAATATCATTTTATTCAACGGTTTAAGTCTCCTACTCTAACTTCATTAAATTTTGTTCACTGACTTCAAAACTTTTTAGTTGGGCAAGTCTTAAGCAAGACTTCCTCTACATGAAATGGGCAACGCAACAATACGAAAGTCAGGATTAAGAATCTGACACTTGGTCTCTAAGAAACTGGGATACCAGAGAGGGGTGACACACTTTCCACACTTTCAAAGCCTGTGTATCTATTCTTGTGCTATCAAACTACTAACTATGGCGGAATAATAATTATTGTCATAATCAAGCCAACAGCTTACCAGCTGCGTTGGAAGAGTTAAAAGAAAGTGTAGAGTTGACAGTTGGGGAGAAATTCCGGACTCTGTCGTCCCTCGCCTTTTATATGTCGTGGTACGGAATGTAGTTTAAACACTAAAGTAATGAGGTTATTTTAATCGCATAACGAGTAGGAATTCGATGTCACAGACTTAAATAATAATGCTAGAATTTTTGGAAAATAGTTAAATATTAATTGTTTTGAAATGCAATTTCCAAAAACTTGACCATTTTACAAGTTGAAAAGGGTCTTATTTTCCTGAATTTTTTTCATACCATTATGCTACGCTACAAGACCCACAAGACCAGAAGTCAACCCTACATGTATCATCCAGGATGTCGTGGTGGCAGGGTCGGGGGTTGAAGCCATTATTATTATCTTCATGCCATCCTCTATTTCCTTTACAATAGACTTTCACTACGCACCAAGACCAACTGATCTCTTTTCATAAAGAAATTACCCACACTCCGGTGGAGACATTATTACACTGAGAAAGGAGGGACATTTTTCTATTAAGTTCTTTTTGGAATTGAATAAGCTCGTACTGGGTTGGGGAAACCTTGACTCTCCGTAAGCCTCGGTTGAGCCGACATGATAACCGTAGTCATTAGGCTAATCCGGGGATTCTATAAAAGTAAACAAAAACCCCGAGTTGGAAATGATTTTTCACCACCGCCGACCAGCTTTGTAGAGGCTTCTCTTCATCGACAGCCTCGTTGTTCCCCTTCGACTTTCCTTTTTACTTCCGAGGAACAAGGCATAATTTTATGATGGGATATTCCTCTGACTTTCCCTTGAAATTATTATTCTAGGCTGTCTATACAGAGGTTTAATTTGATTGGCTGCTGCTTAGAACATAACCATTTGATCTATGTAAGGGTTTCCACAGGGTAGAGGAACAGCTTTAAATTTAAGCCATTCCCATTAGCTTATTGAAATTATCTGAACTGAAAGTTCAAACGGTAAGTCGTTTTGCAGGCTCCTCCCTCCCTAGCCGAGTTTGGCTCCTCAATTTTTAATTTAAAAGTTTTAATTTACTTTGTTGAAAGGTGGGTTTTTGAGAAACTGTCTTTATATATCTTAAATAAAATGTGCTCTAGGGCAGTTCTGGATGAAAGGAGTACAGAGTCTCTCGTCCTAACTTTCTACAAGGTAATTTATTATTCCTCAAAATCCCCTTCTAACTTAATAAGTAATTCCTCTCAAAAATGTTAAATAAAAACGAGACTGGGAAGGAAGTCGAGTCAGTGGCTCCTGAAACTGTTAAAAATAAAAGGTAATCTTTGGCAGCCTTTTCATACTTACCCGTATTCCTTCTCTGTTTCTGTTTGACGACAAAAATAGGAAAGTGATCCGTTGTTGTAGCTAACAAACCTTGCAATTTTTTGGAGAGTTGCTCAATTTCATTTAACCCTTTATACCTGCTAAGAAAAGGCTAAAAACAGTATAGAAATGTTTTTGCTAAGCAAATTAAATGAATTCTTACGGTTTCAAACCCCATGGAATATTACCCATGGCCCATGGCTGGGAAGCTTTAAAAGCTTCACTTCTCAAGTGAATGTGGATGAAAGTCATAAAAAAAACTTGGACAAAGAGGGATTTCCTTGAGACCACTACAATCTTATTGAATGTAGCCCGTAATGGAAGTATATAAGAAGACAGATTGTAGTCAAGGAAGTACACAATGGAAGAAAATGAAAAGGAGGTTGGTTCGTCTCTCTTCTCTCTCGTGTCTGAAATATATAAGAGTTTGAATGAGCGGATTCTATTTATCCCAATATATTGTTATATTATTCTCTGCTATTTGTTAGAGAGCCCTAGCCCGTAGGAACGGGAACTAGGACTTGTTGTTCCTCTGGAAAGGAGAGTATTTTGGCATGTGATTCATCAATCTTTTGTCCAGAAACCAGGAAAATAATGTGGAAACCCAGAAGTGAAAGTAGTCCTTGGGACCACCTAAGGGATGGTAATAGGAAAGAAGCTCATGCTGTTCTATAGGAGATAGAGGAAGACAAACCTTGAGATTCTACTTATTCGGCTCCGCCCGTCCCAAGGACTTTCACCACCAATTCCGCCACTGAATACCGTGTTAGGATAGGTAAATGATCTTAATTGGATTTGCCATTTTAATCTGATAACAACTTTTGAGCGTGTGATCGTGTCTAGCCTGAGAAAAAAACGAAGACAACGACGATTCAGGGTGGTTTAGCTGTCTTATCGTGTATCGTATCTTGATCAATTTTGCTCTCAAGATTAAATGTGTAAAATTCTCTGTTTTAGAGTTCTGTTGTTCGAGCAAAGTATAGATTCATAATGCTTTTATCATTTCCTAGGTTTTAGGATACACTGAAGTAAATGCTTCCACTTTGGGTAAAGGAGACCAGCAAACTAGGCCGAAACGAGAAAACTACCCAGATCTAAATGGTTTTGGGACAGGGATGGGATTACTTTAAAACCTTACTACTTCAACCGCACCAAGATCATGCGGGAGTAGAGGTGGCATTGGCTTAAACGCTAATTCCTCCCACAATATAAATAAATCATATCATTCATTTACGGCAGAGTCATTCCAGTTCCCAGAAATTCCGGATTCGCCTGCACAAAATTAAGTGTATGATCAAATTTCAAATGTCATTTCCTTCGTCGATAGCCGATCATGACACGAACTTAGTGTGTAAAACTTAAATTAGTCTCGAACTCAGACTAGTTTGGGCAGTAGTACTCACTAACTTTATTTCCTCCCTTTGCCCCTACAAATCGATCTGTTCGATTGCATGCTGATACAGGAGATACAGATACACCCGAAGACAAAATCCAATGGTTCTATGCAAATTAATTCAGACCAATTTCGCAGACTTCACTAGTGTTGCTCAAAATCCCAAATTGTCCCCACAAACCCCCCTAAACGTTGACTTTAATGCTTTAGGACATAAACAAGGAAGAACTTTAGCAACGGAGAGTAAGAAAACGGAACCTCTGACCATCGTCAATGGATACGGCTCAGATGGAGTTGGAGTCTGTATCAAAAAAGCTGGATGGCCCTAGGATGGGTAGCAAGATTGGTATAATGTAAACAGAGGAAATGGAAGCAAACAAGAAAGGCCATTTGAAAGAGCAACGTATCAAAACTAGCTTTCTTTAGGTTGTTTTCATTTCATGAGAGAGAGAATAGGAAAAAAGGAACACAGGGAGGAAGGAAGTGACTAGCCTCCGGTCTCGGTCTCGTAAAAGCAACTCGGGCAATTCTTCAATTTAAGAGATAACTTTCCTCTCCCTCTCTTCGTCTGGTCAATCCGCCGATGCCTTTTTGGCAACAAAGAAATGAGATGAAATGAAAGGAAGTCACACGTAAGAGAATGTAATTTAATTTACAAGAACTAGATCATCTCATCCCATCGACGTGGTGGGCTGAAGGATAAGAGGGTGTTGGTCCGAGCCAAATTACTCTCTCTGTCCCTTACTTTCACCGGACGGTGTTGAGCCGGGAAAGAACCAAACCCCCGCTTTTTTCGTCATTTCTCGCTGCTGGGGTGGACAGATGCTTAGCAAATGTTCAAATCATTGTCAAACAGGGAGTAAGATTCTGTCTCTGTCTTCAGATATTTTTTTATTTCCTGGCTCGTAATTGAAGACTGATAGGAAATAAATATGGGATACGAGATCTACTTGTCGATTTTCCGTATATTTGAGTTGAGACTTACAATGGAAGTAATAGAAAAATTACAGTCACATTGAGTGGATTTTTTGTGATACAACTTTAGCTTTAGACTGTAGATGATATATAACTGAAGAACATTGGTTCCCAAATTGATGTTTATCATGTTTAAAACCTTTCAGATTTTCAAAATCGGTCCAAAACTAGTCGTTTAGCAGATGTTTAAAAATGAAGTTTTGGTGGATTTTGCTACCTTGTGAATTTTTTATCATGTTCAACATCAATTTGGGCACCAATGTTTTTTGGTTATGTCATCGGCAAAGTCTACAGTTGGATCACAAAAAAATTAGTCAATCGGAGTGTTTGTCTCTCCATTACCGCCCATGTTAGTTTCAGTAGTGAAAATACGGCTGGCATTTTTACAGTTGATCCACTGCTGGTCAACCATCTTCCGTCAGATTAATAAATATTTATGTATTCATTCATATTTCATTCTACGTACTTTAAAAATTTTTTTATCTGAGTGGAGGGGATCTATCTGAAAGGAAATGGGATCGTGACGGAAGGAAATTGATGTTAAATGGTTGATATACTTTTGAAGATGTCATCCAATAAAGACGTAAACAAAACTTCAAAGACTAAAGAAGGAGATAAGGAATATAAAAAAATGCATATCTCGGGTCCAGGAGCAACTACAGAGGTTAGGTAGCATTAACCCTACTTTCATTCCATATCTCCGGATGTTGTGAGGGCCTTGGGAAATCTGCTTTAGTGGAATAGTGTCAGCAGTGAATTTGGAAGTTGGTCGCTCTAACGCATAGAAATGACATGTTGTGAAAGTCTCAGAGGAGTTTCAATATCAAGTCAGTTCGACCTCTCACTCATAAGAATGGCTCTTGAACAGTCAGAAACTCCGTAAAAATGTTTTATGACCAGACATATGTATATATCCTCCTTTCCCTCTCCATGAAAAATGCCGGAAAATCATAAAAAATTCGGGACGAAAGAAACCCTATCTATTCGGAGGCTGTCAATACGAGTCCTCGTCTTTTGTCAACTTCCTTCCCGTCTCAAATATGGTTAGCTGCAAACCTACTTCCCATTTATACTTGTTGTATCTGCCATTACGATGGGGTATAATGTCGTGTTCTTAAAATCGTAAATGTACAAACTTTTTTAAGCGCTAAAAGTAGTATGTTACTGGGGCCCTTAAAACACGTCCCTCGTCCTTCAAATTATACGAACCATGTAAAGGGTAAGGAAAACTTTGATGCCCTCGTAATTCTCATTTAGAATTTTTCATTATCTCATGTCAAATTTATCGGCCCTAATCTGTCCAGCTGCTACCAACAAACCTACATACGAAACAGAGCTCACAGTGGTCTCTTCCCGATGATTCAACGTTAGAATCATTGGAGACAGGTTACTACTTTCTTTCTATATGAATTAAGAACAGTCGATTAAAACGCAGTAGTTTTAAAATTCCGTATCTCTTGCAAAAGGGACCTAATAAGCCTTTTTAGAAAGAAATAGTTGCCGGTAAATTAGTTTCCAAATGACCCATGCAAATGATACTTCAATCCCCTCACAATAATATCTAAGTGGGGGACAAGGAGGAGGGATATTGGTAATTGAGTCATTTTCGAATCTTCAAAAACACATCAAATACTGTAATAGGCTCGTAACAATATTGGAAGTAAAAGTTACATTTCACGGCCTGAGAGAGTCTCTCTCTCTCTCCACTTCAAGAGGTGACTATCAAGAAGTTGAGAGAAGTTTCGTGCTCTGGGAATAAAAAAGAATTGATTCGTTTCATGGAGAGAAGAAGAAGATATTCTGGAGTTGGATGTTGAGGAATTTTTACCTTCTCGACGAGAACCCGAGGCTATTTTCCTAACTTGTACATGTGGAACCGTAATGGTCAGCTGAAGTTTGTAGTCTTCTTGTAGTCGGTGAAGGAAAGCGAACGTCTTCGAGGTTCCTATCTATGTCTTGTGGGTGAAGTGAAGTCGAAGTGAATGACTGTATCAGGATGATACAGTTGAGCGATTCGTACGGATCACTTACACACATCTTTCAAAATAGTACAGGATTCCTATCGGATTCCTACTCTCCGATATTTTAGACGTTGTTATGTAGTAGTGGACGAAAAGAGGAGAAGGATCCTTTGGTTGGATTGCCTTTTTATAGGAAAATCCGATCGTCATTCCTCCAAATGAACGAGAGCGGTGTTCAACTGGAAGAGATCACGCCATAAAAAAGCTATTCTAAAATAGACAAGAGACTCAAATAAATTCTCCTATCACATCATCCGGTGCCCCTCTTCCCTTCACTGGATACCACAGATTATTGCACGCTTTTCTGTCGATCTGTCGCGTTTTCAATGGCTTGGATATGTATAGGAGTCAAGCTTTTGGAAAGGTCGGATGTGCAAATAATACCTGGTTCTAGGGTGTTGTTACGAAAATTGTAGTTGAATTATTATGACGAGGAAAAATTGTACATTCATTGCAGATGACATTGTTGACAAAACGGAATGGTGAAATGCTGGATAAACAACAAATTCTAGCTTTGTTTTCAAATTGTAATGCCAAGGATTTGTTCAGTCCTAATTCCCAATTGCTTAACGCTAATTGGTTTAGGTCAGCTTCGTAAATTCAGTTTTAAAAATATTAACAACTAAAAAATAAACCATGTTAAGCTGGGTCAAATTATTTTGACTTGACTAACAAGGGAACATTCCCAACTGTACCATCCCGATATTTTTCAAACCGGTCTCATTCGACAGAGGAATTAAAATAATGAAACTTTAATATAGGGACTATGGGTGCATAAAATATATTTGATCTAGTAAAGTAGGTCGAAAAGTTGGAGACCTGGCGCTGTTTCAGAGATTCCTATGGTAAATCCCCGTTTAGATTTTGCGAAAAGGCTGGTTCAGCGCAATACTAATTTGGAGGGTCCTCCAATGTTAACTCCCTATCTCCATCGCGACTTTCCAGCGAAAAGAGGTGAAAAGGGGAAAACTCGACTTTCTCCTCTTTCTACCCTTCTCGCCCATGCTAGTTTTTCACGTAAAACTCGCGGTCCTTGACCTTCCCACCTACTTTACTAGGTCAAATATATTTTATGCACCCATAGTTCCTATATTAAAGTTTCATTATTTTAATTCTTCTTTCGAATGAGACCGGTTTGAAAAATATCGGGGTGGTACAGTTGGGAATGTTCCCTTGTAAGTCGTTTGCAGAACCTCGCCAATATATAAGATAAAAACGATGAATCTGTCAAAACAATAATCCGTCAGATCCAGACTGTAGATATATGCTATTACTAGTCTCGGTTTATCTTCAGCGTTCCCCTAAATTCTGCAATCTCTAATGTGCAATGCAATTTAACCCGTCCCTTTCTTGTGTTGATCTTAAATGAAATGTCAGTGCAATAGGAAAGCACTCTTCTTGTACAAAAGTAACGAAAGAAAGAAATGTTTTTTTGTGGTGCGGTTTCAACATTTCAACTTCAACTTCCACTTCATATTTTGTCATCTTTATTAAATCTTTGTGGAAGATGAAACTTTTTTGGATATCTTTTTCATTAGTTTTCCCAGATGGCTTGCCAACATTTAGGGCATTTCTTTATTCTTTCCTTCATTGATTTTTACTGACCTCAAACAATGTCATATTTCAGGCAGTGTATGACGATTCTGGATTTTGGCATTTGATTGGAAGTATTAGGTCACAGCAAGTGTCAGTAATGTTGCAACCCTAAGAACATAAATTGGCATAATTATGCATCCTTTTATGATGCTTAGTTGTTTTAATTCTAAGCTTGAGTTATAATAAAATGCCATTTAAAAAACACACACACCGGCTCAAAGATATGTGTAGCTTTTGTTTAGTGTCCAACTTGTACTCAAATATTTGTCTACAAAGTAATTACCTTGATTTTGTCAGACCCTCTCAATAGTTGACGCGTTTTAAAAACTCTTGAATTTGTGATGATTTCAAGCAACTTACCCTATCTTCCAAAAAACTTATTTAGTTGTGACCTTTCAATTCATAAAATCTATGAAACGTTAACACTTGCACGACCGTATTTTTGCTGTCATGTCTGTAGCATTTAATCAAAAAGATAAAAGACAAATCTCGAAACCCATCGGTTTGATATTTTTGAAGTACTGATTTTATCAAAATAAAAGCTTATTAATTGAGATTCCTTCAACGATAACTTATCCATATTTTCTCCTTGTTTTTGTAAGTCCTGATTTTTATTTCATTGAAGATTTTTCTAGCTGTTATGCCTGAATAAACGGGATGAAAGGTAACTCTTGCCCTTGTCAAAGTAAATTCGTGTGCCTATCAAACTGTGAACTGTCACTGGAACGCAATGTTTGCTAAAATAAGAAGTTAAACATTTTGTCAACTTCCACAATATTGATGCCTTCAATAAATCTGTTTAATTTCGTTTTTATAGACTTCCGTATGTCATTTTGACTTTTGACGCACCCGATATTCCAACAAATCAATACCTTCACAGTATATGGGATCATCATATCCTGGCTGATCTACACCCACGAAGGTCTATAGATACTCGAGCTTCAAGACTTTACAATTGTTTGATATAATATAAAAAATTGCCATATCAATAAATTGTATCGCATAACAGTGGAAACTGAAACTGGGCTAGGCTAGAGGAAATATATCTCCAAGACGTTTAGGATCCACTGCTTTCCCGTTCCTCCAAATGTCCTTGTGAGGATATGAATATCCACCCTCCAGAGCCTGTGAATTTCTACCTTCTACGTACTAATAATCCCACTCGAACTTCCAAAGATAAGTCGGTTGCATGTATAGGAGCATTCAAATCTGACACTCCATGTCCCCTATGAAATATAAATAGTCCTCGCATCGCTATGATTAATGTGGAAACGGCTGTATCCCGTACGACCATGCAGCTAACACGTCTTTTCTTGCAGAGAAATGTAAAAGTCAAGTGGTGTGAAAAATATTTACACGACTTCATACCTTAGGGAAACCAATTTACTTGCTCAGTTGGGACATTTCACTCCAGTGAGGATGGCATGTCTTAAATTGAAGATGTAAACAAATTCAAGCAGTGTGACAAGAGACTTCAAATTGATGCCATGCCATGCTGTAGTTATCCTAGAAAAGGCAAATAATTCACCTTTCGATAGAAATTTCTATCTTCAAATCAAGTTAGTATTAGCTCTATTCAAGGAGGTATACAGCCAACTTGGTCTAAAAAATATATATAATTGAACTTGTCACGTAGCAATAACAAAGACAGCACAGGAAGGGCTTTAGTTTGTTGATTTAAAATCATTCACAGGAATAGACCAAACAAACGCAAGTCTTGAGCCAAGAATTTTTTGTAACCTTGAATTTTCAATCACAAGTCGTGGCTTTCCAAAATTTATAAACAAATGCATCGGGAAGATTTACAGTTGAAGGATTTTGTAAAGTAACTGCAGATGATGTGATAAGGAAGCACAAGTTTCCGTTGGTAGGAAGTTTGGATCGAGTTTGAATTCTTCCTTTAACAGTTTCATATATTCTGAAGCATTTGAAATTCGAATGCATTAAAAAATCGTAACACATGGGACTATACATAAAAATTTAAAACTTAAAGAAAAAAATAAATGATGTGACAACAAGTTCTCAGATCTATTTAGATCCCCCTATTCCCATTCTGACAAATGTTTATCCTTTGACTGTTCACTTTGCTTTTTTATCTTGAACCAGGGGACCTGATTCAACGCAGTTCTGCTCCCAACAAGGCAATTTCTTCAACAACATTGCCTTCCTCCAAATTTACAGACTTTGTCATTAAAAAATGTTCGCATAAAAAGTAACTCATTCCTCATAAACATAACTGACAAGTGAAAAGTGTGGATATATTTTCCTCAGCGATACAGATTTGGGAATAAATGAGGTATTTAATGAAAACGGTCTTTGTCGCGAAGTTGGAAAGCCTGTTTGATGACTCGTACTTTGTAAATTCATTTTTTTACCCTTCTGTACCATCGCCTGTGTAAGAAAGAGAAAAAAACCTTCGCCTGTCAGCTTCCAGCTCAAATTTAGATTTTATCCCGAATAAGAGCGTATGAACGTTGGTGAGAATGGGGAAGAACGGCAAGGCTTTTGGTGTGCCTTCTCCAAGTCTTCCTTGTATTAGGTTCGTTCGGAAGACTAAGAAGATGAGCCTCGGAGCAAACATTACTTTTCTGATGTAGGCTGTTGCTGAAAGTGTGCCTAGAACTGCAAGCAGAAGATAGGACAATGCAAAAGCCTTCCTGAAGAGATATTCATTCATTCCTTCCAAGTCGTGGAGGAAATGATGCGAGAATCTAAGCTCCGACATTCTGCTGAAAAAAAAACAGAAAAATAATGTTTCTTCCGCCTTGAATCTTTAATGCAAGTAACTTACAATGAATATGTTCTATCTATAGTATTTCCCTGTCGTACTTTCTCTCTCTCAGGTGATGTTTTGTATTATCATCGTCTCTACAGTAGTTGTAAGGTTGTAACTAGGGGTGTTCCGGTTGGTACTTTTGAAACCGACCGGCCTTATCGGTTTTTCCGGTTTTGACGACGAAAACCGGCGGTTAACCGACGGTTAACCGACTAGAAAACCGGGACCCTAAAAAACCGGTAACCGGGTAGAAACCGGAATAAAAAATCAGGGAAATTCAAAAATTTGTCGCGGATATAGTATTTTATTGTTTAGTCTTTACTAGACGACGTAGAAAACACTATATCCATTTGAAAATTAACCAGACGTAAGCTCAAGTAAAGTAAAGTTCAACTCTGTTTAATTTGGATGCACAATTTGTTCGTAAAAATTAATTGGCTCAGATTAATTTGCAAAACTTGTCGGGAGTGGCATAATGCAAATCAATCTGACTCAATTGTAGAATTTATATTTATATTTTTATTTTTTGACTCAATTTTTTATAGCCATCATTCGAGTGTTAAACAATTTAAACATTCAAAACACTGAGGGTCAAAATTTTGTGAATGGACAATGAATTAATCTTGGGTCAAAATTTTGTTAATGGGCAATGAATTAATCTTGGATCAAAATTTTGTTAATAGTCAATGAATTAATCTTGGGTCAAAATTTTGCCAATGAGCAATGAATTTTTCTTGAGTCAAAATTTTTGTTAATGGGAAATGAATTAATCTTGGGTCAAAATTTTGTTAATAGTCAATGAATAAATCTTGGGTCAAAATTTTGTTAATGGGCAATGAACTAATCTTGGGTCAAAATTTTGTTAATAGTCAATGAATTAATCTTGGGTCAAAATTTTGCTAATGGGCAATGAATTAAACTTGGGTCAAAATTTTGGTCACACTATAGTACCATTAAAGGTAAATTTTAACAGGGTGTGTTGAATATCTAAACTTGATCTATGGAAATCCGGAGATTTTAGCTCAAGTTTTTGTGAAAATATAGAATGTTAAAAGTTAAAATATAAAATCGGAGAATCAAAGTTTTGTTAATAGACATACTTAATGTACAGGGTGTCTCACAATTATGTGACCACTAGCAACACAAATCGTCCTTAGCAACAAACATTGACTGAAATGATAACGTATCCGCTAATATGACATTAGTCGTTCATGTTCGTTACTAAGGACGACTTGTGTTGCTAGTGGTCACATAATTGTGAGACACCCTGTACGTTGTACGCAGCTTAAAAATGAAATGATGTCAACACCATTGAAGTTTAGTATAAAAACTTTCATTAACACGGAACATGACCCAAAGTGAGCACTCTGAAGTGTCCAATTTTTTATAGTTAAAACTACAAGTCTCATAAACAAAAATAAAAAATAGCTGCCTCAATTGTTTTGTTTATGTTAAATAAATCAAATTGATGTTTTCAATAAGTTTTTCACGAGCTTACGCTCCGGTTCGAAAAAAAGATAGGGAGTGAACATCGAAGAACTCGAAAATTATTAATAACAACTATTAATAACATAGCGCCGGAACGAGAGAATTCACTAGAATCAGACAGGCATTTATAGGAAGCAAAGAAAGTTCCGCAGCTTTCCGCTAACTTCCCACTCCGATTACTCAACTACCCCTAAGTACTAGAACAATATGTTATGATTTTCTTGTTCCTAATTTTTTTTCTTGATTTTTTGGTGTACTACATTTGTCATTTACGATATATTTATTTGCGGGTCCATTGTTAAACAATTTTATAGCATACTAAAAATCAATAAGAGCAGCTAATTTATTGATCTTCGTTGTTAATAAAACTTATATTTTCAGTATAGTAAAAAATCAAATATTTCTGAGTGATCACTTTGGGTCATGTTCCTTTTACTTCATTGACTCAAGTCAGTTTGAAAATAATATTAAACACCACTAAGGGTCAAAATGGACATTCATAGTCAAGAATTGGTGTTAAACACGAAACTTTTCGAATGGTCAAATAGATCAAAAATTTCAAATTGTAAAGATCAACTCTATCTGGGATAAGAAATAGGTTGATAATAAAATTGTTGAGATAATAAATCCAGTTAGTTAATCGAAAATTTTAAACATTTAGATTCTTGAATATTAAATTCATTATCCAGTCAGGGTCACGGTCGCAAAAAAATTTCAGCAATAAGAAAATTCACTGATTTCAATTTGAAAAATGTTTTTTGCATTACATCAATAGCAGACATCGAATTTCTAATTAAAAATTAATATTTTTTAATAGATAAAATTCATGTTTTTGTAATCAACTTTCTATCAAATTCATTTACAAAACAAATTCTGAATTCAAAAATTATTTGTGACTTCCAAATATTCAGAATTAAAAATTCACTATATCAACAGAATTTATTGATAAAAAAATTAAAAATTTTTTGAGCGACCAAAAAGTGCAATATTAATAGTTGACGATAAAAAAAATTACTTCAAATATTTTTTGCCCTTCAAAAAAATCAAAATTAATGATTGTGGATATCAACAAAATTTATGAATTAAAAAATTATTTCGACTAACAAAAAAATCCAAAGTTAATGGTTCACGATTTCAACAAAATTTTCTAATTTAAACATTTTTGGCCTCCAAAAAAAATGAAAATTATTGATTGACGATATCAACACAATTTATTAATTTAAAAATTATTTGGACCACCAAAAAGTTCAAATTCAACGATATCAATAAAAAATTTGTAAATTAAAAAAGTATTTTGGGTTTTTAAAAATTATGAGGTGATGGAAAAACAACATTGATCGACAAAAGTGATTTATTTTGTGTCAGTGTGCCAAATAGTGCCCAATTCTTATTTAGCATGTTTAAAAATTCATAATTTGAAAATTTAACCAAATTTTGATTTTCAAACGCTTACTTACTAAATGGAAACTTTTTTCGATTACTTTCGTATTTTTTTAAGTCAATTTTTAACTTGAATTCTGAAGGGTTTAAAATTTTCGAAAAATTCAATAATTTGTTTAAAAAATGAGGACTCCGCATTTAATTTACATCATAACAATAACATTAAGGCAGGATCAACGATTGTGGAACTTTCAATACTTTCCAAAATTCGTCGGCCACGAAACGTTTGGAAATTAAAATTTTCGTTGACTTTTCAATCTTGTGAATTTTTTAATGCTGAATGTGTTAAATATCAATTTGAGCATTAACGTTTTTCAGCAGTCATCTATACTATATAATCTAAATTGATATCTCAAAACAAGCAAGTCGATCGCGGCGTGTTTTCTCCCTTGTTTGATATTTTGTGTTAATTTTCGGAATCCTTAAACCAGAGTAGCACAGTAGGAGGGGCATAAAAAAATTAAAAAGATGCGTGGCCTCCAAAAAAAATTCGTTCTTAAGACCGTTTTCATAAATGCATAAACATTAAAGCATCGACCGAAACGGAAACTGCTGAACTTAGCCAATTACACGATTTATGTACAAAAACTAACGTCATGCTCGCTTTTTTAACGAAAAATTCAGAAAACCGACCATGTTTTAAGAAGAAAAACCGCGGTTTTTGGTAACCGTGAAACCGCCGGTTTTTGTCAAAAAAAACCGGCCGGTTTCGGTTAACCGTGAAAACCGGTAAAACCCCGGTTTTTGCCGGTTTTCGGTTTCTACCGGTTAACCGGAACACCCCTAGTTGTAACCCTGTTTATTTTAAAAATGTAAATACGGTAAAATACAGGCATATCAGCATCATGTGGAAACATGTTGAAATGTATTCGTCAGTGCACCTGGATATTAATAACCCTTTCAAAATTTTTGGAGTATTGGAGTGTCTAAGAGGATCACTCCGAAATCCTCATCATATACCCAATTTCTCAACACTGCGACGACGAAAAATACTGTACATTGCAGCGTCTCCTTTATCTTACTTCCTCTTCCATTTGGAGCATCTCCGGATGCAAATGTCGAATTCAGGTTTCCTACTACAAATCCTATTTATACCTTCCTTATCGGGCTTTGCATGCCATTGGACTATTGAGAAAAGTTCCAAGAGTCAAATAAAAGTTTGTTTGCTTTTTAGAGTTTTTAAACGATTTGCCAAACTTGAAATACTGTTCTATTGGGAATGAAAAACCTTGTAATTTTTGTAACTGTTTGACATTTTAACACTTAAATATTAATGCATCGAAGGCATGTCTGGGTCTGATTTCTTAATGAACTTTAACATAATCTTAGTTTTAAGATGATATTTTTATGTAATATTTTAACAGCATTGCAAATTGCAACACATCAGTCCAGATAGAAAAACAATAGGATAAGCAAAGTCTTATGATATCAAGGAATGCTTACAAGGAATCTAATTTGTCCGAAAAGCTGACATACAGCCCACTCGCGCCCTGTATAAACGTAATATTTATTAGATAATTCTTACATACTTTACAATACACTTCATGCCCCATAATGGTGAATCAACTTTCTTTCTAAGAAATGAAACAAATGGAACCAGCTTTGTCAACATAAAAGCATCTGGAATGTACCTGAACCCTGGAGCTACAAACTTGAGAAAGCCTAATTTGATTAAAAAACTCATTTTCAATTTTCCCTATCCTACTTTCCCCTCCGGGTTTCAAGGTTTCCAGGTTTCCGTCAGGAAAGCAAGAGTCATCATAAACTTCGTCAGCATCGGTATGACCATTAGCCACCGAGAGAGGATGGGGATCCTCTCATTCCATCGCTCGTCCATTAGTCGACTGAGAGAGGGTGAAAAATATCTCGGGGTGAGTTCTTCATGCCCTACTGTCTAAAGATAGCATTAAGATCCTTCATTAAGGTTCCACCAAAATATCCCCTGAGATAAAGGCCTCAGAGAGAACTAGATTAAAATAAACCGCATCTATCCCTGTGTATGTACGTATCAGAGTTTTGGGCAGCCGTATCTTCCACTCTCCATGTAAGTAAGCAAACCACAAATGGAGGAAGACATCATTACGATCATTATCCTAATAGGGGGAAAACATCATATCGTATCATAGGACGATGACAGTTTGCCTCCCTGCTTTCTCCTGGTTTAGAAACTTAGTTAGGATGAGCCAAAAGTAAGACACAGTTATGGTCCGCTATTATAACGCTGTTAAGGATAGCGAATTTGGGGTGGTATGAAATCTAACAGTAGATTGTTGAGTAAAGATGTGTAATTCCTATGGAAAACGTATCCATGCTGTAATGGCTGGAATTGAATTAAGGGAGGAGAAAGCCCAAGAGATTAGATTTTCAAGGAAATTACATAATAACTGGACCATTTCGGGATAAGAAATTGTTCTTCGCTTGTTAGCACAGAATCGTTCTGAAACCAAAGGAAGTTGGATGCAAGTGTATGGGATGTCCAGGATGTCCTTCATTTTACACGGTTTTCAGTTTACACACAGAATCAGGATTAAGAGGCTTACAAAAACAAATAAAATCCGATAAGGAAACGCAAAGTTACACATAAAACTTGAGCAGAATATTCGGATTACGAGTATGTGTTTCAGGGATTTTGAGGACCACACCATAAATTTATCAGAGCCGAAATTGCATTTCGATACGAAACAATTTAGGATGTTATGCATTCTGATATTGAATGGACGTTAGGAGCAGAAATTTAAAAAAAAATATTATTTTCAACTATTATTCAACTCAAGACGAGTAGAGGAATAAATATCTGTTGCTGAAGAGAACATTGGAAAATCCCGGATGTGTTATAACTCTTATAAGATAACTGTTTTGGAGGGTTGATTTGGGTTATGCAAAAAGGTTAAACATGCAAGTTTCTTTGATTCACTTACGAAAGGACTGTCTAATACAGAAGAAGGGTATGTTCATTTCTCGTGTCTCTGTGGTTGGCCTGTCATGGTTTCCTTAACTTTGGATTGTCAGTCTCATGGGAAATGCGTCTGGCTGCTAGACTCAAGCAGTCTAGCCTTGTCCTCCTTATTGTTCGTTATATGGTGTAGTGTCATAATGGATTCTCAACTGGAAGGGCTAGAGAGAAGGGGGCGAAGATAAAAGCTAAACCATCTTGGTCCAATTCGCAGCTCATTTTTTTATGTTTGAGAGCGATTCCGATTTATGAAATTTCAGGGTTGACTGAACCAGTTGATGAACTGCACCTAAACTTTTTCACAGACCAAGACATTCTATTCTCCAAGGAACTGCAATGTCGCCTTTTTCTGCCGATTTTATGTAGCAATTTTTTTCTTCTCTTTTCTACTATGCTCTTGGACAAAGAGTGCATCCATACTTTCTCCTTTCCAGAGGCTGGTTTCACAAAGAGCTATAAATCTATATTGACTAGAGTCTATCTTCATTGAGGCCAGAAAGTGTTGGAAAAGGTCTTAATATGGTATATTTTCAGATAGGCGGAATTCCGTGCTTTTACATGTCGTTTCTGGAATCAGTTCCTAATCCATAATAATAATAAGAAAGTTTGCAGAGCTGAAAAACAAAGAAAATATTAGCCAATTCTGGAATGAAGATGAAACAGTGTATCAAAGAAGAATTTATTTGAAAATAAAAATATCGAATTTTTCCATGAAACCTACTTCCTACAATAAACCGATGCCCATTTTCAGAAAACCGTTAAAAAAACACTCCTCTGGGGAATTATTTCAGCAACAACAGTATGTTCATGCTTCCACAACACTTTGAGACGAGATTGGTGTGGGCTCCTTAATACTTCCAGTGTGTTAAGAACTGAGAATCCCTTCCACATTTTCTAACTTCGTTCCTCTATTAACCCTTTAAGTTGATTCTTTCACACCCTGACACAGCGTGCATACCAAGAGACAAAAGCCAAACTGACACTTCGGGATAATTAATGATGGTGGTCGAGCTATTCCAATTTTTCTGCTCTATTTAATTACAGAACCACTTTATTAGCCGTAAGTTTCACGCAGTTCCGTAACATTCAATATTGTATGAATTTCTTTTCTCAGTTTATATTTCTACTCGACCTTCTCGTTCCTTCGACTTCAACACTTTGGTTAGCCGGAAGCACCACTATTTTTTTCAGGAAAGTCATGGTGAAGGTAGAGCTGTTGCGAACTGTTTTCCCATTTTCAAAGTAGAATAATCAAATGAATTATTGCTAATAAATGCAAGGATAAATATATTTGATTTGGCTCTCAAAATTAGAGATTTTCTTTTCTACGCACACAGTTATTTTACAACTCGTGTTGCGTCACAAACGGTTTGTGGAACTCAAATAAAATCAAAATCCACCGATCAACTGATAACCCATTTCCGGTAATATCTTCCTCGTGCTTCCTCATCGTAGGGAAAGCATAGGAAGTTGAAACAAGGCGATAAATCTGCTACAGGCCATTCAATAGGATTACAGATGCCCTTAACACATTTTAGACGGAGAGTTGTATTGAAAAGGGCATTATAATAACAAAGCATTCTTCCTCTCCCATTCACATCCCATCTCCTTTGTTATCATCTTCTCCCGCTTTCTCCAACTTTCTCCTACGGATATATGAAATAGAGAGCTGGTGAGATGCGTCCAACTCTAGTTACTAATACTACTCACCTACCCCTATTCTGCTGTGATGATGGGAAGATAATGCAAAATTTTTATATCCCATCTTCGGGCTCTGTTGAATGGGAAAAATAAGGCGAGAAAAGGTCTCACCTTGCGTCATAACTCAAGGAGAAAATAGCCGACGTATTTCATAAAGGGAAGGAAGCGAATTTCTTTGGATTTTGTTAGAAAATCAAGAATGTGTTCCGTCCTCGTTAATAGGATGGCCTATAGCAGTGGGACTGTATAGTCTCAGTATTTCGAAATGTGTGTAGAAAATTGCTAGTTATAAGGCTACATTCTGGGGAGAAAGAGGGCAATATATTACATTAGTATATATCTCGTAGAAATAGGAAATAGGAAGGAGTTGCTGAGGAGAGCATTATTGCAAGGATAGAAATGCATTCGGGAAAACACTTCTGATTTTTTCCAACAGAATCAACGTCTAATATTATTTGCTCTGATGTATAAAACTCACTCTCCCTTCTTCCTCCTTCTTTTTCCAATTTTGAAAGTGTGCAATAAGGAGCAAGTGCATATTATACGGTTCTTCGTGATCGTGGATATTCTGTTGCTATACCGGATTGGCTAGCACACTACTGTCCATCTTCTGTAATTTGTTGTTGTTGCAGGAGAGATCCGTGATCCGGAGATGTATATAAAAGTATATGGATGTTTTTTAAACCAGCTTTTGTGTAAACGGGTTTGAAACTCTATGTTATTAGCATGTGAATTTTTTTGGTGTTTTTGTGAAACCTGGATTCTGACTTTTCATAAAGTTCATGACATATTTTTTTCTATCATATTTCTCGTTAAATACCGTTTGTTTACCACTTCCAAATTACATTTGAGGAGAAAACCTAACAATAAACTCGTAGAAATAATAGAATAATTGAATAAGATGATAAGAAATGGTAATGTGATTAGGATGAACTTTGTTTTATTGTTAACTATATGAGTTGTTACCACTAGAACCGTTATTGCGTACAATGACGAATATTTTTATGAAAAACTTCTGCCAAAGAACATACCTATTTTGGTTATGGTGTATTTGAATCCGACGATCGAAAGATAGTTATAGGATATCACTTTTGAAGTCATATTTAGTATTTATATTTTTCTGCAGAAAAATACAAACCTATATCGGTGTCAAACAACAACAAGTACGGTAGCATTGTATATGACAATTCAAAATCAATTTGAAGCATACTTTATAGAATTCTACGAATTGAGCTTTGAATGAGCTATTTTCAACTGTATTTTCATAACTTCAAATTGAAAATGCATGTTACGCAAAAGGGTGTTTTGAAACTCATGCTTCAAAAACCAATGCAGCAATACCAAGCGCACAGGACCATAATCTCGCCGCTTCTACAACATTGACGATCTATCTGTTTCGATGGACTATGTCTGCATCTCAACATAATATACATATATGTATCAAGATTGCTTGACAACGGGCGCTGGAACAGGTTATGACAAATGGAGGGTTTTTGAAAAACTTTCAACTTTTGGAAATCCAGTCTCAGGTTGATCATGACAACAAAGTACTAAGCCATTGCATCACTTCCTTTGATCTACGTCCACAGATATGCGCTTGGAAAATGCCCTATTTATAAGGCTGGGGGGAAATGATTGAAGCGATGAACCGTTCCATCCCGACCCGACTGTCCTTTCATGAGATATATGAATGATGTAACCTTTTGTCTTACTATGGACACTATTTGGGTGCCAAACGAGTTAAGGTCTGTAATTTTGCAAATAGACTAATTCGACCATGCTGATTACGAAAATCATCATTTTAGCTCTGTGGGTCCAAAGTAGGTGGGAAGGTCAGGAACCGCGCAGTTTCAGCTAAAAGTTAGCAGTGGCGAGAACGGTGGAAGGAGGAGAAAGTCGAATTTTCCACTTTTCCTCCCTTTTTCTCGCGAAACCGCTCAGAAGATAGGGGGCTCACATTGGAAGGACCAGGAAATTAACTTTGCTCTGGTATTAGCATTTTCACGAAAAGGGAACGGGAAAATACCATAGGAAAAAAAGTCCGAACTCACGCCCATTTTTTTTTACCTTCCGACCTAATCTTGACCTTCTACACCTCAATCGGCAGGGCTAAAATTATGATTTTCGTAATCAGCATGGTTGAAAAGTCTATTTGCAAAATTACAGACCTTAACTCGTTTGGCACCCAAATAGTGTCCATTGTTAGACTGTATGGGAAATTGTGAGATGTGACTGACGTGAGAGTCAAATCTGATCACAAGCACTTGATTACGAATACAAGGTGCAAGGGAAGGGAATGAAGTTGATAAGCGTTGGTGATTTTTCGATGTTGATATTATTCTAAAAAAAACCTGAATACAAGTTGATATGAAAAAGCCTTGGCTACCTGAATAATTTAGCTCAAATCCATTGTAGAGCAAAATCTCCAATTTTGCTCTACAATGGATTTTTTTTTCAAAAACCTTCCATTTGTCATCACCTATTGGGACAAGCGTTGTCAAGGTCATCTTGTATATGTATATTATGAGTGATAAGTATCACTCATATATATGTTCATCTCAATATATGGACCATAGAAACAGTGTATACGAACGCGAAGAGGGGTGGTAGACCGGCTTCCGGAATCGGAATGAGATATTTCTGAATAGGTTCTTTCGAGAAATGAAATTTTTCTAACAAGGCTTTTCTATCGTACTATTCTTTGGTAGTTGAGCCTGCAAATGAGAAGACAGGAGACTGGACAGTACGAATGATGTGTTATGAATTTATAGACTGAAATTCTGCTTTCTCAACACACACACACATAAAGAATCATATATAGAGAAGCCGATAGTTGAGCCGAATGTAATTATGATGACGGTGGCTTCTGGCCGGGTAAGCTAAGAGACCGTATGGGACTTGCATTATCGAAAATCCTATAAAATGACATCAAGTCATTCCATTGTCATTGTAAACCCAATCGGCGCAAATTTATCATTATTTTCCTATGACCACCACTCTTTTGCCACGGGATGGGGTATATTGATTTATCTAATATATATATATATATTATAAGCTCAACCCTGAATTTTTATTATCAGTTTGATTATTATTATTATCGGTATTCTTATTATTATTGCGGAAAACTTCATCCTGTCCAGGAGGAACTATGAATTACTTGTACACAAAGAGCTCATAGAATCCCAAGACTCGGTTGATGGTGGTCGTGAAGGCATTGAAGATTCGATAGACTGCATGAAGCATGAATAAATGGCCCCATTACTGTAATGTCACGTCACGCGCATATAGCGCCCCTTGTTGAATGGACAACCACCCATCATGTCATTCCCGAGCCAAATTATCACTCCGTAGTTGAATGCTGTCGCTGATTATGATGGTTCTGTCCAGCTCATCCATTGTATGATCGGGAGGCCTGAGCGATTGTAATGAACAATGTACGGATTCATATGTCATATTGACAACAAAAGGGTGGGAGTTGGGGAAATGGTCAGCAAGATACTTCTTTCTGGTGACTGCTTCCGGAATATTGTTGAATTATTCTTTTAGTACGGTTTCAATGAATTCCGGCAAATAGGAACACCCGAATTTTTGAATTGAGTGTTTTCACTTAAAGCTTGTTTTTTGTAGATTCAAATAGACTGCTGTCGGGTTTTAAAAAATGTGGTTTAAAAAATATGAATTGGAATTTGGAATAAGGTTTGATTGGTTAAACGCTAATCACAGATCTAGTCATTCATAATCACAGTCACAAGGAAGCTTTAACTTTATATTATTACGATTCCAGAATCCTGGAGAAATAAAACTCCTATTGAAAGCTGTCATAAATAAAATATAAAAACACTCCAGTAATGACTAATATGCGTCTAATCCTATAAATAAACGTATGGTGCGTCGTTCTTTTCGGAAATAAATATAAATATAAACCCTGAAAAAACGGTTATGCATGATCTAGGGGTAATTCTAGCAAAAAATATAAAAACGCCAGCTTCTCAGGGATTAACTAGTTTGGGTAACGCCAAGTTGGAAAATAAATCTACTTGGAACCAAGAGATATTTCATTAAGTGTTTTTTGAAGTCGTTTAATACTTGGTGGAGAATACATAGTGGATACGGTTTTCATTGTGCTAAAACAATTTTCAAGTGAATTATTTCACCATTATCATTGAGACAATTGACCCAAAAGGGTCTAATGTCGTCCATGATTTACGGCATCCTATCTACGATCATACTTTCCGTTATATACTACTCTACTTTTAGAACCCGATATTGCATATATAAACTAACGAGTAACTTGGGCCTGGCATTTATGTCGATTCAACTGGAAAAATGTTTCCCTCTTTTCACTCCATTTAATGTTATAAGCTATAAAAAGTTGTGATTCAAGAAATATTTTATTCTTGATCCTTTCACTGAAATCTAAACCTATCAACATACATATATACCATATATTCTTCTCGCTTCTAAAGCAAGTGGTCTCAAGTTAACTTTATTCCAAGCCTTGAATCTTCATTATAACTAGGAAGAATTCCCTCTAAGCCCTTCCTGATTGAAGGATTAAAGCCTAGTTGGATAATAATGTAGGATGGTTTATACTATAGCAGTTTTTGTATTAATTGCAAAACTTCCGTGCAAAGGTTCTGGGCTCCTGCTCTTGAGCAAGAAAGTGGGACACAAAACACTTAAGCCCTGGAAAACAATTTCTGATCAAAGATAATTAGAAGTTCATCCTTTTCGGTGCTGGTGCCGCCATAAAAAAATTCCTTTCAAATTTTATGCAAACCTTGCCAGTTTGAATGAAAGAGTTTGAGACTTAGAGACCAGAGATTATTATCGATATTCTCTCCGCGGTAGAGCGAGTTTAGTCAATAATTGCACGCTCTTAATTGGCAGGGCTCGATCATTGGGGGTTTGAATTGAGTGAAGTTGACTCAAGAGGATCTCGACTTCTGAGAAGGGTTAACAGGCTACGTAAGCATAAGCTGGAGCTAATTTGAATTACTTCCCAACTTCATCCTCTAGAAACACAAAGTAATATTACTTTGCAAGTGGCTGAATAATTCAATTCCGTTTCTCATCATTGGCTCATGATTTATCCGATTTTTTTGGTTTTTATACTATGCTTATAGTGTACGTTTTCATGAAAATATGATTTCCATTTAATATGTGTACTCCGTACAAGTGCGTACTTTGAATACTGAGTGTATTTGTAGTCATAATTGTTACCTATTACAAAAAGCGGGTATGAAAGGAAACCCTTTGTTAGGATGATATGCATATTTATTTAATGCTTATATAAACTATTGAACTACATTTATTCATCCAAGTTAGGTTGGATACGTGGTAAATCTTTAATCTTCGATTTTTTGCTTCATAAGCCGTATTCATTTTTGATTTAGGGGGTTAGTTTACCACAGAAGCAATTTTTGTATAATGACTAACAAACTATTACCTGAAAAATCATACTGACAGCGAAATGGCATTTAAAATTATTCTTAGCTGTAAAAATTGTTACAAAGGAATCGATGTAAGATATCGTTGACATTCAATAAAGTGTAAAGTTGAGCCAGGTTTGACATCGCCTATAGTTAAGTTTCCTTCATTCAGCCACTGTTCCATGTTATTGGCGATTTTATTATGCGCTTACGGAAATGCCATTGACTTGGTATCCTTTCGTTTGCCGACCTACAAAATTCCCGATTGGATTTCCTGTTCAAAGCGGGCATTTTCCACACATAAATTTAAATTTGTAATTTAAAATTGAAAATGCACCCAAACCTGTCGAATCTGGACATACAGCAAATTATTAATACCATCTTTAATATGATAAAATTATTGAGATCTTACAAATACCAAACATTCAAATGGAATGTAGTTTTCGATAGAAAAAATGGGTGGGAAATGTCGGGGTAGCAAAACGTCCATAATCATCGACTTGCTTTCTATGTAAATCCAGTGAATCGATGTAAAAGCGTTTTTTACAGAATATTAGTTCCGAATCTATAATCAAAATTTGATTTATCGACGTAATAAGGAATTAACCTTTCCGTACATTGCCTTTCTCCCTCTCCTTGCTTTATATGGAGCTGGGGTTTTTCTAGCGAATATAATTCGGGCCTCCGAAAACACATATACTAACTATACGTATCCAATCTCCTGCACTAAGCCTACCGTTTACGACTTTTGCCGTAGAAGGTGTAAAAAACTCTTAGTTATGGGGCATAAGAACAAAAATTCTCAGGTCACGATTTAGGGGCGATCAAAGTCTGACCTACATTTCCCGAGTAGCCGATTACAGTCACTATCTCTCCTCTGCCAGTTGATACTTTGGAAAGAATGTTCCCAATAAACGTTCCTACCTTTCCACAGGACTTGGGCGTGTGATTATGGCATCGACCCGAAATCTGTTTCTTCGACTGAAAGTAGGCTCCTGGCTCCGACCTTCCTTTACCTGGTGGATTCATATCTCTCTTCCCTCCGTTTTTGGCTAACGTTTCCAAGTTGTCTGGCTGAAACTGTGCGGGATATTTACTGTATGTTGCCACTTAATCGAAAAGGCTACATTTCCTTTCCAAGGGGTTTAGACCGTAGTCGGACTCCTCAAACAGTATTTACAATTACAAATTATAGGCAGGTGCTAATGATAGAGATGCATATATATGATATGTACTTTTCCAAACTGTCGTCTGCATTAAAGTGCCTCAACCAAATCGGTTTGAACTGAACCATGTCTTTAAAACAAGCGAGTAGTTGAAACTTTCTCAGAAACAGGATATTTTCGAGTTCAGTTAACCTGTTAACCATACCACAAAATTCTATCTAACCCCTGTCTATTTCTTATACGCTCCGGATGAAAGAATATAATAATAATAATATCAATTGGAAAAGGACAAATGTCCTCAGTTCAATTGGAATCCACCTTGTAAGGGAGTTGGACTTGTCGCAATTTAATTTTCTCCGGGTCCTCCACTACCGAAAAACGGATAGAGATAAGAAAGTCACATAAGCGAAACATATTTTTAGAAACTGAAGATGTAATGTACTATGATGAACACATCTTTTCCGTTATGTCCTACCGTCAAGGCTGGCCTTAAAAGTTTCTTAACTCTACCGCAGCCTTTCTCTCTCCCTTTATATATATATATATTTAGCTAATGGAATAACAGGATAGGTTTCCCTTTAAGTGAAAATAAATTGGATCACCTCCTGGCTGTACAGATAAAATTGGATGTAGCAATTTCGGTTGAAGAAGAAGTAAACTTCAAAGAAAAAGGGAATGTGGGTGAATGTATTATTATGATTATATGTAGTTACCCACCATTACTTGGTTTTGAGAAAAGTAAGTAAATGTATTTACGCAAGAGACTTGTTCCTTCTCCAGGGAAAATCTGCCTTGCCCACCGAATAGGGCCGGGATATGCCTTCCTGACATGGAACGGTAAACGGTGTATATGGGGAACTAAGGGGTAGCCAGACGTCAGGTATTTTCAAGTTACCTCAAGGAAATAATGTACTTTCTCCAGAGAAATCTATATTAGCCTCCTGTGCAATTAGGAATCCTTTTATTCTTCAAAGGCTCTAAAACTCGTAGGAAGAACAGGGCTTCTTGTTTCGTTTCAAACTCTATATTTTTTTTGGGTGGGGCTTCTGTTTTTTAAAGAATTTTTTGTTTGCTTTTAGGTACGAGGATTTCTCAAGAGTAGAGTTTTACTGGCGAACAACGTCCATTGTGATGCAGGACGTCATTGGAAACTTAAAAAGTTGATGACAGGGAGTCGAGAAGAAATATAAGGGCAGCTTAAATTAAACGGTATCTCTTGGATATATGTTCGTAGGATAATGTAATTTTAGAGATTCGGCTTAGGTTTCACAAGAGCTAATAAACAGTATTGAAAAAAAATCGACAAAAAAACAACGTTGGAGGTAGCAAATTGAGTAAAAATAGAAACAGTCCCTAATTAGTTAATTCTTGGAATGCCGGAAGATATGCGCTATTTTAGATTTTAAGTTTTAGCTAGGTTTGAAATTTTCCGTAGTTCGTAAATAGAACGTATATAATAATTGTGCTCTAGGGTGATGGGTTTCTATCAGATTTCATGGCATAATGTATCGGTTCTTGTCAATGGGTCTCCATTTCAACTGGATGACAGGCTCATTCATCCGATGCACAAAACCCAGACCGGGAGAATAGAGCGAAATGAGATGGAAGGTAATAAATTGAAAATTTCCATAGTAGTCGTCGTATATTTAATTCAAGCCTTTTACATAGATTTTTTGTCATTTTCCAACATTTTAAGCACGTAATACTCACTCATGTAAAAAGATATGATGAAACTGAAGTACAACACAATGTAACACTTACATTATTCCAACCCATTTTCCCTTTACAATTTCCAGATCCTTCATAATAAATAGATACTTACTAAATATACATGTGACAAGCTTTGTCTCCTCCGTACAAAATGAAACCCAAGGTTATTACTATTATTATTATTACATCAACGGTAGTTGGTTGGGTTGGGAATCGTAAATCGAGTAAACGTCGTTACAAATAAGAAATAGAAGACATAAGATTTGGCTAGAAAACCCTCAATTTTTCATACTCTATCTATGATACCGTATAATAAATGTGGACCATTATAAATAGGGGTATGTACCTATACATAGACATATAATAGATTATGTTCGGTATATATTTTAAAGTAGAGACAAACGATAATTTCATCGCACTTTCTAAATCTGTTATTTCATTTCCTTTCGTGGGGGAGTTGCTTCACCCTCTCGCACACATATATATTATTGAGACGTTAAGTATCCAAAGAAGTATCGTATCACTAGCAGTTATGCATGAAAAGACAGACAGCTCAGCATATATTGTTGGTAATTTGTAGTATCATTATAGGGAAAAGGAAGAATAGATCACACAAACACACTTCATTAAATCCGAGTTTATTTTTCAAAGTATGTTTTTTCGACTGTTTCACATCTGCATTTTTCCCGTGTTGGCTGCATCGAAATTTCTTTAGGTAGGTTTCCTCGTTTCAAAACGTGTCAGGTTCTGGAAGGCGATGGAATACAGTTGGGGGTCTCCTGTATCTTTCTTCTTCTTTGGAGAGAGAGAGAGACGGAAGTTTCATGTACTCAGTGGCCACTCAAGTGGCAGTAATGTACGTACGTAGCCACACTAAATGCAAATAAATGACACGATTCCTAGAAACAGTCCGCATCATTTAAGGTCGAAATCACACCTCATTTCTGCCAATGGAGCTGTTCACCACGACTTGATGACAGTCATTGAGAGGGTTGTTACGGGGAAAACATTCACTGTCTAGTGTTTCTACACACAGTTATTAGCATTTTTCTCCGACCGAGTCCTAAGCTCATCATAGGAGCCTATAAAACTTTCTCCATACACGGATCAAATATCCTCTTAACTTTTTATCTCTCTCTCTCCGAGTTTTTTTATTGGACTTTTAGGTCTGCCGAAATTCTTGAGATTTTAATCTTTGTTGATGGGCTGGGCTGGGGTTGTGGTTTGGTTTAATTCCTTGGTGAAGGAAGGACTTTATTTTACATCCTCGTCCTCTTGGAATAAACAGTTTCTGGAAGAAGAGGTAAATAAGACGAGGGCAGAGGCTCTTTCTGTATCTCAATTCCCGATCCAAATCTCAATCGAAATGGGAAATACGGAGAGAGAGACCAATCTCATCCGACGGATTCAAAATGGGAATAGTATGTAATGTACTCAGATAAGTGTAAGTATGGTAATAACAATGGATGGGGCATCTTCAATTCCCTTTTCCCGATCTGTAATAGTTCAACAACTACAACCACACACACTCTCTTGGGCAACTACACAGGAGAAGAAGCTCATCCAACCGTATCACAACCTTCACTACTACAAAACTATACATTAAATTTAGCTCGTCTTATTCCGTACGTTTCTATAATTCATGTTTTCTTCGCTAGTAGTAGCCTTACACATACAGAATAATACTATTTTTAATGCTACATGCTTATACTTACATAACTGTACACAGAGTAGGAAGGGTTCTGGAGCCTAACTTTCACTCTAGGAGAAAGTTTCCTAAAATTGTCCATGTGAAAGTAGACTACCTTCTCCAACCTACCGCTCTAGCTGTCTCATTCATTTGGACTAGTTATAGTTGATAGTTGGTACTGGTTCGGTAAATGATATCATAACAGAGAGTGGGGAGATACTTGTTCGGTTGTACAGTTAACTGGAGAAAATATTATAGGAGAGGCTAGAGACGATGATGGTGATATAGTAAATATATTGATGGAAGATAGGTAGTTTCGGGTTGAACAAGGAACACAACTCATTCTCATGAGGATGATGTCGTGGCCGAATAACCAGTTTTGTCAGTTTGCTGCTCCTTTTGACGATGAGTTTGGCTCGTTTCATTTCCTCTCCTGGTTTCCGTGGCAGAGTCCTTTCCCGTAAACCTGGTTTCCTCCTGGCTGATACTTCACCGGTTTTCGGTTTTAGTTTCCCTGACTGGATATCAGGCGGGTTACTCACACCGTAAACTTCTACGGTTACTGTTATGTTTTTGAGTAACTAGGTTTGGTCTTTCCCGTGGTCTCGGTTACACACAACGGACAGAGGCTGCCTCGAGCCTATGGGTATTATATTTGATATATCTGTAGGATTTAAAGTACTTCCTATCGACAAAAGGTAGGATCCACTCCGAAGGAAACACATTAAATATATTATTTTGCATTAAAGAAATGTCTCAGTCGTCCTTTAAAAATACTTGAGAAAGAATCCTTTAATAAACACGTGATGAGGTGACTGTACAGGATAATGTTTAAGCACACGGAAGATCTATCGGAGGAACATTAGCCAGGAACACGACTTTCTCCTGAACGATTCGGCGAGAAAGGTAGAGGTAGCAACTTTACTGGAGCGTAGTTCACTGACTGAGATAAATGCCTTTAAAATTCATTCAAATTCTCTTGTCGGTTAGACACAGCTTTCTGGAAGTTGGTTCGAAGCTAGCTGTTGGCCTATTAATCTCGTATCAATATTGACAACGACAGATGAGGGTTTCCCATGAAAGCTCCCAGACGTACTGCTAACAATGGGCCGTGACGGTGGCGGTGGCTGCCTATACTAGAATTAGAAGAGGAAATCCAACATATTACAGTTTGACCACAAACGAGCTACGGAATACTTAACTTGAAAGTCTCTCTGACTTTCCTATGCAAACTTTGGCTGAGGATTTACGATGAGGTGGAGGAACTAATAGTATCATTGATTCAACCGTTCAACATGCTCATTCCCAACTGGTTACCCATACTGCCACTATGATTGATAGGAATTAAGCCCGCAAACCCCTGGCTCGGGATCTTTGAACATAATAGAGGATGGTAAATCGGGAGCATTAGTAGTGGTAAGTGTGCCATTAACAATTAAGAATGAGGACATGGGATTAAACCAACAGTCTTGTCTTGTCTACATAGGTTTTTGCTACACGGACCAAGTCCTTCGGAAATGGAAGGTGTGATTTATTCCTCATCATCTGAATAATGGATTAGCACAAGGAGAGGGAATGCAAAAAGAGGCACTTTCAGCTACATACAGAGCTTTCATCCTCGATCTCAAATTCAAGTCAGGGTGCGTAAAGTAGCTAATGGACCTGATCGTGTGTTGTTTGTAACTTGTAAGTAAGGATAGGGAGTTAAGAGTTACCTTGAGTCCCAAGCCGTTGGGTTTGCTCCTAAATGTGGCGTAATTAGACAAGGCTGAGTGTTGTTCCATTGTTAATGGGACATCGGGATCCATGGCCCTCATTGGGAATTTTTCTACCGGCCCAGCCCCATAACGTTGATTAATTTCTCCATTACTCAGACGTGAGTAAGTCTTCCCCATGCCCATCGAACCTTTCACTGGAAAGAACATAAAACCATCATCAAGGGATTTAGATTCCACGGCACCAGGGTCAACATTCCTCCCGTGCATTAAGAAAGACGAGATCATTACTCCAACGTTCATCTTGTCAATCCCTTGGGCCATTATACAGATTTAAGCTGAGGATTGCATGCAGGAAGTCTACCTTCCGCCGTCCCTTATTGTTCTAGATGCAACATTACGGAAAGGAAGAAACCTGCCGTAAGCTTCTCAAGTTTACAAGACAAAAAATACAAAACTTCATATATAAGCCAGCAAAATACTTATAAGCTGTGTAGAGTTCCTTCAAGTATACGAAATTACGCGACGGGGAAGGAGTTGGATGTGTCCCTGATGTATTTCACCGACATTGATTTGATAACATGAACCACGCCTATTTTTCCTTGGGTTTTCCTTTCTCTAATCAATTGCATTGTACAAGTCATAGGACGCTTAGAATAGCATTATGGACCCTATTATTTTTGCCTAAATTCCAGGACCGGGGTCGGGAACCGTGGATGATTCGATGTGAACATCGGTTTCTTGATACAACCAAAAGTCTAATAATTTTCTGATGGAATGCGGCTTGGAAATTTAAAAGTAATCTGCATAGAGTACCCCGCACACTTACCATCTTGAGTAATTCTGAGAGAGTAACTTTAATCATTTTAAAATGCATAAACCGAAAATGATGGGTTTAATAGCCATAATGCAGCTTAGCATGCTGTCTTCCCTTTCTTCTTTCATCTCATAAAAATCCGTTCTCTTTTTGGGAAAAATGGTTGTTGGAATAAAGAAAGGGAATATTATTACTGCGGCCGACGAATTCAACCATTTAAAGAGCAGACAATTCTCGTCCTTTTTACTTTCTCTTTTCCACACCGTGTCCGTTTAAGCCTAGATCGGGTGGAGTACGAAGATGTCCAAAAGGACAAAACCGCCCGCATATTTTTTAACTTAAATGAATGCAAACTTGAAGTTTAGACCGCAAACCATATCATCCGCGTATATAGGAATTGAAATAAGTGATTCCCAAACTTTCACAGACTTTTAAATTCAGTTTAGGAAATAGGGAGCTGAAATTACGCAGCCTGATTTTCAAACGGAAGTTGCAAATTTTTGCTAAAGAATTTCGAACTGCGTAAAGGCTAATTACACCACAAACAAATTTGAAAGTGCAAATATTTGCAAAAACCAGGAAAAAGCACAACCCACGCCCCTGATCCCCAATTATATGTACATATAGAGACCATTAACCCAACTTATCTATAGGTTTAGCAGCTGGAAAGAGAAACAATATAAGCGAAGGCTGTAGGAGTAGCGAGAAAAGAGCTAATCCTTGGATAACAAAGAGAAAGAAGATGGAGAGAAAGTAATGTAAAAGAGTGAGTGGGAAAAGGGAAAGAATGGGCTATGATGTGAGGAAAGATGGAAGACTTAAGAAGAGAGAAAAAAAATGGTGCGGAAAAAGTTGGCTAATTACTGTCTCTTTTTGGGAGATAAAGCGTATAATTTTACGTCATTAAATATTAGATCCTACATGCTCCCACTATCTCTACAAAGCCCCATATGCCATATATACTCTCTTATGAAGAACTAACAATGGACACTATTTAAGTGACAAACGAGTTAAGGGTTGTAATATATGCAAATAGACTAATTCGATCATGCTGATTACGAAAATCCTAATTTTAGCTCTGCGAATTTACTCCTTGGGGGTCAAAAGTAGACGGGAAGGTCAAAAAACGGGCGTGAGTTTAGACTTTCCTATAGTATTCTCCCGTTCCCTTTTCGTGAAAATGCTAATACCAGCGCAATGTTATTTTCCCGATCCTTCCAATGTTAGCGCCCTATCTTCTGATCGGTTTCGCGAGAAAAAGGAAGGAAAAGTGGAAAACTCGACTTTCTCCTCCTTCCCCCCTTCTCACCACTGCTAACTTTTAGCTTAAACTGAGCGGTCTCTGACCTTCCCACCTACTTTTGACCCCCAATGAGTAAATTCGCAGAGCTAAAATTATGATTTTCGTAATCAGCATGGTCGAATTAGTCTATTTGCATATATTACAACCCTTAACTCGTTTGTCACTTAAATAGTGTCCATTGTAAGCCCAAGCTGAAGGGTTGCAGTCGGCAAGAATATATATATTCTATGCAGAATGTGGAATCTAGAATAACAAGGACTGAAGACAGCCTCTCTTTTATGAGAAAGAGAGAGCATGGAATTCATGCTATTCATATGGAAAAAGAAGTTAGTGTTTCTATTTGCTCTGTTTGTTTGCCCGTATGTGCCAGATTCTGGGATCCTGGATTCGGAGAACTATATTGGTGCTTTATACATGTGCCAAAGTTAGGGACTTTCACTGCATAACTTCTTGCCTGTGTGCCAATCATAATTATGACAAAGAAAGCAAGGAGAGAAAGTAGGCAATAAACTAATGGCCGAGAAAAATTCGGCTTTCTCTCTCCTTTTTATATATACCGACTTGTCGCATAATTACTAGGCCTGGCATGGAATGGTAAGTTATTGCCAAGTGTGGTATGCTAAAATTTCAATTCCTGGTACAAATTGCTAGTTTTTGTTAGTTAAGTTCTGTGAAGGGGTTTTTAAAATTTGTGTGTGACTTCTGAATAGAATTGCAGTCTTTTGTTACTTCCGGTTAAATTATTTCTGAACGGAACTAGATTTTTTGAGCTGTAATTAATTTGCATTTGGTTAGCTATTAAATGCTGTTTTCTTTGGCACCGTTTTGAGTTTGCTTCGCTATAAAATTATAAGAGTAATTGAATTCGGAAGAGAAAAGAATTCATTTGAGCGAATAAATAACATTACATTTGAATCCTATAAGCTTCGGATGATTAATATTTTTTTGCAGTTTCGCAAATGTATGTTTTTTCGTCCTTTGCATATTCAAAGCTATATTCAGTTTGTTCGTGCTTCAATTTTTCCAAATCCTGAGTGCTAAAATGAAGAAGGTTGACTTTAGACACTTTGTCTCCAAAATTAGCAATTACAAATTAGCTAATTTTAAATTTTTAAATCAAAATGATTTTTCTTTTATAATGACTGCAGAATATATTAATTATTGATTTTTTTGAGATCTTGATTAAACATTGCTTACTCATGATTCCGAGTCATTACACATGTTTTACTTGTACCAATTTTGAAGCTATTTTCCGAAAAACAGAATGCATGGTTTTGAGTTCGCTAGCGTTGGTAATTCTACACACTGCGCAGAATATATAAATATCATTAAGCAGAGCACAAAAGAAAGCCCAAGGGAGGTTGGAGAAAGATATCCGTATAAAGTAAGTGAACTTGAATCCACGGGATGAAATGAAAGCAGAGCCTAATAGGGATATATATGAATGCCAGGCTTATGAGATTGAGTATAGAATACGAACCATTTTTGGAAGGGATTAAATCGGGATCACCGTCTTCGTCCATTTCGGATGTGGCAGTAAATGGAATATCCATTGTGGGATGCGTGAGTTTTTTGGCGTTATTGTGGTGATATAGTTCATCGTTGGTGGAAGAGCGGCGAGATGGTCGGAACTGCTGGCTGTAGGACTTCTCAATCTCTATGTTGCTAATGGGATTCCTCACTCTGTGAACAACAAAGACTACGAGAGAGACTACGGAGAGGAAGACCGCTGACACAGCTCCAATGATTATAGCGATTGTCGTCTTCTCCAGGTCTCGAACTTTCGCTGAAAAAATCAATACAAATGCACTTTTGTATAAACTGTTTTCTACTATTTCTACTGGACACGACGAGACATTGAAGCCCCGTCTTGACGTTCAATAAATCAAATGGTGACTAGTTGGAACTTTAAGAAATTCTTTCGAAATTTCAGAACAATTTAACTCGCAACAAGAATTCCAATTTAAGGTTTTTGATTTTCTAGACGGACATATATTTTACTTTACATTTCAAATTTTGAGTTTATATTAACTCCCCTTGGGGAATTAATTCGGTTTAAGCGGTATAAATAAGATTGCTTAATGATCCTTAACATCAGACACCAGAAGTCGTTCCAATGTCACACAGCATCTCAGATTATCTGCCCTGGACTGCATACTTTTACAGTTGCTGAAGTATCGAAAGGGTTTTAAAACATTGCTACCTAATTTCACGTATCTATACGGAAAGCTTAATTGAATTGTACGCAAATGCTAGCATTCCGTGTTTTTAATAACATGTTTCGTGTTTCTGTAATAATTCCTGCTCATGCAATGACCCACATTCACCAATCTCAAGCTATTAGCTCAAACGGTGCTTTCTCCTGTGTGTTCTATATGGCCTTAGTGTGAAATATGTTTTGGATCAGCATGTACACTATTAACCCTCTGACTATTACCCACGTGTGGTATTTTTTGGGAGTGGGGATGTCGATGTGGGAAATGTAGGAACAAAGGCCGTCAAAACATTTGGTTCCGTCATTACGCTTTTGGTTGAGCTAACTTGAGTTGGTTCAGGGTCTCCCAGCATCATTACCGTAGTTGGTAGTTAGATAAATTTACTACCTCCGTGTGCCGTATTTGTTGGGTTTGCTTAAAACTATATTGCCCCAGTATCTTGCAAAGGATCTCCTGAAGGATTTTATTAGCCTCATTCAATGAAAATAATCATAAACACTAACTAAGCTCTAGTCTCAGAATTTATGAGCTATGTACATTGGCCCTTGAAAATGTGACTTATATTGCAAAAAATGGCAAAAAAAAATTATTTAACCACATTTTTGGGATGGATTTTGATTACTATTTAAAAGTCAAAATTAGAATTGTCAATTTCTTAGAAACGCAATACCAACAAAAATGGGAAATCGTTTGGATTTTAGATACTATGTCTGGCACAATCTATGATTGTTTTTCATGGGATTAAATTCTAGTTTCTGTAGATATCTGTAACCAAACTCCGTACCCGTACCTTGATATTTAATCAATCCGGCAAAAATAAGTTGATACAGATTGGAAGATACTCGATCTTTCATTCAGTAGCTGGTTTTAACTTTCAGTCGTTCTGGCCCCGCCCTGGCTGCTGCATATCAACCGATCAGAAAAATATTTTTACTATTCTACATATATATTCCTACTTCCAACAAAAAATGATACTATTCAGAATGTTGGGAATGGCAATAATACATAAGTCTATTTTTATCTAACATAAAGCAGTCTCTCTGCATACATTGTCAGAAAAAAGAGGAAAATGAATGTTAGAGGTTGCAGATTCCTAACCTGGCTCCAATTTAACTGCAAAACTATTGCCTTTTTAGGTAACAAATTTTAGATTAGTACATTGAAAGTTTATACACCTTATACAGAAGCAGCCGACGAACCAGATGCTTAAATTCCACAACTACCAGCAGACTACCAATTTCGATTTCTACAATGTTCTACTCTGTCTCTCTCTAGTTCTCTGGGATTATCTCCAGTCACTAGGTTTTTTGTTTTTGTTTTCTGGTGCTCCATGAGAAAATACCCATGGGCTATTTGGCGTAGAGAAAGTTAATTTACGAGCTTGAATATACATTCTAACGAAAGAGGTATCGGTAGGTACGAGTGTATCTAGCTTAACTCAAGTTAATTACAAGTGACTGGGAATGGGAAGCTATACATGTGGGATTTTATTTCCTTCTCGGCATGTGGACACTGACCAGAAAAACAGGATCGGGAATTCGGGATCATCTCTGGCACAGAGCGAAGAACAGGACCGCTCTTGTTGCTACATCGGTGGTGATAGCACCAGTAGCACGACTAAGTCTGTAGCATTATCCTAGCCATAACAACCGTACTGTATGCAAACCACATTGGGTAGTAGACTAGACTAGTTGCAGCTGGAAATGAACGAATTTGCGTTTCTCTATGAACCAAGGCCCAAGTCGAACACAAAAAGGCTCTTGCGTGATTGAAATCGAAACTTTCATCTTCCTATCCCAGGCTTATCAGCCTCTTCCCTAAATGCCCTGGGAATTACAGGATCGATGTTCGATTTGTCTTTTCCATGGCGTGCAAATCATTTGACTACCTGAGAGCAATTCCGGAATACAGAATTTAGGCGTCGTTCACGTAGACGAACAAGAAGTATAACATGCTCATCAGTCCAACTAATAAATCCAATTGGATTCAAAAGCTCTATAAACCCATTGCAGTTCCTGTTATCCCTCTGCAAGAGAAACGATACTAAAGTTCTTAAAAATATGAAATAAAAAGCGACTTTAAACTTTCTCTAACCTAAAAATGTTATTTAAAAAACAGAATTCCGATTGGTGAAACCAATGATCTCTTTCGCTATAAATCCTGATTTCCTTTCCCAAAGCCTTTTCCCTACACTAACAAATGAACAACGATCTGGAAATCCCTCTGCGATGAACAAAAGGATAGCCTCAAGAGAGACTGGTCACTGGATGTCCAGGAGAGACGGGGAAATGAAATCGGATGTCCAACCCACGGGGAATTTAAACTCGGGATCAGAAAACAGAATATACAAGAGATAGAGGGACTGGACCAGAACAACGAGTTACATTTACGGAGTACAAGGCATTTAGAGATTTAGGAAAGTCAACTATTATTGTCACCATTTGTTTTAATTTTTGTTTCGAGTGCCTTATGTTCTCCTCCACCTCGAAGCACAAAGGAATTGTGTTCAAGAGAGTCATTCGTATCCACTTACCAGATTGCATAGCGGGGTAGTGGAGGGCAATCCCATCCATAATGGAAGGGCTGCTTTTCCCTCTCCGGTTGACCGAGAAAATTTTGAAATGAAAAGTCCCATCCGCATCCAGTCCTGTCAGAGAGAAGGTCGGGATGGACGAGGAAATGTTAAACTTGAGTCCACGACGTTCGGGAGGGGCGGTTTGATACGCCTCTAAATAGAAGGACTGTGGGAGGCCTCCATCGTAACCCGCTTCACAGGCTATCTCGGCCGAGATACTTGTTCGGTTGATAATGCTGCAATTTTCCACTGCGTTTGGACAATCTGGAAATTAAGGAAGGGAGGAAATTAGACGTGTAGGGATCGGTCTCCCTGATTGTAACAGGTTACAACTATTCCAGCTTTCATTTGAGTAAATAATTAGGGAAAGCCCAACAACAGGGGGAACAGCGAAAGTTCGGGAGCAGATAACTTTTAATCAGTCACGCAGAATGTCGCAAAGGGAATATCAAAGAATGTGTAATATTCAAAAGGAACTTCTGACTCAAGGTCCTTCAAGTGTACCTAATTGGTTTCTCAATTAAGTTGCACACCAAAACGGAAAATTCCTCATTGATCTGTTCTTCGTGGAAGGGATTGACGAGCAAGTAAATCGGGACTTATATGTAACCTTTACACACATTTCTCTTCGACATTCGTGTCAATAATATTTCCCCTGAGCCTTCTTCAGCTTACAAGAAAAAAAAATCGGGTCCTTATGTTTAGTTCCTGTGATGTTGCAATAAAATCGGTGGTGGTTTGAGGATTGTAAATCTGAAATATGCCCATCTTCACGCGTATCATAACTGAGTATTTATTTTTTAATACGAATTGTGAAACCTTCTTAAACCTAACCCAAGCTTCTCAGAATTTGATTGTATTGAAATTCGAAGCGGTGTAAGGATTCTTTCAATCGTATCAGGAAAGCAACAATTATTTTTATTCAAAATAAAAGAGAAAGCCGTCCACAAGTATTAAGTTACTTGCGTAATATATAAGTTCTGGGACTAGAACATAACCTGTCCATGTACAAGGCGGGCGGGATACACAGTTACGGATAAATTCATCAAACAATTCAAATCAGAATCCGAACAAGTTTATTTTAATTTACTTTTGTCAATCCTCAATTCGGTTTACGGTTCAACTCTACTGAATAAACCATTAAAGTTTCCCCCTAACTTCTACGACTACAATCTCCTCCCAGCTTTCTCTTTCATACATTCTTACATCTATAGTCATTGGTGGTGGTGGTATAAACCGTACCAACCGGCAGGAACCCAGTCTGAAGAGGAATTTCCTCTACCAAACATCAAACCATAAAATACTAGCTGTATATAGAGGATAGATAAATGGACACTATTAGAAGGACTATCTGGAAAGTTAGTGTTTGCTTTAAGTTTATGAATAATGCATTCTTCACCTCAAGCATTAAATTTTCATCAAGCAATTCTTTAATCACACATGGGATTCTGTAGGCCCATTTATAATTCTGGCAACAGGGACTACTACTAATCCATACACTACCAATTCGCATCCTCTCAAATCCTGTTTACTATAAAATATCGCCACGTCGATGTTCTTTGACATTGATTACGAGCTCGTGGTCTACCTTACCACCTAACATTAAATCTAAAATCGTCTCCAGTCATAATTTAATCGGCTTTTTAATATCCCTCTGAAAGAGCGTTCCGGATTTGATGGATATGAATGTGGATTTAGAAAATCTGCTCTAATAAAACCGGTGGATAATTTTTCTACCTCCGACCGATGACAGAGCATGAATCAAAGGGCATTAAAAGAATTAAGGTGTAAAAGTAGAGCCGAAGGGATATGGTGAGGATGATGGCTTTGAAAAAAGAATTTAGAAGATTGGAACAAGGGAAGAGATAAATGATAGGGTCTTTATCTAAGTGATTAAGGAAGCGTGTAGAATTCGTTTAACCATTGTCCTATTTTACGAGCTGCATGAAAACCTTCTCAAAGTCGTAAAAACGGAATAATGGAACTGGATGGTTGGGGACGAGGTGTAGCTTAAGTCCCGTAATTTTGGTGACTCCACACGTTACCACCGAATCCCTCCAACAGTTTACATCCTATCTCGATATTTTACATGAAAAGCCTATGTCAGACGGATGAGAGCATAGACTACTAGAAGAAGATTCAAAACCGTAAGGGGAAGGGACAATGTTTCTCAACCATGAAAAGAGCATCAGCATATAATATATATAAAACGCCGAAGATCAAGAAAAGAAATATAAAAAACCTGGGATTGACACTGGAATGGTCACACTTTCGTGCCCCCTTCCCGATCTCCATGTCTCGAAATATACGGAATTTTGAGATTTCTACATCCGAGATTTCCTACCAACGCTAAGCCACTTTCAATAATACTATCACTCCTGTCCCCTTGCCTCTCTCTTCTTTCCCTTTCTGCAACTCTCTGCAAGTATTAGTTTAGTAATGTCCTGTGGGTTGTTGTTTTTCAGGCTCCTCTATACGTACATGTACTGTCCAGGGACGAAAAAGAAAAAAAACCCAGAAAACTGAGACCGAAAAGTGTATTATACCTATATTATTTCCCATTCCGTTCAGTAGAGACCTTGCAGATGTTCTTATCATCACCACAATGCAATGTTTCCTTACCCTCTCTCTCATCTATATCAGTTTCCATCATGGTTTACATCCGATATCAACTGTATTTTTACGGGATTCGTAGGCTAGTGGAGTCTGTTTGAACTGTCCCAGTGTATCTATATATTGTGAGTAAGTATTGCTTCATGCCTAATGTACTTCTTGATACTGGGAGCTGGGCTCTGTCAAGGGAGAAAGTAATATATCCTGACACTTTGCCATAGGCAATGTGTGTACTTTACTTTCTCCTCTATTTTTCCCTCTCTTTCCTACAAGTTTATTGTCAAATTGCAGGAAGCATGCAGACAATCTAGAATCTAGAAAAAGATCCTGAATCTCTCTCCTCTCCTACGATACAGAACCGAAAAAAACGACCAGGAAAAGGAGAAAAAGTAAACCTTTTTTATTTTGGAATTGAGCCACTTCCTTTTACATTTTGGACTCTGTAGGTGTGGAGAGTAGAGGTTTAAACCTACTCTACGTACTACCCCATCACTTTCACCACAATATAGAGTAATATCAACTATCAGCCATGTAGCAATAACAATTTCCACTTACATCCTCAAGGAAAAGAGAAAGGGATCGGCCACAATCAAAAAAGGAATATGATTTTTTTATACGGGAACTTGGATTTTTTTCTCCTAAAAATAAAGAGCTTCTTCGTTCCTTCTGGAACTCTTTAATGGTTGGGTTAGGTCTCCTCTCTATTTTTCCCCTTTCCTTTATATGTAATGTGTGAAAGGAGTGTTAGAATTTAATATGTAAAAACTACGTAGTACACATGAAAAGTGAGAGGTAGCTGGAAATGAAAAGTGGCTGGCCAGGAGAGAATGGAGGAACATGAAGGTGTAGATGATCACTGGGATCCCTGAAAATCCACCTCTGCATGCAGAAAAAGGAGAAAAAATGTCGCAATTTAATATTGCGTGTGAAATCGTCGTTAAATCAACTTTTTGGTCTATTCACTCCGGAACATTACTTTCAACATTGCGTTGCACACATACTTACATTTTCTAAGAAAACCTTGGGTCTACACACCTCGAGACTTTCTTTCGTGTTTCTGAGGATCCCTGCTCAGTCTCGCTCTTTCGGACTGCATTCAGCTACTTCCCCTCTTTTCTGTTTGACTTGGGAAAAGTTTATGGCGTAATTTTACTCGAATTATCCATTGCACTTAACGAATACTCACTATTTATAACTTCCCCACCTTTCCTTTGCGGTGTCATTTCGGTGGCTACTGACTGCTATTCCGTATCCTTAGGGTTTAAGTTGGTAGTTTGTTGGTGGGAAGCTAGTGCAAGATGCTATTATTGTTAGCTCCTTTTCCCGAGGTTTGCCGGTCCTCGGGTTAATTAATAATGAACTGGGTTGACCATGGACATACCTCCGGTAGTACAATACGAAATTTACATTCCAAACTAATTTGTACTTCTTTAGAAACCTGTCTTAGAAATTCGTGTGAAAGGAACATGATATAATTTACATCGTAGAGATATTTGTCCAGTTATGCGTGCCAGGTAGACCTTCTGACGCTTTGACAGCTATAGAACTTATAAAATTTGCAATATCGCTACTTGCTTCCCTTTTCAATCAGTCTGTGTTTTTAAATCCAGAAGAATGTAAATGTAACATAAGCTTGTATTCAGGCAAGTTAGGGCGTTTCCCCGGGTTGGTCTTGTTACGGTTAATGTCCACCGATGTAACTCTATAATATAAACTTTATACCCTTTCCGTCCCGTTTTTTGTCGTGTGTGAGAAAAATCTATTCATGAACAAATGCTAAATGCTCGGTCTGTCCTTGCTGAAGGGTACATTAATACACTGCTAGCTTGGAATGGAATTATTTTTTAAACCCCAAAATTATCATGACAGGCGAGACAGGATGCCTACTTTCATTAATTTATCACCATTATCGAACTAATTATATCCCGGTTATAAATAAGCCCATAAAAATTTTCCGGGTAGACTATAAACGTATATACTTGGACGCACGTTTATTTTAAAGTCATATCTTCAATTTAAGGTCGTAAGAACAGGAGTAGGAATAGTAGTAGTGGGGTTAGGGATTGAAATTAAAATGTCACTTGGTCTTTTCGCAAACAAAAACAGTTTTAAACTCTCTGCAATTAATCTTCCGGAACGGTGCCTGCTTCTCGCATGGACTTGGTTGGGTCGGAGAGAGGACTTGGAAGTAGAGCAGAAAAGTTTGTTGTTGGGAAATTAAGTTAAATTAGAAAAGTAGTCTGAAATTATTGGAATTTAAGATATCTAAGGGAGGAGGAAGTGAATGAAGGGAAACAAACCTGCTGGCACTAATTGATAAATACAAAGTCTCTCTGCAGCCCCGATCGAGTTCTCGGCTCGGCAGAAGAGCGTTCCAAAGTCTTCTTCGGACCGGAGGTTGTAGAACAAGAAACTTTTTGATGCCTGACTGGTGTACATCTCGGGCTCAAGTTCCGCCGTTTGTCCCACCGAGTTCGTATGACTCCAATAAAACCTGAGATTATCTGGCGTCGCATCCATTTCGCAGGTTATGTTGACGTCTTCGGACCGTGAGGCGGCTATAATTACTGGTCCTTCTGTACTTGACAACTCATTTCGACAGGCGGGAGCATCTGGAGGGGAATATACAAGACAACAACAGATACTTTTAGTTTCTCTCTCTTAATTCACCATAACTTTCTCTCGATTCATTCAGGCAGCCGAGTTCCCTTGAAAATTCAACTACTTTTCCAATCCTATTTATTCGAATGATTCTCTCTGAAGTATTTCTTAGGTAGTCTATTTGAGATAATTCTTACAAAACGGTATTTCACTCTCCGTTTGTTCTCATTCACCGACAATTGAGAATGACGAGAAATAGAATCATGATTTGAGACAAATTGGCCATAATGAAGATTCTTTGGCTTTGTTTTACGGCACAATGGATTCATTTAGATGCATCGATAATTTATTCAGACATTATGTTGAACTTACACATAATCCCAAGGCGAACCTCATTACTCAAGCCTTCTCCTTGTTGGTTGATGGATCTGCAGGAATAATTCCCTGCTGAGGGCCGACTCACTTTTTGAAGTGCTAGGCTTTGGTTGCTAAGTATGACTCCAGCAGATGGATTGTGATGAAGTAACAGCCCCTGGGTAATAAAAACAGGGATATCAAACATCACATAAACATGTTGGAAAGGTATAACTTCAGACGAAAACACCTCTTTACTATAGACGTGCAGGGTATCGTAATGTTGTTCAGGTTGGATTAGATCTCTGTTGTTATCACGGGATAAGCCGTATTCTGTCTTTATAATCAAATTGACTTCTGCTGTGTAGTATCATTTATATGGATACCGGCCTCACTCTCATATCTAAGAATATTTGCTCATTTATGAGTACGGAGGGATAAGTTTAATTTAAGCCGAGAAGAGCCATCAAATAAAGCCATCAGCGTTCCGTTTTCTCATTATTTATTTACATTAGGTTCAGCCTACCTCACCATAATACACTTCGTACCTGTCTACCTTTTCATCCATAGTTATCCATAATAAAGTCATGAAGGGTGCTTTCATTTATTCAAAACTACGGAGTGAAAGTCAGCCGGCTGGGTAGCAACGCCGTGTGTCAGTTATTCTTTGAACGATATCATCACTCAAATTCGGGTTTGAAGGTTTGAACAGCTACAACTTATCGAGTGTGTAAGCCTTACAATAATTTTTTCTGGATCCTCATATTTTATAGCGATGCAGAATATAAAGTTATGCTTTGTCAAATACTTTATTGATCATTCAACTCATTTAATTGTTGTCCAATTTACACCCATCGGAGTTAATTTAACAGGTTTGAATACCGTCAGTTTAAGGCGTTGTGCTTCAAATTATTTAAAATTTATATTGCTACAATCGGTTTTTGATTCGTTGATGAAGTTATATGGACTTTTGCTGAATGCTTGCTGTTTTATTAAATTTTGAATGCAATTAGAATCTCAAGAATAGTGTACTGTTCCTGTAATTGTTGATAAAATCGCCAACTGCTTTTTCAACCCAAATAACAAATAACTATGAAATTTTCAAGGGCATGATTATTGAAGTTTTTTAAAGCGGAGGGAGGAGAAAGTCCAAAGTCTGAAGTCCATAATTATTGCTCAACATGAAGAACCTATTTTAGGATGTAACGAATATATCTCTTTTCGTTTTTGACAAAATAAATTTGAATTTGATCTACTGACAATATACTGACAATGTCTGGTATTAATAAACTTGCTCGACTTTTGTAGTATGGCTTTCCCCCAAATATATTTTCTTTGCTAACTGTCTGTCTACTAATGTTTCAAAAATAAAAGTAATATTATCCTGATGAAACATATAGAAGGTTTGCATGTCTGATCAGGCCTGCCAGTAACTACAGAATCGACGCTGTCAACGATGTTGTCAACAACCTTCAATCAGATGGAATATCTAACCAAGTGAAAGCAGTCTTGAGTACTGAACTATCGTATCACATTGATTCCTGGGAAGCCTAATGACAGATATTGCGGTCCCATTTATATTGAATTATGTAGCCCATTACATTATATTTACTTCAAAAGTGTTTAACAGGGACCGGACGTATGCTTTATAATCGATGGACTTTTGATTTATTTAGTTCATATGGTACATTCAATGAAAAGCCGTGTAATTTTCGCTGTTTGGTGCAACCTGAATTTGAGTTTGTTAGCATTTCAGGTTATTTGTTCGCTAATAAGTGAATGAGTCGAGCATCCTTTAAAAATTAACTGGTTCACTCTTGATCAGTAAAACGCAACGACCAAATGCAAACAGAAAATTCTAATTAAAGGAAATTTCAAAACAGGATCAAACATCGCATCGTACCGAAAGACCTCCTGAAGTTTGTTATTGTACAAAGAACGCAGCGCAAACATACTGATAATTCATTTCATGATAGATGTTTTTCTCGTAGATCAAAGAATACATTCCTTGTCATATCTGATATTATACAAACTACAAACCCACGATGGCCTACCATACCAAGACGCGTGTTTGTTATCAACCCGTGCGATTTAAGTGCATGGCTATTGAGCGTAGTAACCGCGGTGTTGAGTTGTAAAAGCACAAAGCAACAGTGTGACAAGAAATGTGACAAACCGTTATTGTAAACATGCAACTTGACTCATGATGATAATATTTTTTTTCAAAACCGACACTATTAGTCGACGCTCGTTTTTATTCAAAACTTTCCCGTCGAAGACGGAAAATCATGCACAAACTTATAAGTTCCCATACAGGGAATGAATTTAAATTCTGAACATTTAGGAAAATGAAGCTGTCGTGTTTATAAATAGGGAATATTGAAAGATCATTGAATGTCTATAGAATATGCTGAAACTAGATAATAAAAGAGACTCTATACTTACATTGTGATACCAAGACAGTTTATGTGATGGTGGATTGGCTTTGATGAAACATTCAAAGTAAACATCATCTCCTTCCTTGATAGCGTTCGGATTTAGGGAGGGTCCAATCTGAAGAGACAATATTGGAGCATCTGTAAAAACACAAGAAGGGAAACTTTATCAGCATCTTTTGTAATCATGCACATCACAGCAAGAAGCAACATTTTAATACATCTCATCCTTCATCCACCAGTGAAGTGACACATGCTTACAACGTAATAAGGTTTGCAAAAGCAGGCAAGAAAGCAAGGCCGATGAAATTGCAATAAACAAGGTTGTTGATCGATCTTTGATCAACAAATTCGCGCATTTTATACGAACAATTTCAAGCATGGCACAGAAGCAGTAACAAGTAATGGGTAATGGGATTTCTATTCTGTTTGTGTTTCAGCAAAATCGTTATACTATTGGCAGTCATAAATGTACCAACTAAGCACAGCTCGCTGGGAGCCTTCTATGAACTTATTAACTCACTTTCAAAACATCTAAATATCAAGAATAACAGATCTCTAAACGAGGAGTATTTGGATAAACAGCAGCTTTAATACCTTTCCAATTTTCTTTGATTGTCAATCAACTTAAAATCTACACCATCTAAATTAACCAGGATCCCTCCCCTTAATCGTTTATGAAATTGTTCTAAGGCTAAGTAGGGCAAGCTTAGATTTGCTACGGAGATACGATATCCAAGATAAGTGTTGGAAATCCATTTCCATTCCTTCACCATTCATGTTTGCAATAACCCAAGCTTTCTCTTTCCATTTAAAACTTAAAGCTGGTCTAGAGCAAAGGAGTATAATAGCAGAGAGACGTATCTAAACAGTGAAAGACTTGTAGAAGTTGTAGTACTTATTTAATTCCCAACATATCAGTACTTAGAAATTCCAACTTGGAAATTATATCCAGCCTCCAAATATCCACAACACCAAAGCAAACTTAACGAAACTGCGACTCCTTTTGGTAAATCCAAACAGTTTGTGATCCATGGAACTCTAAGTACACACAGTTCCTTGGTTCGGCCTTTCTCTTTCTGATTTTAAACAGAATCTCGGGTTGTTATCCTTCATGAATTCATCCTCTCTCTCCAAGTAGTTTGGATTTGGATAGAACTTAGGTTAAACTTCACAGCCAGCAGGAATCCTAAGTTCTCTGTGGCATTCCATATCACGTTTCCTTTCAAACCCAGATTACTGCAATTCTCTTCGAAATCGATTTTCGAAATAAAATTAAACTCTCCTACTACCCTCACTGCTACACTTCCCATATACCATATTGAATATCTTTGGGCCTGAACAGAGTCGTTGTTAGTGTGACTGGCACAAGCATGCCGGAGAAAACAAGTTGTACAGGGCTTGAAATGGAAAGAGAAAGGAGCGTAAAGTTTGTCGACGAAAAGTACTGGAAGCAAGTAGGAGTAGATTATGATGATGATCGTCTAGTGTCTAGTCTTGAAATCTAAACTCCTTAATGATATCAAGTATTTCACAAGCATAGGCCCATATATTCCAAGCACAAAGGAACTTCCACGCATCCATCCTCAGCTCCGAATGTAAAAGCAGGATCTTATTATTATTCACATTGGCCTTTCTTCTAAAAACCATATGAACTTCTGTATTATTTGGCTAGGCTCATATTTTGAATGTATAAATTCCTGAAATAATCTACATTCTCTTCTGTTCTGCCTTTTTCGGATATTCGGGAGGACGTCTATTTAGTATTGCTTTTCCAACAACCTTGATCCAATCTCAATCCTCATAAGATCTTCCCTTCAATTCCTCCTAGTTCTGACATTTCTCTTGCTGATCCAAGTTCCATCGGAGAAATGCTAAGGCTCCCTAATGCTAGTGTAAGTCGGGTAGATAGAAAATGCTTTTGTACTTTTCTGTGTTAGCATATGGTAAGTTGGCATATATGGAACATGTCTTAAGATTTTTTTCGACTCTCTCTCTATTTTCTCCGTCATATCTATCCGCATGGAATTCAGTTTACCTCATAAAACCTTCTGAAGTTTCTGAAACTAGAAACTAAGTAAAAGTATATAGGGAGGAGGGAGAGTTGTAAAATGTAGTTCCGTTTTTTATATACAGACCGTCCTTCCTCGTCTAGTATATAATGTATGTGCACTTTCTGGAAACAAATGGAATATTTTACCCAAAGTCTGGAACAAAATAAATACGAAGTAGGAGTATTCATGTTCTACACAACGAGCTAGCTACTTTCGATCTTAGTAAAAAAAAACGCAATGTGTATACGATCTGCACTGCTATTTGTCTTGTTTTATAGCCAGTAGCAGTGAAAGAATATTGTGGTGTGTCGTTCGGAACGAGAGTATGTGTATGTGTGTATTATGTGCTTCCTTCTGCTTTCCCTTAGGTTGTTGTTGGGTTGGGTGTAATATGCAGATATTCTATGTGTTTTTGGGTGGGCATGAAATCTCGCAGAATAGAATTTGTTCTTTGCGTGAGTACACGAATTTTTTTCTCTTTTGAGATACGGATCGATCAGCAAATGGATTGTGAATGTAAGGCACGCCATGAGACAAAGGGTTCTGTGGCATTTTCTATTAACTTGGATCAAGAAATTCTTAACATTCAACTTCAAAAGGCGGCTTGGAGTATCGATTTCTAGTTTGTCGACAGTAATTGACACCATTAGTCTCAAGGATTAAGACGCAACGTGTTGCATCATAAATTATTTTTAGTAATTGTCAAAGCCGGGAATTGGGCAGTTCGATCCGATCATTACTGGAAATTAGAAGTCCTGTGAAAGTCGGATTATTTTAAAGTTCAGCTTCTACAATTTAACTTCGTAGTGGCAATATCCCCGCATGTATGTCGATTTATACGCATTAACTATTGAAGGATACACTTTTGAAAAATAGATGAATTTATTGCTGTTACCCAAATCAAACACTGTTACTGTTCCTGCAATTTTTTTTAAATTGAAACCACGAATGCAATTTAAAATAGGAAAGTAGCGTAGGCTAGTTCAATTTTGGTTTTGATGACTTAATACGACTTTTTAGTATTAATATTTTAACTCGTAAATCATTGACCAAAGGCTTAAAAAAACGATTCATCTAAGCAAAATTTACTGCAGTTGATAGAATACTGAAACTGTCAATTCGATTCGGAGTCGTTACTGACATTTTCCCTCTAATACTTAAATGTGCCGAAACAAAGTTTAATTCCTTTGTCTCTCAACCTTGAAGGATCTAACTCTCATACAACTGAATAACAATATGCACCTGATTATTTTGACATAATTTGACGACTTTAATAAACGTATCGACGTCTGTATGTAACTAGTATCTGTCAATTTTACTCCGCTTGAAGGACAAGCGTCTAAAATGCATTACTGGGAGTTACAGATTTTCATTCGGAATGTTTTCTTGCAGATAAGAAAGGGTCAATTGTCAATCGTTTGTATTCATGGGGAAACTTTACGCTTGCACGGTTATGCATATACAAGTCGAGGCGAGACATGTAAATGTGTCTCTGTCTGACTCCCGATAAGTAATGCCATTGTTGATGGTATCGAGAGGTTTTACTATTCAACCCCGGATCGGTATAGCCTTATGCATTACCAGCCAGCAGCCTTAAATTCTCGTACCCATCTCTTAGTAAATGGTTATAGTGTCCATGTCCTTTTCAAACAAATACAAGATGAAACGTAGTTGCTATTGCAGAGAAGCAATCGATTACAAGGCCAAGAGGCATAAAAGTTGCGAATGTTGCCCTTACAGTTTGAATATTTTAGGGAAAGGAAACATGCATGGGTCGTAAAGGGCGACCTAAATCGGATCCATATGTTTTTCTATCTAGTGATATTATATACCATTAACAATATGGTTTCATATCTTGAGGATCTCCAATTCCGCCATATACTAATCCGCTCTGTCACTTCGAGGAAGTGAAAGTATCCAGCAGATTGCAACGTTCCCAACAGCCAGCCTTCATATTCTGCAGAATAAATACTCTGATGAAGGCCACCGCGGACGGGAACAGAGTAGTTTGGTTGTTGAGTCCATTTGTATTTGACCCTAAGTGTCAAATCAGTCTCATCGTGTTGAGTCCAGATTCAGTCAAGTCAAAACCCCAATCCAATTTGGCTGGAGCAGATAGCGCATAGAGGGGTAAGGGATTCATGGTACGAAGTGGTGCTGATGATCGTCATGACTTCTTTCGAATTCAAACTCTAATCTCCTCGCTTATTGTAAGTGACGGAAGAAATTGTGTTCCAAATAACGAGCCACCGAACCGTGCACATTTCAAGAGATACGGACGACAAGAGCAGAAGGAACAAAACAGAAATCAGATTTTGAAGACAAGGCCATAAATAGGTAGGGTATATGTATCGGCTCGGTTATAGGGGTCTACTTCCTATCCTTTATCATTCACCGAAAGTGCATAGTGTTGCGGCTCATCTGGTGTATCCAACCTGACAATGACACGGGCGCCCAAGCCGATGTAAATCGAATTTCACTTGTCACCACATTCGGGGCATTTCAACATTATTTCCATATCCGGCCCGATATAACATGGGAAACAAGGCTCATTGTACATTCACGAGAGCATGCATATTATATTTCAGGGTAGCAAATCTGAGAAATGTCAAGGTAGGAAAGGTTCTAAAAATTAGCTTCATTGACTTTGACTCCGGTAGCGAATGGAAATAGGTCAGACTCCTATAGGGTGGTTGAAATAGAACCAGGGATCAAAATTCACTTCTGCTTTCAATCGATAGCTTTTAAGGAAAAGGGCTTCAGTTGGATGCAATCATGCTGTCATCTGACATCAATCTCAAAACGGAATAATTGTAAATATAGAATTGATCTCATCCCAATCGTCTACCACCCAAGTCAGGAACAGTCTTATTGCCAATTTAAGTCTACAGATAGAATCTTTCGATCTGATTGTAGAAAAAAATCCAATTTGATGGAGACTTCATTTCCTTGAAATGTCAGCACTTGAATTCAAGATTTTGGAGATTTATCATGATGAGTGATTTGTTAGTACGTTGGTTTTTTCACATTCAAATATTCGAGATGCTTTTGAATACACGTTTGAGTATTTACTTTAAGATGACATATTTTTTGCTCCAGACTTTGTTCAAGACCTACTCATTGGCATCACAGAAATTCATATTTGACATTTGACCACAAAACCATGAAGTTATAGTTGCTATAATATAACCCTTTCAAAATATAAAAACATTATTACAAGGAATTACAATGAAAGAAACAATTTCGACTTCAACTTTCTAATCATTTAGAAATTAGGAGAAAAACTTAACGAATTTGTCGAAAATCGGCCAACTGAAATAATTTTATAATTGCAATTAATGTTCATTAGCAATAATAATACAGTGATTGAATATACACACTGATGTATTCAGATTCTTCTTCCTCGTCTATTAAAAGCTATCAAATATGACAGTGTTTTGGTACTGTGTTCAAGTGAGTACTGTAATCACGGATCCTGAAATTTTGATGTCACAATCACAATGGTTGTCTTTCATACTCACGACAGTTAAAATCTATTAACTCATTGTATATAATCAAACCCAGTTTAGTGGATTCCATAAACTCGCAAATAAAACTAAATCGATCATAAAACGAAATGTTTAGCCTGGCACCGTTAAAGAAGATATGAGTAAAAAATTCAGACAAAAGAAATAAAAAACTATGCATTTTTCATGAGAACTATCAAATTCTGCTCTACCACTTTCATATTCATACCACCCTTTAACCCTTTCGTATGATTTTATCTCGACATGTAATGAACACAATCGAAGTACAGTATTAACTTACCTCCTATATATCGGTATAATTAAGTAATTTCGGAATATAAGACAGACGGAAATTCGAGAAGTACAATATTTCGAGTTTGAGGAAACGGACCTCAGTCAACCGTACAGTGCCAATTAAAACTTTCTAACGACTCATTAACCCAGCCCGAGTTCCCAAATAGTTTTGACAGCTTGTCGCTATCAAGGAAAACCAGCAAAAGAATCGTCTGTTCTGTCCTCCTCCATTCCTCCTTTCCCATCTTTCTGTCAAAGACCCACGTGCTAAATGAATAGAAGTTAAAATGGGACGGTGATCAGGTCCTGGGAATGACTATAAGATTGAATATGTATCACTCCAAACTGTCTGTCTATCACATAAGCCCTCCTGCTGAACCTGAGGAGGATCTCGAAATACAATTTCTTGGATCTTGACTTTTATATTCAATTCCTCCCAATTTAGAGCTATCTCCGAAACTCATAAAACCCAGAGGAAGAGTAGATTCCCCTTGTACGACTCCATTGTCCTGAGCTTAAAAACCAAGGCTCTTTCCCAAACTACATTTTTATATATAATGTTCCTCGGGATTTATGCAAAAACTCCCGTAGATAGATCGGCTTCTGAAGAACATGGGATGTCAAGTATCGGGTAGTAAAATACTGAAACCAAGTTCCCTTCCCTTCCAGATCCAATATTCGTGACTTGATTAATTGAACACGAGAATATATTACACACCATCAGGCCGATGCATATATAGGAAGCAGTGCATCTCACCCTCTCGAACAGTGTATAGGTTTTGGGAGAAAAGGTAAATGGAAAGTTTGCCTGATGACTAGAGAACCCTTCAATGAACATGGATTCCTAAACAGAAGACTCACGACATCGGAATACCAAAATCTCTCGCTCCTATTACCGTTGATGGCACTCCTCTCCAAGTTTTAGACAAAGCCAACATTTTCAGCAAACTCCAATTCAAAGCTTTCTGTGAAAATATTTGGATAAGCAATCGGTTGAAGGACAGGAATCGGTTCTGCTCCTCTCATTCCAACGACTCCCTCTTATTAAATCCAGCCATCGATAACAGAAATTTAGTTATTTAATCCCATGGAGCTGAATAGATACTCGGAGTGATCTTCTTGAAGTGATATGTTATATGATTCCAGTATTTACAGTAATCTAATCACGGAAATGCTTATGATTTTAGAATATTTTTGAACCGTTCTATACTCCTATATAGCCGGTATAGACGCAAGTTGTTATACTGCATGTACGGATAGGGAAGAGATTTGAATTGCATCCTACGTTAAAGACATCTGCTTTCACTTGCCATAAAAGGAAGAAAGAAGAGACAGGAACGAAACGGGTCTGTCAAAGAGTAAAAAGATCGCATAAAGAATTCTATTCACGATCCTCAAAGTCGTTCAAGCTCCTCTACATCCCGTAGACCGGGTTTTACAATCCGTATTGTACAAAGGACAAGGAAACGATTGAGGAATACTTGAGACGGGATTACTATGTAGAGGTGGTAGGATAATAAAAGGAAAGTCTCAAAGATCGTAAAGTGGTTAATATTGCAAATAAATCCATCCATAATGAATCTGTTGAATATTTCCATAAAGGCATCTTCCTCATACTTTCACCCGACCATATTTTCCGCCTTCAGAACTTGAAAGAAAATTTATCAATTTTTGAATTTCCATTAAAAAGAGAGGCTGAGCCGAGGCTCTTAAATTAATTCTTTCAAGGATAAAGGCTAGATTACCTCTCTGAAATGTGTTTAGGGCTTGAGAAATTGAGCTCTAAAATCATTACTGAAATTCATTCATGGCGAAAATATTTATGGCTGCAACCATTACCCACATATGAAAGGACGTTGCTATTTTAAGATTACTTAAACACACGGGGTAGAATTGCCGTTATTAAACTCAGTCCTAAAATGACATAATTTCTATAATCAAGAGGTATAAAGTATATACACCTTCGCAAACTCTATTGGGAGGAGGAAGTCTACACTTTCTTATGCAAATACCTGAGACATGCGATCAAATACCGAGCAATTATAAACATGATGTTAGTTGCAAAGGCGGATTTTTCATTGACTAACGAAGTTGATACGCAAACTTACCAGCTACTTATTGTAATAATAATTTTAACTACAGGAAGCATATTTTTTCACGGGTCAAAGAATGTTCAAGTTTTAAAGAAGTGACTTACAAACAACTCGTAGGAGCCAGGAGTCCTCAATGGCACTTCCAGGTAACAGAGGGTTTTCGGACCGGCAAGTCAAACGCTGCCCATCAACGTCAGGACTCGGGATGAAGAGGAGTCTTGACACTGAAGTGTTACTTGACCGAGACTCCTGTAATAAATAAAGTCCAGTCAATTAAAACCCAATTTCAGACAGCCTCTTCTCCATCTCCAAAACCACCTTCATCTCCATCCACTTTCTCCTGCCTCTTACGCCAACCTCTTGTCTGAATTTTTTTTATCTGTGTGTGGGAAGACGAAGGAATAAATATTTCAGACATTCCTGGCTACCAACAACCAAGCTTTAATTCATGATTCCACACAACTTTTCGACCTCAGTCTTGAGGCTTAAGTTTATTACAGAACATCCAACATTCAACATCGCAATATCTGCCGAAAATACCTATCCTTACTGCAGGGGGGAAGAAGAAAGTTCATTCATATGATATATTATGTGTTGTACTGTTTGAAGCTGTGGTGAACACAGTTTTTCTCGGGCGTGGACCACAACCTACAACCTAGAGAACCGGACAAAGTTCTTCATTCTGCCTTGAAAGATGCTTGGAAATATGGAGGCGTATATACGAGGGATCGTAAACCTATCTTACGGAAACGAAAATACCGTCTACATTCGAATGTCGAGTGTTTGCATATATATTTGGGGTGAAGTGCTCATAAAATCACGGAAAAACCCGTGAAGAGAACTTTTCATCATGTTTTTTCTGTTTCACAGTACACTGCACTTCACTCATCCCGGTAGTCCTCGTGTCCTGGATGTGTTGAGACACTAGCATCGGATTGGAGTGGGAAACTTTCTTAAGTGAAAAATTACCCCGTACTTTCTCCAGCCTCTTTTATATACAAAGGGAGTATTTTATTCTTTTCATCGGCTAAAAATAAATTTCCCGACTTTAGAAAGTAGTAGAAATAGGCAGACGGGATCGAGACTAGAAAAATGGAGTGTAGGTTTTTTTGTGAGGATCTTGCCTCTACATTGTTGAATGCTCCTCAAGGCTGGAAAGCAAGGATTTGATTTTTTCATTTTCTCCTTCAGTTCACTCTCTTAAATCATTCATTGAGAAAGAAATGAAACGGACAGGAGGTTATAAAGTATAGAAGGAGCTGGGAAAGAGTCGCCATTAGGATTGGAGGAAGAAAGGGCAGGAACAAGGAGTAAAGTAGTGCAAACAAAAATGTTTATTTGTCCGTTGAAAGGTCTTATTGTGAGGGCTGTAACGGTACTCTCCTCACAGCTTTCTCGGCTCTATTAGTTTATTCAGGAGTGTCTATAGATAGGTAGGTCTTTTTGAAGCATCTGTCTTCAATAAATATTGCAGGGATCTCTGCGGAGTTAGAACGGGTTCTTGGACATCAACAAATATGTTTGGAAGCGCGTGGAAAAAAGGAAAAAAGTAACTCATTTTCTGTTTGTACACAGAAATGTGTTTAAAAATATTCCGAAATTTAACCTTCAAGGAACTACAACATATTACATCTTATTTCCCTGTTGTTGGGAAGGGACCTGCTCCAGAACTCTAATGTGTTCGTAAAAGGCTAATGCATAGATTAAATTGCAAATATTTGCAAAGAAAGAGCTCTTCGATATTCTTCGGAAAATGGGGTTGTGGAGGTGTATCTTTTTGCCTTTTATCTGATATCATTCTTTGCTTAAACCCACGTGACAGGTATTTTATAGAGTTTTTAGAGTAAGTAGCGAGCTTCAGAGGTACATTTAGCATGTCGCCCGAATTCAGTCGGGGCAACCAGTTATCAACCGGGTTGCTATTACCATGTGCAAATACATTACCATGGTTCTTCTCTCTCGTCGTCGTTTGCAGTGAGCTGGCTTGGTAATATGTAAAAAAGGCAGGATGACGGGGCAAAGCGTAGGCGGCTGCTGCTGCTGGTTCGTTTGCATTTCAGGTCTCTGACAGAGAATGGACAGATAATCCTCACAAAGGAATCCCTATTGTGCCCTCAAGACTCGCTATAATGCCTACTTATGTAAAAGGAGACACGACCCGGGACGGATTCGCCTTTCTACTCCTTCCTTTTAGGAGAAAGCAGTAGCGTGGGATACCGGAACTGTCACTGCCGTAGTGAATTGTTCCTCCGTATTAAAGAGACAAAAAACACTGACTGCATTACTAAATTGGCTGGAAGGGGAGGAGAGGAGGATACGCTCCTGTCACCTCCATTTCCCGTAAGATCGGTTTATAATACAGGGATAATACAAAAAACGAAGAGGATGGAGATGCGAGGCTCGTAAAGTTGCTACTGGAGCTCTCTGACGAAGGAGACTATATCCTGGAACACCTTTCTTTAACTTTGTAATCAGGTTCGTTTCTCATTCTCTTGGAAAGCACGAGGTCTTTTAACTTGTCCATCCGATGCGGAATGCCGAATGCAAGGTCGAGTTTCGAACAATGGCTGGATTGTATTTATCCTAGGAGTTTTATACTCGAGTTCGTTAAGATTGCAATTACATCTCCAAATGTTTCAAGTGAGGCTAAACGAGCTCGGACTTTCTCTAGCGCTTGTCAGAGAGTAGCAACACGGCCTGGAGACCTAATGTAGACTTTGACTTTCAGAATGGCAAGTTTTAAAGTGTTACTTCAATTAGGGGTTGTTACGAACGTCTGAATTCTCGACACAATAAAATCACCGAGCTGTAAACTTTTAAAACTTTCAATTCTGACCCAATTTAAAAGGAAACTTGCCTTTCCTTTCGGGAGTATTACCTCGTCCAACAAAAATGAACTAGTCTTTCTATAATATTCTTTGATAGACATCACATTCACAACGACATGATATTTGCCCCACTTTCTCCACTAGAAATATAAAAAAAATCCTGAAACTAACTCCTGACTCGTACTCCCTCACGATGTTTTATAGACACTCAAGAGTAACTAGAAATAATGATCCTAACTGCTGCTAAATATTGTAATGTCCAAGCAGATGCTCCTGCTCACTGTGCAAAACTCAGGCAGGAAAGTTTCCCCTCTCTAAGCCAGGGCTCTAGGAGACCAAAGTTAAATTAAGAAAGTGTAAGAAAGGATTTAACTTCTTTGCTGAAGAATAAGCTCAAGAAATCATTAGGTGCTCTAGAGCCCAGAGGTAGAAGCACCAGAAAATGGTACCTACTACATACTACTGCTCCAATCTGCTCTGCAGCTAACTACGCTTCTTATTACCTTATTGGTTACATATGGAGCTATACGAGGGCCATAGATACTGATGTCTCTGTAGAGCTTCTAAGGCCGAAATGAAAATAACTACGGCAATAACTAAAGTAAAAGTTAGAGGAGTGTAGAAAACTTAGGCTGAGATCGGAAAGGACTCTTTTCGGCGGCCTTAGATCCTACTTTCTCTCACCGAGAGATTTAACAATAGGATGGGACTCGTGAGAAAGAATCCTCTCCTCCAAGAGGACGTCAGTAAACTCCTTGAGTCATCCATCTTTTGAATCACAGGGGTGCAGTGACAGTGGCTATAGCTATTAAGAACTTGTCACTCATCAATGTCATCGAAGCTTATCCATTTTCACACTTTTAGGAATTCCGCCTTGCATTTCCTCCTTCCCTCCTCGATATCCTGATCCAGCACCAGACGATATAGGATTTTGCTGTACCAAATAATAGGAAAATGGGAAGGCGTTGGGTGTACGAAATAACACCATTTTCACGACCAAAGCAGGGGCTAATGTATCAATTGATTCTCGCCGAGTTCTTTTTCTATAAATACAGAGAGTTTTCCCCAATCCACGTCCAACTCTGCTCTACCCTCTTGGGTAGATCCATCTTAGAAAATATCGTAAATTATGACGATTTCGGATGAATGGGCAGAGGCCAGTGGGCAAAGTTAATGTAACTAATGCTTTTAGTGCGGCACAAAAACACCGGAACTCTCCTGAAGTTACTTACGCGGGGGAAAGTCTAGTCCACTTTTACACTTTTACTTTTGAAAAATAACTTTTGAGGCGGAGGGTGGAATGAAAGTATCTGTATGATTAACTATGCTGTAAGAATGAGAGTCTGTAGTATAGTTGTTATTATATTAAGTACAAAGACAGGGGCTGTGTCTCTGAATCAGGTACTTACCTCTGTTGTGACGCCCTTTAAAGCCCGGTTGTCCAGCCACCAACTCATCACCGGAGCTGGGTGTGAGCCCCATGACTCACAAATAATGTCATACTGAGTATCCGTTACTAGCTGGCTATGACGGTGAAGTATTGACACCGACAAAGGACGCACTGGAAAGAAAATATGGAATAGTTGTCAGATATATTTCATCCCGTTATTTATAATTTTAGATTCCGTTTATCATAGATAATCCATTACAAATGCAATATGGTTTTGACACTTTCTGCCTGTAAATCAAACGTGGAATGCGAAACAATAAAAAATCCATAATAGAGCTACTCCTCTTCTCTTCGACGAATTCATCATACGGTTTTTTGTTACTTGAAAATATCTCTGGACCAGCGAAAAAACGAAATTGTATTTTCTACTTTCCATTTTATTGTATTTTTTCTCCCATCTGTACATGCTTATGACACTTTTTCGACTAAAGTGTTGGAATAGAATTAGTTAATTTAATTTTGTGACTTTTGTCTTATTTTCAGAAAGGACCTGTTTGTTTCATTCAAGAGCTCTATTTTTTATTCCGGAAGACAACTCTTTTAATTTAAATACTTCGTTGACATCCACTAGATGTTATTTAATTCCGTCGTCTTCTCCCCTTCTCCGTTCATTTAATTATAATGGACTTCCAAGACTTTGCACTAATTTTTAAATGCAACATCCTAGTGGGTCCAACAGCCTTAATAGCGTAAGGAAACCAAAGCATGTCTCCAAACGATTTCCCCTCAAGACTAAATAAATCCTCTAATCGTCAGTGGCTCACTTTAACACGCTCCTTCACTCACTCACTCGGGACATAATCGATTTCTGCCCGTAACATTGAGTCCATTGTACGCGTCGAGCATTTATAAAAATAAAATAAGAAAGCCTTGGATGATTCCAATATTCCAAACCCTCCCTGCAGTTAGTGTCCATATGGCCTCAAGGATTGAGTGAATTTCAGAGATCCGAGATAATAATACTCAAAGTTACTGACTTCTCTGACTACGGCATTAAAAAGTTACGGTTTTTAACGTTTTATATAGATATAAAGTCAGAGTAGTGGTTCCGTAATGGTCGATCCGTCGATAGTTGGCAGTATTAAATGCAAAAGTTACTTCAGTTACGTGACTGAGTTTCTTATTTCGGGTTAATTCAGTTTCCTGAGTCCGTTTGATCCTGTCAATGCCAAGGTGCCTGAAACCGGAGCTCAGACACATGCCAATGCACTGCAATTGCCGTGTCACTGAAAGTCAGCGTCTTTCTCTCTTATCTGTAGATTTCGTGCTAATGACTGGTGTGTAAATTGCAAGGGAAATTAGAATAGAATGGAAGTTATTTATACTCGGATCAATACTTCATTCTTGCGTTCCGGAAGGGGTTTCATTTTGAACACTGTGCATTGCGGTTGAATTTTAATACTGACAGGGAAAGCATTACACATGTACTAATTATCATAATCACAGCCAAACGCTAACAAAAACCATTTCAGAACTGAATAGGAAGGCGTTTAATGTCGGAGTGTTGATAATAGACAACATGATTACGGTCCCGCTTTTCCAAGATGCAATTTTAGGAGTTGTCGTGTAATGTTAAGAAACCTTGATGGATGGCTTGGTTTCCTGTCGATCAATGTCTTACTCCCATCCCCGATCTCACCTCTAACTGTCTCATTTTACAAGGAAAGTAACACGGTTCTCTCTATCAAGAATCTGATAAGACTTCAGGGCTTGATTCACACTTAGCAATTATGACATGATTTGATAATTGGACTTTGCTTTGGCATGGCATTGGTTCCGTTCGTTAGATGGTTATTTGTTAGCATGTTTGTATGCAAGACTTCAAGGCCGCAAGGGTAGGAGTTGGAGTTGCTATTAATTCGATATCTAATTATGCACATGTGACATTCAGTACTGTTTAAAACTCAGTATTTGCTTGCAGGGTTTCTTAAGGAAGTGTAGGCATACAATTCCCTTAGGGTTTTTCACGTTACTATTAAAGTGGCCCAAATCTTTAGTCCTTGATGTGATTTTAAAATTTTGCTTTTGTTATACACCGCCTTTAAAAAATTAGAAAATTTAAAAATTCATTATCAAAATTTACTGCTTTTTAAACATGAACTAATAAGTACGGAGAATTTATAGCGTCGTGTAAGCTCAAAAGTTTGCATTAAATATGCATGTCTTGTTTATAAGCCAGAAACTATAGATAGACACCCATAATATGAAACTATGTCTATATGAATGGAATGGAATTTATGTCGAGAAAACTACAAAAGCCACGGACCATGAAATAGGATGAAAACACGAAGGGAAAGTAAAAGTACATCAGGAGTGTCACCACTTTCCCCTGAAAACCACTTCATTTAAATGGCACAACATTCAACAGTCAGTATCGTTGTTGAAATAGAATGCAGAGGATTGGAATGGAGGAACATTTAACGTAAATTAGAAGCTCTTTCTATACGAACGGATTCGAAAGTTGCCAAACCTCATGTTAAAAGTTAGAAATCAGCCAGCGCGTGTACCTAATTAGTTTTAAATGTTGACACGATCAGTTCCAAATAATTCCAGAACATTGCTGGAGGAGGATTTCCTGAGTAAATACGTACTCTTTCTGTCGGTATAAGTTACAGGAGTTCGTTTACTTTTATGTTTAACTTTAATCTGACTAAATGTGATGAAAACCTCTCCCATATTATATATTATTTCTACCAGACCCTCTGTGTCTATTTATAGTGCATTTTGATCATCCGTGCTCATTTGTATGACTTCCATGTAGAGGTAGGGATATCTAATCCGTATGAATAACATTGCAGATCTGCCGATTTCGAGTAGTGCTGTCCTTATGGATAAGCCCTTGTGAGTACATGCAGGAGTAATGGAGAAATTAACTTACAGTTGAGTTCAATGCTGACAGTCTTGGTTACAGGAGGAATGAGGAGAGTATTTGATGCCTTGCAGGCCAGATTGGCTCGATGCTGACTTCTCTGAATTCTTATCACTGAAACCTGATTTATCACTTGATTATTTTCGGTGTGGGAAGTAGAGTCGTACAGTTCATCGTCCAGGTACCACAAAACCATCGGGCTTGGAATCCCTGCAATATCAAATCACACATGCCTCAGATGAATTAATGATCAGCTCAGTCACCCTCATAGACACACATACACATATATAGGTAGATTCATCCAAATATATGTAAATACATGAAGAGGGAACGGATAATCATCCCGAATTTGTAAAGCTAGACGCGCGTGCATATATAGAGTTACTCATCACTCCCTTTTCGCTCTTTGTTGACTATACGTTTTAACAGATGTTCTACAAATAATATTCGGGGATATTTGCACTCTTCCCATTACATGCTCATTGCCGAAGGTAGATTGAAAATTCGAAAGTTCCAATGCGATATGCTTGAAATCACACCAGGGTATTCCAACGGAGAGGATTTGTCTCCTTAATTTATTAGGACTATCGCTAAACTATTCATTATCCGGCGAATTTAGCCTGTCATTAATTACGCTTTCATTCTCATGTTCTGTAGTTGTTTAAAATGTGGAGATTTGAATATCATTAGGGTTTGGCCTTTTTGTTTTGCTATTGCTGATAATATGCATATGTAGAAAGGAATTTGAATTTTTGCCAGCCCCCAATGTTAGTTGAATGGAGAAGGTGAAAACCCGCCAAGAATTGCGTCCTACGTAGATCTGTTATGTTATAAGCAATATTCTCCATGTTTTAGCTTTTATTAAGATTAAGAGGTTAATGTTTGAATTTTCGTATGATTTGTTCATGAATTTAGTTGTCTTCGAATTATTTTCTACATGACATGACAAGGTACTTCGCAATTTTACTAGTTCCTTTTAAATCCCCAATATTCTAAATTTCGTAACTATTATGTTCGTTAAGGAAGACAAAGAGGCATTTTAGCAATCCCAATTGGTGAAGTACATCGATGGAAATTCAAAATGCTTGACCCTTCCTATTGCAATAGCAATGTTTTAAAGCTTCACATATACAAAAATTTTCAACTCTTAATAAAAAATTCAGTCAACTGAACTCAATTTCTAGTAAAGTCATCCTTCGTGGTAGAAAAGATAAAATCGGCTAAATAATTAATGCCGACCATTAACAACTGCAATGCCTACTTCAGCTGCCAACCCCCAACTTTTTGGACTACCTTTCCCTAGCTAATTTTTAATTTATGAGCCCGCCTCCGCCACGAAATTTATAGTTCCATGTTGTCTAATTCTAAGCCTATTTAAGGACACTTCGTCAACAGTAAATTCAGAAAATGTATACATAGAGAAGGTAAGTGAAAGTCAGGCTTTATCCAACCTGCTCTCTCTCTCTCTCTCTCTCAATATCCATCCAGGTTGAGGCCGGATGAAGAAGCCACGGACACGGAAGAAAGTTCGTGGTAGTTCCGTCTCAGCCACAACTTATCATTACTACTAAAAGAGAGAGAGAGAGAGCAAAGACGAAATATGTTTCTTCTTCTCGAGTAGTCATCTCGACCTCGTAAAAGAATTATGAGACCAAGACCAAGTTGTTCCGTCTCCCGTGTGAGATGATTTATAAGTAGAAAATGCATTGCAGTCACCGAACAGAAATGTGTAGATAATAAGACAAAGCGCCGTAAATCAAATTCGTAGAAACTCTTCTTCAGCACCGCCATTCCCTTCCCATATAGCTATCTGCAAAGGCCATGTTCGTACGCCACCACCAGCGCCCTATTTAATGCATCTCTCTCCTCTCAAGATTTATCTCCATTATTACGAGTACATACTTATTTTTCATGAACAGAAGAGAACAGGCTGATCCTGGAATAGCTTTTTCTCCGCTTCCCAAATAGCAGAGAGAGGGAAAGTCCACTTTCACCCCAACATGTCTCTAGAACACATGACTTTTGGGAGAAAAATTCCATGTTTTCCCCCACGACACGACTTATGAGAGGGAAGGGAAGGACGTTTTTATTTTTTACACCCATCCCACTTAAATTCCGCTACTTATGTCTTCACTATTTTAAAGAGAGCCAGTGTTTCATTCCCAAAGTCGGGTTGGCGTGTACATTATGACCGTTTTAAATATTCCCTGAAGATTAACTCTCGCACGTCTGAATAAAGAAATGTTAGGAAAGTATCTGGCCCAAAAGGCCTCCTATGTAGAGTACTTATAATATCCGTATCTCATGTCCTCTTCTGCCTCCCTGATAGTAATCATGGGAGACGTTTCTTTCTTTACGTGAGAGCACGTATGGCCCGTAAAGTTACGGCCGAGACTAGAGCATACGCTTCTAAAGGGGTATGAATACTAAAATAGAGTCCGGTTCCCTGTCAGTACAGATAGGGCCTGGTACTGGAGAGAGCTAATAATCTATGACCGGTATTGGTTATGTATAAAGGAGAGGTTGTAAAAATATAGGCATGGAGGCTCGGGGGAATGGTCGATCTAGACTAGATTCTGGATCTATGAATATTATATGGTTGGATTGGTAGACACACTATAGTGTACCTGTCCTGCCTGTAAAACTAAAAGCTGAGGTGAAAGTCCAGACCGTGACTTGTGTTATATTGAAGGTGTGTAAAGATATGGTGCACTTAAGGAAGGAGGGACTTCTTACCTTCACGTACGATACAAGTGAGTTCAACGTTCGACCCTTCTCGGTAAGGACCAACTTCACCTCGAACACTCATTCCGGTGTTCTCATAGATTTGAGGTTCTTCTGGAGGCACTGGAAAATAAATTTCAAAGAATGTTAGAGCGTTTTAAATTAAAATTGCATTGGAGGAATTAGTGCTAGATTATTTACATTTTTTTGTAATAATAGGGTTCAGTTGGTAGCCTTTTAGTAGTAAAACCTAGCTGATTTGGGCTACCAGTACAATTCTAGAAAATTGTAGATCGTAGTGGTTATTATCAATTTAGGTCATTTTTTTAATAGTGAGTTGATATTCCAGAAATAAATTTCGCGCATGAGATTTATCGAGAATCTTCGACAGGTTCGGAATCTTTTTCCTCGAAAAATAAAAACAGCCCCTTGGATTCTTATATTATTGAACATACAAGTTTAAATAGCTTGTTCTAATATTTAAAAATAATCAGATTAAAAATTACCAAAAGTACGAATATAATTTCATTTTTACAACACGTGGCTGTTCTAATTAGCTAAATTGTATCGATTAGCCTGTCCATGTCATGTCTACTGCAGATCCCAACTTTTACGTAAAAGTTTCCAGTTTTAAATTCCTTTTCCGAATGAGTTTTCATCAAAATCAAATCCCTCTCTGTTTAATGGAAACGACTTACAGTGTCCTATTTTTAGCAAGAACTCAACTCGGATTAAGTATCCCAGCCTTTTCTCATATTGAACATAGATTTAACCCGTTATGTCATGAAAGATCTCATTTTCTTAATGAAAAACCCAACGGCAGTCCCCCCATGTGCACAAAGGCCGGAATGCAGTTTCCCTCTTGACATGAAATGAATAACATTTTATAAATGAAGAAAGTGGTATTATAAAGTCTCACTCAAGGCACACATACCACAGATGCTTATTATGTGCATAAGCCTGCCTTTTTGGATGTGAGCTGGTGGCTTCAAGTGCAATTGAATTATGGTTCAATGGAGAAAGTTTCTTTTTTCCAAGGGGAGGGGAGAACAAAACATGAACATTACGGACCGAAATCCCTTCAACAAAGATATTTAACAGCCCCACAAAAATACTCATAATATGAAACTATAGATTTAGATGCAAAACTCTCGGGTTTTTCTTCAAGAACTCGGCTGAAGAAATATTATTGTTAATGCATGCAGGGAAAGTGCTCAGGCAGTCATTCCTCTCTTCTGTAATTATATCCCTTCAAAAATTGAATGATGCATTTCGTACTCTTTATTGTCCATATATTCTCGTAGTTAAATTTACTTTATTTTACAGTTATTGCACTTATCGCTGGTTTCAAGAATCGAGAACAACCGGAAATGTGCAAAAAAACTGTGGTTGAAAAGCACATTTTACACTCGTGCAATGATAAACCACCATGAAGCAATTCTATCGATCTACAGGTTTTTAAACATAACACTCTTCATCAATTAACACAAAACAAGTAGGGAAAAGTAAGACTTCCCTCTGTATATAATGGAGCTAGCAGTTTGGATTTATAATTTTGACAGGATCTCTATCCCTCAGAGATAAATGATCACAAGGGGAATCGGGAATCCTAATAGAACTTTATACGTACTTACTTCAGTCGTCTCTCGCACCATATCTGGACTTGGTGGAAAGCGTTATAACTTCTATAAACATACGACGTTAAATAAAAAACAGGGAAGACTATAGGAATCTAGATAATGTTTTTCATCCCATTAAAAACAGAAGCATTAAGTAAATTTCTGCTGCAGACAAAAGAGCCTCCATGAACCTGCTAGAAAAGAGTTAGAAGAGAGGCTTACAACTTACAGCTTCTCTAAAATATTTGCACAAAAAAGAGAGAGGAGGAAAATGCTTAAGAAGGCATCCATCCGTCAGTTATCTTTTGTCTTCCTTATGTTTGTTATTTCTTTGGTATTCTTCACTCCCAATCTACTCTCAACTCTTAACTCTTTCAAGAACGGAGGAAAGTGGAAGAAGAACTCTTTTCCCCTTACTTTAGCCCTAATACTTTTCATATGTTTTGATAGATCTTCCTGAATGGAATGTGAAATAGAGGATCTGTTTCATTTCCTACAGATATATAAATCTAAAAAAACGTACTGCAACTGCAAGAGTAGGGGCAAAGTTGAACGGAATGAGAAAGCAATGCTCATCTTATTTTGGAGAAAGTCCGTTTATTCTCTCTACAAAATCGGAGAAAGATCGACCTATATTAAATAAAATGCAACTTTTTCTCATCCATCCTCTTCCTCGGTGTTGTTTAAAGAGAAAAAGGGTTTCTTCATAGTCAGGACCTTGGAACTACATCTTTTGATTTGTCGCCAGTCTATTTAAGTAGTACATTAGTGGAATTTATATATAAATATAGGAAAGGGCGACAACAGACAGGGGGCAGATGAACCCGGCAGTTGTATCTATAGAGATGCTGGATTACCCGCTTGGGATTTCATTTGCAGGGAACTGTATATTAGAAGTTTCTGTAGTGTGACACTTTCTCTGCCCCTTTCTCTGGGACAAATATCGTCTCGACTTTGACATTTGGGATCAACTTCTAGGATATGGAACGATGGGATACGTTCTTCTGTATATTCCTAACCTGCCCTACAGGCTACAGTCAAAGCCTCACAAGAAACGTAGCGAATTTTTCTTAGGGATGCATTACGCAACCTCTGAATCTGTGCTCAGAATACGGTAAATATTTGGACCCAGATTTACATTACTAAGCTGGCACAGATGAAGAAAGTTTTCCATATTAATACCGAAGGCTTAGGAGTAGTTTATGCAACAATTTGAGCAGTCGGGGAAGTTGAATTTTTTCCTAGAAGCCAACCAACCATCCCATTCGGGGTTAGCTGGATTGGATTAGCTGCATAACTTGCATAAGCTGCACATAGTTTCATAATCCCAGGGCACTTACAAGTGCTCTGAGCTAGGCTCGGTAGCCCAACTAGAAAGATATGGATTTTGTAATTAATCTACACTTTTTATGCGATCTTCTAAGGTCGGAATACAAGTTGAAGGGAAAACTCATTTTCTTTGTTTAATGTTCCCCAAGAAGACCTTGAAAGGAACAGAGGGTAGGAAAGCCCTAGAGGTTCTCAAAGGTATCTTTTGAAGAGAAATATTTTTGGCTTGCCATACATCCCTATGCTCCAACCTCGTTTTAAAATATAGTTAGTTACAGGAAAGGGAGGGGAAAGCTGGCATCATCACAGTAAATACTACCTCCTCCTGTGTTTCAGTCAATTTCAGTCACATCATATCCTGCTTCTATCTACCACTCTGATATACGTCTGGCTTTTGTGATGACTGTATGTGTTGAACTGTTGAAGTTAAGTCATCTTCTCAGAGTTGTTGGAAGGTTATCAAGGATCGTGTAAAACTTGTACGAGGGAAGCCATAAAGGAAGAGGAGAGGATAAAAAATTGGTGATAAAAATCCAACTTCCAACTAAAAGCGTATTCCTTGATAGCACTACATTCCAGCTCTAATAACATTCCGGTATACCTATGCCTCCGCCAATCTGAACCATATATACGCTTATAAAACCCTACGCAGTTATAAGGAGGTGGAGGGAAAGTGTTGATAAGGGACTTACCTGTAATGGTGAGGTTAAGTCGAGTCTCACGACTGGGTGAATTTCGAAAATCAACACGGCAACGGTAGATCCCTTGGTCTTCGAGTTTAACTGGCTCCACGATTAGTCTTGCTGGTTCGGATGTGGTTTGGAAATGTCCACGTTTCCCAAATGGGATGTCGGCCGACCAATGCTTAGCCGCACTGAAGTGCTTTCCCCTCACGTCCAGGCTATCAAGGAAATTAAAATAATCATCAGAATATAAAGTCAATTTTAATTCGCTCGGAATATTTCCATATCTAGCGCCTGCTGCTCATACTATTTACTTAAATTGCTTGTCCTCCCTCCCAAGTCCTCTAGAACTGGAGTCAGATTTTTTCTCGAAGAGGAGCCTTTTTCATCTAATTGTTTCAATATTTGAAAAAATAATCGTAAAAATCGACTCAGAGTAAAAAAAATCCTCTCTCTTTCATCTCGTTACAAACTTTCATTTCCCATCCACATCCAATCAACAAAGGAGATACTTTTAAAAAAAACTGTATCATATTTGATATCAATTCCAGCATATATGCATATTTATTACAGTGGATGATGCATTCATCAAGCTGAAAAGAGGGTTGAAAGGTACGGGAAGTCGGATGTTGAGAATGGGAAGAAAAAAAGTTTGAGGAATGAAAGATTAATTTCAGAGACTTCTTCAATCTAGGTGAACAAGACAATCTACTTTGGCTCTCTAAGAGGCTTTTTTCCGCCTTGAACCCAACCCCTCTATCTCACATGTAGTTCGAAAGTATTGAGCCAATTTTCTTCTTCGAGAGTTCTGCTGCTGTTACACTCCTCGTTGCCAGACTATTGTTTCAAATATGTAGGGAACAATATGAACATCAGGCTTGAAATTTCCATTTCTTCTGGATATTTTAGATTGTGAAAGTCAGGGGAACTTTGCTCATTCGTAGTCAGTGAGAGGAGGAGAGTTCTATCGAGCGAAAAATTTGCCTCAAGTACTTTCAACTTTCGACTTTTAATAATAAACTGGAAAGTCTGTATAAATATAATACATTTAGAATGGAGCATTATTACGGAGTCCTTTGTATGTTGTATGTTGTATCATATCGCATGTTTGTAATAATAACTAATAAGCGTATAGAAGTTGAGAGTAATTCACTGGGTGAGTGAATTGCCTGTTCATATTTTGAAATTCATAATAAAAAGCGGAGGGATTATGGGCCCAGTCCACGGAGCGGGTATTTTTATGTAGTCCGTATCATTTATTGAAGTGGGTAACTGGTAACTTGCCATTTTATTTTATGCGATTAGCGGAAATCTAATCTAATAGTGATATACATTAGAAAGACACGCCCATTTTCATAAGTTAGTGCCTATTTCACAGTTAATAATACGGGCTTTGATGGGCTCTATAGAGGGAGTACGTACTTTCATTACTTATGTGGCTTACTGTAAAGCATCGGAAAATTAGGCCATTAGTTACATTTAACGCTTTTAATATTTCCTGTTACCGACTCCTCACTTTCCGTATCCTGTAATAATGGCGAGAGCATTGGGCCACTTTGGATGAGAAAAAGGATCATATTTAAAATTTATGAAGGAAATAAAGGATATGAACATCGGTAATTACATGACCAGGCCTTGGTCAGCTATAAATTAAATTAGCACGCCTGTACTTAATTTTGCCCTCTTTTTCCTCTCGGTGGAGAGGAGCCCAATAATACGGAATTAATTTATAGGGCATTGGGAACAGGTTCTGGGACGGAAGTCAATGGTATTTTTAATACGATTTCAGGGATAGTATTTTACTTACTCCTCTCCACCTGACCACTAATTTCATTTTGCATTGATTTTGGCAACAAAGTGCTCTTTATCGATTTTATTACGGCTTTGGCACAGATATGCTATGTTTAATCTCGCAGAGTTTTTTATACGAAAAATCCAATTTTTTATGCAAACCACCTTGTTTCCCACATTTTCAAGTGTTATTTCTGTTCTCTACATACGCAGATCGTCTGGATTTCCAGTGTAATTCAAGTGCAAAATTTCGGAGGGATGTAATTCTACAGAAAGGTTCTCCTATTTCCAGCTTTTTGTAAACTTGAAGCTTTTCAGTGTGGCGGAGGAGAGGTAAAAGTTATTAAATCGTAAAATATAGGCAGGTGTATGGTTACAAGGGAATGTTGGAGTAGGAATATTGCATGTGAAAGTAATTTCGTTCCCTCTGATCAAAGGTGCAGAAGAAGAAAGGAGTTTCCAAATTTCAAATGATTTCTTCCCAAGAGGCACGCAATGATCCCACTCAATCTTCTTCCAATAGATTTATGCCTTTTCCCTAAACCTATATATACGGTTCATGGAGTAAGTGTATCATTTGTCAGCCGATGCTGCCACAAACTGAAATCTCGGGCTCTTCAATTCTAAGCCCAACTATTCTTGAAATGGTTTCTTGTGGATAACAATGTCTGCTGCGCATTAAAAAAAGTTCCATTAAATTAAAAAAACGCTAGTTTTATTTTTAAAGCAGCAGCACTGACTGAAATCCTGGTCTTTAAAATTTAAATACAATATTCGATACAATTAAGGATATGGAATTATGAAGGCGTGTCAATATTCCCTTTAATTAAATCATTCCGGAGGAAACTGTATTTGCATAAATTTTAAATTATCCAGAGGAATTAAAACCCATGCTACTGACACTACTGACAGTAATATCATGTATGAAGGCCACTGAAGCGTCTCATGGCACCTACATCCTACACTCGCATTAAACTTCAGCGAAATGGATAAAACTGGGAACCAGGAATTTCAACTCCAGTTATTTCTGCGGTTGAGTCCCTCTGATAGTCCATAGATTCCCTTCAACTCCTATCACCGTACTGCACTAATGGTTGACTTAAATATTCCTTCGCCCACCTCTTATAAATGGACCCACACACGGTTGAAGGATGAGCTGATGTATCACTTGAACAAGGAGACAGTATCAATCCCGAATGATTTAGAGCCTGTTCCCGGAAAGGGGGAAGAGAGGGAAGTTGAGACCGGTACTTGGGTGGTGATGGGGGTAACTGTTCGGGAAAGCTGGGCGATTACTTGACTAATATCCATCTCCCTTTTACTGACGGTATAAAATAGGGCTGGAAGGTACCGCAAGTAGCGGGTGAAGCCATAAAATAATCCAATACATCTACCACCCCCAATTCCCAATATATAGGTTAAGATGGAGGGATTGGGCCTGTCCCGGCCTGAAGGCCGTGAGCAATCGACATTAAACTCATCAACCCAAGTGGTGAGAATAAAACTCTTATTTATTTTCCAGGATACTGCACCTTGTTCCCGTGTCGTTTTTTTTATGTCCAACGCCATTACGGAGATTAAGATCAGAGGAAGAGAGGAGGATCTGGAAGGAGGAATAGGAAGATCCCGGGAGGAAGTCTATATAGGAATTTCAGGCGAAATGGCTTTTGAACATTTCTCAGGATATTCCGCCGTATATAATATATTGTAAAATACAAGGCTCCTCTCGCGGAATATTACTGCGAGGGCTAAACCACATCGTAAGTCTTTCCCCTCGCCTTTCACCGAAAGGCCTATTATGTCCTCCTTCCTTCCTTCCTCTCCTTCCTTTCAAAGAGCAGCTCTTTATTGAGTTAGTCCGCTTGAAAGAAAGTCAGGCCAACACATATCAGGTAATGGCATCTTTCGCCTGACATACGGCCAACTTCATTAGCGTTGTCACCTAATGATTCCCCTGCTTGACGAGGAAAAGTATGTGTATAATGTGTCTAAATATAGACATCAAGATTAGGCCGCAATTCCGCACTATTTTGTTGTACGGGCAGGCAGGGAGAGAAAGATGTAATCTCCCTGAGAGACGTTTGGAGGGCATATTGGGTGCTTTCACTTTATTTACGACAAATTAAAGTATATATAAAGCCATTACGGCTGATGTAAGATAAATACTAATGGGATAAGTAATTGCATTAGGAGGAGGCGGAATAGAGGATCGGATTGTTACCTGTAGATTGGGATGCTCTCGTCTCCCCGGAACCATAGCACCATGTAGACGGCATCGTCCCGGCGACTGGGAGAAATATCGCAAGGCATGTCCACCCGTTTCCCCACCACCCCTTCCACCGGAAGTGACACTTCTAGATAATTCATAAACATAAATTGTTAGTTATCAGTGGGTACTATTGTTACGGAGGATTAGGGGATTGGAGAAAGTTCTGGTTGGGTTCCAAAACTGAAGGTCTTATGTTCTGAGATATTTTTGCTGATGCAGTTATTACTTGGGTTATTGGAAATGGGAAATTGCAAAATCTTTAATAGGACTTATTGATTTATTAATTTTGTCTAATCGTTGTGAATCGAAGAGACTTCATTCACTTGATTATTGGATATTTTTATATTTTTCATCAATTTGTTTAGTAAGCCATAATAATTTTGATTTTGTTATTAACGATTTTGAGAAATAAATTTAACTGAAAATCCGTGGTTTAGAAGTACTTCAAATAATAATTCACATCTAATGATAGGAAAAGTGTAGTTGCAAAAGAAAAGCACTCAATTATTTGCATTTCAAACAGAATTAAAATTGGTACCTCTTGAACTTACTATTCAAGCCGTTGCTTTTTATTTTGCTTATCAACTCAAGCAATTTTGTGAACTCAGTCACAAAAAGGTTAGTACAGTTTCACGAATAATATGACATGTCAATGCAAATTCAAGCCTTCGATTTGTTATCTGATTGTAATGGTCCGAACTGAGCTATTCATAGTAATAAAGTCGTAATTTTGTCTAATAATACCGTAATGCAATAACAAAATAATAACATATACATCACTCTAATACAGTAAATGCGTAATCAGTAGTAATCGATATGCAATAAATTAATTGTACCCCATTGTGTTATATATATTCTGTGCGTCCTTTCATATTTAAAGCTTGTTACTATAAATTATTTCGTCAAAATGACCTATAACCCATACTCAACCTAGCTCTGAAGTCTAAATACCCTATTATTTAGTTCTCCGAATAAGCCATTGTTGTGTTCATCAAAGGACAATTCCGAGTATTCAGTATTTGTAAAAACAGAATTTTGCCTGTCAATTCATTTATGGCTAATCAACCCTGACATCATGTTTGGGAACTTTATTTCCAGTGAATATGAATATTCAAATATAATTCTTGCGCAAACTTCGGACTATTGTTGGTGAATGGACGAAAAATAATAATTGATTTTGATAGTCCAACTGACATAGTCTGCAATTCCGGGTTCAATAATTCTGCGAATTTAAGTCAATTCAGCTAGTCCAGTAAATACATTTTTTCGTCCAGGTACAACACAGTCAACAACAATTTCACCAAACAGTCCGTGTTGATTATAAATCAGTCGAAAGTCAGACAGTTAAATTATAGAGTTTATATAAATTATTACTGTTCCCTTGAATAAGTTGTTTTGTTTTATCAAGAATAAATCAATATTCCACAACCTGGAGAGGTCAAAAACAAGTAAATCAATAACAGCGGCAGTTGATTTTGTCTCATTCTCAAGACTTTAGACACAAAAACAATTTGGTAGTGTGATTTTCATCTCATTTAGAGGTAATATCTTCGAAGAATGAGAAGAGGTTCAGGAGTTCAGGAGGCTGTAAGGATGGAACCTCGTGTACAACCGACTTTCCCCATCAGTTCCAAGTGGGCATCAAAGAAGAACGCTTTCACGTACTTTAGGAAATTCCCGTATGTAATTCATATCCGCCGTTTTTTAGAGTCCATAGCATACTGCCAAAGCTTTCAGATCCATACTTCGTCAGGTTGGGTTCCTCTAGTTTTGAGAACACAATCCCAAGATGAGAGGAAAGAAATTTAGTGCAATAAAAAGTAATGTAGTTTCCAGTAAATTATTTCTCCAATTAATTAAAGTTTCTCTACAATTTCGGTCAATAACGAGAAATCTTAGAGCTCATCTAGGGCCGAGTTCTCCCCGAACACCTACAACCGGCAACCTATATAAGCCTTCAACCTCTCTTAATTATATTCCTGTTCCCATTTCCAGGGGAAAGGAACATTGCCAAAACAAAGTCGTTTTTAAGCGCAAACCTGCTTTTTACTGTCATGTCTTGTCATTAACCTACAGGTAGAGCAAATGGGCTTTTGCCTCCGGTTTTGCCTCCAGCTAACTTTTACAAATATCCCCGTTTCAACTCTTGAAGTAACTTCTCGAGAAAATACACCAGTAACTAACACATTCGGTAAACTAACTTTCTCACTCACACATCCTTCTCAACGACAACAGCAGAATAAAATAAATAAAAACATCTAATGAAAGCATTGGAGTGCATACCAATTCCTGGCCCGCTACTATAATACTTAATCTGACCTAACTAAAACTACAACAGCGTTTGTATTTATAAAAGTCGTTCCGTAAATTCCAGCAATGGCCAAGCACCGAACAGTTAGCCAACAAATAAAATCCAGTAATATAAATTCCGTAGAAACACAAAGAGGCAGAGAATTATGTGACAAACTCTAATTTATGGCAATTACCTTCACAAAGTGCAAAATAACTTAAAATTAACTCCACCTCATATGTAAGTAGTAAGGAGGGCAGCGCAGCGTTGGAGCTGGAGATTATCCAGTATGTTCAGGTAGCAGGAGCAGATTTTATCTCTAATGTCCCATACACACATTTCCTTCCCGTCTCTATTTCTAGTAGCAGCAGCCACTCTTAGTCTTGAGAACTTTAAGTCCCCTATTAAATTACATTACGTAGATCTGGCACAAAAGTCCAGAGTCCTTTCAGTTTACCCCTTTCCTTCTATAGAGAGAACAGTACTAACCTCATTACACGGAATCAGAGAAAAGAAAAAATCTTTTCCCAAGGCTCTAGAGCCTAATAAACAAGAATGAGAGAGAGAAAGAGGGATACGGGATATCTTACTTGTGATTACAGAAGAGATCCCAACTGTAAAAGGGCTAAAAAATTGGATGTTGTCTATTGCTAAACTCCACAGTATCCACTTGCAAAAGTCTCGCAGTTAGAGTTAAATATGTATGTGAACTACATCTATATCCGGCAACTATGTCAAAGAGGACTGCAAACTTCCTGAGAAGGCAAAAAACCTCTACAAGTATCACGAGCTAGAACTGTTCCAAATACAAGTGTGCTATGTAAGAATGTGTAATGTCCTATATGTGCACCGTCTTAGGGTTGAGACCAGTATCTCCGATGTCACAATAATATGCAGAGGACATAATATTCCCAGGGAAATTGCCGTATGGAACATTTATTTGGTGGAAGTATGATTCGATTATTACGGTTGTATTTCTGTGGATCCGTACCGTTGAAAAGGTCAAGATCGTGACAAAGATGCGAATCCTATCGTAAATAGGAAATAAACGTTATGCTAACCTTGCGTCTTGCATAACATAATACAGGGATCCTTAATTGGTCGGTATTTAAGTACATAGGTAAAGGTTTCTTTAGTTCTAATTGCTCATTTTCCTTTCAGACAATAATAGTAGAATATTAACCTCGCATATACGTGCTAATTAGAAATGCCGAAAGTGAAGAATCAAACCATTCTATTTTCAAAATCTTAAAACATCATTGGTCTTTTATATAGGGTAAATTTCAATTTCGACTGATAATTATCGAACCATGTTGGTAGTGCGTTTAACCTAATCAGTGCTTTTAGAAGTTAAAAATCGAGACCTCAGAATCCGACACCAATTCCCAAAAATATATAAATGTCCAAACATTTCAACAAAATATATCTTTATCCAACTCCAATATAGACCCTTCCACGTTCCATATCTCATCAAAGCCCAAAACGGGTATCCTTTAATCATCTTAAGTGTAAATTAACTACTATAATCAGCCCAGTAGGGCTCCATCCCCCCATAGAAATATTACTGACCAAAAGAAGGAAGTCATTAAAAGGAACAGATTTTCGGATCTGCTGGTCGTCCATGGCCTCCGGAAATCGGAGAAAGTATCCTCAACTTTGATAGCGCCTTATGATGTGATCTTCATTAGATCAGCCATTTTAGAGCTCATAGATATCACACTAGGATCAATGGCAGGCTGCCATGACCCGAATCAAGTGGTAATTTGGAGACCATTTAATGTGTGCCCAGCTTCCTTTTTTAGATAATACCTCATCAGAACTAGCTAACTGGAAACGACTTGGAGAGGGAAATAAATGGGCGGACTGCGGAGGACCCGCCGTTCCGTGTCACACATGATTTTACGAGTCATCCCAAATCCCCTATAGGAGACCCCTCATCCTCAATATTATTGAAGTATTAAAAAATTTATGATGATCGTTCACAGTCTCATCCCTCCTTTCATTTCTCATTTCCAAATCCGTGCCTTTCCCCCCATTCCATTCCTTACGAAAGTGAAATCCTTGCGAAATTGAGATTCGATCCCGTATCAAAAGAACTCGTATTTTCTAAGAAAAGTATGGAATTGACTCCAATAAAATGAAAATATATATCACCCATTTATTTTTCCAAGATTTATAAATGCAAAAAGCCTGGTTGGGTCGGTTAATAGCCCTGACTTGTTCAGTTTGCTTTACTATCCATTGTACTCGTTTTTTATCGATGGAATAGAATCACACTATAGATTCTGAAGGAATGGAAAATTAGCAAAATAGTGATTAAAACTTCCCGGAAGTTAAAGATTTTAGTATTTCAAATTTCATCCGATGACGCCTGGTTGAGTAAATATTTGTTCCAAATTTCAAGTTTGACATTTGTTTAAATTCATAGAATCAAGCTGAGTTTAACGAAGTATCGCCATACAAGGTTTGCTGAGCTATTAATTCCTGACAAGCTTGACAGTCAAAATCCAGTAAAAGGTTTGAACGTTGAGCATTTGCAATCCATTCCGATTCAGAGCTTGTCAATTGAATAATTGAATTGGTTGATATATTATTATTTGATATCGTAAACTACTAATTAAAACTGTACAGATATCAGTGAAATGATATATATTTTCATTAGCCAATCTGTCAGTTCTAGCTTTCAACATATAGACGAAGTTTAAATTATTTATTCCTCATTTAATCAGAATTTCATTGTGCACTAAAAATAATTATAGAACGTAAGAGTTACTTTTCGGATTAATTGGAGAGCCAATAAGCTAAAGCCATAGGTTTGGTTACACAGAAGGTACACCCACGATCCTTCAATATTTGATTAATACCAAGGAGCAAACATACGAAAATATCGTCGCGCACACCGTCACAAACCGTTCTATACATAGAACAGTCACGAGGCCCACTGACCAACATTGCAAAAAAATCCCATAATAACCGAATGCCAACGCGAACGTTGATCATTCCCTCCAACCTCTCCCAAAGGTAAAGGTGAGGGGAAAAGTCAAATTATCCTGAATAAATCAAGATTCCTATGTCCTCTCCAAGCTGTCTAATATTGGCAAAAGGCAGGAAGAATGAGGGACATTCCAGATTGGAAAATCGGGAATTGGAGAATGTCAAGGAGATAGATACACCCCGAGAGCCGGGTTGGGAAACCGGATAAATGGGCCTTGTATAAAAAATCGAGAATTTCGTGAAGGACTTTTGGGAGTCCAAACTGGGAATGAATCTTACTAGATTGATGTAGCCTCCGGAAGTCCCCAATGTCCCTCTATAGTGTCTACACTTTTGAAGAAAAAAAAAATCCTGGACTTGGAAATCATATTGATATTGAACGGGGACATGGGTTCGGCATATGGCACAGGGAAGACATATTGCGTATGTGAATGAATAAGGACCTCTCTAACTCCCTTCCCGATCTCGTCCACGATGTTTGGACAGGGCTGGTGGTGAAAGGACGGGATAACAGAAGATTGCTCCAAGAGTCACATATTATCCTTCAACCTCCAACAACGTACCTACCCACCCGCCAACTTATATGTATGCATATGAGGTTTACTCCTTCACTTCTTGCGTTTCAGCACTGAATTCCCAATGTCCTTTTATGGCAATGTGGCAATATGAGGCCATTATTGGGCCGCTATACCATGGAGAAAGTAGGGCCTATAACCGAGACAAACGACATTGAAAATCTACGAAAGAGAGATTCCTCTCTCCTTGTTGATTTGGAAAAGGAGAGAAAAGGGTTGATCCAGGTTGATGGGATGGGAAAATCAGATCCTTGGTCTTGTCCCTCCTTTAATAGTCAATAGGCAGCTTGGATCATGTATTTTTCCTCCCATTGCATTTTTAGATCAGGGTGAAATCAGTCAATTGAGAGGGAAAAGGGTCTCCAGATTTTGTGTCCATTCCAGATGTGAGTTGAATACATTCAGACCTTTCGTCAATAAAACCTTCTCTCGGAAGAAGAATCCCTCTTGTTACTCTCTCCTTCCTATCTTTCTCCGTCGGAAATAACCTCCTTGACTTATACGATCAGCCGCCACACACACTGCTGCAATGGTTTGGTGCCGATGAATCTTACGGAAACAGATTTAGGAGTCTGTATAGACGGATGGGTTGTGGACCTATAGGAACTAATGCGATTTGGGGCAAAAAGCTGTCAATTTATTTCAACAACATATTCCTCTAATCGCATGTGCGACCTATTCAACTCCTTCTTCGTCAAGCCGACAATTTACTCCTCTTGACTCCCTACCTCAATAATGCCCTTTAATAACTATAACAATTTACCGGCGGATATTGGGCTCGGAAGACGGGATTCGAGGAGCTTAAGCGGCTCAGAACTTGTACAAACACAATATTTCAACTCTCCCCTATTATGACGGGGAAAAAGCTACTTCAGGTGTTTTTAAAATTGAAATATGTTGAACCTTTCCAATTCCCTTTCCCCTCGAGACTCGGGAGTAGTGAGACAAGTAGGAGTAAGAGACTACCTTAAAAGTAAGACCTTGTCGTAAAATATCCAATAGGTTCAAATTTAGAGTTCAAACGGAAAGGAGAGGGAAAGAAGGTCTATTTGTATTTTCCTCCAGCTCTACAATCTACTGCCCTTCCTTTCGAAACGCAACAGCAAGGACGTCAGTACCGTAAAATAAAGTAGAGAATGACCAAACCTCTGGGAATTTCACGGGTCGCACTTCCTCCGTTATTGATGCCTTTTCTATTTCCCACTCCATTCTTGACTGGACTTTTGAAACTCAAATTACCTGCTGCAGCTATACCTCTAGTTCTTCCGTAAATTCTACCCTTACTTTACTCGGGAAGACAGGGTTTGTATAGGAGAAGAGAGACAACGAAAAGGTCCTTAAAAGGAACTCCACTGATATATGCCCCGATTCTACAATATCTGAACCTGTATAGAGAATCCTCTTTTAAACCCGAAAAGAGAAAGTGTGAAGTAGTACTGGAGTGGAGAATGCCGACAGACAGAGTGTCTTAAACCACAATACACTATGAGTTCTATCTCTCTTGCTTTCTCAAGCTTTTTTGCGTCTAAGAAAGTCGGCTTTCTCTATAGCAAACTTAGGAACCTGGCTGTAGTTCAGACCTACAAGAACCACCTTACAAGGGACATCACCCAAAGCTCAGATCCAGAATCGTCTGATTTTTTTTACAGTTGAACATTCAATTAATATGATGGATAAAAATATAAAAATTAGCTGCTATTATTGAGGTTTAGTATATTTAAAAAATTCCCAAAGTTTAATAAATGCAGGATTCGGAGTAGTCAGTGAAGGGGAGGAGGAAAAAGAATTAAAGGGCACAAGTGCCAGCGAGATGCGGGAGAGAAAGGGAAAATATCCCCGCTTCGGCTCCCTCACTTTCCTTGGCTGATGAACTGTAGATTTTTCTCCATTCGATGATGGAACATCATGATTTGTATTATATTTATTTTTATAGTGGATATTTCTGTTATGAAAATTAACTCTTTTCAAAAATTATGTATTTTAACTAAATCGAAGTTCTAGTTTTATAAACTTATACCCATCTAAAATGGACGCGCATTTTCGTATAAACTCGAGAACAGTATATACCAAATATACCAAAAAATAACTACAAAATTAGAAAAAGGAAAATTATAGTAGGTTTCTGAATGGCCAATGATTTTTGAGAAATCGGGTTTGAGGAAAAACCTTGATCTTTTGCTATTTTTGTCGTTTCTTTTCTGTAAAGAACTCGTCGGATGTTTTGAAAAGTCTCTTTTTTTAAATACTTTAAATAATAAATAATTTTTAACTACTTTTTTCGACGCTCGCAATGTTTTTTACTATTTATTTATGAGTGTTTCATCGGTTAGAATTCTGTACTTCGGAATGAATAATATATTTATGATACCATTTTTAATTAACTACACTGCAATTTAAATTCTTTAATAGATTTATATTTTCTATGAATCGGACAACATTCACGATCTCTATGACCTTTTTAAGTACTTATGTGTTCTTCAAATACTGTGATTCGGAGAAAATAACCTTCAAAAATAGCTTTTAATTAACTCTCCAATAAAATTGCAAAGCTAATCAAAAGTCCACAATCAACGAAAATGAAAAAAGAGAAAATTTTATGCAAGTTAGATAGAGAAAGAGAAAGATTGACTTTTTTCCTTTCTCTCCCGCATCTCGCTCGCACTTGTACCCTTTAATCCTTTTTCCTCCTCCCCTTCACTGACTACTCCGAATCCTGCATTTATTAAACTTTGGGAATTTTTAAAATATACTAAACCTCAATAATAGCAGCTAATTTTTATATTTTTATCCATCATATTAATTGAATGTTCAACTGTAAAAAAAATCAGACGATTCTGGATCTGAGCTTTGGGTGATGTCCCTTGTTAGACGAGCAATGTCCTCGGTTTGCCTCTACTTGTTTCATGTCCTTCGTTCTTGAGAGAGTCTTAAGGTCCGCTGCCCTAAGCCACCCGTCCATCCTTTTATTTACATCCTCCTGGAGTGTCAAGTTCCTTTACTTTTACACTTTCTCTCCCACACTGTACTTTTTCCCAAATGTCTGTCGGACTATCGAGCGGATCTCTCTCTTTCTTGTCTTCTTTTATCTCGGTACGGTTTTTTAGCACCACAAACCTACTAGACCAGGTATCTTTCCACGTTATCCGGTTGTGTCGTAATATTGGAACATAGCAGGTGTTATCGCACTTGTATTGTGTGCAAGGGCAAAGGGAAAACACACCAACACCACGGCCGGTGTGGGACAATGATTGGTCTTGGGCGGTAGGGAAGGACTGGTATTCCCATTCTCTTTTTCCGATTCAAGAGTTTCTTTCAAATTTCATGAAGTCTAAAGAGGTATATGGGATGGTTATATTGAAAGAGGAGGTACTCTTGTCTTTGGATGCAACTGAGGCGAAAATGAATTAACCAGAGGGAAATGTCTGTCTCGTTTTTGGTGATGGTATTGAATTGACTTTCTACTTTTTAGGGGTGAAAGTTGAAGAAGGAAGCTTAAAATCGGAACTCGAATTACAACCTTTCCTCATCTTCTTGAATAGTGTAAAAGTTTGGAGCTAAATTCTAAAGGTTTATTTTGTTTTAGACTGCAGATTGGAAGTTGGGAGATGAAGAAATTTGAGATAATTGCAAATGCTCCTCTAATTTTGAATTCTAATCAGAAGACAAAGTTTCGGGAAGGGTAAGGGTAACCAATGTGTCTCAACCTTTTCAAATTGTCCTTCTTCAACTTCAGCACTAATTCAATATTCGGGAAATGAACTCAACGTCTTTTTCATGAGTCATCTAAATTTCCTTCCCATTTCCTCCATTACCGTTGCATCAAGTGTTTGGGTGGAATTGGTGGAACTAGGAAAAACCTTGTACTGTTGTTAGTGAATTTTATTTACCAAGACTTGGTAAATCTAGAATTGGGAGAGTTAAGATTTGCAAAATCAGTAGGATTTAAAGTGGAATTCTATATCAAGCGTAATTGAGCAATTTAAATTTGTCACTAAAAAACCGAATTAATTCATGTAAAAGTACTTCAATAATTGCAATATAGAAATGTTATACGTAAACAGAATAGAATTTTCCTATCTGAAACAAGTACTATACTTGGAAAAATTGGAACTTTTGCAAAGTGTTTGCCATTTTTATATATTAAATTACAAGTTGCCTCTAGGTTTGCGTTAGAGATACTCAATTATTAAAATCTCTCCAAAAGTGGCTTAGTTAAAGTGGAGTGATTTGAAATAATGCCCCACTTATCCATTGAATGAGTTCCATGGATCGAAGCATAGCCTTCTGTTCCTTCGCATCAACCAATACAATTTTACACCTTGAAAACGTAGGTCTGACCTTATCGTATCGTTTTATTTACTTTTACGGGTCTAACACAAAGTAATTATTTGTACACAGAGGCATTTCAGAAAGGTATTTGACGAGCACATAGAACCAGTGTGAGCCTAATTTTAGCGTCCAATTAAGCAATCATTTTGTCAATGCCCATCGACCAGAAAATTTCAGTCTCTTGCTTAATGCAAATTATGGTTCATTCACTTCAAAACCAATTGCAAAATACAGAAATACGACATGCATTCAAGAAGGAAGAATAAAGAAATTCCAAGGTTAAAATAACATTAGAAATAAAAGTTAAAATTCCCATTAAATCCCGAACTAATATTCACCCGAGCCAGGCATAACTCTTCATTGATTTCCAAACCCGTTGTCGAAACGAAACCTCTTTATTTCCGAAATGAGCCGTAGCATAATGACAACATTTAAAGTCAACTCCCAACCATCAAACCAAACTTTCCAAGATCCACCCTAACTTTCGGCATGGACGGCGCGGAAGTTTGGGCCCTGAATGAAAGTGATTAGTATAGAAATTCCATTTCTATTCACAAACTTTTTCTACAAAAGACAACGCCACTAAAAACTGACGGCGGAGCTCCGGCAGCTTTAAAATAATGCAAAGGGATAATGGATACGGAAACATTACATCTCCGTGGTGCACATAGGCGTTGGCATTCCGAATTCCAACCCAACCAAAACCGTCCCTCGCTTCCTCTCCTTCTAAACCAACTTTCTCCCAACTTATGTAATAGAAATACCCACCGTCCCAAAAAGCACATACAACTACAATTGAAGCCGAGAAGAAAGAAAAAGTTTTTGCATTTGCATCAGATTGCATTGCATAATATACTGGGAATGAAAGACACGAACGGGATATAGGTTCGTGGCAGCAACACAGAAGCTCCGCACAATACAAACACATGCACAGTCAGGATGACACGATCCATAATATCATATCGCCCGAGCCAGACGTATACATAAAAATTTCTTCCTATTTATTTTTTTGAAAAAAAAAATCAGAGAAAACACAGAGTAACGAATAAGGAACAACAAGGACAAACGGTTCTTCTGCCTCCCTCCAACTGCAATATCATCAGAGGGAAGGAGAAAAGTTTTTGTCTTCACATTCACTACTGACATGTCTTATGTTTTATGACGCTAAGGCTTGGGAGACAATTCTCATGGGATTTGCCGCAAGATTTGATCACATCAAACAAAGCAACGGCTTGGTTGTTTTATCGGGTCGATATAATACTCCAATATCGATTCCGAATTTCCACCCCATATGGATCCGAGGAGATAGGATGGAAATATCTCTCTCTCACTTTGAGACGAGATCTTTAAGCGAGGAGAAAGTGGGCTTAGTGGAATGTTTTCGATAATTGAACTCTCATAGAGGAAAGAGACACTCAGTATCTGATCCTACCCCCATGCAAAGGAAACCTGATTCTAATCTACAAACCTGCGAAATCTACTCTCTACCGACAGCCTATACCTACAGTAAGTTTCGTTATTGTGGTTCTGCCGTCTACTTTCATTACCAGAGAATTCCTGGCCCTTGTCTGTCAAGGGTCTATATATATAGAAGCACATTGTATGTACAAGTAGATGTGATCATTCTCTTGGCTCGTCTCCTCTCAGTCCTTTGATGTTTCAGCATTCCCTATTCATTGTTGTTAAATCCATTAGATGATGTGATGGGGTGGCTTGTTACTTGTCATATTTCATTATCTTCTGTGGAGAAAGGTCAATCAACTTTCTATGCTCTATATTATGGATTGTAAGGGAATTTGTGGAGAATGTACACGTTTGTATCAATAATGTATGGCTCGTTTCGTGGAAAACGAGGATGTAACCGTGGGTTCAGGTTTGTGAAAGAAAGAATTGTGGAGGAGTATTTTTATTCATTTTTTGATGTGACGGGGAAACAAAGGAAATGTGAAAGAACATGTCATTTTGAATTCGTAGTAGAAAAAGCTAAATCAACCCAATTTCCGATTATCTAGATAACTATCTGCTTTTCATTTCAAAGCATTAACCTTCCCTGAAAATGGTATGATTCCATAGATTTCTCTCATCAATTCCAAATTACATGCCTGACACGTGGAAATCAGTCCCACGCAGCCACCGTAACCTATTTTCTGATGGTCAAATCCGGAAGTTTTATTAAATAATTATGTTGTTTCATAAGACATCAGACATCATAGGAGTCTGTGGACAAGAACTCATTAATTCCGTCTGTAGCAAGATCCATGAAAAAGTAAACACTTGAAATGGGCACTACGGTTAGTATCTGTCCCATCACTGCATTAGGACATATTTACTCAAGACCGTTTGCAATAAACTAACAAACTAAATGCTGAAGCAGAGAGATAGAGATAGAGGTATTGTCGACAGTGGCAGAGGGATATATTTATATAGAGATCGAGATGTAGAAGGATGTGCACAGATCAGTCTTATAATTGTATTCATTGAGTTCTCATATTACTTTGGAGAAAGTCCAACGAAGCAAATCGTCTTTCATGTTACCTTCTTCTTCATCTTTCCTCCATCCCGGAAATCTATCTAATTTCTTGAGTTTCAAGTGTTGAAATAGACAAACATTGAAAGAGAGGGATTCAATTCCTCTTCAATCTTCGTAGTCAGGACTTTGGAAAAGTAGTGAATACCCCTGAGAGTAGATTTATAATTAGAACCGTTCATACACACACAAGGCTCGGGCCTGAAGACGGAGAGAAAGTTTGATGTGAGAAGAGTCGAATTAGGTTTTCTTCACTCATTGAATTTCCTTTCTCCGTGGTCTTCGGAACATACCAACCAGCTCAGCCCTTAGCCAAAGCAAGGATTAAGTATTCTGGGAAAATATACAATGCCTTCGGGTCCCCCGACTGGTGTGTGAAAGGTATTGCGATTTATTATTTCAGCACATTTACAAGATGCAAAGATCCGCTTTCAGATTCTTCGAGTTGGCAGACTATAATCAAGTCTGAGCTAACATTTGACGCCGAAATACCTGATTTGTCTGTGGTGGTGGTGGGGTATAATAGTTGAAAATACAGAATTGGAATTTCACTTGTAAATTCAGTGGAAAAATTTGCGCATCCTCTTTTGCCGTGGATCGATTGTAAATTGCACTGGATGCTGTGAATGCAGACTTGCGAAATATATTGTTGGGGCTTAATGGGCCTGTGTACATGCTTCCGATTTAGTGAAGGAAATATGAGTGCCCATTATATAGGGAACGGAAGGATGATTATTATTATATCCGACGACACAACAGAAGAGAAAAGTTAAATATCCCCAGGTCATATGATAAGCCAAAGCCTGACAAGTAAATCTACAGTCCCGGCTCTCCAAACTTTCTCCCACTTTCTCTTTTCATTTAATAATAATGAGAGTTTTTGGAGTATTTTACTCGGGTACAGCTTTGAGTATATAAAGTACGGACTACGGACCTTCCAAGAATGACTAGGTCAACTAAAGGCCTTCTCTATATTTCATGGAACAACGCCGCAGATTGGAATGGGAATTAGTTAGCCCTGCTGGTTTCGCCATTTCAAATTTCAATGCAGTACTGGGTTTGGATAAATTATATGAGTTCTCTGGTTACTGTCGTCTCACGTATTCGGAACATGCTTACGCTGTTTCCCTAAAATTGTAGGGAAAACAGCACGAGAAACGACGTGGTAATTTGAGACAATAATATCTGGTATTTAGCAATCGTGTTCTAGTACCTTAGAACAACAGTTATGAACTTTCAACTTATTGTAAAATTTATATAGACTTCTAGACCATAACCTGTCATGTACTTGGCTAATGGCAGAAAAGGCAAGAAAGCTATGCGTAAGCGGGTGTATGGCAGGTATATTTAACCCCGGTCTTGAGCACGATGTAATATTAAATACGGTCGGATTGCGAAATAATACTGAACGTTCCGTTTGAAGGAGACTAATGGCCATGGGAGGTTAGAGTTGGAATAGCAGGTCCTTTCCTATTGGAATTTAAGGAGCATGCGGTTTTTCCGTGTATTTTGAATATTGAAACAAGGGAAAGTTGTATACACTATTATATGGCCCTATCCACCCACAATTTTGTAATCAAATTGCTTTGAAACGAAATATTGGAACATTTGTGGCAGTTCTCATTTACTACACTTGGACAAATATAGGTCAGCCTTACCCCTCTGAATACAGTGAATATTTTATTAACTCATTAATATGTTAGAAATCTTCAAGTCCAAAGCTAAGTATTCAGTATTCCTGGAATTTTATTTTGCCACAACTTTGCAAGGGTCTTTAAAAGAACGGAATCGTTACAGAAATATTAATGACCTTTTTGCGAAATAATAGACCATTTGACAAAAACCTTGATAATCACTGATATATATAATTCAAACTTAATTTTTACGAACTTCTTACATATTGCTAACAACTATAAATCAGTGTAAATAATCCTTCTCGAAGTAAATCCTATTATTATTATTATTGTTATTATTATTGCAGCATAAAACATCGTAAGAAGATTATAAGCTTCATAAGGTTTTTGTATTACAATTAAGGGCCCCTAAAATCTTCACCATTTAATCCAAGAGTTAAAGCCCTCGGACGAGGCTTACAATGAATTACTGAGCAACCGTCTCGGCCCTGCATATTATAAAAAAGTAATGAGATGAAATGAACCGATTGTAACCGAGCGGTAATGTTTCCCCATCCCCAAACCTGCATCAGTGTTTGTCTTTGTCTTGAGATTTGTTGACTCAAAAATAAGTTTTTCAAAGCCAGAGTTAGTTTCTCTTGCTATAGGAGCGCAACAATACCACGGGATGAGTTTCCTCTCAGAATTGATCGACATCGACATAACTATATTCTCAGCTCTATAGCTTTCGACAGTTAAATGTAGAGTCTTATAAAATATAAAGTAGTTGAGTTAGGGCAAAAAGAGATAAGGCTAAGTAGCTCTATCTTCCCTGGCTGTTGCTCTCCTGTGTTCCTAAAAAGATTAGATTCCCTCCCTTCGTTGACTTAGCCTCCTCCTTAGCGAACGTAGACGAATTCTCAGACCCGATGGTCATCATCCGTTTGATGTACTCAGGGTGGTTACAATCCCGACCGTAGGTACTCCCGAAATAATATACCTATTCCAAAGAAAGGGTACACACACATTCATTCACCTTGAAGTCGAATTCTCTGCTTTCTTTCTCCATTTCCCTCTCCTTCTTTCATGAACAGAAGTCTGAAATTGAGGTTTTATGTTGACCGAATCAGCAGTTTCTAAACTTCTTTCAAATGGGGGAAGATCTCTTGAAAGAAAGGGAAAGCCGTTCGAGAAACTGATTTTCAATAAAGATTGGCCAAAGAGCTCTCATTTACTTTTTCACTGGAACGTAATACTATTATTTAAAAAGGTGAGTAGCCTTATCTCGACTTCAAAATCCGATTCCCCCTCTCCCTCTCTACCCTAACCTCCTCCTGTACATTATCTTATCGGAGAATATAATACAACCTTTCACTCCAGTGCCATTTAATATCTATTGGAGACATGATGCGGTTTATCTTTGATTTCCGATCTTATTCCAATCCTCGGAGTAAAATTGCACTCTCTGGCCCGATGAGTATGATAATAAGACTCTTGAGGAATTTGAGATTGTTACAGCCGTATGTTGGTCCTGTTGTAGAGCTCGAAGAAGAGGGTTGAATATGACGAGAAAGGAGTTCAAAGAATTTCACGGTTAGCGGTGAAAGCACGCGGTGAGACTTCAAATTAGGAGGAGTTTACTGACGAGCCGGAGATAATGATAGATGGGTAGGTAAGGGCAGTAGCCATGATAAAATAATGATGACAGGAAGGAAGATTTCTAATTAGACAAGGGAAAGGCTCCTCCAAAACCAAACCACAAAGGACTGTTTCTTTTGATCAGTCATTATTACACATACTTTTTCTCTTCAAGGTAGGTAGGCCCAGTTCTTCTGAACTTCTGTTTTGTAGTCCTCATACTCTCTGCATTCAACGAGAGTCGGATTGTACTGGCGGATCGAGTGTTACACAGAGAACCTATCTATCTGTCTATCTATCTATCTATAGAAGGGTTAGCTTTCAGGTAGGGTACAGGAGGTTGGAGTTGGAGAAAGGCATCTCTCTTCTACTCCACCAACTAGTCTGCCCGGCCGAGGGAAGTAAAATGAATAATAACAAGGTGTTCATAGATCAAAGTGAAAGCAAAATGGTTCCATTATTCTAAACAAGAAAGGAATTTAAGTTTGCTTCTCGGGCTTTGGGCTTTTCAAATAATAGATCGGCTCTGCTCCTTTCACCACCAGGGCTTTCTCCAAGTCGGAAAAAGGAACCTTTCAGGAGAGAGAGCCTAACAATCCAGAATTATAGGAGACGAGACTGGAGAGGAGCCCTGTTGGGCCTCTTCCGTTATGCTAGGCTGGTCGGGAAGGTAGAAATATTTTATTCCCATTGAGTTATATTATTATTATGTTTTTTCAGTCATTGGAGAAGAGTATACAATTTCTATAGGCCCTAGTACATAGTACGGGCTGGGAGTTAGGTAATGTGGATAGTGCTACATTTCCCATTACCTATAGTACATTGCATTAGGAGAGATTCAATTCAAGCTCTCCTTTCTTCAAATAAATCCCTGAATTCCCCTTGTATTCTTCTTATATGTGTTTCGTCGACGTAATGGCCCTCCGTCAGCTTTCCTGACGCTGAGAAATCGTATGGATTCAGAAAAAATGAGAGCCCGAAGTTCATTGTGCTCTGCTACTGGAGAAGGAAAATTTCGCTGCCGAGTTAACCTTGCAGGGTACAGAGATATAAATATTTCGTATGCTGCATTGCAGTCCTAATAGCAGTCAAAAGTAAAGAATTAGCCAAAGTGTTGGTAAAAGCCGTAATACAATTACTCCATCCAAGTACTAGCCGTATTATTATAATGGATGGTTAATGCGTCGGATAAATTTATTAAAAAGGCCGGGAATGAAATGCATTCCGACTTTTATTATTTCAGTCGACTTGACAAGGTGAACGGAGAGTAAAACGGGAGCTGGTTTTGGGTGAAAGGGCAGACTAATATTTTCATCTTCACGAGGCTGAGAGTGAAATAGTGACAAGGTTAGAAGTAGGTAGTTGGGTTGGCTGTTGGATCTACTACCTACAACAGAGCCTGAATACAAAATACCAAATTTAGAGCAAGCACCTTGGTCGATTTTGGAGATAAAAAAATCACTAAGGGAAATGTAGAAATAGAACACACGAAGGGAGAACGGTGGATAAGAATGTATTTTGTACAGGGTTGAGAGAGGAATCTATCCCGGTTAATGGTAGTTTAGCAAACCAAACCAAACTCATAACCTTGGGCAATTGAGCAGTTTGCGTGAACTGCCTCGGCTCTCTCTCACTATGTTGCTGCTTTCTCTCTATCGAAACGTTGAACGTGTTACGGAATGCCTATTAATATACACTTCTTCGTGAATATTGAGCTTGAGCTGCAAATATGTACATTATACACAGAAAGCTGCCTCAGGAATATATCCCGAATAGTGGAAGTCGGAGCTGTAAAAACCAACTCCGCCGTTGTTGTCAGTATATCCGTCCCAAGTTTGGAAACTTATGGAACGGCGGGGAAATCGGAAATGGAAGCCGGAGTCGGTGGGAAATGTGAAATGTCGGTGACAGAAAGGGTATATTCTAATGACATCATGAACAGTACATGAATGTGGGACTGAGACTAATGCAGAGTAATGTGAAGTGGCAGAAGGCAAAAGTAAGAATGACATGACATGTCATGACAATGGGCATCATAGAGCTTTTCATTCAGAATTTAAAATGCTCCCTCTTTCTCCCAGCAGGATGTGTAACATCATACGTTACCTACTACACTCTCCCAGGTTTATGCAATACACCATACATATTAAAGTATCCCACATCCATCTGCACATTTCCAGACATTTCAGGCACCACCACCGTCCGTCCACCATCGGCACATGATGAAGTCTACTTCGAATACGTGGTCACACTTCCAAACTTTCGGAACTTGAGACGAGGAATCCGGATCCATTACTATTGTAAACCTCAGGAGTTCCCTGTAGGGACAAAAAATTGTCGACCTAGTTTCGAATCTCTTGACGACGACTCGGAAAAACCTCTCATATCTTGACGGATCTACAGTCTACATGCATGTAACCTTTGACTGCATTAGCCTGCCGCCGTCAGTCCCTTTGTATATGTGTTCTACAAAGCGGACATGTTTCATATTAGTGGAGGACGAAGGCATAAATTATGTTGGGGAGTGGGAGCTGAACCTAGCTTTATAGGAAGACGGATGATCGGGATAAAAAATAAGAGAGAGGAATTTTATCCAAGTCATCAGAAGCGACACTATCACGTGAACGTTGACACAAGTAGTGTAAGTAATAAATCAAAACGGCTGAATTTCTTTTCAGCAGAAAGGAGACTTATTCAAAACACGGAAGGTAAATCACTTTGCCGGGGAAGGATAAATAATATAAAATCCTCTCGGGTTATAAATTCCACTACGGTTTTGATGCAGCCGTCGCGTCCTGTGTATAGACTCTCAGCTCGATATCCTTGACACTTAACATTCAACATTTTGCCTCGTTCACCTCCTCCGCTCATCTGACTTGGTAAAAGAACTACAAGCTTCTGCGAGGAAAAATACGGGCGGTGATGATGGGACATATTTTACGGGATATTAAAGTATCTCCGGGCATAATATAGTAGGTTATTTATATTTGCAGATATTTTTGTCAATATGTATTTACTAATCCTTCGCTATATTCGGGGATAGGACGAGGGCTTGCTAATGTTTGTTCTGTGCATAGAACGAGAGGGAGGATGGGCTCCGCTCACTTTCTCCTCTGAATAAATCGCTTTTTTTGCATGGCCTGTAGAAAGCGTACATTTATCTTTGCCATCTGCTCTGTCTTCTTGTTTTCTTGGTCCTTGTTCTCAGCTTATTGTGTTTACACTTCAGGCAGAGTTGATCTGTGTATAAAATGTGTCAGTTGTGTTACAAAGGCACACGTCTTTCCCTTGACTTCCAAGTTCCAACGGGTGTTTTACGATATTGTAAAACTCTGTTGCTTAGCTTTGTTGCAATGAAAATGTGGGCTAGAAATTAAAAATTATCCTCCCTGAGATATTGACAACCAAACACTGTTGATTTGGTATGGACTTTTTCGCAGGAAAGGAATGCTGTGTAGCTGAAAGTTTAGCGGAGAACTATGCATTATTTAAGTTAAGCCAATGTTTATATGGGATAATATTTCCAACAAGTTTCCATCCATCATATTAATCCGAGGGACTATGAAGATGAGATATGGACAGAGATAGGTGTGCAAAGAGATGGGTATAAAGTTAGGAAAGACAACTCCAAGTTTATGGCTTTTACATGGAGTGGAGGTATGTATGTAGCTTTCTGGATGGAAGTCACTTGTTCATTTCATCCCATGTGTCTATTTTATGTCACGTCTTGTCGTCCTCTACTTCTCCTGATTATGATCGAGTGGCTGAGTGAGTCATGAATATTTCTGGGCAACTTAGGAAAACAGAGCTTCTCGACATTTATTAAACATGAGCCTCTCGTTATTTGGAGATTGTGAGGGAGTTGTGAGTTTCATTCCATTATAACTCTCTTGCCTGCAACTTATTGCATTATTGCTCTCCACATCCTTGGAGATTAAAAACTTCGTTCTAAATTGTTTCCGTTCTGGATTTAGACTCTGGAGCAGAGTTGCACCTAATTACAACGCGTTTCATTAAAAAAAATATTTCCAGAATTCAACTGAATTTTTTTTAGACTTTTGTAAACACAATATCAGTTATTATGCAATGCTATTTGATTTATTAAATTAATGAATCAATTTTCTAATCACTTTTCCCGGAACCATTAATTCAGATCCATAATCCTAAATCCCTGAACAAAATGTCAATAGGCCCCAACATTAGTTGAAAGGTTAAAAATAGACAGATCAAATTACGTAAATGCCCTTTTTCCCGACTGGATTACTTCGCCATACAAAGGAACAAGATCGGCTTACATACTCATAAAATGGTATTGACTGTCAACCAACCATACCTACCTGAATGACGGCCACCCTTTCATATGGCTATAATCCCAATTAATTATATATATTATTCCAATGTTTGCAATGGACAAGCAAGCAGGGAACAAGTACACACATTTACGACATGATAATACACTGCCTGGATCAACCACCACTGCTGCTGCTCATCAGTTGAGTAGTTGAGTTGTTAAAAGCCTCCTGAACTTCACGGAGAGTAAACGCTCGGAGCGAAATGACCTTTCAATCTCCTCTACATTTCATCCCAGCAAATAACAAGAGTAACAAGTATCATCCGACAAGTCCCTTTGCCAGACAGAAAAACACACGGGAAAAAACCCGGATAAAGGCCAGACATCGCATGGTTATGAATTATACCTTCCTTATCTCGATGAAAAGAAAATCCAATAAATTTTTAATATCCTACAAAATTACCTGCCTATTCAGTACGATAAAGTCAGACAGGTCTGGGAATGCACGCAGGGCTTCCGTAAAAATCGTAAAATTAAAGTTCGGTTTCGGAGTGTGTTTATCCCTTGGAATTCGGGAATCAGGAGTGAGGACATCGGGAGGAGTAGACACATATTTGTAATACACGATATAACGAGCTATTCACAGTTTTTTTTCTAATTTGCAACCCACCGCGACTTTCCCTCTCTCTCTCTCTCTCCTTTTTAATTTCCTTTGCAAATACGACAAGCCACAAAGGCTCCCGTATCACTTGACAATTAAGGTATTCCCAGATAAATAGAAAGAACTTCACAAGAAGCCCCGTTTCCTTCCTCTGTGGAGGAATGACACGTGTAGATAATTATCAGCCATCTCACTCTACAATCTTCATGCCGTGTGGTCATAGTCAGGAAGTCTACTATTAAAACTATGGTCTTCATAGGGAAAGTAAACCTAGTATTAAACACACTTACAGAGCTGGAAATACACGTATATTATAATAACTCGGTCATATCATTTCTGACAGGCCTCCCTTTTTGGGCAGGAATCAAGGATCTAGAAAGTAATGTGAATGATAGATAAGAAAAATGACTAGTCTACTTCCCAAGACATCTGTTTCTATATCATAAATGCATGGGGTATAAAATTTATATCAGCATTTATTTTTACTCTCAGTCAGTTCGCCTCCTTACTACTTTGCATAGGAATTTCGAGCTAAATATCTTATTATTTAGCAGCCGAGTCGAAAGTGGAGTGAAAGTAGTTGTGGCTGACTGCCGACTCTAACCTTCGATAGCTGAGAGCCTTTGTTGTCCGTGAATTCCCTACCTGACTGGTAAGACCTAAGATGACGATACGACCGAACTACTCGGACTTGAGTGTTGACAATAGCTTAGAAATAAGGGACGTGACGGTCTGACTTAATCTAGCTTTATTTATCAGTAACAAAACGTAGGGAAATACAGGAAAAATAGGAGCGGTACACGTCCGTTCTCCTCCAAATCTAAAGAATTACTCCAGAGAAAGCCAACTTTCTCCTCGCTCCATAAATTATACATCAATATATTTGTTACTATAGTAATCCATATTGTGGCTTCCAATGACTCGATTACATACTCCCCCCAGATGGGGATCCGTTGGGGTCCGCATCTCCCTTGTATACATCGAGTCGACAGAGTTTTGCCACCGGCCGTCTCATCATACCATTTTGCGTCTTGACAGTCTTTCCATCATGTTCAGGATGAGTCTCGATTACTTTTCCCAAAATCCAAGTATTTGTCGAAACGTAGTCTGCGATGATCACGATGTCCTCAATTGCTAGTGGTGTAACCCCGTCATACCATTTGTTCCTCTCGGTTAGGGTCGGTAGGTATTCCTTTGTCCATCGGGTCCAGAATTTGTCCGTTAGTATCTGCCACATTCTCCACGGCTTTCTTCCGAAGAGATCCGGTTTTCCAAACTTCCCTGGTGACGGTATGCCTCCAGACGATCCGATCAAGAAGTGATTTGGCGTTAAACAGTCGGGATCATCTGGGTCAACCGAGACATGTGTTAGAGGGCGGCTATTCACGATGAAGCTCGCTTCTCGAAGCAGTGTTCCCAAAACTTTCTCTCTTGGTGCTTTCTTCCATTTGGCTCCGTGCAGCCTCTCCCAGCTGCCTGCAAAGGGTGGTGAGGATGGAGGAATGAACTTCCATTTAATCCCACTCTCAGCCATCTTTCCTTCCATTTCATCAGGATCCAGGTTCCTGCAATCTCTAAGTTCAAAATCTCCTCTCCTATGGGCTTCAATGACTTCCTTCAGTAATTTTGCAGCTTCCTTCTCGGTACTTTTGCTATCAGGATAATAGTCAACATAGTGTCTCTCAACGATGACTTTGGCTGCTTCGGGGAACTCCAGTTGAAACTCCATGGCGTTTTTATTCTTGAAAAATTGAGCTGAGCATGGAGATGACGTCGCTCCAAAGATCATAACACGCATTTCGAAATCCTTGGGCAGATGTTTCCTATCCATTTCTCTCCACAAGAATCGCTGTGCCGGTGAATCCTCAGAGCGAATCTTCACTTGATGGAACATCTCCTTCAGATCTCCCACAAAGGCGGCTGCATACTGTCTGAATTTCAATTGGACTCCAGCTAGTGACTTAAAAAGATCTGGCCCCACGTATTCCGATATCTTCGGACAGTAATCATTCGCATAATTCTCGTCCCGGTCCATTTTCCTCTCCATGAACTTCCTCTCCATGTCTCCATTCCTCTCCAGTCTAGTCTCGGCCATTGATCGACTTTCAGGAAGCTGGATATCGTCGTTTATCCACAATAGTCCCGTTTCCCATCTTTCGCCAACTCGTTTGGTCGCCTGCTCCAGCATTTGTTCCGATTTCTCTTCTGGTACGAGATTTCGATCCTTTATTTCCATTCCCAATCCATCAATTTTGAACGTGTCCTTCATCATCGGATTCAGTTCTTCATCTCGATCATCATTCGTGATTGCATAACATTGAACTCGATTTTTATTTGAATTTCTTCTCTCTCCACCGTGTATAAACTGTCCCAGCAGACATCGTGAGAGCGAGGGTGAATCCACAGGTCCATCAGTGGTCTCTCTGATTTTGATCAGGTGATGATGATCCTCTCCAATCAAGATCGTAGGCTTAGCATCTTTAAATCCACAGTATTCAGGGGTATTTTTCAAATGACTCCAGGTGTTGACAAGTTCCTTAAGATCCACAGACTGACTCGGTAAGTTCAGCTTCTTCAGGGTTTTCGCGTTTTGAATTCTAAATGAATCATTTCCACCGATCAATTTGACTCCCAGATTCACGGTCCTGGATTGATAATCCACATGCCTTGAAGCGTCCGCGAAGCCCATATCAATGATACTTTTCGCACCTTTTAATCCCAATTGATTGGCCATTGTTGACTGGATAAGTGTACAGGTCGACCCCGGGTCTAGAAACGCGAAGGTCGATACATCCCCTAGAGGTCCACTGAGGATCACTGGAACGATTCGGAGGAAGGTTCGGCCAACACATTTCTTTACTGTCACATTTCCGTGAAATTCCATCTGGGCTGGAGTTCGGGAAGTCGGATGTAGTAAATGGTGATGGGGTTTCTGACATCCCTCTTGTCCACACGGCGTCGTCTTGTGACATCCTTGGATTCGGTGACCTGACTTTAGGCAGGAAAAGCAAAGTTTCAAGTCTGAAACACATTTCCACATCCCTTGGCTTGTGAGATTTAGGAATCCTCCACAGTTTTCGATTGCATGTCCAATTCTATCGCAAAAGTAGCAATGTGGTTCTGATTTTGATCCGGTCCTAGAGTCGCTCACGTTCATGACAGCGTATCTATCCCCCCATCGTCCATGTCTTGGTTCATTATGGTTAGCTTTCCTTTCCGTTGTTTCCACTCTCGGTTGACTTACATAACTGGCATTCAGGGCTAACTCTTTGATGAAGTCAGCAAAGTCCTTGAGAGTTACTTGTCCTTTCCTTGATCTCTTTACGGCACCCCATTGTGTCTTGATGCTTCCTGGTAACTTGCCCTCCAACTCTTGCAGGAGCTGGGAATTATAAAGGTGCCCAATACTATTTAGAGCCATAATATTAGCTACCAAACCTCGGATGATATTTCCAAACTCGACAATTGATTCCGGCTTTTCCTCCCGGACTGCAGGACATCTCTTCGCTTTTTCAATCAGGTTCCCGATTATTAAGTCCGCTCTCCCGAAATTCATCTCCAAAATCTCTAATATTTCTTCAATATCGTCTGACAAGGCCAATACTGACTGCACCGCTTCCTTTGCATTTCCTTTCAGACATTTTTCCAGGCGGACAACATTCTCGGTGGCGGTGAATCCACAGGATCGCGTTGATTCATGAAATCTTTTGATGAAACGAGGCCATTCTTCTGGAATTCCGGAGAAGTATGGAAGGTCCTTTTCACAGGACTGGCGGGCCACGAATTTCTCCATGTGGGTCAAGCTGGACACATTTGCTGTTGGAAGGTCTGGGAATAGAGACTTGGGCAGCTCTATCTTCTTGATAGGACGGTCTGGTTCCCACTCTCGACTTCTCCGATCACCATACTGAATCTGTTCCTCAAAATAATCTTTTTCCATATTTTTAGGATTATTTGTAATGCTTTTACAAGGTTTGGAAGTTCTCCTTTCCGGAACCAATTTCTGGACATCTCTCGCCCATTCAGAGGTCCTCCGTTGCTTGTCAGTCTCGGAAATAATGTCTTCGTTGTCTTCATCATCTTCCTCTGATTCTTCCTCCAGAATCCTCTGTTCCTCCAACTGTAAGGTTCGTAGTTCCTTTTGAATCCTCTGTTCCTCCAACTGAAAGGCTAGTAGTTCCTTTTGAGTCCTTATCCTTTCTAGTTGCGATGCCTTTCTTGTCGAATTCCCCTTGAACTTCTGACTTCCGGATTTAAGGCTTACGGCTGGGACGGACTGTCTGTCCATTTCCGTGTCGGGAACTTGTCCACCACCTTCTTCCTTATCCTCGGCTTCTGCTCCAGTTTGGAACCGTTTTGGCTTCATTCCTTTGGTGATTCTCGCACTGCGTCTGAGATTTCCCTCTGCACTGCAATCGCTCATCTTAGACTGGTTTCTTGGACTTCTTTGGATCAATCCGGTTCGAAGGACCATTAATGTGGCTGACTGCCGACTCTAACCTTCGATAGCTGAGAGCCTTTGTTGTCCGTGAATTCCCTACCTGACTGGTAAGACCTAAGATGACGATACGACCGAACTACTCGGACTTGAGTGTTGACAATAGCTTAGAAATAAGGGACGTGACGGTCTGACTTAATCTAGCTTTATTTATCAGTAACAAAACGTAGGGAAATACAGGAAAAATAGGAGCGGTACACGTCCGTTCTCCTCCAAATCTAAAGAATTACTCCAGAGAAAGCCAACTTTCTCCTCGCTCCATAAATTATACATCAATATATTTGTTACTATAGTAATCCATATTGTGGCTTCCAATGACTCGATTACAGTAGTAGTGTTCTGTTGTTCAAGCCCCAGCTGAGTTTTAATGTTTACGATGAGAGGCTCGTGAGTTATTTCCAGTTTTCTTGAATATTATTACCTTTAAGAAGAAGTTGGGGATAGTTGATATGGGAAGGGAAACTACTGTTGCAAATTGGTAGGTGACTCGAAATAAAACATGGGAAAGGAGAGTCAGTTTCGCAAAACATGTATATTAGTTCCCATTATTTACTATGCAAATTACAAATGACTCCCATATATGCTCCTTTTGTGAAAGAACGTAAAAAATTAACTCTAAGCCCTAACTAAGTTTCCTTGTAAGAATTTCGACTTTCTCTCCCGTTTTCTGCTTTACGGTCTGAGGGAAATGAGTTTTGCAACCGTGAATTTCCTCTAGTAGAAAGTCCGTATGGCATTAACTACGCTTATGCACGTGTGGGAAACAGGTAGGGATTTGATGTAAGGTCTGTGCTTTCTACTCTTTCATTTCCAGTTAGTTTAGAAGTTGGCAGTTGTTGTTACAATAATAAGTTACAGAACTTGATGGATACAGGCTGTTTCCAACAGCCTAGAACAGTGTCAAGTAATTCATCCCATTAATCAGTATATTTTGAAGCCCTGATTCTCAAGCTAAGTTATGCATGCATCTTAGGATTTTCAAGTTGATTCAGGACGACAGTCACGCAATAACATGCCAATTAAGGAATGACCTTACCTTACTAAAGTGATTTAAGGTGGAATTTCGTGAATTTTTAATATTTTCTCTCTTAACTCTGAACTGTACACCAAAATTGTAGTCAACTGCAAGACCCATTTCGGGTTCCCCCGGGGTTCAGATAATCTAGCCCAATTTCTCAATTATGAATTTGCAATATGCATCCCTTCAAGTAGAGTCTCTTTGAGTAAATTGGCGAGGACTTTCCCTCGGAGCGAATTCAATTTCGTTGCCTCATTGTCCCATTTTTCCTATCTCTATCCCTCCAACTTCCAATGCCTTTCTCAAACCCGACTGGGTCTTTTAGAATCTAAACTGTTTTATTACTTTCAAGAATGGGTTGAAGTTAAAGTTGGAGCAGTTCTTATGAAGGAAAAAAGTCAGATGCTTTTTCCCTATTCAAGCTTATTCCCTAGCCAGAATATCCACACAATATCTCGGTCCTTGGTCTATATATTCCTCCTTATGATCCTGTTAGATGTTCTCAGAATGTTTAGTTGATGTCAACCCTCTTAAAACGGGACTTACAGGGTTGGCAACGAGAAGGGAAGATAAGGAATGGTGGCAACGCATTGAATCTGTATAGCAGAGTACTAGAGAATATAATAAGGCATAATAAGAACTTCCAAAACGTTCTAACTTCTCTTTAGTAACGAGTTCGAGTTGACGTTAGGAAAGCTTATGTTCGAGCCAGGCACAACGGATCTGATAGGTGTGAATGATAATGGTGAAAGGAGAAAGAATACGGTAAGGTAGGGAAGATAAGTAGGTAAAGGGAAAAATCGATTCCAGAAGCCATCTCATTTCATTCCAATCATCAGTTTATCACGACACCACCACCACCGCCAACCACCACCTCCGACCGACTTTCACCAACCTGGGAAATGAGACCTTGCCATTTTGCAAAAGTTAGGAGGCCAGTCTCAGGCATATATCTATAATTATCTTTCAAGTTTTTACTCTAATTTTATTTAATGAAGGACCCGATACTTTTATGTGTAGAAAGCATGCTCTAGTCTTTTATGTTCCACTCCTATCATTGAATCTCATTCCTCTCTTTAGACTGTTCACAGATAAATTGTGCCGGTAACGAAGTAATTAATTGGAGCCTTGTATGGGTGCTTTTTTGAACCTCCTCGCAAATTTTCCTTTAACAATGTCTGCTACTAATCCCGGATTCAAGGGTTGAGTTTTTAGCGAAACTGCGAGGACTATAAGTCAACAAGAGTCAGGAATAATTGGCCCCAAGTTCTATTGATTTATTCCAACTCAATAGACTTCCTTCCTCTCAAAGTTTACTAGTTACAATACATGCTCCTAACCTAAGCAGACCTTCCGTACGATGGAGAGTTCAGAATTATCTAGTCAAAGTAGAAAGTAACCTGCAACAACGGAACCAATCCAATCCACAATCCACCCACTTGAAAAGTCGTTCAAAACCAGGCCCCAAGTTCACGTATGTTGTTTGATGATCATCTAGTTCAATGAACTAACCCCTCCTCGCCCGTTTTGCCAAACTTAAGGAATCCCAATTTCGTCTAAGAGCTCCTCTCTCTCTCTTCTCGAGGTTAAATAGATGTTTGACATAGGAAAGAAAAGCTGGAGTTTTGCATATAGCTATATAGATAGAGAGGAGGATCGAAGGAATAACTGGAGCACGCTAGTCATGTAATATGCATAAGTTATACTCCATGCATGCCTCTTGAACCCGGAATGAAAATACTGAAATACGTTGCACCACCACCACCACCACCATCATCTCAATAGTACAGAGCTCTCCAGTTCAGTCATAAGGACATGGAACCATGAGCAAAATAAAGGGGGAAAGTTGAAGCATGAATAGATTAGATAGCTTGGAGAAAGTCAGGGATGTTAAAAAACCAAATCAGATTCTTTAGAGCGTGATGTCATGTCTCGAAGTATCAAAGTCTCGGCAGCGTGCTTTCAGCCTCTCTCTCGTACGAGAGAATGTATTATGGAGACTTGTGGAGAGATATGACTCATGATTTTTATACAAATGACAACAGATGATGATGGGAAGTTAATGTTAGGAGAAGGCTCTATTGTGCTTTCCCTTGGGTAGCAGGATTCTGATTTAGCCTCTTTTTCCTCAAGAGAATTATAGACTCGGAAGCCTCTGACGGCTAATAAAAATAATATGTATTATGCTTACAATCTTGAGAGAGAGAGAATAAACTTTCGGGGGTCTTGATTCAAGGATACCTTTGTAAAATAAGCTGATGGGGAAATCAACAAGTGAAGTCCTCGATTGAAAGCTCTGAGTTACTTATCTATCTGTATTTAGTGGTAGATAGGATATTATTTCACGTTGGAAAATAAGCCATGCACTTCCTTCATTATTATCATATTTTAAGAGAAAATGTTTGGGAATTTCGGAATGCTGATGCTGCGTAATCTAATTTACATTTTGATAAGATATTTTTCCCCCTTGAATATAATACGCATTTAGCATTTGGAAAGAGGAAGTAAATGTTTGGGAACGGTGGCTATAATATTATTGATTCCGCAGTGGAATTAGAAGCAGATCGGAGACATTCCCACGGAGATTACAATCCCCTTCCATATCCCAGAATATAAGACCCGATCCTCTCCGGGGTATTTTAATTGATTATCAGTTCCACTCACCTGCATCGGCCCGATCGTTGGGAGCGGGGGCATCCATGGGCAAAACGGCGTTTGAGGTGATGACGGGTGTGACAGCCGGTGAAAGTACGCAGAGAGTAAGAACGATTATGTAGATGAAATCCCTTCTTACTGAGCTAATTTGACACCTGACACGGTTACTAAAAGTACTACTATTGCTACAAGTACTTGAGACTACTCTATTCCGACCACCACCACCACGACCACTACCATCACCACCACCTGCACTGGACGACATCCACATCCTCCATTCCCATCCAGTCTTTCTTTCTCCCGATCTCCGACTCCTTGAAGGGCAAAGATACGTTTGATGATGAGGAAGGAGAGAGGACAGTTTGGAACAGTAATGGCTAATGCATGTCACTCTCAAAATCAAGCTCAATAATCTTATTAGTTGAGCTAGAGCGATTAGTGGAAGTGAAGGAGTCAGTCGGGATTCTGATGAGACGACTCCTCTCCCATGATTCGGAGGAAGAGTAGAGGAAGTATTATTGAGAGGACTTCTGCTTCCTCCTCCCGATGGTGTAAGTGACAAAGGACAAGGTAGAATAATGGCTTCCGAAATTGCATTGAGATCCTTGCTCTTTGTCAATTTCGACGGAGATGAGGAAGGTAAGCCATTTGGTTCTTCCCAGTCCTCCTGGTCATACCCGTACTTTCGATGATAATTATAATTACTGGCGGTGGAGACAGAAGGGAGAGAGGCTTGGGATTGGCTGTCTTCATTATCATCCCCGACAACCCTTCGCTTGTGCTTATCCCTGGCCCAAGTATTAAAAATAGCGTGGCTCCGTCCGCTCCGTCTTCTCTTGAAGTTGCGTTTATTGCAGTAGCAGGGCATGATGGGATCGGCCTACAGCCTGCTCTTCGTGTACGTAATAGAGTATTGATATTCTTGGAGAGGAACTAAATTGTATTGGGTTTGTGAATGAGGATGAGATAAGTGGATTTCAATACTGTAATTTTAGGTTATAACTTGGTCTTTATTAAAGGACTTCTATCACTCTAAATAATTTATGAGAAATTCAGCTAACTATCCGTTTCTGGCTCCTCGGGACAATTCAATTATCTGGGAGTGGCCAGCCCGTCGTCCTTTCAAACCTCCCTATATATAGAACCAGCTAACGGAGTTCGGCTGACGGTTATTGATCATTTTGGCGAAAATTAAGTTATAATGTCCATCTCAAACTTATTTGATCACATTCTTCCACTTTTAGGGTCACACGCAGTTTAATATCACTTTGTAAGCGATCCGTGGGGACTCGTCGTAATGAAACGGCTTTCCGGACGAGAGAGATCTGTTTTTTTCTCCGAGCTTTCTCCAAGAGTCAGAAGCTAGTAGTAGGAGCAGCAGTTCCTTGCCATTTCAGTTCCCTAATATCATCCGGATATTTGATAAAGAAAGTTGTTTCCACTCTCGCATAAAGAATGTACGGTTATGTGTCAGCCACCACTGCTTTCAGCTGCCATGTATTAGTCTCAACATTCCCTCTTTCCCCGGCGACTTTCTCCGCCAAAGTACCAAACTATATCCGCTCCAAAAAAGACAATGGTAGCTATAGGCAGTCGTAGTAGATTTGAATTTTTTCGATTATCTCTACCCGTCCACTGACACGGCTCCCACTCGTTATTCAGTTGGTATAATATGAAAGTAGTGTGATGGTTTTAGGATTGGATTGGTTTGGTCACCCTTTGGCCTCAATGGGATGGATAAGGAGTCAAATTGAGCTATCAGATTGGTCTGCCGAATGGTTGGGGATTCGTGTGGCATAAAACATCGGATGTACGCACGTTGTCCCGTCTCAAAAATTTATTTCCTTCCTGATTCTAGAACAAAAAAGTCATAGTCTTAGAGAAGAAGAATCATGGTCCTCCGTACGGTTTCCTAGTTCCATAGATTCTGGATCTGGCCATCCCATATCTTTTCCCGTCTCTCCAGAAGCAAAAACTGGGTGTCCAATATTTTATCTTGTTATGTGAGTGCAGATGCTTCCATCCTTTAACTCATAGAATGAGACAGATGAAGAAGAACCTTAATCTTATATTGGGGCTTTAGGCCTCGAAAAAGAAATGTTCCTATGAGAGAGTCTCTCTCTCTCTCTCTGTCTTCAATATATTTTTTAGTCTTATCTTTTTCACACCTCCGGCTGAGGCTGGGACTGAGTCCGTATGTACTGCATGAACGTTAAAAGTAGCACCTTGTATGTACGATGAGTTAGGACCAAGAGCCCCCTGTTTCGTACACAAGTCGGCCCAATAATATGTTTTAGAATTTATAGCAGCACTTTTATATTCCCTCAAGGATATGAATAGGAATATCTTCGATAATCGAGAGTGTGTTGTTGAATATTTCCTTCCGTATTTTGGAGACTTCACATGGTTTCCCTGGGCCTGGGCCTTTATTTCGGGTATTTTTTGTATGTTCTTGTTGAGAATGTATGCAAGCGTGCTATTGGCAAGTCTGTCCCGCCGACTCTCGGGAGTCTCATTTCCAAGGTATTTTTATAGACATTGATGGATAGCTCTCGTTACATTTAGTAATAACGAATATCCCTGTTTCAGACTTATGGACCTAGTTCACAGTTTGTATTTCGGGTGTTGTGGGTTCCATATCTGCATGGAGCAGTGTGCACGGAGAAAATTACACTAGGCAGGGACTGAAGACAGATATGGATTCCTCTGACGATTCGTACCTCTTTCTTACGTACCGGTCTTTTTTTCAGTACATCCAGTGAGCCTAGGGCACTCGAAACGTGGAACAGATTTTCCAGAACTTATGGTAGAATACTAGATTTTTCCAGCTCGGTTTATTTAATTTTTCTTTAGATAAGACGACGAGTCATTTAGAGAAAGTAAAACAGCAGTAATCCCTCTTCAAGTTTAAAAAAGCGTAAAAATAATATTTTTGAACAATATCTTGATGTTTAAATGAGGATGTTTGAGTAATTAAAACATCAGAGATAGACAGAGAAAAAAGGAGAGTAGTATTAATAGGAGGCCTAAATCTGGATTATTTAATCAGTTTAGTTTCCATTTGATAAATTTCGTTTGTAATAAATTGGAGGACAAGTGGCAGCTTTGAAGATAAAAGAGGCTTGATGATCATTTGGGTGATGACCAGAGATAAAAAGGAAGGAACTAGGGCGGAGGACTGATGAACACAATCCGATAAAAACACTTCACACTTTTACTTTTCCCCAAAACCTGGGTTTTCAGTCGAGTTCACTTAAAATTTTCTGGCAACTAGAACAACATCTGAAACGAAAGTACTCGTCCTGGAACGGGATTACTCTGTACAGTATAATAAATAAATGCTCAGACGATGAGAGAAAGTAGTGCAACAGACCACCACCACCACTACCAACTAACTACCACCGTTGTTGTGAACCATCAACCATGTACACCAGGCCAGACCCAACACTTTCACTCTTCAAGCCTCTTTTACAGAAGAGAGAGAGGTGGTCGGAATGGAAAGTTAACACTTCCCTTGTCCCCACACACAGGAGTAGGAAATATATAAACTGCAAAGTGGTATAAGTGAAGGAAACTTTTTGCAAAACTTTTTAAACTCGTTTTCTGTTCCTCCAGCCAAGTTGTAGAGTGAGATATTATTGAACTGAATACAAAATAGGGATGACGAGGAGTGACAGGAACAAGGAGGCCGCTGGCATGACACTTGATACTCGTCTGATTTTAGCCATGTCTTTCAGGAAATACAATTCTCAACACTTATCTCACAAACTTCTTAGACAAACTTTCTCTGGTTCGAAAAAAAATCGAAATTTCGGTTCAATACTTCGAAAACTAACTGTCGAATGCAGGCCTTGAGAGAAGTTAATTCCGAAATTATAGTTCTAATGAATCTGTAGGAAACGGGATTAAAGCTCTTTCCAATCCACAAATTCTAATTTAAAAGAGTCGAGATATATAGGGGCAACTCGTATAGTTTTGGACCTGAGATGTGTGAGTTCCTTTAGCGGCTTGAATACTGGAAGTGAATAACTGTTTCCTACTACTCACCGGTTTTCTGTAACTTCTCCCTACCCGACTGACTCAATACGGGAGCTGCAATGTGAGTTCCAGAGAGTGGAGTCCTTTCATGCGCGTTCCGGGTTTCCCGTTTCCCGAGCCTGATTCCAAGTCAGTCTACAGAGTGACTGGAATCCAAGTCAGGTTCTAAAATAAAACTCACCTTCATCTAGTCCTCCGTTTCAATCCTGTGTGAAATACTCCTGCATATGAGCATGGTAAAATTCTGTTTCCCAGACTGGGATCGTATATTCCTCAGGTTCAGTTTCACTGAACAGGAGAATTTTATCCTAACAATATTATTTCAAAAAGTACAACAAGACTGCATTGTTCTAGATTCGTGAATCTCAAATTTCCAGGATTCTGCTGGAGCCGATTCGACATGGAATGAAAGTCTCGTATGAATTTCTAAATTCGGATGCGGAAAATGTAAGGGAATAGGAGAGAAATAATATACAAGTTTGGGAAATGGGAGAGGATCCCACGCTAACAAACCACGGAGGATGCAGAACCTGCCTTTCCGAGTTTGTGACAAGATATATTATCACCGGCGAAGGGACTTTTGTTCAGTAACATAGATTCCGTATTCGGCTGGAATGTCCGTGGAGATAGGAGTGGGGAAATGCAGGGGAGCGAGTGAAAGAATGGATGGAAAGTAGTCCGGACATGCATAACTATTTAGTACATTATGTTCCTCACTCACACACATCACATCACATGTTTCATGAAATCAACAGTTTATCAAACAAATGGGTTCATGCTGGGTGAAAGTATACAATATTCCTTCCGTGGTGTCTCTCCTATAAATATCATCCAGTAAAAGCAAGTTCCCTTTGTCTCGAGCCTACACTCTATTTTAGGCAGGATCCCCATTAGGTTTCACGAAATTAACGAAGTCGGCTAATACGATTTATGCTATTATTATGGTGACAGAACTGGAGCAGGCCGATAAAGCTGAGCAAGCGGGAAGGTGACAAAAGTTTCGGGTTGAGCTTTGATGTTTTCAGCTTTTTCATTCGATACTACCGTTAAATATTAAATAAGAGCCTTGTAATATATTTGTAAGCGCAAAAAACGTCCTGGTTTTGTCGTGGAATTTGGCAATATCTTGGAATACACTGCGATATTTTAATAGTTCGACAAATATGTTTCTTAATAATCTATTAATAGTATATGAAAACTAGATGCAAAAATGTCGAGTTAAATATGGAAATCGAGCTGTAGCTGGTGACTTCAATTTCCTGAGCGTAATGCCTTAATTACGACTACCAGCTCTGGGTTCATTGTGGTAAACGGTTACCACTCCCAGAATAACTCCCCTCCTCGAAATAACTTTCAATGTGTAGAAACAGAATCAATACTTTAGGTATGTTAAGGAGTTGATATTTCACAACTGCACAGCCCTTGCAATTGGCATTGCTTACAATTAAACCCACCACCAGAATAGTAGCCTAATTGCTAACCTAATGACGCAATGACAGTATAACGTGTATTGTAAAGTGTAATCATAAATAAACATAGTAATACGCGTAAGAAGCAGAGTATAGCCGAATATCCTGTACAAAGAATAAATGATGATGATTGGGGCGATTATACAAAAGAGACAAGTTAAAGGGAAAGTAAAGTTTTCCCTGGGTTACATTTTGGCTATCCCATCACACACCTCAGTTTACTTTCCCATTGCCCCCTGAGCAGGTATTAGCTTTGTTAAATTAGACCATGGGAAAAGTTAATTACCAGGCGTTAGGAAACTAATTTCTTCGGCACGGCATGACATGAACATGAAAGACTGACAGAATTTCAGGGAAAGTTACTTGGCATTATTATTACACCCATTAGAGGAGTAGTTGTGTTTCCGAAGAGGCACTATATCCTCAACATCCCACATTCCATTCAGTGACAACGAGCCTATTATTTACTTTTGACTCCTTGGCTCCCCAGATTATACCAACTTGTGTATCTTTCCCAGATTTTTTTGGAACTGAAACGACTCTTTTTAACAACAAAAAGTTACAGTTTCTACATTCAGATGCTATTTCTGTCGACTTAAAAGGGTTATTAGTTTTAACCTGACATATTTTTACTCGGAAGAAATAATAGGGAAAACAAGGGCATTAAAATAAAACTACACTCCATTATCTCCTGTTCTTCCTTCATTTTTTCAACAAGAAAAACTTCAACAATTAGTGATCCTAGTTGTGTGTAGTAAACATAATCTGGAAGTCGTTGTCTGGTTTTGTCTCGTCCCGATTCACCCCTTCTTTCTACTGCCGTATTTGAGGTTCTTTGGGTTTGGATCTAAAATTACCAGAAATGTAAAAAGGCACGGAGAGCAGAGGATAATACGGCTTCCAAGTAGGAATAGAGATCCACTCATCACTTGAGAAACGGGAGTTAGGGAGCAAAGAGGGGATTAGAATGACATTTAAACCTGTCAAATCCAGTTGATAACAAAATTCGATTGTACTGCTACAGTCCTCCCTATGAAGCCGGCTCTATTTATACATGAGGTTATAATCGGGAATTTATATACGGTTATTCGGATTGGAATATATTTGGAAGTTTTATTTTATCCGGGCGGTCTGGTGGCGAAGCCTTTGCCTTGGATTCTGGAACGATTGCTATAGTATTGCCACCAACGACTAACTGGAAATCCAACCAGCAAAGCTGTTGTAACCCAACTTTCCCTGATGCCAAAGTAAATGCGATGCCAAAAGCCAATCCAAATCCAATCCATGCAAGACAAGGGGATATTGTAAGGAAGTAAAACTTATAGTGGTTTAGGGGAATTGACAAAAGCAAAGTTCTAAGTGAACTAGGAAGCTTTCCACAATTTCATTATGAGATTGATGTATTTGCCACTTAACGTCGATTCAATTGAGTCAGCCTCTTCCTCCTTATAAACTGACGTTGAGTTCACTCTCTGTCTCTCTGCAGTGGAAGTACAAGAATAGGCCATAAGAATCCGATGGAAATGATATGCATCCATTATTCTAAGGATGTCTTTTAGACAGCTTAAATCTGGCATAAAAATGTGGACTATTTACCACCGTAGTAGGAGTTGGTTCTAGAGGTTCATAATCCTTGTACCAATTCCAGCCTCTGTAAAAATATTTGTTTTTTTTTTCTGGGCTGTCAACCTAAAATCTAAAATAGGGCTGGCAGATCGGTTAGTAAAGTCACAGGAGGTTCCTTCCGAAACCTTTGAGACTTGTTTCCCCACCCAATACTTCCTCATCGTCAATGATGACAGATGCACGTGTCGATCACAAAGTACACAGCCAAGGCTTTTAATCCGTGACAAACCATCATCTCCTCCGTTTGCTTTCCCTGACGGTTTTGTCAACAGTTTTGGAGAAGAGAGCGAGGGGGACGGATGTAAAATTGGAAGTCAGAGTTTAGGTAAGTTAAGCGTTTTTATTTATCTCGGTCGCATTCATTTCCTTTTAAGTTCTCATAGGGAAATCCGGGTTAGTCCGAAATCAGATGCAGAGGAGAGGGTTTCCCTTTTTATGGAAAACGATTTGCTCTTTCAAGTCACAGAATGCGGGTTGAGTTAGTGGGGGAACTCTTGTACAAAGAATCCGGGACAAATCAAAGCCTCTCCTCCGGTTGTTGAGACAGTTTTGTTTGTCCCAATGGAATCACATTATTTCATCTTTTGGCTTGAAAATGTATTTACGGGGAAATCAACCCTTAGAAAATATTGCATTGGTTTTTTTCAAAGAATGTTAATTTCAAAAGCCTTTTCATTCCTGAAAGCTTTCTGTCTGAAAAATATGCTTTGACCCTCTAAACGTCCCAGTATTTTGTTTGGCTCCTTGTTTCATTCCATGTCAGTCATCATTGGTGACTGACGATCCATTCTTCCTAGCATTGTCCGTGACATGATGGCATGGTGGCGTACTATTCCGCAACAACAAGACTACAACCTACAACGCCGTTATTTTCAATTAAACTCACAGAGTTTGGAATATTAGGAGTCAGCTAGGGTAGCATTAAAACTGGATTTCATTACTGCTCGACATGTGGTAGCTTTTCGATTTCAATCCCCACAGGTAAGCTTAAGCAACAAGGAGATCAAAGAAATGCATACCACACCAAAAAGAGCCGTACTAGTTTTGATCGCAGTAAATGGAAACTAAAAATTAGTTTGAAATACAATCATGGAGTAGCAGTTGCCGTTCTGAATTTAGAACTGTCATTTGAATACAGTGGTTTTAGGTGAAAGACCTTCAAATGTAAGCAATCAGGACTTAAATTCTTCGACTTAATGTCAAGGCTAGGATCGCCAAAATTATTATTAGAAATAAATGAAAACTCCAGAGAGGCTACTATACTCGCTATTAATATCCGTTTATTTGTGACTGGCATTTAGCTCTGACTTTGCTAACTAGAACAGGAGAAACAGGAAACAATGCATCTTCGTTTTCCCAAGCTTTTAGCCCCTGTCTCAATTATGTCAGGAGTAGAAAGGCCGTGAAAAGTGATAATAATGAGGCCTATTTTATCGTTTCACGAATGACTGCTTGCTTTACCATTACCATCACTAAATGCTATAAGCAAGAACGGGATTGAAGAAATGGGTCATTTCGGCTAAATCCCGAATGATTCACAACGGTATTCAACATATAATTATTAAAGTGAGTGTAGCTTTGGGACTGGAGTTTTATATGTTTTACTGCCATTATCATTATCACAATTTATTATTATGAGCAGGATGACCCCAATTTTTAATGTGATTTCAAGCGGAGTCTTTCATTGGATCTTAACAAAAATAAATACAAAGAATAGGGGGGTTGGTTCGGTTTGCCAGTTTGGGATTGTTAATCCACTTCAAGTGTTCACCTCAAGAGCTTTTTGATTGCAGTAACTACAATCTACAATCACCTATGGCTGACACTCTTTCATTAAATGATGGTAGTTGAAATTGCCGACGTTTCTCATTAACATTAATTATCGACTTGAAGGTATTTTTTTCTCCTTTATGCAAGTTCGTCATACCAGTAATAACTGGATCAAATCAAGAAAAGTTCTAGTCTTACATTTAATCTTAAGCTCTGATTCAAGCAGAAATACTGGACCATGAGTGTTTGATTTAAAACCTCGATTTATGAGTCGGCATAAAGTTAACAAACTCGAATAACTAAAATTGTAAATTCTTTATTTTAAAATAACCTTCACCACATGAAATGAAATAGAATTAAAACATTTATATAAAATATTGGAATGGCCAAATGATTACAAATCAAATTGGGACTTTGAAGTCAATGAAAGACGTTGTATGTCTTCTGGTGTGACTGGCCCGTCTAAAAGAATGAATTAGAATTTAGTAAGCGTATTTTTATTCTGAGAATCAAGCTACTTTTTTAAATTACGAAAACATTAGGAACTAGGATTACCTAACTGGTACCAATCCGTATTTCCAGCGTCCTTCCTTGCGGAATCAATTGCATTTTTGATAGCAAACAAAACACTAACGCTCATACACAATGGCGGCTCACCAGTTGCTAAAATTCAATTTTCAAGTCAAGTCATGAGCTTTTAAAAAACGATAATTTTTCCGAGCGAACAAAACAAATACCCTTGGATCCTAATACACCAAATGGATTTGGACGTTTTTGCAACATTGTTACTCTGAAGTCTTCTGGAATGTCTTTACAGAACGGAGGTTTATATTCCTAAAACCAAAAATAATTATGACATCATCACGCATCTTCAATTTTAAAGTAGATTTCAAGTTTAGCTTTAAGAACTTACCCAGGTATTGTTTGTCAACAATTCTCCTGTGTTTTTATCGTAGACCAGTTTCTCGGTGGTCCACAATCCCAAACCCATGACAAAGGCACCTTCGATTTGACCGATATCAACATCAGGGCTTATACTCGTTCCGGCATCTTGTAATAGGTCCACCCGAACGATCTGCGCAAGCGTTTCAATGAAACATAGTAAAACGGTTCAAATATTTTAAACGAACTTTAAGAGACCTTACCTTATATTCACCAGTCAAGCAATCAACGTCCACTTCTGTTAGACACGAAGCCCAGATATCGTAAGCCTTAAGAGCTTCTCCTGGTTGACCTCTGAAAATGTTCGTTTAAAACTTAAAATGATATTTTTTTTACAATTCAACTCCTAACCAGTTACTTACTGATGTTGTGCGGTAAGCAGAATATGTTGCTTGTAGCATTCCGTTACCACTTTTTCCCAAGTAGGGTCCTTCATTTTGGATTTAACTGGCTCCATTAATTCCAGCAACTTCTTACAAGCACCGATCGCAGACTAATTTAAATCATCATGAATTCATGAAGCATACATTTTATGTTATTAAACATAGTATGCTAAACTCTGGCTTGCTTAATTGCAACCTACGTGACACACAAGTTCACTACCAATCGCTCCTCCAGTGACGGTACCGTTGGGGGAAATGATGTTGTTAGTTGGTTTGATTTTTACTTTTTCCAATGGAATGTTCAAGAACTTCGCAACAGTCTGGGCGCACTGTTGTTTCAAAATTTGAAAACATCAAGAATCATTAAAAAACAGCAAAAAACAACTCGAACACCGATTACAAGTAGAATTGTCACAAGGTAATTTACTGACCTTGGTATTTATACCTTGTCCCATTTCTATGCCTATTTTTTTAAAAATAAACATCAATGTATACGTGCATTTTATTTTAAATTATATTAAATATTTAAAATACACCCGATCACGATCTAGTATTATTACCTCCATGAGAAACCGCTACAGTTCCATCTACAGCATAAACAGCGATGAAAACCGCTTGCCTGATTGCGAAATCAGGATCTACAATTACAATGACACCACCGTTAAAATCTAATCCATCGTGGTAACTCTCAACTGTCTCAATTAGTCATATTTCAGGCTTACAATGCTGAGGATATCGCATATTCATGATATGAAGACCGCGTTTTCGAAATCGATTTGTCTATTATTTCAAAAGGGTTAACATTCAAGTGCACAATTCTTGCAGACAAATAAAATTAAGACAATACTAACCTTGTTGAAATTGTCAACAAACGTTTTACGAGCATCGTAATCTGCAGAAGCTTTGAGTTCGTCAAGCAGTCTGGGAATAGGATTATCTCCTTCAAACTTTTTCCCAGGTTCCCCAATGTATGGGTCGCCCGCTTTCATTAAGTTCTTCATCTTTACTTCTACAGGATCTTTATTCAATACGTGGGCAATGTGTTGCATGATAGCTTCCGTAGAAGCGATTCCTTGAGTCGTTCCTAATTGAAACATTTTTATATTTAAAAATCAAAAATATTTCAAGTTAATTACCGAAGTCATTGCTTCATACCAGGGGCTCGACAGTATGTATTGGACGGAGTATTCGTCACCGCGCGTCCAGGTTTAATTTGCCAACCATTACCACGATAACAGCTATATTTTCAGTTTAGTATACACAATTAAAACAATAACATCACCTTGAAGATTTTAGATTTAATCAGTCATTTCAACCTTCTCACCTTTGCATGTATACCATTGCCCCAACAGACGTGCTTTCATTTGAAGTGCAACCAGTATCACAAAATATTGAGCCCTTCAAGCTGGAGATAATTCCATCGTCGTCTACTGCTGCCTAAAAATCCGGATTAGAAACATAAAATTAGGCATAAATTATTGTAGGTATTAAAAGGTAGATATAATTTATATCCAACCTCATATCTTGTCCAATACGGCAGCCTTTTCCCTATCATTTTCATGTTCGTTTCTAAATCCATTACAATCCTGACGGGGCGATTTGTAACATGGGCTGCAACAGCACAGGCACAAGCAATGTGAGTTGCTTTCGAAATTTTTGCACCATACGCTCCACCAAGTCTTCGGACACTGACATTGATCCTGAAATATTTATCAATCTGTTACTGACCTTGACTGCTAATGTTAAGCTTAAAACTATTTCGATTCTTCATTAATATAGCTGAACGTTGGCACCTGTGATGGGGTATATTGAGACAAGTTGCAATGCCGAACTGAACATTGTCAATGAATTGAGTTGCAGAATAAACATCCATTCCATCTTCTTTGGGAATACAGATACAGGTCTGGGTTTCCATGCTGAAATGAAATTGGGAACCGATGCGGAATTCTCCTTTGATATTGTGGGTCGCTACCACAGGTTCTGTGACTTTAGATAAACTGTCGCCCATTTTCTCTTGATAGTACGTATTTTTTGATGGTGGACCTTTACCGTTGGGAGAAGTGGCTCCCTCTGTTGAAATATCCAACTTCTCAACGTTCTCTGCCAATTTTATTGAATCCGCAATGTCCAAAACCGGCTTTTGAACGTTGTCGTACATTATATTCACTTTCTTCGCAGCCGCAAAAGCCGCGTCTCGGGTTTCAGCAACCATTAGCCCCACTGATTGCCCGGCGAAATTTACCTTTGTGCTTACAAAAATCTAGAGGAAAAATGTAAAAAAAAAATTCATCAAGGACATCGGGATTTTCGATGATACTTACGTAAAACATTACATCAAATGCGAAAGCTTACCTCTTCAGCCTCTGGATACAAAGCGGTATAATTATTTTTTCCGGGTACATCTTTCGCTTGGATGAAAGCCACAACACCAGGAATCATCTGTACAAAACGCAACGTTCTAGTGTTTTTGATGCGTAAATTAGAGTACAATCTTTTTTGAAATTGCGAACCATACCATGGCCTCAGACGCATCCACGTTTTTTATCGTAGCATTTCCCACCGTGGTGACCACAAACACACCAAATAGCTCGCCAAACTCAGGATGAATGTCGTTGATGTATTCGGCCTCGCCTTTAAAAATGAAAAAAAAATGTACCAAAAGTTCCAAAATCCGTAATCAATCCCAATGAAATGCTAATTCAATTGTAAATTCCAACCGGAAGCTTGAACGGCAGCTTCCAATTTTGGCATCGGTTGATTCAAAGGCCATAGTGTTTTATCCGTATCAAATGTTTGCATTCCCTTTGTTGGACCATGCTCCAAATCTTGTCCTCCGCTTCGATTGTTGGATTTCGCTGTATCTCCAATTACTCCAAGTATTGTCTAAATTAATGGGTACATTTTAAATCAGCATTGCAAAATTTGAGTGCAAATATAATTTCATACCTTATACAACAAAGCTTGCGCGAGAGTTTTGCGATATTCAGGCGCCGCATCTGGAGGTTTAGTGTCTGGCTTAAGTTCATCCTCTAAAATCCCCATCGCGTCTTGAATTGTTTTAGCGTTGAGAGCCTTTCCATTTAGGAAGTCTTCGGTTTTTGAAGCATGAATCTGCATTTGAAAATTGAGGTATAAACGATAAGCACTGATTACAGATTTGGATTTTAACATTTCTGTTCACAATAAATTAAACGGACAAATTCGGGATTGATTCCACCGAACACGATCCTTGGTTTTTCCATGACGGTAAAGCTGTTTTTAGGGTCCACTTTCAAAATAATACCTCCATTGACATATGCATGAGCATTTTGGAACCTCCGAGTAATCTGTAAAAGTTTAAATTCATATATTGAATTTCCATTTGAAAAACACGGTAAAACATTGGAAATGGTAAACTATTTCTTACCTTGTAGCTTCTCATATAATAGTTATCTCCTTTGTAGGCAGGGAAGATGATGGAAGCAATGACTTTTCCATTCATATCGACATTGAGGAATTCAACCATTGTGTACTCCTTAGATACAGTCGGCGATGATGCTAGCGTTCCAAAGTAAAACAAAATTTAGAATGCAAAAACTTCTATCGTTTTAGAGAATTCGATTCATAGCTAAGCTGGTTTGAAGGTTTGAACGCTTACAGATTTGAAGCTTAGCATCAACAGTTGATAACAACATGAAAATATCGGACGGAAAATCCCTATGAGCGTGTTTCATCATCAAATTTCCGGCGAGAGTTCCAGCCTAGGTTAATAAAACAACAAGGTCGAAATCATAAGCTCGCAGTTTTTATTTACAAGGGCGAGCTATAAAATATTATTAGACCTTGGAATATGAGTTACGAATTATCAATTCTTACGTTTCGAACTGGGACATTGGCAACTCGTTTAATATGCTTGCCAATTTTTTTCGTGTAACTATAGCCACTCAATTCCGACGCTTTGTAAAGCAAATCAATAGCGTTACTCAAGGTTGTCGCTGCCCCGATTTTTACACCTGAAGCGTCAATCATTGACTGCTTCAGTTCTGGAACGCAGCTGATATCAAGGTAAGCTTGGTACGGTCCATCGTATTTAAAAACACCTGAGGCAATGGATATTGCGTTTTAAATTTTCTTCTTGATTTTCTAAATTTGTGTTTTTCTAAACTCAGTTCTAGGAAATATTACCAGTTCCAGTGTTTCCACTAACTATTCTGTATTTCAATCCAGCTGTAGTGAATTTCTGCAAAGTGACAAAAACGTTATCCAAACTGGTTGCTTTAACCCACTCTTCTCCAGACTTCAATTGCAAGTAAATGTTTGATATCCCACGACAGCTATCGAAATCTTCAATGTCTCTGCTAGCATCTTGACAACCACCAGAATTCAATGGACACGATCTACATTCCTATCCCAAAGTTTAATCAGTTAGTACTGCAAATGGATTAGTTTTAAACAAAACATAATTTATTTGAAAGAACTACTTCAATAGCTCCACATTTTCGTTTCAATTCTTCGGGTGCATCAGAAGCCAATGATTTAAAGGCGTCTAAAATAGGACGATAGCCTGTACATCGGCACACGTTTCCATCAAAGGAGTCCTCGACGTCTTCGGATTTAAATCCTGGCTTGGACTGGGACAAACTGTTAATACATTTGACAGAACATTTTGAACGTAAAATAACAAACAAGTTATCATTTCCATTTCAATTAGGTAACTTCTAAGCTCTTATTAAAATGCGGTGCACATTACCCCTACCTATACATATTCATCACCATTCCAGGAGTACAGAAACCACATTGGGTTCCATTAAACTTGACAATCTGTTTCTGAATTTGATGATATCCGTCCTTCTTGTTTCCCAATCCCTCGACTGTTGTAATATCCCAGCCATCGGCACTGAACACCGGTATCAAACACTAACAAAATGATAAAATAGAGTTTTCCAAAACCAGATAATCATGTGGAGCCCTTTAATTGTATTACCGAGTTGACCGCTCTGATGACCTCGCCTCCAGAATTTGGATCTTTTCCTTTTACAGTTACAACACATGCCCCACATCCTCCTAAATTTCATTGCATTCCAATACGTTTAATTTGATTAGAAAATCGTACACGCTAGAAATCATTACATGTAATTGTATTTTTTTAGATAGCATTTAAAATTTTATAATTCAACAACCTTCTCTGCACATAAATTTGGTCCCTTTCAATCCTGCCTTGTCCCTGATATAATCAACAAGCAACGACTCCGGACCGATTTTCTCAATGTCCGTTTTGACTTTAAAACCATAAATGTCTTAAGGCTTCGAATTTTGTATAAATTAATTCGATAAAATCATACATTTCATTTTCTCGTAATTTACCATTGTACTCCTTTCCGTTGATAAAAAAGCCTACATTGTTTTGCTTGACATCATTTGCACTGAAATAGAAAACATTGGCTTAAAAAGGCTTGAAATAAATGTACATCAGTTGAGAAAGCGATGGTGTAGGAAATATCTGTTTGGAGTGGTAGGAAAGGAGCTGTCTGACAATAAACTTAACGAGATGGCAAGGGTGACATGACAATAATACGTTAATTTTATTATAATTGAGTGAAATTATTTGTCAGGGCAAATAGACTTGATCCATTCGAGAAATTCACTTAAGATTTAAGGAACAAGTATGTATATATGTTCTTTAGAATAATATTGTTGCATTCACTAAATCCCTTCGCCAATAAGTTGTAAGGAGTCATGTCATGGAACATTCTTGACACACATACAAGTTATACAATAAATAAGTACAAAGATTTTATTGCAGCTTTGGATAACTTCGGATAAGCTCAGCATACCAATCTCCGACTCAAGGCCACAAATACCTATTGGCTATCTGAATGTTAAAAAATCTATTACAATGCAAAGGGACTGTTAAAATAGTTTTTTGTGGTAAATCGTGTTCAGATTTGCCTGAGGGCAAATAAAATTAATAATTCCTTTACTACTTGAAGACAGAAAAAACGATAAAAAATCATGACGCTTATTCAAAATGTGATTAGAAAAGCATTTCCAGATATCCAAACTCATATTTAAAATGTATCGATTAAATATTTAAATAGTTATAACTGAAAATACATTGTACGGTCAAATTGACATTCTGATTTTAATCTGAGGTGACCATTACAATTTTAAATAAATCTAAAAAGACGTTTAAGAAAAGCCAACTTGTAATTAAAATTTATGACTCTTACTTAGCAGCCACCAGACTTTGCTCGGCTCCCATCTTATCCAGAAAGGGTTTTTTTATCTTCAATCGAAAGGGTTTGGTTGAGTCACAAATAAACAATAAAACAATTAAAATTTAAAAACCATTCCAGATTTTAAATAAAATACAGGAATTGAATACTAGAAGAGATGCAGCAAGTATTACTTTGTTTACTGCACTGACGAATTCAACTCTTTAAATGTTAGACATCCCTGAGCCCAGATGAATCTGTCTCTACAAAAACTTGTTTGCACACTTACAAACAAAGGAGGGATTGGTTAGAAACGCTGTACCATTTTAAATGAAATGACTATCATAGATATTAGGACTGCATTAAAATATATCGAATAATACCTCGTACTGATTACCATTCTATAATATGTTGAGGTCGGTTCAAGCCTCAAGGTGAAATTTACCTATTTGACATCTATAATTGCAAAGTATTATTGTATTCTAATGCACACGAGGATAGACATACATACATCGTTAAGTCTTCCAAAGAATAATCATAATCATCTTACAATATTATCCCATCAACATATCATGTATGTATTAGAAGTACATTTGCTATAACAATAGATTCTAAATACTCTTTGCAGTTTCTACTCTTATCGGCATCAACGATCGTAGTTAGAAATTAGAATATCCTTCTTCACTTTCTTATAATAGAAATTCAAGAGATTGTAGTTATTAATATTTCATGCTAATAATTTGTAAGGAAAATTAATTTTTTATCATTTTGTCAGACGCAATTGTTCAAAGGAACTTGAGTAATTAACCTCTTGAATCCGACAAACACATATGAGGTGTACTATGGTTACCGACCTTTGAATCCGAGATACACATATGAGGTGTACTATGGTAACCGACCTTTGAATCCGAGATACACATATGAGGTGTACTATGGTTACCGACTGTTGAGTCCGAGATACACATATGAGGTGTACTATGGTTACCGACCGTTGAGTCCGAAATACACATATGAGGTGTACTATGGTTACCGACCGTTGAGTCCGAGATACACATATGAGGTGTATTCAAATAAAAATGCCTAGGAGACGGAGTACACATATGAGGCGTATTTTCCATATTTTTGATTTCCTTGAGCTTTCGCAATAAATGCACCCGTTTTTTTAATTGAAGAGAGCGAGAAAATGGCAGAAGGTAAAAAATCATTTATCAAGCATCTTGGCATCCTTTAACTTAACCAAACTGATTTCAAATTACTGTAATTTTTCAACACAGTCCAAAGAATATATTTTAAATCCCGAATCCGACGGGGAACTCGAAAATGAGGATGATATAAGCCGTCAACTGAGTGAGAACGAGGAGGACGGCGATATGGATACAGATTTCGAAAATGAAGGAGACCAGATGGAATTAGAAAAGGTTATGTAAGGTGGAATCGTTCCTTTGCTCCACAAGTTATTGAATTCCACGATCCTATCAATATCGTGAGGAATGAAATGAACATATAGGGATCAACTACGTATTTTGAAATCGTTCGAAAATTGACGAAACAGATGCGATCATACAAGTAATTGTTACAGAAAGCAATCGGTTTGTTTCACAAGTTGAGGAATCAAATTGCAAGGTCAAATCTTCAAATCAAATCTTCTGGGTCTGAGGTGTCTCTACGTTTAGTTGGATATCATCCCGTGAAACATGTCACAAAATTGGATGGAAGTGTTCTCAGATCGGATTGTTCACTATTGTAAACTGCTGGGAGTTCGAAAGTCGTCTTCGTTTATTTGCACTGCTTGCAACAAGAGACTATGTACAAAGGGCGAGAATTCTTGCTTTAACAAGTACCATAGCTTGAGGACGCTTCCAGTGGTAATTACGATTTTTTATGAAAGTCAAAGGTATTTAATATTCCTATTTATCAATGATTTGAATTACCGAATTTTCTAAATAGAAAAAGAAGAAACAAAACCTAGTACCTCGAGGTCAACTAATTCCGATTCAGATATTTTAGCCAGTCCCAATCTCATCTGAATCTTTCTGTCAACCAATCTCAGCTATCCAGTAATAATACCGAATCCGATTCTGTTCAAACTAATTCTAACTCCGATTCAAGTTCTACAGCCACCTGCACCTCATCGGAATCGATTCATTTGAGCGTTTTATGTTCTGATATATTCATGAATTAGTTAGTCTTTTAATCATTTTATACTTTAAATATTGTTTCACGAATTTGGTCTTGTTAATGTTTGATAATGTTAAGGGGTTTCAAAAGTATTAGCTCTAACATTAAACGTTTATTTCTATTGGGATGTTGTCTCTTTTGTTTTGAAATTTGGTAGATCATCCGTTTGCATTATATATAGTTCAGTATAACTAAAATTAAGTCAAAATTTGGTCCGAAAAAATTCAGGCCCGTGGGGTGTATGCATGAATGTTTTGCCTCGGATTCTTAGAAAATTGCAGATTTTAAAAATTAGGTCTTTAAGAGATTTATGGTCCATAGTAACCAGTTCTCAGCGGTTGGCTTTATTCAGCATTTATGCGTTCTATAGTTCTTGTAGGTTCACAGTAACCTCGGAGTCAACGGTTTGGTGGTTTAGATAATTGTCGGATTCAAGAGGTTAAGACTCAAAGCTAAAATTGTGTTACTACTAGGTTTAAATGCAAAGGTCCAATACTATGGAACATATTATGTAGATTTCATTGAATATTGTTGTTAAAATTATTAGTAACTGGTCAATCATTGAACCTTCAGGAGTTATATGGTGTCTCCGATTTTACTGCCGATGAGTTTCAATTAATTGCCGGCCGTCCATTCGTAAATCTAGACTAGTTATTACATTTTTTATAGGGTAGTGTAGTAGGTCTAACTATGATATTCATGAACGACAAATATATGTATTCATCTAGAAGTAGCAGAAAAATACAATCTTTCAAAAAGATAAAAGAGTTATTGGTATTTTATTCAACCGATTCACCCTTCTGCATTGATTACATCTATAATTCGACAAAAAGAGCATTGTCATTTTAATTAGAGTTAAACCTTAAAAAAATTCTTGAAATCCATTGTTATTTTACGAAAGATTTATTCTACACATTCGTGTTTATAGTTTGTCATAAAATGATCGACATTTCCTCAATGTCAGAAATTCCTCTCCATTTCCCGTAATTATAATGCAGCATATCCAAAAAGTGGTTTACCACCTGTGGTGTGCATGAAGAAGATGACCATCATCCGTTTTATTTTGTAAAACCCCAAAATCGGATCAATTTGTTATTGTGTAACTGCGTTTCATGACGATGATAGTATGAAAACAATCATTGAGTCCTACCAGGCTATAGTAATGGTGTATTTACCTGTCCATCCGCCACACACCAACAAAAATAGTCCACAATTAATCCTATTGTGCTTAATTTTATGACAGGCATTAATAGTCTTAGTCCACAGGAAATAACATTTTAATGACAGTTTAAATATACGAATGACGAACTTATGGCCACTATTGTACGATATTCGACTTTATTTAATTGTGCTAGAGAATTCAGAAGCAAACTTTTAATGAAGCATTGGTCAAGGTACTAAATGCGAATATAAATTTAATTTAAATTGAATGAATAATACTTGAAATACAAATGATGTGAAAATATGCAGATATTAGACTTAATTCAACATCAATACCACTATATTTAAAATGTATATATAACACGGAACATAATTCACAATTCATTAATTCACATAATTGAATTTTTTTTATGAACATCATCCTATAAGTTTTCATTCACGTTAGCAATCTATTTCATGGTTTGTTGCCAAATTTTTAAATCACAGAAACAAATTTTGTAAGAATGATATTTCATTTTTCCGTTGATTTATGAATAATTCATAAATCAAACGCCTTTCAACAATTATTGTTGAAAGGCGTTTGCAATATATCAATCGCTGATTCTAATAGATTTTTCAGCTTTTCAGGCGCTTGGCATTTAATTTATTATTCAGTTTAGTTTAACCAAACAAAAATGATATGAAATTATACCACTACAACATATTTACATATTTTGGTTAAGAAGTTTTCAAGAAAAATACGAATCCAGATTAATATAAAAACAAATTAGAGATAATTGATGGTCAATCTGTCAGCAAGAAGATATTAATAACAAAAATATATATAAATGAAAGGTAAAGCGATTAGCTTCTATAAATTAGGTACAAGTAATTAGGTGCCTCGCTTCGCCAACATGTCAAAACATAAAACAACATTTACTTAAATTACGTCATGAACCAATTAAGTTCCAAAGCTTAAAATTCATGGACTAAAGGCCAAAGCCAAAGCATGGCACTACCATCGAATCCCCTACCTGTTTTATGTGTATTGACGAGGACAAGATATACCTTATTTTTAATTTAGTTGACGATATCTTTCATGCAAAAAGCAGAATCTTCAAAATAGAACAATACAGTTTTAGACAATGATGTTTAAGCTACTCAGGATTTCTTTCAATTATATCCATCGTCACAACTAAATTGTTCTCATCAATACCAGGGGACAAGTTACGTCAAAGTTTGAGTTTTTGCCATTTTAAAGAGAGTTCAATTAGTTATTCAAATGATACATATTTGAGATTAAAAACCACCAACGGTATTTAATCATGTTGATGTATAAATGACCCATCAACTATTTAATTGTGCTGTGATGTTTATGCCACTATTTGGCTTGCTATTAGTATTAGTACCGCACAACGATCTTTTGACGGCATTATGTCACTACAGGTAACATGGATTTCCCTTACAAAAAGACGCTGGAGCAAAGATAATTCGAATGCATAAACAGTCCATTCACAAAGGAACCTTCCTACATGGAAATACCAGAAACGTGCGCATGCATATAATTACTAGAAAACAACAATTTACAATAAGGTACAAGGGAGTCCATAATGGTCATTTTTAGTAAGTTCTTGTATGAAGTTCTGTTTGCCCCATGGACGAATTATTGACAGTAGAATGTGGTTGTAATTATGAGAACATCCAGACTAAAAAACAATACCTCAAACCAGTTAACCTAGAAAATAATAGCTTATTTTTGTAAGTCATTGCAGTGACTTTAGGATCTTTATGAGTCATGCACTGAACGCATCAAATTATATAAAATCTTAAGCGGTTTCCAGTTGATTAGTCATTCATTTTTAATGAACTGAAGGAAAATGTTGATTGTTCTTGGAGTAGTATTATTTACCATTTCAACGGTTTTCGGACAAGGTATTTATTTATAAAAGCAAAAGTTTACATCATAAATCAAAATTCTACAACAGTTATAAATTCATATTGATTCTAGACATAAATCTGAAACACATTCACTACTATTATTATCCCGATACCTCGTAAGTGCTACAAAAATATCGCAAGTTTGAATATTTACAAACACAATTACGTCAATTTAAACATAATTATTTTGTTCACAAGAAATGCCACTATCCGCAAAGAGCTGCAAGTGTCAACCCTATCAAATACTCAAAGTAACTCAGAGCTGGCACAAAATACAGGTGTCAAATTTATTGTCCATGGAGCATTAGGAACTTGTCTCAAAAACGATTTTCCCATCCCAGCAATCACAGGTCAGAACAGCTATCTTTACACATTATTTCTGCACTAATAAAATGCTGAATTCCTTTTATGTTTTTATTTCTAATACAATTGAAGCCTATTTGAATGCTAAAAAGAATGGAAAATTCGACTACAACATTATTTGCATGGAATATACGGAATTCACGCTACCAAACAGCAACATCTCCCCGTCGGGATCATTGGATGGAAGTCGATACACAATCAATACCGTTGGGGATCAGACGGCAAAGTTAATTTTTGAAATGGTTCGATTTGGATATCTGGACCTTTTAAAAAATGTTCACCTCATAGGCCACAGCTTGGGTGCCCACGTCGCTGCTGGAATCGGGCGAAAAGTTTATCAAATGAAAAATTATACTGAAAAGATTGGGAGAATTTCAGGTTCGTTTTTCGTTTCCAAATGGTTTCATCGTCAAATTTACACCGTTTGGAAACAATGATATTTTATTTTTTCATTCTTTTAAATCCACCAATTTCTGCCTTTTTTGTGAAGGCCTGGATCCAGTAAATCCAATCGGATTAAACGAATTCGATTTGGATATTCTGCTTGATCAATGTGATGCTGATTTTGTGGATGTATATCATACGGATTCTGGAAGACTCGGCCAAAAGGGAAAAATGGGCCAAGTGGATTTCTATCCAGATGGAGGGGAATCGCAACGAAATTGTCGGAACCAACGCAAACTTGTGGATAGGTTGTCGGAGATAACCATTGGTACCTTGCGAGCTTCTAATGTTTTTACATAACAACTTCTTGTACTTGTTGTTCTAAATTATAATATTTTTGTTAAATATCAGGTTCTTGCAGTCATCTAATCGTAGGAAAATATTGGGCTGCTTCCGTCGAAGATTGGTCAATTACAGCCTGTGAAGCTAATAATTGGTTGGAATATCAGAAATCCAATGGAACGTGCAATAATCCTATTGTATTTGGCGAAGGAGCCTCATCAAGGTACGAGCTCTTTTATAAAAATGACTACTCAATTTATAATGAAGTCGTAAATGTAAATCATTATCTAAATTAATTTACAGCGCCCGTGGTAGATACTTTCTAAATTATCCAAATCAATCAAGACCAAGCTAATCCAGGAACATTTAAACTATTTATATATACTCCTGGTCCATTTACTTATTTTATTCAGTTTTACTAACATTATCAAGACCTACCGATGTCCAGAAATAAAATACTTCATGGCTCAATCCCAAAATAGTAAAGTAGTAAAAACACGGTTTTTGCATTTCTCGAACCTAGACTATAAAAGACTGATCCCCTATCGCATGCCGATTGAAACGGTCAGTAAGTTATGCGAAGTCGGATTTTGTGAAAGGTGAACGATCTGGGGAAATACATAAGTTCCAAGTCCCACAAGGTCTTCCCACTCGGAGCCTATAACCCCTTTCGGTCTCATTCCATCGGTCTGGAATTCCAGTCACTTCCAGCTCATATCTATCTCCTCGAGAGCAAATATACCTGAGGTACCTGAGATGCATTTGAACAGATCTTGCATTAAATCGTAGAAACGGTGGAACTGTATCCATCCAATATCCAGGGATACCTTACCACTACCGCCGACTAAGAGGTCGGACAGACTTTCACTCCTTTTTTCCTGAAGACCTGTCCTAACGTCCTGTGAAAGCTAGACAGTCTCAAAGCCTCAATGCAATATGTATTATATTCTGTATAAATATTATGAAGAAGTCCCAGAAGCAGCAGTGAAAATCCACAAAGAGATGATAACATTTGAGTGAGGAGGGCAGGAGAGATGATATTTCGGAGAAAGAAGAAGCGGAGTCTCTCTCCGGAGAAAGGAAATACTGGGCTCTAGATTGATGTAAGTGATGCTCATCTTATACCCACTTTATGATGCTAATCACAAGCAGGAGATGATTTATGATATAACTGTTTACATTTCTCCTAATCTTTTATCCTCTTCACTCTTTCCATTTTACTAAACTGTCTCTCTAGAAAAAGGACTCCAAGACGCTGTCGGTGTAATGTGTGTCTTTTGAATCCGAAGACGTTCTCTAGACTCGCCGTTTTTAGGAGTGAGAGAGGAAAGCGATTTTACCACATGATAACATGCGATTTAAAGAACCCGAACGACCGAGACGTTGGTTCAAGGAAGTCTAGGCGAGATAGCGGGTACCTTATTTAATGTAAGGCTTCGTTGGTCCTTGGTTAGAGTATAAATTCCAGATATGGTTAGAGCTAAATATCCTTATAGAGTAGCTTCCATATCCATTATCTTTGCTGTGAATCGTTTTTGTTGTTCAATATATTAACTGGAGGAAACTGGAACTTCCAGCCCGACCGCAATGACTAGAGGAATGGAAAGCAAAAAGTTTTGTTTTTGTTATTTACACCCTATCCGAGGAGGAATATATTTAAAGTTCACGTCCGTAGTGTAACTACTGCTGGGGCTGAGTCTGTAGTTCGGAAGACGTAAGCATTCCACGAGGAAAAAGCCACAATGCATACAAATGCGTGGTAGAGTTGGAAGTTTTGCTATAATTTTGCAAATTGGTAAAGTCCTTGCGGTAAAGAGCTAATTAGTTACAACAGTTAGCCTCCCGTAATTGGTTGGGAAGGGAAGTGAAGGATATCTTATGAAAGTTGAGTCTGCGACAATCAACACCAGGGTTATTGTTGCTCCTGGCTTTGGTTTGCATGCTTCCGCTATGACCTTTGTTTTGGAATTGTTCTGTCGTATCGGTTTCTGACGTTGGAATTTAATTTATGAGTTAACTCAATCTAGTTTACTTTAGAACTTTTGAACGGGCATATCGGATTCCTAGAATTTCTCAATTTGCTTATTTGCGTATATATTATCACGAAACATTTATTGGAGCATCAGAATTCCATATTAATTTACAATTATATACTTCATTCAGTATATACTACGAATAGTTTTTTTTAGGACGAAGGTGGAATTGAATAGGGGATCGTTTTAAAAAAAAATCAATGAATTGGAGACATGCTATCGAATATCGAGTAGATGAATAATATTATAAACACAATACTAAACCACTCTGTCAATAGCCATTCGTCAACGCTAGCGACTGTTGGCTTAATTTGAAAGATTCCGTCGATTAACTATTGAATACAGCCCACTCGATGCATCGAAAAATATTGAGTTTAATTTTTACTTTCTCCGAAAGTGTCACTTGTCATTCCGTGCCTATTCGGACATTCTTCGTTAATGGATAAGCCATTAGGGAATGCAATTCGAGAAGTATCTTTGGCTTAGAATAACACCGAAGTTCCATATTCATTTCACTGCGTTTTGAAAATCAAACAAAAATATTAAATGGCTTTCTTGAAGTTGAGAAGATTGACGGAGGCTAAATATATAATCAATCCATCTCTTTAAGACAGCTTCGTTTCACAGTGTAGTTTTAGTCCGTTTTCCGTTAATTCCCTTTTTGGTCAGCAAAGCATATAAGGCTTCATATATGTCTGTATAAAACAAGCCGTGTAAAATAGCATAGTCAATAAAATTCGACTTGGGGGACATATTTTTGTTGTTTGTTACAGAATCCAATGATAACTTTGTAATTTCACCATGACCATTTTCGATATGTTATATGTTAAATTCAGGAATTTGTTTGTGAATGCTTTGTACAAACTGATGAATATTGCTAAATGTCTAAAAATGATTGGTCAAATAAATTAAGAGTGTCCAAATGTCCAAAATCATCCGTTCTTTTAATTTGCAATTAATGTTGGAATTCAGAATAAGATTATACAGATCCAAATCGTTCACTATATAAAGTAAGTTAAAAGAGCACATACATACGAAAAATAAATACAAAATCACTCATGTCCTTAATAAAAAATAAAATCACAAAAAGTTCAAGAACGCTACAAGAAATGTTGTCACTTTTTTGCAGACAACATATTCCACAAAATGAGTGTTTAAAATTTCTACGGGTTATAGTCGAATCCGGTTAATTAATTCTTACAGTTACTTTAAAGGTCCAGTCTCTACTCCACTGACATTAAAAAAGAGTACAAGATAAGAATTCTTTTAGTGTTTGACAAAACGACCCATGTTTGAAAAGTTCTTGCCAATGCCTAGTATTTTCCAATATTTAAGGATTTTAAAAACAAACATTCAAGACAAAGATAAGAGAGCTGCTGCAGGTACATTGCCTCATGGATTTAGTTAAAAAGTAATATTAAATTTAGTTCGCGATTTTTGCAGGAAGTTGAAAGCAGACCAGAGGGTGTTTGTTTTCATTCAATCCGTATTGAACATTGACGCTCACCTGAAATAAAAACAAAAATCCCATTAAACTCGTCTCAAGACAATCAGGGTTTATACCAGCCCTTCCTCTCCATCCAAGTGAATCAGGATGTTTTGAAACCTTTGTGTACATGGGCAATAAGCCACTGAAAGGCTTTATGTATGTTATAACAGTAAGAGAAAGGTCTCTGATAGTTTTAGAGCTACGACGCTGCTACTTAAGCTACTAGCACTATTATGACCATGCAGTCTGAGAGAAAGTCTTTAAATTTTTAATGAGGACCACGTGTACCCCCCCGGTTATCGGGATGTTACAGAGCAGGGTCTGCGGATACAGATCTCTGCCAATCCGTACGCGTACTGATTGGACGCAAAAATACGATCTTACTTGATTATAGCTCTATACGAATACAGCTACTTACTCGCAAGAGAGAGATTCACCAACGGATGAGTCAGAGGGAAGGGAGAAAGTGTGTAAGTATTTATTTATGTTATGTAATAAAAAGTGTAATAAGAGACTTACGGCTGGGTAACTCTTGAGAATGGGGAAGGAGTTGGTGTAAGTGTAAAGATCACCGGCTACAAGAGGACAACCCTTCTTTCCATCGCTTTTACGGACGATGTCTTTGCAGGCATCCATACCGTGCACTTCCCTGAAGGGGACACGGATGATTCCGATACCTCCGAAAACAGCGGTGGTCAGCTTCTCGTATGCTTTTTCTGGAAAATTATTGTAAAATAATTTAAGAATAAACAAATGGGATTAAACAAACCATACACGAAAAAGGGGATAGTCTGAGACGAATTTCTGAAAAAAAACAGAAGGCCAAAACCGAGAGGATTAAAAATATATCAAAATTATGCTCATAAAATGATTTTAGGAGCACTACTACAATGTGTAGGAGTAGCGTCTAGTCTAAAATAGCATACGATTACTACATTCAATACAGCTCCAATTCGTTAAGGAACATACAGTGGAAATACAAAGGACCTTGAAACATAGAGGTTTAGTGGAGCAAACTAAGCAAAAATTATTACGAGCTCCCGAGTAACAGCAAAGCAAAGAAACCAAACTATCAAACGAGGTTGGAAACGTAAACAATTATGAAACTCTGCTTTCTTTGTTGTAGTCAAAGGGAATTAAACACCATCACCCACTCAGAATATCTTAACTTGGAGAAGGAAAAGAAAGTTGTTAGGAAGTGGCTCATTATTTCAATCGACATACTAGTTTCAGATCCTTACATTTTTATTGCATCTGCTGTCAAGTTCGTATTTGTGTGCGCTTTGAAAGTTTGACTATATATTGTGATACACGGAAGTTGGTACTATTAAAATATTTTTACCGACAGGTAGACAGGTCTAGTCGGATCGTTATTCGGAATCAAATTTAAAAATTTCAAGTCAACCACTTTCAAAATCCTAACTTTCTCCGACAACCTAACGGAATACTACCCAAGCCTATAGCGTAGAAAGTTTTGTTAGCCCGTGTAGGCAAGGGAATTTGGTTGAATTTCCAGTAACTTGGAAATGATGATGGTGCTAAGGCAGGGGTAGAATGCACTGTGAGGAGGATTTCATGACACAAACACAAAGATCCCTAGGATTCATTAGTTTTAATACCTTTCACAAAATACAAGAGGAAGAAAGAGCTTAGACGGGGAACAGGATCGTAGATGTCGACTTGGAATTTCGAAATCTAAAACTGCAGTGTCATCGTACATTTCCTTATACTCCTCAACCTCTATGTTATTCCTAAAATAAGCCGACTAGAAAAGGATAGTCTTAGAATATATCTACTTCCTGAATTGTGATTTCGAATTTGACTAGAATTTCACAAAACCAAATGATGACAATGGCATGGCTTTTTGACTTTTGAATAGGAGAACAGAGCATAAAATCATAGGCGCTGGGTTGTAAATTGGTCGAGGGCTTTACCAGGCTTGAAGTCGAATTCAATGACGACATCCGATCCCTTTCTCAGTTTGCATGGGGAGTCGGCACAGTCGCTGATTCTGACGTCTTCAATTGATCCCATTCCATAACTTCCTTCCCGATCGCGGGTAACTAAAGCATCTGTAACAAAAATCAGGATAAATATTAGAGGTAATCCTTAAGAATTTCAAAATAATTAGAAGAATTGATTTCATTGATAATAACTATAAAATTTTGCAAAAATCCTAAATGGATTTGGTGGTAGTAATTTCACTGTATTGCATTTACCCTTCATTAATTCGTTACGTTCTCTACGAATTGTAAACATTTTCACAAGGAATGATGATCGTGTTTTAAGGATGCTTAATTAGCCGAGAGTCAACCACAACTGAATAATAATAAGAGAAGCGTAATTGGTAATTGTAAGTGTATTAGAGTCCTCGGGTGCTGTTCTTACTTGCCTAAGCTGTATCCGATCGTACAACAATAACAAACAAGATAAATGAAAACCTAGAGATTCGAATTCAAACACCTATTTCTTCGAATATCAACATCAGCGGCTTTACTACTGCCTTAGGTTTGATTATCCGGTAGTTTCCAGATCTTTCCTGGATTTCCCCTAATAACAATAATACTAATATTTTCTACACGTTATATCATATTGAAAACATCCGCTTTTCTTTCATAAATGTGTGTTTTACTTCAAAACATGACAAAATGCAACTAATTGGACCAGATAATTATAATTACTTACTTTTATTGTATTTCTTAAACAAGATACACACGCGTGGGTTTCATCATTGCTCTAAAAGAAAGTCGTGGTTTGGTTTCAGTAAAACAACACAAACATTTCGGTGCTAGAGTTTTGGATTTATTTTGGGAATTCCAGGAAAGTATTTTGTGTCAAAGGTGAGGACGTAAAAGTGTAAGAGACCTGATAGAAGAAGAGGACAAGGGTTGAATACAATTTTAGACTGTTATGCAATATAACTATATGAGAAAGGGTTTGATACCTACAACCTACATGAATTCTTATGAAACAAGTGGAATGGAAGTAACCACGAAACCACCGGAAAACACAAGTAATAAATATTGTTGGGAGAAATAAGGTAAACCGAGAAATGATGAGAAGTCGTGAAGTGTTAGTAAATGCTTCTGTCGTATAATACGTGTGGGCTAAGCTAGTCTGAGGGAAGCGGATGCGGGGAAAGTGACAGAAGTAAAATGACAATCCTTGACAGATGAACAAAACCCAATTCTTCGGAAGACGAAAACAAAGTCTGCGAAAGCAGAGTTCGACATCCTCAGACATGGGTTGTTCCTCAAAATAAATGTCTCAGGGTTACCAAGCGTTAGTATTTCCACTGCTACAAAGTACGACGATTCGTTCTAAAAATATCATGAGCTTGAAGGTGTTTGCCACGATTCATCAAACCAAACTAAAATTCATGTCTCACAAGAATAAATGGTGGATTTAGAATTATTACTTTGTTCTTATCAAACTCACGTTGGATTTATTTCGGCACGAGTGCTCATTATGGAAAGCTTCAAAGCTGCATGAATCCTGTCAAAAACTGGAGAAATCTTACAAAGAGGATGTAACCCTCTTTGAATCCATAAAATGCAAATTGTACAATAAAAAAAACAATGGTAATCCTACTGGACTTTAAATCCCTCAAATATTTAACCTTTATCTGAAATGAAATGTCCTTTAAAATTTCAAGGTAATTAAAAAAATAAAATTGCATCATAAGACAAATTGTCTAAGAACTTTTTTGCATAACCGGACGACAGGATGCATTGTTTGGTTTGGCATTACAAAGAAGAATCCTCACATATAAAACTAATCTAACTACTTGTTTTTAATGTGTACTAACAATTAGCAAAGCAAATGCTAGCTTGTCAAATACTCGTTCAAGGCTGGCAACAATGAGGTATAATATATTAAGTTGGATATCCATCAAACATGACCTCAGCCAGATTTCAATGTTTATAAAGTAATTCAGTAATCAGTTTGTTCAGGTGCAGTTCCCTTGCTGATATATAACATGAAAAACGCCAGCGATTTGTACACACGTGTATGGCAGGTGTAGTTGTGTAGTTGCAAGTAAACATACACCTGAGTATTAACTTACACAATTAAACAGAGACTATATCTAACCTAGACATTCATCTCTATATCCTAAACAATATTAAATATTATATCATTTTTTAAGTCTCACAATTACCATGATACGTAATTACTGAGAGGATAATGGTGATCGCGTAATGCCATAAAAACCAAGGGATTATAATTGCTAATCATTGCAATATCTCATGAGCACACGTTCATAAAAAGTTATTCTCCTCAGATGTACAAAATGTAATTTCATTGTGCAATCTCGAACATTTAGAAACCAATTAACCTTTGTACCTCGCAATGAAACCTTTGGAAATTTTGAGCCCCCACCGGTTTTCCCTTAGAAATCGATTAAGTATCAATAAATGGAGTTGTATCATAAAAAGGTACATGAACTGATCATGTACTCGAAGAGAGTCCGCTCATGAAATATGTATAGAAACGCTAAAAGTGGTCCCCCATGAGTCACAAATATTCAGCAACTCTTTCCCATCCCGATTTTCCTGGAGAAATAACTAAATTTCATGTCTGCCCATTGCATCGAGGTCTGAGGTTGGAGGCATTCTAATTACAAATGCGAATGGAAAATTGATCGGTAGCCCATTATGTGGCTTCAGTCTATTTTATAACGAGTTTTCCATCTAAATAGGCATAATATATTAGTTGGGTCCATCTCTACATTTTATTGCCTCTCTCGGAGTTCAGTTCCCTTCACCAGTTCGGTCCTCCGTTTGGTTGGTTTGTTGGTCTATTGGCCTGGTAAGATTTATGGGATTTCATGGAGAGCTAATTACAATGTGGTCGAAGGGAAGGCTATAATACGTACTGTTTTTAGCCTAACTGAAGCAAGGAATATATCTTCCCAGGCTTTGGCTTTTGGACTGTTACAACTAACCGCAGGGAACCTAAGCAGATTATTTTAGCTGGCTGGCCACTCAATTTAGGAAATTACGGGGATATAGGAATAGTATGTACCATTATGGAGCCTATACTGCAATGCATTTGTATAGATTACCTACCGAATGAGGGCTGGTATTATTAGTCTAGTGTTGGCTTTATGCGTATGCTAATTACCTCTCGCTATTAGAACTACTCATTACTCACACAACAGGGCCCTCCCGAGGACTCTTACTAATCGTTCAGGGAGAATAACGGACCAATAATGAGACCATTATTATAAGGGAAAGAATTTTTAAAGGATAGGACTGGAAATTGTAACCGTTTGCAATTCGAGGAAAAGTCTGGGTTTCTGAAGCCCGATCGAAACCTTTAAAATTGGTTTTAAAATTAGAAACTAAATTTCGCCACATGAGACCAATAAGCTCATTGCTCTCTAGAATTAAACCTTAACTAACAGATAGTATATTAAAGGTCTGAACTAACCCTTTGCAATAGTTATGTTACGGTACAACTTGGAAAACAAACCTAATGCCTAATACTGTGTCGTAATGTAGTTCACAGTTTAACTGATTTTGCATTAAGCAATGCAATTTATAGCCAACAAAAGGCAATTGGACTAGACGCCTGGCTTGTTGAGCCCAAGTTAATTGAGATTCGTTGTGTAACTGCCTGCGAGTTCTCACACTTGGCAAACTCAAACTGTGGCAAAGAGCAAACTGATTCGAATCGATTGTTATTTCAATAGCCGCTATGTTTACAAATTACAAGTCCAAAGTCATTGCTAAATCCTAAACTTTCGTTCTAAAATGTTGGGCATGTACAAAGCCCTATAAGTTTGATCGAAGTAAGTAGTAGTTCGTAAGGGCAATTTGAAACGCTTCTCGGAACTTTCAATATTACTTGATAATTTTAATTAAAATTATGACATTTATAAGATTTTTTTAAATATTTCAATTTACTGACCTTTGCATTTGTCGACGTGGACTGCAGAAACAAGGGCACTGCAGAAAAGAATGGCACTGAGGTACTTCATCATCTTTAATGTGAATTAATAAAATCGAAGTTTTTAATAAAATTTTCTAAGGAAAATTCTTTTAATTTAAAATCTGATTTGAAATACTTCGTCTTGACTTATTGATGGTCAAGTAAAAACTGATTAGGCACCGGCTAAGGTAAGCTACTTATATTTATTCCATTTGAATGGAAAAGGGGGGTGCTTCTTTTAAATACAATTGAGATTCCCCTATATACACACATGGGAATTATAATAGCATGCTACAAAAGCGAGCTAAACGGTACAGACATTTGGCAGTATAGGAATAGAGGCTTTAATTTCTTGGTAATGTTTTACATAATAATAATATGATTATCTCATAACATAGACAATTCTGGGCCTTACATTGTTTAAGCTTCATCCTAGTATGGTCCTCCATGCCATAAAATGGACATAGTATTGTTATAAGGGATTGGGGATCTGACTACCTTGATAATTATTTTCTAAACGAGGTTGCTTATAGGTATATTGTATATGACCAAATCATCCCTGAACCAAAGGATTAGTCTTTCAAGTTGACCAAGTCTCATAGGTAGCTTGGTTTTCTTAATGTCTCGATGTTGGAGATATCATACTTTAAAATTAATATGCAGAAACTGGTACTGATTGATCTACGACGAAGGTCTGGAGGACGTCATGACATATTGGATCCTTATGCAGCATTTACAGAAGACGTAAGCAAATATTGGATTGAAATTGGACAACGTTTAAAGGTTACGAAGTAAAAGCCTGATGAGTGAGGAAGGATATTTAGTATTTTGGTGCCAGAATATTTGGAAACATACAATAAATATTATGAGTTATGGACCGTTAAAGTTGCCGTTAATTGTGTGGTTAAGAACACCAATTTAGTCGTTATTGTCAATTTCCTGACAAATCCTTGAAGTAAATTAAGGTAAATGGAGATTGATTGATGGTTCATTAACTGTTTTAATTGTTAGAACTAGCTCAATGTAAAATGAAAGGACAGTATATGATGTGATTTACTTGTAAACCTGAACTGGGAAAGACACTTAAATAAAGACAAATCAATCAATCAATAAAGTCTCTTTAGTGACACTGCATTTATAATTGTAAAACGGAACAATTAGAATAAGAAACTCTAGATAATTAGAATATAGCGTAAATGACTATCCGGATTTATTTTATAAATTTTGGCATAATTATTGGCAGTAGCACAAATCATTTATTGATTACAAAGGAGTTAGCTCAAGTATTCCATCAATTAGAGTGTTTTTAATGGAAATTCCAGATTAGCGATTTTAATACGCAGTTGAATCTACAAAATCATCATAGGTAATGCGGATTGGAGTTATCATCTCTCGCATATCTTATCCTGACTAGGTTATCTCCTTTTTCTTCTAGATCTATCCTGATTTCCATAATTCACGGTCAAAGTCTCCTTCACAAAAGTCAGAGTCAAAGTTAGCAACCATGAGAGCATGAGAGAGGCTTCATTGACTCCTTGGACGAAGAACCGGTTTTACACTATATGGAGAGGGAAGAAGGTGATTCCCTACATTAATTGCGTACAATAAAGATAGAGAAATTATCTGTAACTTACAATGTCACAACTTCCATTGAATTCTACAATTACCTAGATCATAACATTTTCCTTGGCTATTGCAATTTCCAACGAGGGATTTACATTTTGTAATAACACTACACACACACTCATTTATCCTATTACACAAAGTAAAGTACTTGAAGCATGGATGGGTTAATTAATAATTATGTCCTTCCCACAAGATGAAGTCAGAGGTTGGAACGTGAAGACAACATCCCTTACCAACTTACGACAGTAGTGACTCTTCTCTGGCGAGCTATTTTCATAGTCGAGGGATTAGCATAAACATTTTCCATTACGAAAGTCACGTTTAAGATTACGATAAGGAAAGTAATTCGGATAATCCTTTTCATAATAGCGTTCCCAAAACTCTCTCGGGTAACGTCAAACATAGAAGACCAAGGGACGATTTGGTGGTGGTGGTTTGCTGGTTTGCAGGGACATAGGAGAAGAGAGGACGAGAAGGTCTGCAAATGGCAAATATGAAATGGTCCCCTTTGTTATCTCCTAGGCGAATCTACATGGGGTCCAAATTACAATTACATGAAAACTCTAATAATCCGATATACAAATAGCAGAGAAGCTAAAAGCAAACTTTGCATCCAACAAAATAAGTGAACTGCCGTATACTTTTCCTTTTCAGCTTACTAGAGCTTACACGCGTTTAGAATGGGAGCCACGTAGAGGAATTGCGTGGAGAAAATGTTATTATTGAGCAAAGTGCGATGGTCTAAAGGAATTCGAATGCTAAATGCTAAATTTTGTCTATTAGACCTCCAGCACGCTGTGCTTTAGCTATATGAAAAGATATTTTTGTACGAAAGATTTTATTTTTTAAGTATGCTATATGCTATCAAGAGTATTTTTGTTTATTTGAACTATTGCATTAAGTAGTATCATTACAAGATTTGGCTAAAATCGTACAGTTTTAGACAAACTTGTGCTTTAACTCTACTATAAAAAACATCTTATAGAAAGAACGTTCGAGCATATGTCGTAAGTCCGGGCATTATTGATTTACAACAATAAAAAAGTGCTTAATTTTGCATGCATTTTTAGATGAGCCAATTAATTTTTAACACCATTTACATACAATAAATAGCTTGTAATTCTTCAACAAAAAATATTGAAATAAACACGCTCTCAGGAAGTTTTAAACCAAAATCCGTGAGCTAAGGACTAGAAGTTAAACTACCCGCACGTACTAGCATGCTTAAAATACAGTGCACTTACAAATCTTAATTGTACAAAACAGGAAAATTCAGTCATCTTTTTTGTACAGGAGTTGAATTACATACTGGCTTCGGGACTCTCGACATAAAGGAAATGCATGATCTCGAAAATATCAACCCAACGAATCCTTTTAGGAGCAATCCGAATCCAAGTATAAGGATTCGGAATTGTTATATGAAACGCAAAGAAAAGATATTTGACTCGTTGCTAAAGATCTATTTAGGAGCTTTCTTAAGAAAAACAAGGGAATAATTCTAATTCCACTGGATTCTCAACTCCCTGGACGTAATTTCTATTCCAGTGTATTTAAGGAGCTTGGAAAACCAAAGGCTTCTAAGAGTCCGTCCACTTTCGTCTGTCTCATTGTGTCTTAATGTGCAAACTTAGTAGATTCATGCCTTTTTGTTAAGTAAAATATATTAGACTGTTCTCAGTCTGCTCCAGACTTCTTCCTTTCCGAAAGCTTATCCTTTGGAGAAGAGCCTTTCTGCCCGGAGCATGGATTTGGCTCCTTGAGTTGCTCAAGTATCTACTTAAGATGTAATTTCTACACTTTCAGCAACTTTGCTCGATTTAGGTGACAAGCAGTTGTTTCCTGCTAAGTCTTTAGATGTATTACACGAATATTTTTCTTCTTCAAAATACCTTCTAAATCTGAGAAAAGCATTTATTACTCCATTTACAGTCTACTTCCACTCACACATGATCATGAGTTTGGGTTTATTTTCAGAGTCGAGTATCAAAACATGGATATAAAACTCTATTCCAATCAGGATCCTAAAACTCTGGAGCAAAACATCTAGATTTGCTTGAACTGGTGTTTGATTTGCCATATCACATTTCCAAAGGACGCACTTACTTGGGAAGTCATTATGAATATGAACAAAATTCCAAGAATTTCAATACTACAAAACGTATCTAACCATACGTCATAATAACATGCATGTAAACTACCCAAATATGTGATGTGTATTCCGCGTTGGAATACACTTTAATCGATTGCATCAACCTCAAATTTCAAGGTGTTAATTATTGTTTGCAAAAAGGATTAATGCGCGTTAATTTGTCTATGATTTAGTAGCTTAATGATTTACCCTTGTAGACCACAGTTAACTTTTAGAATATTTGCGTTTTATGAATTTTACAAATAATTTAGTTACGAATTCGGATGTACTTGGACTGTGAGAGTATCATTAGTTATTATAAACAGTCCAAACAATGTACTGATTTGACATTTCTCTAGATGTTGTATGTATGTATTAAAACTATTTTTTTTAAATACTTAATACTAATGTATGTAAAATCTCAACTTGCTCCAATCACAGAGCAAAACTACATGAATAATTTTACAGTCAACATTGCTTTTCATACCGTTCGCGTTCGAACGGCATGTTGCAAGTATACTATTTTTGTAATGTAACCATTTTGACCATGATCCATGATCCGTGATCCCACCCAAAATCGAATGACAATACCTTTCAATTTCAATCGATACTAATCTTAAGACTTGAAAAATATTGTCCTGCGAATTACCCCCTACCCCTGGTCCTTTGGCTTGCCTGACACGCGAAAGAACCAGACAACCGTTTGAAGGTCCATACTAAGTTTCTGGAATCGAAATTGAAGAAATTTTAGACGTTCGCCCTTAATTGGGCTCAAGGACAGGGGGATGGGGGTGCAGACAGACAAACGAACAACAAGCCATTCGCACAATGTATCTACGATGCATAATAATTACTCATTTCTAGGGAATTTTAAGTCTGGATTTAAAATTCAAGGAAATAAAATTTAAAATCTCATCTGGATTTACCATTCCATGCATACGACAACAAATAATATATTTCCACTTTAGTGATTTTACAGAATTTTGCGTGGCCTTACATCGCAGCTCCAGATGTGTTAAATTGCACACTGCATAGTTGATATTGTTTTGTTGGATCGAAGCAGAAACAGGTTACATGCATTGTTAACCAGCTATACCCTGATTTCCTTATGAAATTGTAATGAATTACCTTTAAATGGTCGTATTGGAAACTCTGCATTCGAAGGTGAATAGTAATTTAAAAACAAAATAGTATAATTAATTTCCATCATATTTAGTACGCATTTTAGTTTTTAATTTTATCATCATTATTCGTGACGCAATTGGTAATTCCAACTAGTTCCAAGAATCCAGACACAACGGACTGTCAGCTTCCGCTTTTTGGTAAAAACCCGTTTACATTATAGAAAGGCCAAAATTACTTCTATACTTATTGGAACTGAACCTCTACCTACGAGACCTAATAATTCTATATTGTCGTCTCCATTATTAACTTAATAGTGGGCACTTAATCCGTAGGGAGTAATTTCCTACTAAGGAGATGCACAATCATTGATAATCTAAACGATTTCAAATTGTATGCGTTTATGCGATTGGATTGTATATATTGGATTTCATTTCTGATCGATTTTGCATACAATAACAGCCCTACAATTTGTAATATCCTCTGACCAGCTGCCCTGCCAGCCATAACATATACCATCCGATTATGGGTAGATCTGAAGTTGATTGAACATTATCAAATATAAGCATTCCGATAATATGTTCCGATATGACAAATCAGGTATCTTTCAAACGAATCCCACATTTATTTACGATTTAATAACCTATCGAATCAATATGATAAGAGATTAAACACCTGCTACAAAATTGCAAACCTCGTCATAGATTATGGCAGTATAAAATGTAAAAAAAATTGAGGTGTCCACAACTTCATCTTAAAAGAATTTTTTCTCAAAGCCAAAAAGTCTTTCTGTAATTTAAAACCTTATTAAACGAGCTTTAACTAGTGTTTTTTACACAAAATGTCTCAATTTTCTGTTTGTGCATGGATAGTTTCTATTTTATCCATCATTCAAGTTTCGGAAGCAGTGTATGTCAACAACTGCACTGGTGAGAATTTATTAGTTTAAATTGAAAAATGGTCATTTATTTGGAAAATTCACAAGTTTCCTAACAAAGCCGAGCCTTAAATTCAAAATGTAACGTTCCTTCTTTGACTTACAGGAGTTGATGCCCCGATTCCAGAAAATGTAATCGTTCCATCCTGTTCCTGGGCTCCGTGCATTCTTCAAAAAGGACAGACTGTTTTGGTTGAAATTGACTTCAAAATAGGTACGTACTGAATTAATTGCATTGGAAATAGTTCATACGATTAGAATAACGCTACTCATAACATAACATAAAAATTTCTCGATAACGCTACTATGTTACTATACGTTTTTTGGACCATCGCTGTATTGACTAATAATATTAAGCAAGTGAGATTTAGTATTTAACGTTTTTTATTCAAAATTATAGATCACGACTCAACTGCCCTAAAAACAATTGTATCTGGAATTATTGGCGGATTGGAATTGCCTTGGAATGGCGTTGGTCCAGACGGATGTAGTAATATAATTGTTGGATCTTGTCCTCTTAAAGCCTGGGACTATGTAACTTACGCCGTTGAACTGACAGTGGAAGATTTTTATCCAGAAGTAATTTCGCTTTTTAGCAGAGATAATTATCATAAATCATCTGCATTCTCTTAACCGACAAATTGATTTTTTGTTTAATTTTGTCTTGTAAATAATTTCAGACTCCCTTGGTCATTAAATGGCAAATTAGAGACGACGACAATAATCCAATCTTCTGCTTCCACTTGCCTGCTGAGATCAAGAACTAATATTTATAGAATTTTCGATTATCTCTACCAACCTAGACTTAGGGCTGAACAATTACTATAAGCCATTAATTAATTCCATTAGTTCACGTTTTAAATTGGATAACGCTTTGAGTGTTTCCATACACGAGTAGTTCTTGTCATTTGGAAAAGACAAAAATTGTTATAGTTAAGACAAGTGTTAACTATGCAACCAAAAAGTTAGTCCCTTCATTAATTTATAAAAACATTTATGTTGCTATATTTGATTCTGCTTGAAAATTAAATGTCCAATTCAAATTGGTATTGGAGTAAATTATTTCTGAACAAACTACGAGAAACGACTTAAAAGCAATTGTTGGGCTTTTCGTGAGTTGTTTTTTAACCGGAGAGGTGAAACCTGAATGAAAAAATACTCTAAAAATTTAAGTGATCATTTATACATCTGAAAAACCACATTATTCTGAATCTGAAATAATAATTCTCCTAACTTAAATCAGAAACTAAAAACGGTATAATGCCCTACAATATCACCATCACCTAGATCCGTTCCTGAAAGCAGTTTTTACATCTGAAAATAATACAAACCGTATAAGATAAAACAGGACGTCGGCATACTGTCTCTGGAACGAGAATTGATTGAAAGGTCTGACATTTGAAATGAATTATTCATTCAGTTTCCCATCTTGACCTGTAGAAAATAAAGTTCACAGTTCTGCAACAAACGTCATCTCAAATCTTATTCATATCAATGCTATCAGATTGGATGTTAATGAATACGAATAGTAGACAGTAGTATCATGTACTGGGTTATCGACTCAAAGAATGGACAACTATTTTGTCGTTTTATTCTATAAACTCTACGGGCCATACGGCTTATCCTGTTATGTCTCTATCTCTGAAATTTTCCCCAAAATTGGTGCTAACCAATGGATAAAATGCCTCTTCATTCCAATTCAGAGTCAACACTACTTGGAAGAATGACAATGTTGTTGATCCGTTTCGTCCATAGATATGGATACTATAATAAGAAGGTTTCGTTAGACAATTTCATACCCGTTACGCATACGCTGAATATATGAGGCTTATTAGAATCATTCTATAGAATTCGACAACTTGGGTTCTGTTCTGAATCTTTTGAAAGGGAGAATCTCCATCAATGCAATTCACTCATTTGGTTTGACATTGTTGACACTGACATCCGCATTCATGTCAAATCATAATCTCCTCGTATGTCATCTATATTGTAATATTTTATGAGTTATAATATAAACGTTAGAATTAGAAGGGATAGTACTGCGAAGATACCCCAAGATCTTGATCTAATTGGCTATTATAGGCCATAGGAGTGTCTATTATTTTCAGTGAAACTAATTAAAATTATTTATATTATTTGCAATATAGAAGATATTGGAATTCAAGGTTCAAAGGAAAGAATTTTTCAATATTGAATATGAGTAGTTTAGTCGTAAATTCATTGATTCCAGCCAGGATATGATCATTATTAAGAAGTTTGAGTTTGGATTTATAAAGGACTCAATAAACTCCAGTCGGCATTCGGCATTCTCTGGAATCATCGGATCTAAATTTTAAATATTTATTTCAACTCATTTCATATGGATTTTGCTGATTTCGATGTAAGAATTTGATGTATTCTCTATACACTATCTATGATCTACATCAATCATGCTCATGAAATCATCCTCTCCATAAAAATAAGACCCAGGATGCCCAGGAATCTATGCTGTAGTGGGACTCACGCCTCACGGGTACGGCTACGGTGGTATTAGCAAACGAGTAACCTTTCGCTGCAAGTCTTCGTCTGACCTAGCATCAAGATTTATTTCCAATTCGATATCAAAATATATTAGACATATCCCAGACTTGGTAGACCGATAAACGGCGGGTAAAGTATCCACGGATCGATCAGCATTATTCGAAGCCGAAGATTATTAGAGAGAGATTCAAGGATGACTCGGAACTTGTCAATTTTGGCGATCTCAGTGCTTGTCTTGGTCCTATCGTGTAAGTTATTTATAATTACTTACATTTTTCCTAAAATATTGGATCGTAGATCGTTGTTCGTAGACCCACAGCGCACAGCGGGTATTTTATTTCATATTTTAATTCATAAACATTCTGAACTGAATCAGTATAATCAGTAATCATGAATCGAATGCGTCTTAATAGTTTCAGTTCAAAGTTCCTGGTCTCTCAGGTGTCGGATTTGTAATGACGTTGACGTCGGCTGTAAAATCGTCAACTGCAACGGTCCTGAGGAAATGTGCATCAAGGAAGTCATCCACGGTGGTAGTAAAGATGGGCAAAGAAAAGGTAAGTCACAAGCAAAGCAATTTCATAAAATTTGAAATGTCCCGGTTGTTGTACGAAGTAAAAACAAAGAAAGCATTTCTGCGTATGAGTTTATACGCAGAGTATATGAATTCACAGATCAGTAATTCTAGAGATAATTCTTGCAATATTTTGTAAATATGAAATAAACCTTTTTTGAACGCAGATTTCATAAAGAAAGGATGCAAAAAATACGAATTGGAGGAACCCTTAAACTCGGATGGATGTCAAGCGCTGCCGAATCTTATGCCGCCTTTTCCAGGAATTCGGTGCTGGTGTAACGACAAAGACTTCTGCAACGCTTCGGGACAATTATTCAAAAACTCTTTTTTGACGAGCCTCATCTTAGGCATCACCATTTTGCCAATTATTTCAGCCGTTTTGACAGAGTTTTTGAGTGTATGAATTTAACTGTGACTACTGAAAGATTAACTGAAACAGTTGTAGAGGTAATTTTTCTTCTTTTTTGTTTGTCCAATAGTGTATTTGTGTGTTTACACAGATGGTTAACAGTCAGTAACAATTATTATGCCATTTGTGTCTATAAAATTCTGTGATGTATTATGTACCGCCATGAGCAATCTAATCTCGTTAGGTTTTAATTCTCAGTATACATTAAATAATATTGTGTACCGAACAGACTGATTTTTAGGTGATTTTTCCAGAATAACTGTATTTTGAGCACCATACCTATAAACATATTGAGACATTATACATGCTAATTGACTGTTTAAAAAATAAAACAACACAATTTAATTTTGTTTTTGCGATCCTAATCCCTAACCCGCGTTCAAATAATTCAACTAGATATAAAAGGCTTAGCTTGCAATGTATCGTGAATATTTCATACATATACAAGTTTGTGTATTTGTTATTTGATAGTGGTTTGATATAATAATAATAGACCTGTAGCCATGTTGGTCAATTTGTGAATTATTAGTGATAGATACGTGTATTTTACTTTCTTTCTGGTTCATGTGAAAGTTCATGGTTTTCATACGTTAGATCGAACTATTAATAATGATCTCTATTTCGAGTTGTGAGTATAACTTGGAACAATCTGTAAGATAGAATCAGATATATTATCTAAATGCATAGAATAAATTATAATCTCCAGCCAAACCAAATCCTGTTCATTCATCAGGATATCAAAACGTTAAAAAAATAAATCATGGACGAGTTAACAACTCAAGTCAGTTGGCAGAGCTAGCAAAAAAACAATTGGTTATATAAAGTTATCATCGAAAATGACTGTCTAAATCATCCCAAGCTCTAAATGTTAAATATGTGATCTGGAATAATCCGGATGGAGTTTAACAGCATGTGACAGTGACTGTCAAGTCAACCCTGCCTGTATAATTATTTGTCATTCACAAAAATAATATATCAAATCAAAAGTCAATACAAACCAGCTAGATAGTATACAAAACATTTATAAATTAAAGGGCGTATGCATGCAAAGTAGCTCTTAAAAATAATATAATTAGCAATAATAAGATGATGTGTCCGGGGTACGTGCTCCTGTGCCATTGATTCCAGTCTGTTGACTCATACGTATTCCTACACATGGCGGTCTCGTTCTACGTTGAAAATCTTTTACTTGTCAAAATAAACAGATACACCTCCAACTCCAACCAAAACCAAACCAACCTTCAATGTTGAAGATTCTGTACATATTGACGAAAATAGGATTTAGGTAATCCTTCAGTCACGTTCATGGTTCATCGCTCATCCCGTATACCGTAAAAGCTGGAGAAAGATTGAAGATCAGAAGTCAAAGTTATTTATTAGTTCATCAGAGTTGCTATTTCCGTTTTTTAATTTTGTTGTGGCTGTTGGCGTTGGGTTCAGTCTTCAGTCCTAGGTTTAAGTCTGTTTGTTGAAGTCGAATATGTAATAAGTAATAATTGATAATCCTATTCAGGGAACAGTATTGTCACTTAAATTCCAAAAATTCACTACTTCTTAGTTAGTTTTCATATTTCTTTGTCCTTTGTCCTTGATAATATTCAATAACTTATGTATTAGTTTGATAAATTGCAATTCAATTACAAATTCAAAACTCAAAATTAATTATAAACACTAAACAGCATGCAGTAAAATGCAAAATCATGTACAATGTCAAATGTTGAATGTAGTCTGAATTCGGAATTGCGTGATTTGATTTCAGATTTTGTCTTAATTCTGTATAATCTGTAGTCAGAACATATTATAATGTATAGTATAATACGTCATATCATTCAGCATTCATTCATCGCTCATCATTCCATTTCCATGAGTAATGAGCAAGAAAATAAACACGTTAGACGAATTGCATTGAGTATCTATGCTCCGATAGATTAAGTAGATCAGAGATATTAAAATCCAAACATAGTAATTAGTATATAAAACTGAATAAAGAAAGCAAGCTGAAAACCACTAGCTAAAATGGTGTTCGAAAGCATCGTCGTGGATATCCTCAATCGATTGTTGGGAGATTACTTCGAGAACCTGGATACATCCCAGCTCAAGTTGGGAATATGGGGAGGTAACTTGCCTGGACTTTTTGCAATGAAAAACTAAAGAATTGGACTCATGAGCGTTTCCAATTATTTTGATTTTGACGTAGTCGTCTATTATTATGCTATAATTACATATGAATGATTTGGTAATTACAGGAGATGTAGTGTTACGAGAGCTTCTCCTGAAACATTCTGCAATGGATGACTTAGGACTACCCTTTAAAGTCGTCGTTGGAAAAGTTGGTAAGTCAAGTACACGTTCAAAGCAAGTTGAAAAAATACCCAGGTGAATATGACATTCAATATTGGGAGCTGTGTGAACGCTAAGCTAAGTTTATGTAATTGTTTGTTGTACAGGAACACTTCGTATGAAAATCCCTTGGCAAAATCTGTATACGGCACCCGTGGAACTTAATCTTCAGAACTTATTTCTTCTAGTCACTCCGTCGTATTCCGTCAAGTATAATGAAGAAGCAGAAGAAAAGGCAATACAAGCAGCAAAACAGAAAGAGATCGCTAGACTTGATGAAGCAAGAAATCGAGAAAGATTAAAGAAATTGGGTAATAATATACACAAGTCACTTGTGATCGCTTACACTTACCCTCAATTCGGGCGTCTCAAATATGAAAGACTTGTTTTGGTTTTATAGAGGGATCAGAAACTCAGCAACAGGAAGACACTTTCTCAGAAAAACTAATAACTCAGATTATCAAAAATGTTCAAATTCGAATAGACTGTATTCATGTTCGGTATGAAGATAATGTCACCAAACCCCAAAGTCCGTTTGGATTTGGAGTTGTACTGAAAAGTCTACACATTGAAACAACAGACGAGGAATGGAAACAAACTGTGATAACGGAGACTGTCGAAACTATTAACAAAGTATGTAACTTGAATTTAGTGTGCGACGTAATATTTAGGGTAGGTTGGTTGTAAACGAAACGATTTAGGTAATTTTTCTACCATAGCTTTATCTTCTTTTAGATGGCTACGCTGGAAGGCCTTTCGTTATACTGGAATTCGAAAACAAAATTAGTACAGGAGGAAACTACTAAACTCCAGATGATTGATGCTTTAAAAGATTTAGTAGATAACGAAAACAATCGCCTTACATATGGTAAAAATTAATTATTGCGAAAAAAAATTCTATGAATGAATCTCAATAAACATAGTAAAACCCTAATATTTGGTTATTTCGTTTTTACCGTCATTCAGTTCTTGGACCGATAGCATCAGTTGCCAAAGTTCTTCTTACACCGAATCCAGAAAGGGCTGCGGAAGCGTTTTCCAAACCTAAGTTTTGGGTTGACGTTGTAATGGAACAGCTCGCGTTAGGTACACACAATTGGATATTATATTTATTTATGTTTAATTAATTATTGGATCAATTTTTCACTTTATAAAATCTTTCATAGGGTTGACGGATAATCAGTTTCAGGATATAATGGAACTAGCAGAAGCATTAGATTTCATGACGAGGGCACAACATTATAGAAAATATCGCCCCAGTGTCACTGCTCACACTGGACATTTCAAAGATTGGTATGATATCGAAGGAAATCATTTTCTGTATCAGTCGTAAACTAGCAATGGTTATTTTTTCACGGTTTAACTTGTTTATAGGTGGAAATTTGCGTTTAGATGTATTGTAGAAGAAGAAGTCAGAAGAAAACATCAAAATTGGGATTGGCATCACATTAAAAGACACCGAAATCTGTGCCGATCTTATGCTGACGTAAGTTACCTACGTACATATTTTGTAAAATTTTGATTGCTTCATAATATAGAAGTATTATAGGCGAATTTGTTTTACAGGCATACTATAAAAAACTGACGATGAAAAAGCTAAAAGCGGAGACAACACAAACACTCCAGCACTGTGAAAAAGAACTGGATGTATTCAATATAACACTGGTTCGAAAAAGAGTTGAAGTTAAGATCGAAAGAGAAGGCAAACGCAAACAAGAAATCGCCCAAGGTAGTGGGGGTGGTTGGTTTTGGACCGGCTGGTTTGGAGGAGAACAGGCACCCAATGTGTCAACTGATAATACAGTGGGGGACTTAGTTCAGAAATTAGGCGAAGCCTTGACCCAAGAAGAAAAAGCAAAATTATATGACGCAATAGATTATAGCGAGAATTCCCTTCCCCTTGATTATCCTGAAACATATGAGGAATACTTTCTAAATTTTCGTTTGAATAAGCTTGTTGTTAGAGTTCGGGATACATTAGGTCATGCAACCACAGGACACACGATTTTAAATCTCGAAATTTTACACGTGGAAACAAAGTATGTTTATATATTTCAGACATTAGAAATTAAAAATGAAAGTTGTAATTAGAATCAATAATTTCAAAAACTTTTTAGATGTGCTACAAGACCTGTTAAAAACGGACTTAAAGTGGAAGTATTTATGGGCGGATTGGAAGCCGAAGGTCTGAAAGGCAAGCATGATCAAGCAGGCGTTAAGATCATTACGTCTAAAACTATGCCAGGCTATTCCCATCTATTTGAAGTATTGTTCGAAAGCAATCCATTGAATTGTCAAGCAAACCAAAGACTTAAAGTTCAAGCTCAACCAATTGAAGTATTATATCATGGAAAAACTGTAATCCAACTAGCTAAATGCTTTACACTTCCTCCTGAAATGCAACTTATCAAGTAAATTTCTACCTGTTATCAATCAATCACTTAGCTCCTGTTAGTTTAAATGCTTCAATAATTAATCAATGTTCTATTTGAATTGTTTTAGATTACAAGCTGCAGCTATGTCTACGTTTAATGAATGGCGAGAACAATCTGCAGCGGGTCTGCAGCATTTGATTGAAACCAGAGGAGAAATAGATATTGACATCCATCTCGTAGCCCCTTATTTTTTAATTCCTCAACTCGGAAAATTAAGCCCGTATGTGTAAATATTTAATAACTTGCAAATATTAGATATTCCGTTGACAGTGGGTTCCAACTTTCGACATAATAAGTTTAGCTAAATATGTTTTTCTAGAAACTTTTTTTTTGGTTCTGATTTATAGAATCTCCAGTGTTCTGGTTGTAGATCTAGGAGAACTGAAATTAAAAAGCAAACCTAGAAAAAAACGTTCAGGACAAGATGCTATGCTTAATTTAGGAAAATCTTTCGAACACGAGGCAGAGTATGTTGCTGCAATGAAAAAAGTTGCATACGACACAATGATTATAGAATTGACTGATTTCCAGGTGATGTTATATACCAAGTTTTTATTGTAATAATTATACCTATGTACCTAGTTGTTTTTTGTTCTAAATTTTTATTTCTGTATTAATAGGTGTTTATTGCCCTTCCTGGTGAAGACTATTCTCCTGAAAAAGACAAAGTTGTTTCCACATCAATGCGACCACCATCATTACTAAAATCTAGTAGATTACTTCTTCAATTAGATCAGTGTCTAATTCCTGATGATCCGCGCTTTGATCGTCTTCAGTTGGAAGGGAACCTTCCTCTTTTGGATTTGGACATCACTGAACATCGTCTTCTTGAGCTCGTCAAGCTGCTAGTAACGCTTCCCTTTCCACAGGGAGGTGACCCTTCCACTACTGAAAATCCTCCAACTTTAAGCACGGTATATAGTATATAGGCTTCTCCAAATAAAATTTTCTCATCAGTTTAATTAAGTAGCATTAACTAAATGCTTACCGTAGATTGCAGAAGATCCGTCAGTTGCAGAATCTTACGCAATTTCAAAAATCACGTACGGAGACACGAAACCTTCTGACAAGGATAAGCCATTGATCGAATTCACAGAGTTATTAATACGGTTCACAGTGGATTGTAAGTACGAATATTTTTAAAGTCGCTGTTTAAGTAATGAATTAGTTGCATTGAAAACAAATTATTTTATGGATTTCAGCGATAACAATTCGCATAACCAGGGTGAACAGTTTAAAGACTCATGTTCCTTTTGTTGATTTTGAGTTGAACCATATTCAAACAAAGTTAACGAATAAGACGTTTAGCAGTGGTATTGATATAGCTATTGGAGGGCTTACCATGTGTGCTCTTCAAAATACTATGCCGAATAGTGAAGGACCCTTATACTTACTGAAAACCCCAATTGGCTCCGATAGACATTTATTCAAAATGCACATGTTCTCGGTAACTTTGCCTTAAATTATTATAAAATTGTGCTTTATGTTTTTTGGATTCAATTAATATTCTTACTGACACCATTTTGACATTTAGATTTTCCCAAATTGTCCAATTACACTGGCTGGAAAAGTTAAACAACTCATAAAAGTTGACATATCTTCTCTGGATGTTATTTTGCATCACGAAGCTCTGAAATCGTTGATTTCGTTTGGTGACGAAATCATTAAGACAATGTCCATCGCTGCAGAAAATCACGAATCTCCTAATTCAGACACGATTTCGATGGGTTCAGTTTCTCTTTCGTCAACAGCGAGTTTAAAACCGCGTCGTCGTTTAAGCAAACAATGTAAGCATTATTGTCCATTCAGTTTCCAGTTTTGTAATTTCAATGCACCCAGTTGGTGATTTTGATTTTGACTTTGTATTCATTTTTTGCTAGTATCTCGGATTGAAGCTACACGCCGAGCGGTAGCAAAGAAGCATACAAATTTTGATGACATACTTCTCCAAATTGATGCGAAAATGGAGTCCTTTACAGTTCTGTTGTCATCCGAAAAGAAAAGTCTTATAAAAGCTGTTCTCCGACAAATGGATTTTTCAATGATACAAAAAACTGGCAAGACTGTTATGGTAATAGAGTTACTAGACTTGGAGGTCCGTAATCTCGATCCCCTGACCATCTATAAGGATCTAATTGCGGTGGATGCAGACAAAACCTTGTCTGTAAAAGTAACAATGCACGATGATGCAACTAAAGGAAAACACTATTACGATATGGATAAACACGACATGTCTGTTAAAATTGAAACCGGGAGTCCAAAAATATATTACATAAGTAGGCTGGTCGACGAAATACTTGCGTTTATTGACAATTTTGCAGCAGCAAAAGAAGCTGTGATTGACGCGTCAGCTGCGGCTGCAATAGCTGCAAGAGAAAATGTTGAACAAGCGTATGCTGCAGCTTCAAGGATCTTACTGGACATCAATCTAAATGCTCCTATAATTTTCATACCTCGGAACGAAAAAAGTGACCAAGCGCTTTTAGCCGACCTTGGTCGTTTAACCCTCAAGAATAAGTTTTCAAAGGAAAATATTAGGGATCTTTCAACTTATGCAATTATTGACAAGATGGATATCAGTCTTTCAAAAATGAAACTTTCCCGAATTCAATTTGACAAAAACACGCAGAATTTACAATCGGAGGTATTGTTGATGGAGCCAGTTAACTTGAAGATATCAATGCATCGCAACCTAAGCTCGGATTGGTACCATGGAATTCCGGACTTTGCTTTGAATGGAACTCTCTGTAATGCCTTCATTCGGGCAAGTCAGGAAGATTATGAAATCGTAATGGCGACTCTAATGGAGAACATAGCGTACACTCCAGATACTCCTCCTCTTCCAGTATCACCGAGTATTCCTGGACCAAAAGTCATTGAAGCGAAGAAGAGAAAAACACAGACTCCCGTTTCCATTGCAAAGGTTCAGAGTGGGACTAGTTTTCAAACGATTGTATCTACTAAATCATCTACCGATGCTTCACTGTACACAAAAATGGAAGTCAATTTTGATATCCCGGAGTTAAGAGTAATTATGTACCAAAAAGGAGCAGTGAAACTAGAACAAGCTCAAGGAACTGTTAAGAGAAACGAACTTACAGCGTTTGCAGACTTTGAAATTAAAAATGTTCGAATGAATATGAAGTCCTTAAGTAATGGAAGTATGTTTTGCCCTATTGTATTGGATGAAATCAATCTTAAAGACGTCCGGCCCGGTAATAGAATCGTCACGAATTTGATTCAAAGAAAACTGAATTTGAATACCAACGAAACAGCTATAGCAAAGTTTAGCTACCGAAAAGAAGTTGGGGACAAACTTGGTACCACGATGATGTTGGAAACTACAAGCTTAACTATTGTTCTTTGTCTGGACTACTTACTACAGATACTTGACTTCTTTTCCAAGTCTGAAACGACTTCTCCATCCGACTCCCCTAAGCCTGATTTGACAACGAAATACGAAAAAAATTCTGTAACTGCAGATCCTGCTCCGGTTCGAGAAATTACAGCAGATAAGCCCCAAGTAACCGTTGGTCTTGAATTAGAAAAGCCATCGGAGCCTTTCTCTGGATTTTATAACTTCTCAGAAACTGAAATTATTCTCGTCGAATCAATGGATTCAGTCCAGTCGAATGCACTCCTGCTCCACTGTGAAGTTTCTTTCCGGCAACTTGATGTTGATGGACGATCTAATATGATGGGGACAATTGGAAATGTAACATTAAGTACTTGTAATTATGATCCTGATAATAAGCACCAGTCCGTCGCAGAGGTGTTGAGTCCGATGTCGATAACTGTTATCATAAATAATTCTGAAGCTGTAGGAACGCTCATTGATGTCAATATATCCGATATTTTAATTCGGCTTACTGCAGGGACGCTCGAGTTACTTCTTAAAATCGTTTCTACTGTCGGTGCATCAAGTGATCCGTTATCTGCTGGAGCCATTGAGACAGATTACTCGAATTTATGGGACATTAAAAGAAATGAAGACATGAATTTCTGGTTCCTTAATTCAGATGCATCGGTTGAAGTTGGCCTGGAAGCTTTACAAGTACAAGAGGACAAAGCGAAACTGTTCACTATTGCAGATGATTTAAAAGTTAGCGAAAGGCTGGTTATGGAGTCTGGATGTATTGTTTTTACATTTGAGACAGGGGTTGGAAACAATACAATGCCCATGTTGCTTATTGAAACCGACATAGATCTACAGATGTTCGATTGGTCTACAAATATGACAGTCTCTGGACGAATGAAATTGGAAGCAGCATATTACAATGCTTTGTTTGGTATGTGGGAATTTATTGTAGAACCGGTAGAAACCAGGCATCATGGTAAAGTAGCCCATCAACCTTGGGAAATGCTTTTCGAGTACTCGTCAAGAGTAAATCCTGCAATACCGTCATCATCCGAAGAGGAGACTTCATCAGGATCATATATGTCTATCGCTTTGGAATCTAGTGATATCTTAGAAATCACAATAACCAAAAGTGCGTTGGATGTTTTGGACGTAATAAAGGATGACTTTAATGCTGCAGCAAAGAAGCTTGTGTCTGAGAAGGCCATTTCCACCGCTGCGTATTCAGTTGTAAATGATACGGGATCGGATGTCAAAATTCTTATTAGAGATAGGGGACAACCTGGTGCATTTATTCTCATTGTAGACGGCGTCGACTACGAGGAAGTTTTACTGAAACACGGAACGAAAGTAAATTTGGGCTTAATTGATTCTGGAGATATGACAAAACATCATTCTTCCGTCCTTCGGGAGCAGGAAGGTAAAGAAGAACGTCTTCTCATGATAGAAATTCCGCAATACGATTTCAAGAAGGATATTCCAGTCAATCGAGCTTCCAAGCGATACTACTCCTTGAAGAAAAACGAACAAGGAAACTTTGGCATGATATGTGACACTGGAGTTAAAGATTGCTCAAAAATCGTAACGTTGAGAGGAATTGTCCAAATCGTCAATAATCTTCACGTTGATGTGGATGTGTATTACAAAGAGGATAGTGGCAAGACTGCTAAACTGGCTGGAACAGCATTAACTGGACAGAAATATAATTTGCCAGTCCCATACACATACACAAAAAGTGGGGAACTATTTTTTGCACCTGCCGGTTTTACTATTTCAAATGAATCATTCAGTTGGACCACTGCAATACAAGAGCTGGAAAAGATTGTCAAATTGAAGTGTAAATCACAAAAGAACAAGGAAAAATGCTTCTTTATGAAAGTCATTGGAAAAGCTAAGCAAGCTCTACATGAGTCTACAAATAGAAAGAACTTAGCGAGTCAGTGTTGTTACATATACCTTGAATCCCCTTTGTTGATTGACAATTTATTACCAGTGGCACTTACGTATTATGCTAGTCCTAATGATGAGATTCAACTTGCCGAGCATGGAGCTACTTTATTTGTAACGAATATTAACTCAGATTTGAATGGAAACTGTTCTCTCACTTTACGAGTAAGTTAACTGCCAAATTATTTGAACTGATAAATTAAAATTGATATTTGACATGTGTTTTTGTTATTTATACATCACTTTTATTTTCCAGATACCCGAGTACAACAAGATGGCTTGGAAGTGTGAGGTGGAAATGGATCAAAACACTCCAGAAATTTCTCAATGGACTTTTGTATCGGAACAGGATCCACAAAGAATATTGACTTTAGGCATTCACAAGGAACTGGATGACAACGAAATTACCTGGCACGTTTATATACCGTATTGGATGATAAATCGGACTGGGCTGGATCTTGTTTACAGGGGAGAAGATAAACAGTCTCACCAAACGCTTCATCCTAGGGATGAAGAAATACCCCTATTACTTTCGTTACCGGGTAAAGCATTCTTTTCCAAGAAAGGTGCTTGTGTAAAAGTACATGATGAATCTCTACCTACGGTTGGCTCCGATTGGTCAGAAAAATTTTCATTGGATGTTGCTGGAAGTGCTGGCTCTGTTACCTGTAAATCTCCTGTACAATCTTTCCAAATTGGAGTTGAAATTCAGCTAAGCTCTTGGGGCTTAACAAAATATGTGATTTTTACACCGAGGTATTTCTTGGTCAATCAGTGCCAATTCGACGTTTACGTAAAAGAAGCAGCCGAAGAACACGATGAAGGTATTCAAGTCAAGTCAAATTCCTGTGTTCCATTTTGGCCAAAATCTGCGGTTGCTCATCTTCAAGCAAGTATACAAACCGAAGATGGGGAGAGGCGTAAGACTAAAGTATTTAAATACGACTGCGTACGACATACTCTTCTGCAGCTTCAGAACAAATATGGAGGTGTCCATGTCGATATTCACTATTCGGAAGCCAAAACGGTCGTAACATTTTCAGATTTCATTCCTGGGCAGGCTCCAGTTTTACTAGTGAATGGTACAACGGATTGTCCTATTGAAGTGTCTGAAGAAGGCCTCGATCATGTTTTCATACTACTTCCTCGAATGTGTCAAATGTTCACTTGGAAGGAACCCCTTGGAGAACGAATCCTGCATTGGTCACCAGTTGGTGCCGAAAATAAAAAGCATCGAGGAAATGATAGGCTGTATAGTGATGGGTTTGGAGCATTTTTCGCATCCAATGAGGACGATGAAAAGGAATACTACTGGATATCATTTCTTGACGGCTTACAACGTGTGTTACTTTTTACACCAGATGTTGAGCTGGCGACGTATCTGCAAGCAGTTCGAGAACATGAAGTTGCTAGAGCTGAATATATTATCATGCTCCATGGAATTGGAATCTCGTTAGTCGACAATGAAAAGGCTAAGGAAATCATGTATATGAGAATAGCAAGGTATTTTAAAATTTCATTAAAACGATTTATTCGGCTTGGAAAAACACTATTACTCACATTTTGTTTGATTGAATCATTTGCAGCTCAGAAATCAGTTGGGAATCTTGCAAATCTGGAAAGAAAAAGCGGTATAAGCCTCTAAAGTTGCATGACAGTAAAACCATTGAAATAGCGTATCAAAACTATTTGAATCAACGGGCCATTTCCAGCAATGTCAAATCTAGTGTTAACTTAGATTCTGGAATCCAGGTAGTTTTACATTATTTTTTTTCTATTTATTTTGTAAGATAGTCATAATGGATTTAATCATCAATTTTTGTTTAGGTTGACTTTATCACAATGAAAATTAACAAACCCAGTGAAAAGAATTTAAGGAGAGTATTCCAAACGGGTATTTGGCTTCATTATAAAACGTTTCCAAATTCCACACAATTTCATGCTAAGATAAACCGCCTTCAGATTGACAACCAACTACACGACAGCGTATTCAGAGTTGTATTTGCTCCAGTCCCACCACCGAAGAGTGTGACTGCCGTTGGTAAATAATGATTTTCAAGTTTATGTATCACGCCCTATAGTTTTGTTAAATATCATTATGTCATATTATAAATCCATATCTTCCCGATTCAGATATGCCGAAGCCGTTTGCTGAAATCAGTATAATGCAGCGAATCAATGCTCATAACTATGTACAACAATACAAATACTTCAAGATTCTCGTTCAGGAGTTCCACATTCGACTGGATATAGGATTTGTCAACGGGCTTGTTGAAATGTTTAGTGGCAGCACTGCTTCCAAGCAAGAAAATATGGTAATATTTTTTTTGGAAACATTTATGACATTTTGCGAGTACTATGATCACAATCGTTAAATGATGATATCGTTGGCTTACATTTTTTATTTCAGTTGGCAAAGTTTACCAAGGAATATGAAGAGGCGTGTCTCAATTCAAATGAAATTCTTGCTCGTCAAATAGTATCCCAGGGACAAAAGAACTTTTACGATTTCCTCCATTTCTCACCGTTGAAGGTATGATTGTGCAGGTTAAAGTTCAGTATATAACGATGTATAAGGCGCTATTGTTAATCGATGCAATTATAATCTTTCAACTTTGGGTTTAGATTCACGTCAGTTTTTCAATGGGAGGCTCCGCCAAGCTTTCCAATCATTTCCTCAACTTAGTGCTTGCTAGTGTTGGTGTTACTCTGACGGAAATCAATGATGTTTTGTTTAAGTAAGTATTTGTCAGCATATTTTCGTGATTCCCTCTAAATTTAATATCAATATTTAAAATACCAATACATCATTTACAATATTACAATCTAGGTTGTCCTGCTTGGAACTGCAGCATACGTTTCTATCAGGGGAGCAGTTGTACGATGAAGTTTATTCGCATTATTCTTCTCAAGCCATCAAACAATTATACGTTTTAGTGCTTGGGCTTGATGTACTCGGCAATCCATATGGACTTGCTTTGGGAGTGGCCAGCGGTGTCGAAGCATTTTTTTACGAACCACTTCAGGTAGGAAACCAAATCTATACACATCTTATAAAATTGTGCATGTTCATTGATTTTTACAATCTTGTATATATGTAAACACATAGGGTGCTATTCAAGGACCGGGAGAGTTTGCTGAAGGATTAGCGCTTGGAATGAAGACACTACTGGGAAGTACTGTCGGAGGTGCCGCCGGGGCATTCTCCAAAATCACCGGAACTTTAGGAAAGGGCATAGCTGCATTAACTATGGATGATGATTTCCAAAAGAAAAGGCGAGACAATATGCATCATCATGGAGATGCTGCAGAAGGTCTTGCTCGTTCTGGAAAGGGGCTTGTTATGGTATTTACTACAATATGGGTCTAATTTTCACGATTTGTTAGTCACGTCCAAAAAGGCTGTGTCATTCATTGTTAATGGATACTTGTACAGGGATTTGTTGAAGGAATTAGCGGCTTTGTTACACAACCATTTAGAGGTGCGAGAGATGACGGCTTTGGAGGTTTTTTTAAAGGCGTCGGTAAAGGAACTATTGGTCTTGTTGCGAGGCCCGCTGCTGGAGTGGTTGACTTTGCTAGTGGATCTTTTGATGCAGTTAAAAAGTAAGCGGTTTACATACATTGTAACATTAATACAACTGTTGTGATAACAAATATTGAGATAATTTGATATTATTTTAGATGTACTTCTATTTCTGACGATGTACACCGAATGCGACCACCAAGGTGTATTCCGCTTGATACAGTCTTACAGCCTTATGTTCTTCATGAAGCTGAAGGCGTCCAGTTAATTAAAGTAGGTTAGAATCCATCACAATTGTTTGTCGTAATATTGCAGTTCGCTCAAATTGTGAAAGTTTATTTTAGGATCTAGAGAAAGGCCGCTATGCGAACACCGACAGTTATATCGCTCATGCTCTTATAAATCCGCATGGAATTTATGTTCTCCTATTGACGAATAAAAGGCTTTTCTATCTTAAGCGAGATGAATTGTTTGGAGGATGGGGGGTAAGATTCCAAAAATAAATGGTAATCATAAACCATTTCAATAGACTTGTTCTGATTTCTGATAAATGTTTGTTATAGACGGACTGGTCGTATATGTGGGAGGATTTTTCTAGTCCACCGGATTTGGTTGAAAGAGGAATTTTGTTCAGGCTAAAGGCTCCACCGCATAAAAAGATGAAGATTTTCCGTTCCGTTGCATCAAAGGAATTCGTTGTGCCTATTAACAGTCCCGAAGTTTGCACGGTATGTTTTATTTCTACTATATATGTGCCATTTCTCTTCGTCGAGATATAATTTCATTATTTTTAATTAGCTCAACCATTCTTACATTTCGCAGTGGCTATTGAGCAAAATCGAAGAAGCAATGAAGACAGAGACTGGGATGGTTTTTACGGATGGAATTGAAGCATCTGAATACGTTTTTGCTTAACGATTCGTAAAAATATCACATGCACTAAAAATTACCTATAATGTTCGTCAAGTAGTAACAAAGACGCAAATCTAACCTAAGCAAATGTCATTCAGACACTCAAAGTGTCGTGATAGAAAGATATTTATTTATAGTACTGTGATATTATGCAATGCTTTATGCAACAATTCGATAGAGAATGTTAAAATACCTATATAATGATAATGGCTACCCTAAAATATTATATTCTGAGTTAAATCTGTTTTTGATAATCTATATTTCCGTAATTCTAAAAACGTTTTAAAATTAATATAAAAATTATAACTTGATATATTCGCATGGAGAAATAAATAGGAGTAGGTCCACGTTAGTACCAATAAGTTTGTGAGTTTTACGGAGTATAGCTCAGGTTTATTACAACAATAATACAAGCTTTCGTAATGACTAAGACATTTTTCCACATAAAAACGGATGTATTATTAAGTCTAAGAAAAACAGTCTGGCAGACAACATTATGAACTTAAATTCCTACTAAAGCTATATTCGCATTTAATTGACACCTATAAAATTATCACGCATACATCCAAATATCTAAAATTCCTTTCTTGATATTTTATGTTGTCATTCACACTATTTATAAACACACAATGACAAAAACACAATGTTCTACAGTTCTCCCGGTTTCGTGTGTCCATTTGATTCAATGTCATAGCTCTGAAACAAAACGCACCAACATTACTTTGTTTAGAACCGATTCAATTGCAGGAACATCAGTACAATAAAAATGTGTTTTATTTGTATGAAAAGTTACCGGTTACCTTGAAGCTAGGATTGTCATAAGAAGATTCTGATTTTCTATCATTAATAGGAGCTTTGGCGTAATTTTGTTTCTTAATGAGAATCATGAGTAGCAAAATAATGCCGATAATTGAAAGAGCTGCAACAATTGCAAGAGCTACCAAAGCCCCGTAATAACTAGTTGTCTGAGGAATTTGTTCTGAGGCTCGTGGATCCTGGAGTAAGTTATCTGTCAAATCAAAAGATAAATATAACAAGCAACCCACGTAATACATTATCACAATTTAAACAAGATAGAATATTAACTTACCTTGCCCAGACTTCTCTGGATGCGGTAATGGCCCATCTTTTGTTTTGATGGGAATGACATTGGATCGTTTCTTTTTACCGTTCGTTAGGAAAGCTTCCATCCACAAAGTGTAACTAATTTTAAATAATCAAAAATGTTAAATAAGTAGGTATTAATAAGCAAAAAACGCTTTAATAAATTAACTCCTTCTTACTTTGTTCCTGGTTTGAGATCTGTTAGGGTTGCCCTCTTACTCGTTTCTCGCTTAGGAACCTTGAAATAATTTTTCTGTTCCTTTTGGGAATCGGTCATGTAGATAACTTGATAAATGTTGACGAATTTGTCTTCAGGATGAGGGACACCTTCAACGATAAGCTCGACCGTCGTTTCAGTAATTTTTCCATTTGTAATTGCGATATCAAAGCCATAGTCATCTTCTGCGGGTGTGGTTTTGACAAAAATGGGTTTCTGGGATTTCAATATGGTTGTTTGATTTGAGTCGAACGGTATGAAAAGGAGATTTATCTCGTATTCCTTGTCGGCTTGCAGATTCTCCAGAGTATATTCATCAAGAGAACGATGTATCAGTGGGGTTGTTGAATAAACCTGTTTTACCAAAAAATTATTGTTTAACAGGGGTTCCATCAGAATATCTAACCTAATGGATATTATGATTTTTCTAACCTTTTCATCGTTTGCTTTGTATGTTATCTGAACACCATCGGTAAGGTCTTTTTCCATATCCGCTAACTTTCTCCAGTGTAACTTGACGGAATTGCTTTCTGTAGCCGTTAGTTGAATCTCGGGGTCCACCAAAATCTCTGGAGGTAATGTAGTAGTAGGTATTGCTGCAATGCAATGTAAATTTTGAAAGCGTTAGTTGCATTGTACGTACTAAACCTTTTAAAACAACAATTAATTTAACTAATTTACCAATGGGAGGGGTTTGGACACGAATGATATCACTGGTCGGATGAATATCGGCCTGCAGAACCACTACTTTAATTTGCATATGGTACTCCGTATCATGTTTTAGTGACGTTAAAAATAGTTGTAGGTGAGTATTATCAATCAGATCCTCAGCCTGTTGGAATACTTTCCTATCCCATTGAGCAGGATTTGGCTTGTGACTGGAAAGTGTAAATATGAATTTAAACATATTATACCTATATTATTATATACGTTTTTGGAAATTTATAGATTTGCATCAGGATGTCATTGTCATATTAACATTAAAATACATACTGGAATTCGCTGGTGTACAATACTTCGACATGTCCCTGAAGTCCAACAAGAATAGGGGAAACCGTAAAGTCGATTTGAAGTGTCGACTCATTTAAAGGATGAATAACGATATTCGATATCTTGCTTCCTAGACGAAATAAAAAATGCAATGTTAGCGTCATTCGTTCGAAACCAGATATAATAGGTACTACGGCTTTAAACTAAAAAAAAAAATTTTCAATTTACTGTCGTGCTGGCCAGGATGACCCCCGGGAGGTGGTCGCTGGAATGGATTCAGTCCAAATGGAAACTGTTCGGCACCTAAAGAATGTATAGCATGATATTGAAGTCTATCAGACCTTTTGCTAGGAGAAATTGCGCATAGTTTTAGTATATTGTCGTTAGATTTAATAAAAATAGGTACATTTAGTTGAATGCAAGCTGAAAATACCAAATTACAGTTTTTTGCAAAGCACACACAAATTAATCACAAATCCCAACTCCAATACGTGCAAAATCAATTAATTTCCCTTTGAAGTGCTTGTCAATCACAAACCTGGGAAGCCAGAGGGTGGGGGGGCATGTGCATAAGGTGGTCCGTGACCATGTCCTAAATGGTCGGAGTAAGTTTGGTCTTGGTAAGTAGGCCGACCGGTAGCAGTGTTTGGGATTACTAAAATGAAGCTCCCATCTTCGGCTTGTTCCACAAATTTAGCCCCAACATCCTTTTCCAGCTCTTTCACCTGTTGTGGAGAATGCACTTGGACATATGTTCCGGCATGACTATACTGGCTACCTCCACCACTTCCTTGCTCTTCTCCCAAGGAAGATAACTGATGCAGTAATTCCTGTAACTGGTGGGGGTGGATTTTGTCCAAACCGACGAGTGTCGGCTGGTTCCCAGTCGATGGTGGAACGAACTGGTCATGATCTTCGTCATGTTCATGAGGATGATCGAAAGGGGTCAAAATAGGTGTCCCGTTATTGTACGGTCTTTTTAAAGTCTGATTAGCGTTTATCAGGTCATTCGGTATCTGAGTCTCTGTTTTATTAAGCATTGTAGGCTGCTGCGTAATTTTGGGTCCATCTACAAACAAATGAACAGGGTACTACTACGTGCGGATATCTAGTATTTACGTGCAGTTACATATATCAATCAAAGCTTACTAAAAGTAAGCAAGGACAACACATAAAGCCAAATTTTGGTTTCAAAGTCTACCAAAGTGACTTACGGGAATCGTTATGCAATGGTAACTGTGGACAGACCCAATGGTGGCAGCATTCATTATGGGGCATAGTCACCGCCCGGGCAAGTTCCTTGGGACAGGGAAGATTAGGGGGTGGATGATCTGTCATTGGAGGACAGAGGTTTTGGCAAGTGATGTTTCCGAATTCACAATAGCACCGCTTATCACAACCAGTGATCTTCTGAGGTATTTCTTCAAAACTGCGGAAAACTAGCCCGTTCTCAATCATGCAACTTGAGTGTTGGACGCAACGCATTTCGGGACAGCAGTCCGGTGCCTCTCGTCTAAAGTCCTTCGTATCGGGTTCCCATCGTAGACAACTATCGTCCACAAGTTCCAACCCGTCCTTAGGACAATCTATTTTCACGCAGTTTACATGACCACTTCCGCCACATGCACAATATGATTCGCATTCATCGTAGAACTCCTCTTCGTATTCATAGGATTTCCCTTTGTACGAACATTGGATTTTCTCTCCAGACGCCACACTAGCGTCTTCACCGCTCATTCCCATCTCCATACTTGCAGCCCCAGATGATTCCACACTTCCGGATTCCAATCCGTCCTCGACACTTGAAGCTTGAGGAATGTGTCGGGTAAAGCCCGACGCCGTGTTACTTTCGGTTTGGTTTAATTTTGCTTTAAAGTAGTATTCTTTTGCAGGCGTAAGGCCAGTTATTACAATATTAAGTTCGTCTACTCCTGGCTTTAACAAATCTTTGACTTTCGATACGTGATCTTTCCATACATTCAAATCTGGACTGTACTTGACGATAAGGTTGTCTTCCGGCATTTTAGACAAATCCTTGTCTGGAATTTGGACAGACACCTTAATAGCCGTAGCGTTTACTGGCTGAATCATAGAAATCCGGATTGTCATTGGAGCCGGATCAAGATTGGTACTCTCAACTGGATTTGGTGGTGGTTGCATTCTTGAACGTCCTTCTCCAGAGACAGGGATTACAGTGGCTGTGGATTCGGTGGTTTTAGTTGTCGTCTCAGGTGACAATGTCGTTTGGATGAGTTCCGTTTCATTTGCAGCCTTCATGACATCGCTCAACGTTGAGTTCCCGCAGACAATTACCGTGCAGCATTTGTCAGTTGGATCTGGTAGTGTCACGCAGTCATCTAATCCACTCGACCCGGCTGGTGGACATCTAGTCATGAAAAACTCGTATTTTAAGAATTTTACTTACTTCGTAAGCAAGTTTAGTTTAAAAAATTAATTTCTCATCTCGTTTACAAAAAATACTGATTTCGTGACCAGAAAGATTAAATTACAAGATCTTCAAAATTCGACCAAGCACAGAACTGGGTTCTCAAAAACATTCAGAAGCAACGCCATTATAATATGGTCATGTTCTGTTTTTTCATAGACCATAATATACGACAGGAATTCCCCAATACAAATCAGAAAGGCCATATTATTACTTTCCAAGGGGGAAATAAATATTTTACTGCCTTCTGAGAATAAGCTAATCTCCCGAACAATTGTTCTGGCAGAGTTTGTATGATAATTGTGTGTTTTATTAGTTATCTTTCAAGAAAGACTTTTTTGCCCACATACCTGGGCTGGCAGGTGACGTCCCCATTACTGTAGCACATACATTGGCTATCACAGCCGTCGTAAAACTTTTCATCTCGGGCATAAGTTTTGTTCTTATAAACGCAGCCGTCGATTGGCACGGTCGGGATATCCTTTCTTGTACCCGATTTTAATGGTTCTCCATGACACACTAGCATTTCGCAACAATCCAGGTCGGATGGGTCTTTCTGAACTTCACATCCTGCTGGGATCTCCTTCTCTTCATCTCGACGGTAATTACATCTTGGCTGAAAAATAGCAAAACATCATATGTTGTCCATGTCGTTTTAGCGTAGAGTTCATACACATCACGAAAGCTACGGTTAACATAAATTATAAAAATTCCATATTCCTCGACACGATTTCAGCCGACATAAAAGACCAGCACGGAAATATGGGTTTGAAAGATTTGTATGTATAAAATCAAGTAATTGGTTGTAAAATCTCGTTGGATTTTGTTAACCGAAAATTAAAATTAATCTTTTGTATAATTTCATATGCATCTATATTTTATTACCACACAGAGGAACTCTCCAGAGGTTTCGCAGCTACATTTGTAACTGCAGCCATCAAATTGTTCCGCCCCAAAGTCGTAAGTCTTGTTTTTGAAAACGCATCCTTCGGGTTTGACGGTTGAGCTGATGACGGATGGAATCGCGGATTGAGTTGAGGAAGCCGTTTCAGAAGGAGTTGTGGAAGACATTAGAGTTACACCTAAAAAAGTGGAGGCATTTATGTAGATCAGAATTCGTTGTAAGTTAAGTTTTTTGATAATTACATATTATGTTCTCGAGTATGAGAGTATGAGTACGAATCATGAAGTTGTCGGATTTTTTACATTTGAACGGTCATTTTGAAGGTCTTTTGTGCTTAGTAATTTAAAGATATGTATGGAGAGATGATAAATATATATACTAGCTTCTGATCTTCAAATCCTCTTGAGTTCGAATTGTTACGCAAGTTATTGGACACCAAACAAATCGTGGACTCGGTCACTAATCATGCTTATTTCTGAAATAAAGTGCCCATTGTTTCGAGGCTATTAACCGAATCTTTTAATAAGCATTCTTAGATAATACTTGTTTTGTAAATCTCTTAAAGTGACAAAAAAAATTTAAAAACTGGCTCCTTGTATTATTTAGCTGAATATACTGAAGCTGGTCAACGAACACGAATTCTAGACGGACAGTTTTAAATTAATTCATACGAGCGATACGAACTCGTCTATATGAAGAGCTTCGCCGTAAATTACAAATCATAATAGTTTCGAAACCTCTAATAATCAAATTCATAGACTGTCAATCATAATGCGTTTAGGAAATGTCCAACCCGATGGATAGGGTTGGGAATTTGGGATCAATTGATAGCTGGGCTGGGGTTGTCACTTGTCAGATTACGCTTATTGCAATCTAATTTTTGTTTTTTGCTTTTTCATCTGCTTCAAAAAATATCTTGCATAACTTTAATTACCGTGTAATAAAATTATTAACCGCTCAAGATGACGCATTTACAATGCATAAGCAAGTTATTTCAGGTAAAAAACAAAAGTCATCGAAGAGTATGCAGACTAGTATAACTTGAATATCTAGAAGCCAGTTTTTCGAATGCAAACACTTTTACTTGTGTAGACTCAAAAGATTTCTCGTAAAATCAACAATGAATGACTAATATTGTCCTATTTGAGTTAAACAATTGTCAGCAGCAGGTCATTTTTATTTGTTTTAAATAACTTACCTAGCTGACAACCCATTGCCTCGTCGTAGGGGTCTCCAATAAACCCATCGTTGCAGACACAAAGGGTTTGATTAGTTTGTTGTTCCTCGTCACTGAGCATTCCAGAAGGGCCGAGACAGTGGGCGTTTACGGCACATTTTACTGTGTCACACGCTTGTGGCAGAATAGAAATCAGCTCTGGAATAAATACGTGAACGAAAATGTGAAATTGAAAGTACGCAGAGGAAGCAGTGGATATTAAAAAAAACCATGAATATAATATGTAGATTTTAAAATCGAAACCCTCCCGTTAAAAGACATTCGTCAGTTCTGAAATCAATTTATTCGTCCTGGTTTCATATCCTAAACATGACTTCGAGAAAATAAATGCCACGCATCCATTTCTCTTGTCAGTGTCAGGGACTAAGACAGCCCTCATTCTCATAATCCGCAGCCGAAGGAAGCCCAATCATTATACTTTCATAACAATAGCAAAGTCATTTCAACTGATGAATTTCTTGGGGTCAAGTCGTGAGGTTCAATCTCAACTCAATGAACGGTTAGTTTTGTTGCGGCATCTGCAATTCTTAGTTATTATCTTCGTAATAAGGTGTTACTTTTGCATGAGTTGAACTCTAGCATACTAACCTGAAAATCCATGTATATTTTTCGTAAAAACCCAAAGTGTAACCTTTGAAAATTATATGCTAATTATGAAGTCGTAAAATAAAATATTTTATTCGATTTCGGCTACCCAACGTTCGTCTCTTTGTAATGCAGTTAAAAACGGCATGTGACTAATTTTAGAAAGCTCTCTGACACCTAGGTGCTACATGATTGAGTCAATAGACAGTCAACTCCTCCGGACTATTTTCAATACAGAAATAATTAATTGGGCGTGTCAATCAACTTCTAATCAGTGCCAACCTCAAATGAATTATATGATTGTTATTTGCCATCATTAGGACTTCAAAAGGCTTTTCTGTCTGTTATCGTTGGCTACGAATAGGTTTTTTCAGACATCCGTAAGGCAAACCAAAATTTAAGCGGATTCTAACCTCTAGGTTCTCCAGCTCCTTTGTTTCCACGAGCACAAGCAATGATGACACAACATTCATCGACACCGGACGGTTCTTCGAAGCACATCTTGTCATGAGCGAAAGATCCCTTTTTGAAAAACGGAATGTTGCATCGTTCCATACATTTGACTTCTCCATTTTTCATGCATTCACATCTTTCGTTGCAGCCTTCGAAGAATTCGTCTCCAATTTCGTAAGACGTGCCGTTGTAGAGGCATCCGATGGAAGAATCCGGGTGAACCGTGCTTTCTTCGCTTCCACTTCCTAAAACCTCTTCCGACGATCCCGTTGGCCTCACTTCCAGCGACGAATCAGCGTCCTTCGGCTGCATATGCTCTACTTCGGTAGAGTCTTCGACGGAGGATGACCCAGATGACGCAATCTCTGCGGAGGTAGCTTTGGTAGCGTCTAATAATAATAATAATGTCTTTGTTTATCATTATAGAAAATTTGGCAGCTCATATCAACACCCAATTACTTTCACTGTTTTGAAACCTTCAATGTAGCAAATACAAAAGTATGATTGACTTATGAGTGCGACTGACAGTCATTGTGTAACTACCCCTATGTAAACTAATTAAAAGTGCTGACAGCTTGGCTACAAATTTTTAAACGCAAATGTCACACCTACGAGGAAGAAAATACTACACCTACGTATCACATGGTCATGTCATCTAGCTCGTCAAATCTTTGATATGGTAATCTAGCAAGCTATTAAGATTCCCCTGTATGGCAGACTTGGAAATAATTATTGAAACAATTTGCCAAAATAAAATACTGTTCTAAAACCTTGTAATGTCGCTGTTATTCAAGGTTTCTGGTCCCGTAAAAACTTGCTTTTTTGGGTATTTTAAAACTGTACTTACAAAGCTCTAATGTCATTTTAAGGCGTAACAAAATCATTATCAAACTCAAACTATAGCCATGAGCGTTAGAGTAAAATGATAAACAAGTAATCGGTTGAATGCTAAAGAGGCACTAATCCTTCCTCAAATCCCAATCCTCAATTTTCTGTCAAATTGTCAATAGGAAATAAGGAATACAATCCCAATTATCCACAGTATATAATACTATTATTATAATACTTTTATTGGCTCCGCAGACGCCAATTCGCAGAATTAACGGAATCAATAGAGCATCAGACGACGTGATTGCTGATACAGTTCTCCGAATGCCCTAATGACCGTGAAACCCTTTCAGAAGTTTCTACCTCCTGTTGGGAAATAAACAGGAAAAGAGATTAACTTACCATCCGTGATGAATTGCGCGGAAGGATAGTCCTTGCCATCTGCAGAATATTTAAGAGTATACGACGTGTTTGGCAAAAGATCGGACAGAGTAATTTGTGGAAGACCGGCTGGAATTCGATGTTCTTTCCACACTTCCGCACTTCCGGGGTCTTTACTCAGCTCTTTTGATAATGAAATTGATAGGATTGCCTCCTTGTCATTCTTGGGCAGATCAATCAGGGCTGAATGATCCGTTCGTTTCAAAACTGTAACCTGTTTCAGTCCATCAGCTTCCTTTGGATTTGTGTTAGTAGAGGACGAACTTGAACCGTCTCCCAATTCTTTGGCTGGTTCAACCTTCAACTTTGATTTTTCATCTTCCTCACCCAAATTGTTGTGAGATTCGGTTAACTTAAAGTCTCGAGAACCTTTGGAATCGGCAATAGGATTGTCCTGGCTCTTAACATCTTGACACTTGTCAGGAACGCAGCATCCATCGAATAATGTTTCATTTCCGATCAGTATTTTACAGGCTTCGTTCATTTCTCCGGTTACTTTTGACATTGGAATGAAGCCGGGTTGACATTCTGGCTCGCCTTTGACATCTTTGCAAGAGAGTTCTCCTGTGCTTTCACACTCACAGACCTTTTCAAATTTGTTCTTGAAGATCTTGTCCCCAGGGCTTAATTTTCGGCCGTTGTCTTCGCATTTTGGTTCTGCAAGGATTAAATTAAAGATTATATACATTCGAATCGTATCTAACCAAAGTGTTAAAAGGAAAATTATAGTCTATCGAAGTCCAAGGATAATATACCTCCTTTGACTTAAAATGCAAATAAAATTCAGAAATAATGAGAAGTGTCATGAAGATGACACGCAAGACACGGTATTTAATGATGTCACTCGACTCTGCCTTGAAATTAAGACATTTTCTAGAAATGTTACTTAATCATTCAAAATAAAATCTTTCTGTCATTGCCAAATTAAAATGGAAATCCCGACTTCTTTCAGTATGTACATGTACCACTACATTTCAATGCAAAGTTAATGTCTTGTCGATTTCAGCACATTCTCGACCTGATAATAACCTCACATTTATGTTTATACACCAAGCCATTTTATTCCTTTTTTCATAGAAATATTTTTCTGAAATTGGATTTATATTCTAATTGAATTGAGATTCTTTAATCTTTAATGAAACCAATCCAATCAATCAAATGTGATTTCGTACTCAAAAAGATGTCCATGCTGCAGTTTGTTAATGATTTGTACACTTGTACAAAAATTATAGACTATGGCTTTAAGGTCTAAGGTATCCATTTAATTAAACGCACCTCTAGACTTGAATTCCTCGGTTGGAATTTTCCCAAGGGATTACCAATTATCCTTTCAAATCAAACCAACGATAATCCCATTACATAGCCAATCCTGCAGAGCAACAACTCATGTGTGACAAGAGTTAATGATAAAACAATGTATGGCGGCATTGATCTTATCTTTTCGATATGGAAAAAACCAACGGCTTTCGTTTTTTTGCTATAACAAACTCTGCTGTCAGCAAATAAAAGACAGCGCAATTTAATATCTTTACGGATCTTAACCCACGAATTTGTAGTTATCTCTACTAGCCTGTCTGCTTATCTGTCAGTTTGTGAAGGATCAAATACGATTTTCCAAACCATGCGTGCGTTTGTCGACGAGGTGACATGCTTTTTAGCTTGTTTGTAATTGTGAAAATGCTAAAGCGACGTTTTGAAAGCTTATCGTTAATCGTAGGTATTTAGTAAAATTAGACTTCTGCTTTTAGTCGGTCCAACTTTGGAACTTAAAAATTTCGCATGGATCGAGTTTCACTATATTCGTTTCAGAAGCAACAAAAACCTTTTAAATTATATCATCATCGGTAGACAAAATTAAATTCTAGGTTCGACAGATATAAACCACAAAATGTTCCGGTGCCCACCGCGTAATTAATCCGAATTTATACCATTTAACATTTAACGGATCCTTGAAACTTCTTAAATCCTGATGGCGTTCATATCGATTTAATCAAATTAAATCACGATTTAAATATTGATATTATCGAAGAGCAGCAAAAAATATTATATATTTTGGTTGGATTTTAACAATTTGATGTGGAATACTAACTTCATGACTTCACATGGTGCTTTTTATACCGTAAAATTCTTAAAGCGTTTGAGATAATAACCCATATTTAAAATCAGTGGTTCTACTCTACCGCTACTAGCGCAACCAGATTGTTACGGCATATATATCATATATCTTAAAAATTCTGTTCGTGAAGAAAATCTTAATACAACAACTAATAGGCCCTGTGAAATTAACTTTTAGAGTTATTTAAACCGAACTTTTAAGCATCATCAATAAATATTAATTCGCTTAGATAGCTCCACTCCCCATTGCAAAACGGCATCTTAAAAGCAGTCATAAATTCAATGGGTTTCAGGCTTACAGTGGACAACTAAAGAATTTAGGTTAATGTGAGTAAAAGTATTTTAACTCGTGGGAATATGAATGTAAGGTCCTTCAGTACAGAATAATCCCGACAAATAAATCTAAAACCATTATTCCATTCATTCGTAATTATGGGATTGCCGATTGAGCAATAAAAATTAGTAGAGACTCAGAGACCCTGTAAGAATATTGGGACACGAAAATCGGCTTTAAAATAACAATATGTATAAATGTGTAGTAAGAATGCTTTCCGCTTTGTTTAAAAGAATCGAACTGTGCTAGGATTAGGATTGTAAGATTATAGAACCTATAACATTATTAGAGGAAAACCCCTAACGGAACAAGACAGGTAAATCTGACAGACGAAGAGCTGTGGTTTCAAATGGATGATTTCATTGTGAAGTGTTTTGAGGCATAAGAAAAAACATAAATAAAACGCATGGCACACAGATGCAGGAACTTATTCCTAATGGATATGCATTATGTATCCCATAGATCCATTGCGGTTTAGAGAAACGTTATTTATTTTAGTTTATCCAGTTTAACAAACCATTTGATTTTTTTTGCACATATTTTGCTTTGTGCAAAACGAATTGTTCTATGAAGCTTTCTTAAATTGGTTTTAATATCTTTATTCCCTGAGGTCAATGGCATCTGAATCTGAAGCAATGTTTATTTTATAGGTTTATTTCGAATTACCTCCTTCGACAGATGAGATACATGTTTTATCCGAATTCAACGTCTTTCCCGACGGACATAAACATAAGGCTCGATGGTTCCTGGCAATGCACATTCCGTTTGTGATGTTGGCTTCCTTGCAAACGTCGGGTAGGACCTTACACGGATCTGCACAAGCTCCTCCGGCACACATGAGGTCACTTCCACAACTGGTGTCATCACTGCATGGGGTTTTGGCTAGAAGATTAAAAAAACAGTGTAAGTATTTTTTTATCATTCATACATTTCTTCTATAGGTTTGTATTTTTCTCCATTGCACGCAAATTAATGCTCAAAATAACAAGTTTTCAAGCCTGAAGTAATAGTCAGGTAGTTTCCCTTATTTTTCCAGGAAATGAAAACATTGAACTGGTAAAATATGACAAAAAATAACTCATAACTATGCGGATCCTAATTTTCCCTACAAATCCAGGGAGGAATAAATTAAAAATTATAAAAACCCCAAAATTTACTATCTTGCTGTGAACATGCGTTACAAATCCGTAATTTACTTCGTGTTTCAAACCCCCGTCCTCATAGCTCTTTAATTGATAGAAAACAGGATTTCCATGTTTATTATGAACCTACCAACTTTCCACCATTTCCTAAAAAAGCAGTTGCTTTACTTCATCTTACAATTAGTTTCTAACAATTCTGTGCTTTTTGTAATCCATTCACGCCTCGTTAAGTTTCATCCTGACCTTCATAGCCTTCATTTCATACACAGAGGCTTATCAGTCAAATTGTGTAAACACTGTCCCATGGGAATTAAGAACTGGTAGACTCATCTTTCGCTTCTCTCAGACATTGGCAGATTGGAACTAGTTAGTTTGAAAGGCCGTATTGTAATTGGAAAGAAATCATGATGGTAAATCACCAACCTAAACCCAGCATAGCTACTGCATGATCAATAGCTGCTTTAGCGTCCCTTTCTACACAAATCAGGAGAAGTTTGTCGGAATTGTGGTAAAACACAATGGAACAGCAAAGTCTCTGTTTCTGTAATTTCAGGTAAACCACTCGAAGGAATGCAATTCACAATTAGAATGTACAATTATATAAATGTATATTTATAATATGAGGTTAGTAGTGTGTAAAATAATCTATTGAGTTAATGCAGCCAAGCTGGTCTGTTCTATTCCACAAACCCACATTTTTATAACTTTGTAACGAATCTAAAGCTAGAATAAGAGCAGAGCATCAATTATAAACCTCAGGTGTACCTCATGCAGTCTCAGAATGAATGTTTCTTTAATTGTCAAGGAAGATGAGCCTCTCCCACACTCCCTTTCCGAAACGAGAAGTATCAGATATCAGATCTCTCATCTTGTAATTAACAAAGCACACGTAGCATGCTGTAATCGTCCATTATCCCGACCAGAAATCCCTTCGTTAGCAAATTAAAACAAAGGCTTGGAGATGCATATAGACTTTAAAATCTTCAAACCGATGAGTCACATTCAAGGTGTCTACTGCATAACAATGAAATAAACGAGCCTGGCGTCTACATTTAAGGCAAAGAGGTAGAATAAGGAGTGTCCTGTCTACAATCTGTAGGATCTTCAACAATATACAAGTCTACCACACCGGGTTTATCTGAAGTTCTAATGTTTCAGACCATTTACTGCCCGTGAACTAAGGTTCACTATTCGGCTATGACCACCGGGATGAATCAAGTTTGTTTGTTTCAGTAAGTCTTGGAAGATTTATTACGTTTTAGTAGCTGATTGTCTCCAACTCCAACGCAACGGTTATGTTAGAACGGCGGGGTCTATATTTGTTCAACACAACTCCTTTGTCAAGTACAAAATTATAATTATTCTGCACAAAGACTCATAAATGTTTTTGTATAAACGTTGGACAAGATGCAAATCTGAAACACTTTCATTATAATGCACGTGCTCCGGATTTATAGATCGAATTGTGTATTGCCACTTGGTGCAGTAGATACAATCTTAAAATGTACAAAGCAATCGAAAACAATTAGAGTGACAATGGATTTCGATTGTTATTTGTTCTGTATCGTTGGTTGCATCTATGTCTTTGCTGCTTGTTGCAGTTGGAATATAGAATTTTGAACTCATTCTCTTAAGGTGTTTCAAAAATTAGCCTACATCTACCTTCCTTTATGGACTGATTGTACTGAATAAGAATAGCGCCGGTGATAATGAGAAACAAATTGTTGTACCTTCTATTGTTACTTTGGATGAGCCCTTTTGGGTAAACTAAATAAGTCAAGGAAATTTATTTTCAATTCCTATATACTCATGCTTATATCTTGTGGTTCTTTGAATTACAATTCTTGTCATACTCATAATCAACCATTATTTGCAGTTTTGACGACAATTTTTCATATTTTAAGTAATTGGGCGTGTTTCGGCTTAGAAATCCACTTTTTAGATTCTAAATAACGCATTTATAGTTATATTAAATTGTCAAAAACTAATGTCCTTGGGAGAAATCATATGACGAAGGTCGAATCCGATCAAAACGTGTAGACTTAAGGAAAGATCATTATATTGAAATGAAAACACTTTCACGGCTTTGTTCCTTTGGTCAACCATTGAAATTAAACAAATTTATATAAAACAATGTGAAGAGTAAAATAGGGGAAAAGTTGTTATAAAACTAAAATCAGTGCCAATCATGGAAAGTACATAGTGTGAGAAGCATTGACACATTTCCCATAAACCGTGTCTTAACTAGGTCTGTACTTTTGATTGTTCAGTCTTCAAACGGACATAAAGGTCGGATTGCACCCAATTAGTCCTTTTCATTAAACGACAAGAAAATGTACAGCACTATTTTTTTTACAAATCCGATGAAAATCAACACGAATAATAATGCCTCTATTTGTAATACTTTTTTTATTCTATAACCTCAATACCCGTAAAAAGCAAAGCCAGTTGAAGCAGCAACATCAACGGGAGCGTGGCTTACGTTTTCCTTATTCTTTACAATCTTGCTGCTTCATCAATTCATTTTGTACCTCAATGTATTTGCATGAATTCACCAAAATTAAGACTTCTTAGGACCAGACTTCAAAGAAGTGCATTGTTACTAATGCCCCATTCTAAACTTTGAAGCAAAGCTTCTAAGCTTGATTTTTTCTGATCGTATTATTTATTGTACTATTACAATTACAACTCCATTGAAACATTGACAGACTAAGAAAGGAAGTGCAACTTTGCTAGAGGCATTTGGTGTGATGGCAATTAAGGAATTTTATCTCTCCATATGAGGTTCCCTTTCATTCGCAATCTCCATGAATGGTTTCAATGTGCTTTTCCGTTCTAAATATCTTTAAGATCAATTAAGATCTTTAGCTTATTTTCATCTGCTTGGGGCACTATTTACAATTTTATTAAGATCAAGTTCATTAACCATAATACAATCTTATCAAAATGACTTGACTGACATATTTTACAAACTCAACTTTAACACCAGATGAATAAATACTGTCAACTGCAAAGAAGTATCGAAGCTGTGAAAACTGGTTTAAAACGAGGGATGAAATATTCAAGGTTTTAACAGTTAATATGCTATATGAGTTCTGAGGTGAAAAAAATCCGAATTTTAATTGTCTAAAGTTGGAATAAACAATTGTCAACGGTTTAAAATAGAATCCGCCCTCTTAATTGACAGTTCTTCATTTCATCCTTTCTTTTTCGAGTCTAGAACTCTGTAAATAAGTATCTGGGTTAGTGGCTGTTGAAATGAGATCCACCCATTCTTTCCAGCTCGTTAAAGACGATAAGGAAAACTTTTAGGACTCGTTGTCAACTTGAGAGGAGCAGGGTTTTACCTTTTAAATAGGCTTTGACAATAACGAGATTTATGAGCCGTTGCTTAAATCTTTACTGAAATAGATGATGCAAATGTACATTTAAACTATAACCAAGCGCTCTGTAGAATTTTTTATCTCTAGTATGTATAATGCGAAAAATAAAACATGCAATACTATATCTTTATAATCTCACAGGAATCGAGAAGATGAAATAATTCTTAATCGTCGTGGTATATGGTTATGACCTTCATAAATCATCATCTTTTTATTTAAACAGGATAATAATGAAACAGATTGTCTAGCTTCTACGAGTAAGTGGCCTAAAAATTGTAACTTTTGTAGTTGGTGAGTTTTATATAACAAAAAACTGAATTGAATGATAAAATTGTTTATAATATGGAATCGAATAGGCATATGGCCGTTGGGAATACATTTAAGAAATTGAAACCAAACAACAATATGCACTCAATAGATCATTTTCACGATTTACGGACCAATGATTTTATCATTATATGCTTACAAGCTTCAATAGATAATATATTTTATTCTGATCTATCTGAGGACGTCATCTAAGGGATTAACTCGTTTTATTTTTTTAAGTAAAGCTTATTTATTTTTAACATAAATAAGTCATCTTCCGAAAAAAAAAATGTTTTAAGAATATAAATTGAAAACCTTGTCCACAGCACTGTCGTAAATCAAACGATTTCAACCTCGAGTCTTAATTTCTGACTGACTCAAGACTGACTTATAATATCCTGGTATGAATTTGCAAATTTTCAGTGTAGCTAAATGATATTATCTCCACTATTGTTACCAACTCATCTTCTATTAACAATCGAGTTAGTTTTTCTTTTACAAAGTGGAGGACATTTTGGTCACGACATTAAAACAAATTATAGCTCTACTTTCATTTTTCAAGTTTAAATCAATAAGAACTAGATTAACCGTTCGAGATGAGCTTTGAAGTCGCCGTGTATATTTGACACATTTGACTTTTATTTTAACGATACAGTTGGTTCTTTAATATTTATAAGAAAAATCAATACCCCAAAAATAACTACAGGAATTATTTCTGTGACCAAGTGCAAGTAAAAAAATGTCAGCGAAATTTGTGAACCGCAAATGTACAATCAAGAAATGCACAAACAATTGCCGTTTTTTACACTGCAATGCAATGACCCAATAAGATTATAATTTTATAGTTTTTGATGCCACTGATAAATTAAGACACTTTAACATGTATTTTCGTGGCTAGATTTTATAGCTTCATCTTTCTTTCTGATTTTTATCAACGAATCAGCATGGTTTCAGCCTAAAGCCCCGGCCACACTGCAGTCAATAACTGTTAGTCAACAACACAAATCTATAGGAAAAATTGGTTGTAGCCGAAAAAGCGTGCATCGTTCACACTGCATTCACCATTGTTGACAACAAAAGTCAACACACAAATCTTTTGTTAACAAGCAGTTATCAACCGGCGATGTGAACGGCACCAAATCTGTGTACTCATAAAAATAAAATAAAAACTCTACAAATGATAAAATCTCAATTCGTCCCAATTTACTCCGTGGGGCGCGCTTCAAGGGGAGTGGGGGTGGTCAGGCATCTATTAGGGCACATGACTACAATATAACATTGGAATCTTAAATTGTTCCAATTTTTCCCGTGGCCGCGCCTCGGGCGAGTCGGTGTGGTCAGGTATTTTTGTACAACATTGCAAGGTACGTGGCCACGATATAACGCTGTAATATCAGTTTGTCCCTATTTACCCCATGAGACGCGCCCCTGGGCAAATAAATAGGGATGGTCAGGTATTTTTGTACAACATTGCAATATACGCGGCATTGACGGGCAAAATGCCCCCAATCCCCCGGGGGCAGCTGGGGGCTCGAGGCACCTGATGCCTCCAGCAAAATATAAAAAAATTACTCCCAAGTGATTTTATTTTATTTCATTATTTCAATGATTAATAATATTACTTACAAGGGACATCACCCAAAGGTCAGAGCCCGAATCGTCTGATTTTTTTACGGTCGAACACACAACTAATATGAACCACAAAAATGCAATAGGAAACAAACATTAATAAAACAACCAAATCGATGTTTTATTAATTTTTGAAAAAGTCAATTTTCGTGATTTTGTTATTTCATGATTTTTTAAAAATGACCAGGATGAACTACTGCAAATATTTCTTGCAGTTTTGTGGTTCGTATTAGTTGTGTGTTCGACCGTAAAAAAAATCAGACGATTTGGCTCTGACCTTTGGGTTATGTCACTTGTTAGTACCAATAAAGCTTTTTTTAACGACAAAATTAACGAGTTTTTATTAGAATTTTCCTCTAAAAGTTTTAATCCGGACAAATATTAACATTAATTTGAGAATGTTAGAAGGGTTCAACAGCGGTTTTAATCCGAGGATTAAAAATGATCAAGAGTGGTATTTAATTAAAGAAGAATATTTAAATTGGCCCAATGTGGTTTGAAGGAATAAAAAAGGACATAAATTGTTCAAATTGACCCACTAGAAATATAAAAGGTCGAAAGTGGTATTAATTGATTAAAAATATTTAAATTGTACCAAAGTGGTCAAATTGAGCCATAGCAACATGAATTTGTCAAATTGACCCACTAGAAAAAAAAAGATCGAAAGTGGTATTAATTGAACAGGAAGATTTAAACTTACCCAGTGATCAAATTGAGTCAAAAGTAACGTAAATTAACCAAATTGACATACTAGAAATAAAATAGGTCGAAAGTGGTATTAATTGAACAGGAATATTTAAACTTACTCAAGGTGGTCAAATTGAGTCAAAAGTGGCATAAATTAGTGGAAGTCATGCACAAAAAAATAATTTAGCCCACTCAAAATAAAATGGGTCGAAAGTGATTCTAATTGAATAAAAATATTTAAATTGACCTAAGGTGGTCGAATATAGTCAACTTAATCCACTAGAAACAAATTAGACCAAAGTAATGTACAGTGAGAAAAAAATATTTAAGTTGACCAAAATAAGAAATACCAAGAAATTATTTGAAACTGGAAATTATTTGAAAAGTCATAATATATAAAGTATAAAACTCGAAAAATTGGCAGCCCTAATTGATGTTTGATATTATTAAAAAATTAGGAAAATTGACTTTTCCAAGTGATCATAAAACAACTAATGATCGTCGGATTCTCCAAAAATTTGCGAATTGTTCTTTATTGATGTCAAAGATTTGTTTTTCAGGAAATTGTACAGATTTAAATTTTCAATATGATCAAGAAAAATGAATATTTTAAAGCAAATCTGAGCGCTCAAAAAATTTATAATTAAAAAAAATCAATCTTTTTTGAAAATTTGAATCTTTACAATTTATTAAAAAAAACTTTTACATAAAGAAACTCATAAAATTTTGAAAATCGGATTCAGTATAGTAACGTTGTTTTATGAGCATTTTATTATGTAAATTTTTGTAATTTTTTAACAAAGCTATCGCCAATCAGGGCCGCCAAATTTTCGAGCTTTATAGTTGTGACCTGTAGATGTAACAAAAAAGTTTAAAGCAAATCCAGGAGTTCACTCTTAAACCATGCTATTGTTAGATATAAAGATCGTTTTAAAAAATTGATAGCGTTTGAAACCGCTTTTTGGCAATTCAAACCCAATTTGACCATTTTAACCACTTTTGAACATGGTCGACCATTATCGAATCTTTCGTTCAAATTATGACGGCGCGGTTTAAAAAAACAAATAGGGTGTTCAAAACCACTTTGGGCCAAGTTGCATTGACTCAAATTAATTTGTACCACTGATTTAAACCCTTTAAGGTCAGTTAAAACCAGGACAGATAAACTCATATCACTTTGGCCTTTTTCTGCTCCTAGTTCCCCAGCCCCCAGCCGGGGGCTGGGGGCACTTTTTCCACCAGCTGGGGGCTGCAGCGTCAAGCTGGGGATATCGGGTACCTACTGCCCCCAGCTGGGTCTGGGGGCACTACCAAATGCACGGCCATGGTACGTGGCTACGATATAACGCTGTAATCTCAATTCGTCTCTATTTACCCCGTGGGACGCACCCATTGTAGAATGGGGGCTTTACGGAAATTTAAAAAACTGACCATTTCGAACCATTTTAGCGGTATTTTTCCCCCAGGATGGAATTTTTCCTGCACTGCAATTGTCAATGCAGTTTCAGTAGTGGAAAAGATGGAGATGGTGAAGTCATTTAGCATTTTAATCAATGATAAATTGATTGAAACAATGGATGATGATATTCCTGACAAGAAATTGGTCGACAACAGAAAAAAAGATGAAACTTTTCATCTTTTATTTTTTCGGTAAAACGCAGTTGGTGACAAAAATTTCAGGAAAAATAAGCGCAGTGTGAACGATGGCAAAATTCCGGTTGTCAACCAAAGTTTGTCGACCGACTTGCACACACAAAACTGTTATCGACGTGAATGGCAGTGTGAACGGTGTCACTAACCAAACGGTCGACGAAAACGTGTTGTTTACTGCAGTGTGGCCGGGGCTTAACTTTCCTGTTCAGCTTATACACCTCATCCTGACAATAGAACAGCATTTTGAGAGAGGGGATTGCATTCGGTTCTAACATTTCAAAAATTACAAATATGACAGAAACTTTCAATCCTCCAGATATCACGAACTTACATATGATATTAAAGACAAAGCAAGTAACATTGATTAGTTTTTTATTGTTACAATTGTAGCCAGAACTATTAAAGTGACAAAGATTTGTAGTAGATTCCAGAAAAAGGCTGGGAATTAGCATTATAAATTCGAATAGGGTGGTGGTTTTAAATTGTCTAACTCTCGACAGCTCTCTCCTCCTGACAATAATTTATTGCAGTTAACCCTTCAGTTTACACTTCCAGTGGAATTTGCATAGAGAGATGTACTCTTTAAACCCTACAAGGTCAACCAGATTTACATTTTGTGCTGCAGCAGATCTTTACATTGTTGAATTATAATCTATCGCTGCTCCTTGCATATCCTAAGTCCTAAAGTGATGCAAAAATATGTAACTCCTTCCAGCTCTCATGCTTGCAGTGATCCGAACAAAGGATTTCATGGTAATCTATATAATGATAAGGAAAACGAAAAAAAAATAACTAAACCAAATGTTATGCTTAGTAAAAATCAGATCCATGTAATCCAAGATACATTTTTGATCTTTTCTGTTCTAACATGGAAGGCAGAGACAAAAAAATTGAATTTCATAAAAAAAGTAATATTTGTATAATTATTACCCAACTCTAAGTGAACAAATTCTAGGCTCATTGAATTATCTCTATTTGTTTTTGGAATTCCCGTTAATAATTTTAACACAAGTTTTGTGTATCCTATGCGTCAGTAGTTTTACTATTTTTCACAAAGAAATATGATTTATTGCGAAGATGAGTTGCACGATCTCTAACTTTATATCCATACTGCGATTGCTCATAGTAAAGTCGTGGAAAACGACTTAAAATTCTATTGATTTAAGATTGTCCTTGGATTTGGATTCGAAGATAAATACTGTTTTGAGTCCGCAAAAAATGTAAAGGCTATGGTTAGATTGTTGTGATTTCGGTCGCAAATGAATATTTGCACGCATTGTAGAGGTGGTGGAGCAATAACTTCGAAAACAACCATCCGTCCTTACATAATTTCTTAAATTAGAGATTTCGATACACAATCTTGTTGTGTTTCGATACTTGGTGCTTATTTTGTCATTTTCTTCATCATACATATCGCTTCAAGTGCCAGCAAATTAGGAATTCCCAGAACGCAATTTATCGTAAATAGTTTTGTCATAAACATTCCTTAAAAAATCAGGCCCTACCAACAAAATACAGCATACACGCATAGCAATTGTAATTATAGGTTCAAGGTTTTAACATGACAGATTTTACTAAAAAACTGAGATTTAATCATGAACGGGTTAGTTTATAGAATATTCGTACGGACTAAAAAACAGTAATATATTTTTTCCAACTTATGCCTTCACACTGCACTGCTATGATAATACAATCTTGTATCGGTCATCGGTGTCATATACGCACATGTTTTCCACTCTCTCAATCAGTCTTGATAAACCAATTAGGACATTTACAAAATTACTTTTATAAATATCTATAATGAATCACTCATTTAACATGTTCATCAATATCGACTTTCAATATACAACAACACATTTTTATATCTTAACGGAAAAAAGCGTTGTAAGAAACTATATCCGGCTTGCAGCATTGTAACTATCAAACAAAATGCATGGTTCATGCAATGGAATTATCCTTCAAGAGCTTCTGGCCTGCAATAAAAATATATACAACAGCAGTAGCAGTCTAGCAGTGCAAAAGAACAAGGGCCCAAATAGATAGATTACGTCGTTGGAAATCCCTTCAAAAGGAAAAGGAAAGTGTAACTGATGAATTTTTATCACTGTACCATTATGCATTAGACATTTGAGATTCTCAGATGCATAACTGATATGAATGTAAATTTCTGGTTTTGGCAAAATCTTGAAATCTTCTCTGTCCAAAGGGGTATCGCAAACAAGTCCTCTCACCTTCTTCAAATACATAATGCATTTTAACCATTTAGCATCCTAAACACTTTTCGTTCCACAAACTACACAGACAGGGAGTACAAAAGGTGATCCGATGCATATAAACGACGATCAACGATAAATACCTAATAATATTATGGCCACGTTGAGGAACAGGTGGAATGTCGTCCAACACGATATCTAAGTAAGCGCAATACAACGTAAATAGCAGGAAGGCAGTTATGCAAACAAGGAATAACAAGTAATATTTTTCATTCAGAAACTTCCACTTTCACAAATCAAATGCTCTTCATTTTTATCAGGTTGAAAAATGACTTCTTTATAGAAATATCTTAAGAAGATAATCTTAAGATGTTAGTTCTGGCGAGAATTGATAGTAAATTCAAATTCCACACGCCTTAAAAGACTTAATAAATGCAGTTTGTCAAAAACTAAGGATCAGCATGCAATAACTGTAGTTATCTGATAGTATTGTTATGAAATCAGGTCTGTTTTTGGGGAAAATAAGATTAGTCATGTAGTTATTTCGCGGGGATTGTACCCTCGCATCTTTTGTGTAAAATTGTAGAGTGTCCGTTGAGAATATCGGCACTACTTTGTGAGAGATTGAACTGAACGGAGCTTCCGTGGTTTAGCAAAGTTTTCACCCTTTTCTTTTATTAGAATATAGTTAAATTCAAGTAGGTTTCTTTGTTGAAACAATTAACGTCTGTCCTGTGTAGGAACGTTAAAAGGTATTTGAGTTTTTAGTGAATAAACAAAGAGTTTCCAGATTTAGTTGCAATTCCCTGGATTCCAGTCTAGTTTATTTCACGCACCTTCAACCTTTGACCTCGGCAGTGCATCCACACTTTGATCTGAGAAAACGTATCGTGACGGGTAGTCATTACGCCCTTTCTCAACATCTGGCGCCCCTGGTTAGACGGGTCATTGTCCTTGGGTCAATTCTGAAGGAAGAAAGGAACAACTCGAATAATTCGTGGACCGTGTGTCATTCCCATTGCTCACATAGTGGTTTGTTTCCACCGGACGGAAACCATTCCAGGTCGTAAAGTCGAATTTATTTCCGTTGTGCATACTGTAATCTAATAGATTCCCGTTTGTTGGGTCTGTTGTTTAAAGTTAAAAGTAAAGGATGGATCGGATGAAGAGTAAGAGAAGGCCGCTAAGGGCATCCCTTACCCGGACCATCAATGAAGTCGAAGAGGAGTTGGGAAAGGAGAATCCGGACCATTTCGTGCTACGAGAGAAAATGGCCAAGATTGATAGGATTCTACCAGAACTCACTACTTTCGACCGAGATATTTTTGATCTTTTGTTGAGCGGTGGCGCTTCTGAAGAGGACCAAGATGAAGAAAGTTTAGCCTCTGAAGAGTACATGGATAAGGCCAGCGCAACGAAACAGAAGATTGCGGATGTTCTGTATCCGAGACCAGTTGAGAATCAAGCTCCCAGTCTGGTAAACACAGAAACAATAGGAATCTCCGAAAATAGGAAAAGGACCTTCCATCTTCCCAAGATCGAAATGAAGAAATTCGATGGGAGCCTAACAGAATGGCTTGGTTGGTGGTCACAGTTCGAGAAGATTCACTTGGACGGAGATTTACATGCTAGTGATAAATTCCAGTATCTCGTCCAGTCCATGGTTCCGGGAACTAGAGCGGAGAAGTTAGTCAAGAGTTATCCACAGTCATCAGACAATTACCTGAAGGTCATCAAGGCTTTGCAGGACCGGTACGGTGATAAAGTTCTATTATCAGAAGTTTACGTACGGCAGCTGTTGAAGATGGTGATGACGAATGCTGGCAAGACCAAAGAAGCGAGTTCCTTGTCAAACTTGTATGATGATTTGGAGTCTCATCTCCGTGCATTAGAGTCCCTGGGCGTTTCAGTATCAGAAAGTGCCATATTTCTGTATCCTTTGGTAGAGTCAAGCTTACCAGAGGAAGTTATCAAGGCTTGGCAACGCAGTCCTTTATCCGGTTATGACGGCGAAGAAGAAGTGAAGAGTGACGTCCGTCTCAAGTCCCTTATGCAGTTTCTAAGGGCAGAAGTAAAAGGAGCAGAACGACTCTCTTACGTCACATCCGGACTAGAAGGTGCAAAACAGAAAAGGACCTATCAAGAAAAGAGTAAAGGGTCAAATTCAGGAGAATATTCCACTGCAGCCGGTCTCTATGCCGGTCAGGGCGCTTGTATTTTCTGCGATAAACCACATGACAGTGACAAGTGTATAAAGGCTCAATCATTATCAATGGATGATAAGAAGTCAAGGGTTCAGTCGAAGAAAGCTTGTTTCGTGTGTCTTAAGGTGGGTCATCTGGCGAGAAGATGCAAGGCCGCAGTAAGGTGTATTATATGTTCAAAGAAGCATTGGGCTCTGATGTGTACGGAAGTTCCTGAAAGTATGGAAACCTCAACACCAAAGCCAAAGAAAGAAGAACCATCTACGACATTAGCGAATCTCAACTGCACGAGCGAAGTTCTACTTCAAACTTTGATGGTGAAAGTCATCAATGACGAAGGTGAAAGTAGAAGTGTGCGGGCGCTATTGGATCCGGGTTCTCAACGCTCCTATATTTCAAAGAAGATAGCAGAGGAGATGGGATTGAGGCCGGAAGGGGAGATGGAACTTAGACATTTGTTGTTTGGTGGTTCGAGCGAAGTAAAGCGTCATTGGAAGTACAAAGTGAAAGTTGGAAGTACGTACAATGACTACAAGACCACCATTCATGTTCTTGACCACATTCAGATTTGTGGAAGTATACCACGTGCAGTGAAAGGACCTTGGTTAAGGGAGTTGAGTAAAAGGATCAGGCTGAATGATATTGGAATTGGCAGACCTGAGATAGAAATCCTAATTGGCTCGGACTACTACATTCCTCTACTGACGGGTAAAAAGTATAGCATTTCTAATGGGCTTTCAGTTTTAGAAACTCGATTTGGATGGACCATCGCAGGGAAAGTAAAGAGTGAAAGTATCTCAAGTTCCAGTGTTGCAATGTTGGTGACCTCTGATCAGTTTAATGAAGCCAGCCTCCAGGACTTATGGAAATTAGAGACGATTGGGATTCGTGACCCCATCGAAAAGATGTCCCAGGAGGAAAAAGAAGAAATAACACGAACCAAGTTCGAAGGGTCAGTATCACGTGAGGAGGACGGAAGGTATGTTGTACATTTGCCATGGGTAGAAGGAGTACAGAGTATCCCCAGTAATAGGATCATCGCGGAAAAGCGGCTCATTAGTTCTACAGCAAAGTACCTCTCCTCACCGGAAAAGTTTGATACCTATGACCAAATATTCAAGAAATGGTTGGCTGAAGGGATAATCAGGGAAGTAGGCGCGGAGGACATTGAATGTTCCAAGTCCCACTATCTTCCACATAGGCCCGTTTTCAAGCCACAAAGTACTACTACACCGGTTCGTCCAGTATTCGACGCCTCGTGTAAGAGTAAAAGGTCCCCTTCGCTCAACGAGTGTCTTGAGAAGGGTCCGAATTTAATGGAACTGATTCCATCAGTTTTGTTACGCTTTCGGGAAAAGAAGATCGGTTTTGTCGCAGACATTCGAGCAGCGTTTCTAATGGTATCTGTACACGAAGATGACCAGGATTACCTTCGGTTTTTATGGTGGGAGAGCGATAAGACGACATTTAAGGTATTTAAACATGCAAGGGTTGTTTTTGGTTTGAATTCTAGCCCCTTTCTACTGGCAGCGATGATAGATTATCATCTGAAGATTGAAAAGAGCCAGTGGTCGGAGTGGATTGTGGAACAGCTTGCCAAGTCCCTGTATGTCGACAATTGTGTTACGTCTGTCAACACCATAGATGAATTTGAGGAGTTTAGGGATCAATCAGTCCAAATTATGGCCTCCGCACAGATGGAGTTACGACAGTGGGAGCAAAGCTCTGGGGATGGTTCCGGAGTCGGTCTGTCTATCGAGGACGGATGCGGATTGGGACCAGGCAGAGATTTCGAGACCAAAGGTATATCAAAAGTGCTAGGCATAATTTGGAATAAAGAAAAGGATGTTCTGAGCTTTGAGATTCCAGAATTAGAGGAAGGTGTCGTCATTTCGAAGAGGAACGTTCTGTCGGTGATGCAGAAGATTTTTGACCCGATTGGAATTTTATGCCCGGTATTGCTGAATCCGAAGAAAATTATTCAGGATACTTGGGACTTGAAGTTGAAGTGGGACGACGAACTGGCCCTTCAAATTAAAGAAAGATTTTTGACCTGGCTGAACGAGTTGTCCGTTTTACGCTGCCTCTACTTTCCAAGGTATGTTGGTGGAGGAGCTGATAGAAGAAATTGGCAATTACACGCATTCGGAGACGCCAGTCAAGATGCATACGCGGCTTGCGTATTTTTAAGGACCGAACTTAATGGCAAGGTCAAAGTTCAATTGTTACAGGCAAAGGCAAGGGTGGCGCCGTCGCAGAAAGGAAAACGTCCGACGATAACACGCTTAGAGTTGTTGGCGTGTACTGTCACATTACGCCTGTGTAATGCAATTAAAAAGGCTCTCTCAATCAGTGAGGAGGTACCTACATTCTACTGGAGTGATTCAACTACTGCGCTCGCTTGGATAAGAAGAAACGACGAGTGGGGTACGTTTGTAGGTAACCGGGTGAGAGAGATTTGTCGATTTTCATCTGTAAAAAACTGGAGACATGTACCAGGGATTCATAATCCAGCTGACTTGCCGTCTCGAGGATGCTCCCCCATTCAGTTAATGGATTCAAAATGGTGGGAGGGGCCAAGTTGGTTAGTACTTTCACCGGAAGAGTGGCCAGTCGAAGAAGTGAAAGTCGACGAAGATTTGGTTTTTGAAGAAAAGAAGACTTCATTGGCCTATGGCGAAGATTGTGGAACTCATCCCAGGGAAAGACGGCCACATCAGAGTGGTGAAAGTGAAGACGGCAGATGGATTTCTAACTCGAGCCGTTCAAAGGATCTATCCTCTGGAGGTTTCAAATCCGATAGACATTCCAGATTCGGGTGAAGTGAAAGGTGCTATTTTTACTCGAACTGGTTGTAAAGTGATTTTGCCTAAGCGCTATGAATGTTAATTTTTAAGTGAAAGTGCTACATGTTTATAGTAATTTAAGTGATTTCATGTATGTTTAGTCTTTTATTCCGTTCCGACATAAAAGTTGTGGGAGGATGTTATGAAATCAGGTCTGTTTTTGGGGAAAATAAGATTAGTCATGTAGTTATTTCGCGGGGATTGTACCCTCGCATCTTTTGTGTAAAATTGTAGAGTGTCCGTTGAGAATATCGGCACTACTTTGTGAGAGATTGAACTGAACGGAGCTTCCGTGGTTTAGCAAAGTTTTCACCCTTTTCTTTTATTAGAATATAGTTAAATTCAAGTAGGTTTCTTTGTTGAAACAATTAACGTCTGTCCTGTGTAGGAACGTTAAAAGGTATTTGAGTTTTTAGTGAATAAACAAAGAGTTTCCAGATTTAGTTGCAATTCCCTGGATTCCAGTCTAGTTTATTTCACGCACCTTCAACCTTTGACCTCGGCAGTGCATCCACACTTTGATCTGAGAAAACGTATCGTGACGGGTAGTCATTACGCCCTTTCTCAACAAGTATGCACCTCTTTTATATTCTTGAAGCTGATATAGTTTGTAAAGAAAAAAATGAGCTAACTGTCAGTTGTACTGAAATCATCTATGGTACTACCGATCTTGTTTATTGATGACAAATGGCAATTGCAATAAAACTCTAACGCCTCCTGCAATTCACTTGCTTGGCAGTATGCAGTACAATCAAAGTTTTAAAGTAAGCTTGACAAATGTTGAAATATTATATATAGACAGTCTTCCATTACAAAAATAAATCTGCCACGAATGGAAACGTACATTTCAGGAACACATCTATAGCTTATATTAACTGCCCTGTAATTTGCATACAATTAGAAATCTTATTATTATACACGAATCAGGAGCATCGTATTTATAATATTTCACGAGCCATCTGAAGTTGTCAGTGGTTAACTGCATGCTTTGGAAATTGCTATTTTTGCTGGCTTATGCAAACGAGTAAGAAATAGACGAACTGTTTACGAATGACAAGCTCTGTGAGATGTGAAAGTACAATTGATGTTTATTTTTGGGTGGTAATGATAAAATGATTTTTTACTACAAAATTAGCAGATGTTACGAGATGACTCTCGGTCGTTGGTCACTTTTAGACCCAATTTTAAGCATTTTGTTTGTTATTGTTGTCAAGAAAAGGGCATTGTAAATTGTAATTGTAGCGAGATCGTGAAACTTGAAAGTGTTTTTATTGCTTGTTTGGTATGAATGATCTTCATCCAAGTGATTACAAAATGATATATGAGGGAGTTGCACCAATTCTAATTGCTTTTTATTACTGTGTATCATCAGAATTCAGAAAATGTAGCACTAATTAATTTCAATCCCTAAATTGTAAGACATTTCTCAATTCTCGGATTCTCGAAGAAGGCCAGCCCAACTGGCCCAACTCTCTTGAAGTCATACGAAAAATTCCAGAAAATCTGAAACTAATGAGAGGGTGAAAAGGGTTGGGAAAAACGACGTTCACCCCTTCCACTCTCTCTCTCCCTTCCCCTCTCTCCCTCTCTCTTTTTATCTTCTACGTGAAGCCCTTTTTTGACGCTGGACCCCCTTTTTGAAATCGAATTATCTCCATGTCACTGTAACTTGCGCACTTAGCGAAAATAGCCATTTTGTAGCCCTTGTCGATCTGCGTTTAATGCATATTTTCGCTTAACGCGCAAATCACAGTGACATACCCTTTTTTGCAATTGAATATAGCATTGGGAAACCCCAAAATTTTCGAATTTCAAAATATACAAAGTTGGGAAAAAATCAATTAAAAATAACCAAGCTCTTTTCTAATTGGATATATAAGCTTTGGTCAAAGTGTAAGAGAGCTGTGACGCAGTGAAGATCGCGAAAACTGTCGAAAAATGCGAGCCTCTCCAATATGACTTCAAGAGAGTTGGGCCAGTTGGGCTGGCCTTCTTCTCGAGGACATTTTGATAAGGACAAAAAGGAGCGACAATAAGTGTTATGCATTTTTATACATTCCATTCAATGAGCCTATTGATCCTCAAAATAGAAATTTGCAACTCGAGGATGATGTTGAATATGAAATTATTTGCTAGACTGGCCAACATTGTTCAGAGTTTCTGGCCGGAAAAGTTTTGTCACGTTCTTAGTGTATTGCTTAGAGTATTTGCTATTGTTCTACAGTTCTTAATTGAATTTGAGTAGAAAGGAGGTGTCGTCAGTTGAGGAGAGGTTTTGTGTTTGAAATTCATTTAATATACTTAAAATGGCATTACTTTCAACGACTTCAAATGACTACGACGGTATCAAGTTTTGTATGCTTTTCAGTACTTGTAATAATACTATTTGTATGCTAAATATTGAAGAATCTCTTGCAATATCGCATTTCGTTGGCTTCGCAAAATCGCGAGCGTAGCGTCTCATAACAACTATAAGCGAAAGTCACACATCGTTTAGAATTCAGAAGAGACTGGTTTTTTGTAATACCAGCCAATTTAATCTTCCTTGCATCATTTGTATCGTAAATATATCATATATTATAAGCATATGGTAGATATTACACTGCATCATTTTTACTGAGCGAAACATGTAGACATGATGTGAAAGGGCAGATTGTAAAATGACGAGCATGAAAAGTGTCAATTTTTCGCCATGCTATTAATAAACTTACAAAACGATGCCGCCGTAGTATTTTATTTAATAAAATTCTATATTGAGCAATCAGGTATTTTTCAGAGTGAAATATTAATAGAAGAGAAACCAATTTCATCCAAAAACCTGTAATATGTGATAAAACCTATGGATAATTGAGCTCATAAAATTTTCATGACCAATTCAATTAAAACACGTAACATTCTTTCGATACGGAAGATTTAGAGTGAGTAGCATAGCAAAAAAACTCACAAAAAATTCCTTAACTAATGATGTCATTTGCCTCTGAGATCAGATATGAAGAGTAAATAAACGACACAAGGATGTATTCTTATTCTTGTTTAGAATGTTGCATTAATCAAAACCAGTGCATCACCGTCTCATATTTTTGTTGTCAGTTGAAAAAGGAGCTTGCTCCTTCTAAGAGCACTTTTTACCATTAAGGATAGTACTGTTATACGCTATTATGCAACTTGATATCGAAATTGGTTCCTCTAGTCCTAATGCTCTCAGGTGGTCTTATTTGATTCAGACGGTCTACAGAGGTGGTCAATGTACTTTCGGTTTTGCTAAAAAGAAGAATCAGTTATTCTTTACTGGCCTTGACGGGATTATTTTGTAATCAGCAATTATTCCGACGTTTATTACCACACATCTTACGCGTTTTGATTCAATATTGTCTGCTCTTGTGTGAATTTTTAATTAAAATTGCAAACCACAAAACCGTAAAGCAGCGAATGAGTAAAATATGTAAATTTATAGTCTTCAAATGTGTGGTTTTGATTTGTCAAAGCCGACGGATTGGAAATTGAATACAATGCACCTCGTACCATAAGGTTCCATGACCTGGGAACGTTGGATTTTAAAGTGTCTTACTCATTGGACTGTGTTTTGATGTGAAGCATTTATACACATGCCATTTAATTTACAAATGAATGCTAATTAACAAGGGCAATGTCACGACAATTGTAATTGCTGCACCTCTTTCTTTCTCTTTAAAAACAAACCAACCGTATCTGCACTTGTGAATCTGTTAAGACAGGTAAGGATTCTCGAACGTCGAGAAAATGCTCGTGTCATAGTCATGTCATGAATGAATAAATTAATAACAATAATCGTAACGTGCGTAATGCGCTGACTGCTCATTACAGACTATTAAGCGCTACCTTCTGTCATTAAATTTACATACGGATAAATGTATAAGAAATAAAACGATTTTGGACAATAATTTGCTAGATAAAAGTGAACAGTCGAGAATACTTCACGTTCAAAATTTTAAAACTTTGACTAAGCCCAGCATTGTTTTGCGGTAGATGAACTTGAAATTGTAATTAGGAAGTGCTTTCAAAATCACGTTTTTACAAAGCAGGTTTATGCATAATTACACAACCATAATACGCTATACGCATTCCAACTTAATGCCATCAACGGCTTCAACGATTTCAAGTGCATAGTATCTGTCACGTCTCCGATACATGGCAAATTGTCGAAAAAAATCCTCTCGCCAATCCTTGCAGCTTGAGTATAAATTGTTTTCGCAGATCCCAGAAATCATTTTAACTGTTAGCCAATGTGGGTTTATAACGTTCGGCGATTACATTATTGTTTGGAACTGAGCAAGCAATCTGCATTTCACGAGTTGAATTTTGACAACAATTTAAGTCTATATGAACGAAAAATTTAAAATATAACACATCATAATATACGTTGTTCATTACAAAATAATATGCATCGTATTGTTAATTCTGCAAGTATTGCAAGTAGTCCATAATTTGGTCCAACCAAGATAGATACCTTAAACATTCATTTATTTGTAAAACATTCGGTTTGTATAAAACGGTTATAATAAATTCTCTTCCGTCATTCCAATGGTTTGTGCATCATTGAGCCAGTAAGAATATTTAAGAAAGCTGACCAAAATTACAAAACTACGTTTTTAGATTTTGTCATTTGTCTTTGGAATATTTAGCAATATATATGCTAAGTTTTGAATTTTAAGAAGCAAAAGTTTATATGTAACAACTTTATACCAGAAGAAGGTATAAGATCTCATATATTTTATCAAATTAAAGCAGAAAAAAATAAAACAAGGCAGGACAACGCGATGATTAATAGTTAACCTTAGATTATATTTTCTGAATCCCTGAATATCCTGACCCAAAAGGATTTTGCACGAAAATTGGACAAATTTACAACGATGAGTAGGACGAACATCAGCAATCACGCCAAAAAATTACTATATAATTTTTAATATTTGACTATTTGAATCAGAAGTGATTATTTCTCCCTTTCACAAACCTAAAGCGTCGGATAATCAACAACCTGAAAGGATACTTCATGCCTTATCTATCCACGACAGAAATGAAACGCCGAGAGAGAGGTTACCAACTTAATTTAAATCATATGTCTTAAAGTCATGAATGTGTAATTTCTGGAAATGTGATATTATTAAATTATAGCATTACGTGCCAAATGGCTGGTTTTTAAGGAAAAATCCTTCATTGAAGATGAGCTATCCTACGAAGCATATGCATATTCTTATCGAACCTAAATCTTCTCCCATAAAAAATCCTATATAAAGCACCCACAAACAACACGCTAACTTTTTTTTTCAAAAATCCACACAAATTATATTTTCTGCATTATTTACATTATAAGCCTTATCCTGTAACTTTCCTGAACTTTTCAAATTTAACTTTCATAACCTACGAGTTGTGATAATGGGCATCTAATCATCAGTAAAGATACCGGGGAAATTTAAATGTTTCCGTTACTAAACATCGTCACATGAATTGATGTTCCTATACTCCAAGAGTGTGCCACATAGGCAGTTTAAAAGCTATGTTATTCAATTCTACAACATTAGCAATCAGTTATTTTGCGTTTTAGAATCAGAAAATGAGTTAATATGAAAACGCACAAGGGCATAGAACTCTTAAATTTAATTCCCAGGGATGGTGACGTAAACCTGGATTAGGTTAAATTATTTTTTGCTAATCTTGATACGCTCTAAAGGACACTACAAACTACAACCATTGACTAAGATTAATAAAACTCGAATCAAATCTGCGTGGCTCGAATCCCAAATGCACGTTTCATTGTACAACTGTACAAGCGTATACAGTATAACTAATAATCCAACGTAATTATGATAATAGCAACATCCATTACACCAGAAGAGAACGTAAATTCCATTTACAACCACAACCGGACACAAAGCTCCTTTCAAAATGTATTTCTCAATCTCAATGCGGATTTTCCAAAGACTCCATTGTTCATTCACAAGTTATTCAATCGTAATTTTGATCTACAATATCTTTCTGTTGAATTGACATTTCATGAAATGAAAAGGAACGCATTCTGACAACGATGTTCGATTCTATTTAAAATGTTCTGATGGGATATAAATACAAACCATTGTTTAATGTTTTTGTAACAATACATTAAAGCAAAAAAATATTTTGCGATATATTTATAATTATAGTAGTAATACGATTTTTAAAAAACATACCATTTTCTGACAGCCATTAAAACAACTACTTGTTTTAAAACATCAAAATTCGTCAAAATAGTAAAAGTGAATCATGCAATGTACAGACTAAAACTTCAAAGCAATTACTTTCGGAATTTTGACCCTCAGGTTCTAATCTAATGCTCCTGGCATGAAATAAAAATATGCATGCAAATCAAGTTGCAGCTGCAGGATTTTGAAATCATCGGCACAGTAGGTTTTTTTAAAGAAAGAATCAAGAGCTTCGGGAAATCATCTTACTTACTATGAACCCTGTTGGCTAATTAAGTGTAAAATAAATGAACATCTTTCCAAAACCTTGACTGCAGATTGAATGCCGATCATTCAGTCAAACTGAAGCGTCTTGGTCTGATTCTTCGTCAGTCACTTTGATGCAAAAGTTCTTGTTTAGGAAAACGAACTCTCGAGATTCAAGGCTGACGGTCATGTTATTAACTAAATATTTGCATGTACACAATGCAACGCGAAGGAGTATTATTCTGCAAACCTGACCTAAAATGCAAATTCAAACTTAGGCCGACACCCACGTTGTTCTGTCTCTACGTTTAAAACGTATAAACGAGAGAAAATAAGTCCTTAAATGAAATGAAAGCGTGGACACTTCAATTCCTATATTATTACCTATTGTAAACCGGACAGATGAAAACTACCATTTGCATACTCCTTAGGACTCCTTAGGATCTTACTGCCAGCCAACTCCAACTGATTAAGAGACTTTTGAATGAATCACTCGTTTCTCCTTAAGATTGCATGAAATTTCAATTGCTCCATTCCTAAGAATTGTTGAAGACTGTTGAAAGGAATATTACAGTTGGTAAAAGTGATAGTGCATCCATCCCCGTCACTTACAAACATGTTTACAAGTACGATTGGAATTTACGCTATTCAAAATCAGTGTCACATTTACATTGATGAAAATCGTCCACGTCAAAAGACTGACTCATTAATCTCTACAGAAAATGTAATTTGCCCTGAATTTAAAGATCATTAGCTGTAAAAGGGAAATTAACATGAAAGATAATTAAAATGAGTGCATTTTTACAAATAATGCTATCTATTATGCACGGAACTTTGAATAGTAAAGACCCAGTTTCGAAGTTGATGAAGAACAATCGGTTTAATTTAAATTGTATCTCTGTAAGAGTTGTTTCCAATTAATATTCTGCATACGAATTAAATCCTTCAATCCTCTTTCTTCAACGACTACAACAGACCCGCATTGTCTACGGTGAACCATTTATTTCCATCGAGAAAAAGATTCCAAGTTAAAACCTGCAACTAAAAGTGAATGACTTCTCATGATTTTTTTAAACACACTGACCCCAACTTAAAGTTGTAACCCCATTTCTTGAACTGAAAAAAGTGAATATTAATTCCTTTCCATTTTACATTGACACTATGGCTTCTTCGCCGCTATGCCTATCATAGTAGTTGCAAACTAAACCTGCTTTTTCATAGAACTAAACCGGAGTTAATTGCGTTTAAGAATTTAACGTATGCTCGTAGGCGTATATAATATAATTCATATTTCATACTGTGTATGCGTTTCTTTTTGAGCTGAATTTCAACCGGATGATATAATGCCTTCGTTGACCGTTTCTTTTTTTGCTCCCTACTAATACGTTCTGACAATTTCCCATGACGGTTGGATTTTTTTTAAATAAGCTTCCCTATTATCCTGTATATCAGTTTCACAATGAAGTGTAGCTAAAATATACAGTAAGACAGTAACAATAGGGATAAGTAAATAATAATGACAATATAGCTCTTGGGAACGGAAATTGTCAATACTTCGCAGTTTACATGCTATAAGTAGTGAATGTGGTTGTAATAATATTGACAAACCAATTAATAGCGTTCTCTTAAGTGTAAGTAAGTTAACAGGAAATAGGATGAGACTTTAAGACCTGATTTGAAATGGATAGTGAAAAAGTGAATGAAATTGTCAGATTTTGAAAAAGTATTCCTTGATTAGTAGATTGCCCTTATTTCATATTTCTATTATTATATTTCCTAAGATTAGAGCCAATTAATTGGTTTGGCAAGGCTCGAGCCAAGCATTTCTGTGTTAAGTATCCTCAATATTATAATTACAATAAATATGAAAGACAAATAACTACTTTAAAATTAGTACCCTCAGGTGTTAACACAAATCAGAAAAATGTGAATGCATTGGTACAGGCGGGCTTAAAATAACCTCAATCAAAGCCATCACACTTGTTCACTATAATTTGATAAACCGTCGTGAGAAAATTCTTGATTGGAGAATTGAAATTTGGAACAAAAATTCAAGAAGCTTCCGTCGACCAGATTCAATCAATTTGAAATGATGCATTTCTTCTAATTGTGCTACTAAATTCCCTCAGGAACGTGGAGTGGATCCCCATCTTTTAATATGACTTATTGCAGCAATTAAAATGGAATTGAATTCCTTTAAATTGAATTTTCAAAATAAAAAGCCATTAATGCAAATGACTCTGCTTAATCGATATTTTATGACTTTTGGTCATTACATTTAATGACAATTCTCGGATTATGAAATCAAATTATATACCTAGTACGCGAATAAAAAACCATTAAAATTGGAAATGGCTTATTGAGAAGTGCTTAATTCGTTTTGTTCATTATTTTTGCGATTTTTTGGCGAGTTCATTATAGTTGTTTTTATGCCAAGTCCCATTTATTCTCTAAAACGAGCAGATTTTAAAATTACCTTTGCATCGTTTATCCGATCCACATTCCAGCCCATAATCCGAATCACAAAGAGCATCCACATTGTTACACTCTTCCGTAAGTTGTTTGGCACATACGAAGCAGCAAGTACAGTCTCTCCGGGCTATCAGCCTCCCGTTCGAACAGTCTGAGGAAGTTAAATTCTTCCCACATGGCACACGATCAACACCACAAACACAGGTAGATGAGACACCGAAAACTCCTAATTTATGCTGCCCGTCCGAAATGAATCCAAACACAGTAACTAAAGCTAAAAATAAGAACGCTGGGTTGGATCTCAAGGATCTACCCGACAGCTTCAAAGAGATTTTGAAGTGCCTGGAAATTGTTCTTCCTATCATCATCTTTTCCCACATTGTCACCGAGAATTGTCTATTAAAAATTACGATTAAAATAAGTTACGTTTACGAAAAAACTACAAAATCAGGCCATTTGGCTAAAATTAATCCTACTCGAACACACTTCCTTCAAAAAGAAAGTACTTCAGGGCCTTGTTCCAGAAAATCACTTTCGCTTGTTGTGGACTAATCCCACTCCAAAGTAGAGCAGGTCTTTGGAGCTACTTTGAGGAATTGAGACTTGTACTGAGACAGGTAGGACTTGTTACGTTATGGGAGAGTGACAAACCTCTCGTAAGTAATCCACGGTTAACCCTTACAATTTACAAAGGAGTCCAGGCAGGATATCCACGATTAAGTCAGGTATGTCCTTATACCAAAGGCACTTAATGGGAACAAAGATTCACTTATGCTTCCCTTTCTATACCACTTCCCTCCGTCAGGTGTAAGGGGTATTAAATGTTATTGTTACGATTCCTCTAAATTTTCTAAGTCCTCCTCCAAAGAAAAAAAGGCCGGGGAGCGTAGGTTTCTAATCCCTTTCTACATTATATCTTACGGGCTTTGAAAATATCTTAAATTCATAACTAGAAGCAAAAACTAACATCCAAGCTCCTTGGACTTGTAACAAAACGCGACTGAAGTTGAGAAATGAAAGACAGAGACGGAATAACAGGTAGGTTTCCCCCAATATACATCTACCTGAATCTACCTGTAATTTACAAATCATCTTACTGTTGACTGTGCAAGAGAAGAAAGAGTTGAGGGCTATACCTCCGTCCTATGCGGCAGTAGAGATGAGAGGTATTCAGGTGATACATTTGGAATTTTTAGTTACGTATAGTTAGTTAGAGTTACCTGCTATACGAAATAGTAAGTGGAAGTTAAGCCGGTTGAAAAAATTGGTTGAGGTTCTCATGTATTCTTCAGGGGTTGTTGGCAATCAAGCATTATTGCCCCTAGGGTTAGTTGTAGAGGTTGAAGATTCAAAACTGAAGAAGAAATAGAGGGATGAATTGCATGACTAGACCAAATCAAAGCATCATCAACTACAACGTGGAATGGATATTGGCCAGTTTTAAACTAGGATTTTACCAGGACTTTTTAGTATCGAGGAAAATAATAAAATTTTGGTATAGAGTTGGACAGTTGGAGTATGAGTTACGTTATCATCGGACTATTCTTGACTTTTTAGCTTTTGAAATACTGAGAATAATATTATAGCTTGGAGGGAGAAGATTACACATAAGGGAATTATGCGGGTTCATTAGGATGCTGTATATATAAGGAAGTTTTTCTAAAAGATACACTGGATATGGATACTAATACTGTAAATGGATTTCATTCTCGTATTATCTCTTGAACTTGGGGTTGTAAATCTTAATAATAGCCTTTGGAAATGATGTAAGGAAGGACTTTGAACATATGGCAAGAAGAAGAAAGGATGCAGGTATTGAGGATGCATGACCGTGACTGCAGAGGGAAATGAAGTGTATGAAAAATGAATTTATATTTATGATTAACGATCTTGATCCGAGGAAGGTGTAAATTGAATTTAGAATATAATGAAGTCGTGGTTGACACTGGTTGAGATGCATTCGAACGGATTTGAGATTACTCCGAGAAGAGATTTTAAATTGGAATGGGTTTTAAGCAAAAAGACTTGTTTTGGGGTTGAGATTGTCCTTGTAATACTACTATGCTCGTGATGAAGATAGCACTGAATTTTTTAAGCTTTTTAAATGTGACATAGTTTTAATGTTATATTTCAACCTTCGGGTAACTTGGAATTTGGGCTTGGATTTACTTATGAACGATGAGTAGGAGTTATGCTTCTTTAGGAATTTTTAGAGTCCGTCTGACTACCAATCTTATCCAAGGGACATTATAGTTCTTCAGGACATACCACAGGATTACTTCTACTGGAATTAATGAGTGCTCACTTTGAAGGGTACACGTGATTAGGGTTCTGCCCTGTTCTCTTGACACCGAATTTTTGGAATTTACGACCTATGCGTTTGTAATTGCGCAACAGGTTTGTTTTCAAAATGATGAAAATGCTGGTATTGGCATTGATTGGAACTTGGAAGTAAAAAAAAAACTAAAAAAGTAAATAAGATATAATTTATTTAGCAATAGTTATGGAATAAAATGTTATTGAATTCTTTGTGGCGACTTATTATAGTCAATCAATAAATCGAGTTTAAATAGAAAAAAGTCTCAAATTCAGTATCCACAAAGGCTCATGTCAAACGGCATAGGCATGAAAGTACACGAATACGTGTCTATGCTTGTATCCGCTTTGTAAGTTTTGTATTAGAGAACGGTTGTGTAGAACCTTGTACATTTTTAGCCAGAAAAACCCATTAACAAAAGCTCATTCCTTTCTCCAGGATGTAATGCACGTTCTCAGCGGGTACCCGGACACTAACTTTTGTATTGAGCAATAGCGTTGCCGTTGTTGGAGGCATTTTAAAAGATACTGTTTACTAAAGATACTTAAACTAAAAAACATCATAAAATCTCAAGCAATTTATTGATGGCAGATTAAAATTTATTTTGCAGCTAAAGTGGATGAAAGTCTTTATAGTCTTGATTAGATTATTTAAATCGAAATGATGCAATTCGACAAAATAAAGTGTTAAAATATAGATATATGTATAAAAAAAATTATGAATCTAATCTACTGATGACAGTAGTACAGTACGTAATAGTAAAAGCTGCCGAGCCAAAATATTCCATTTTATACAATTAATGCAGTTGTAAATAGCAATGGGCGAAATTATTATTAATGAAAATCAGGTCAAAAATATTATTTTGTTGAAGATCAATTCGAGAAATATAAATTGGTTTGCACTCGACAGTTGGCTTTGCAGAAGGACAATCTGCTACGGACATGGTCAGGCTGTACGTGACTATGCAATTTATAAAGCCTCATATACTATTCTGAAGAGTCAACAGAAGTCACTGACCGGGCCGAAATTGCATCCGGAAATTGGTGGGCCCATGAATTAAAAACATAAACACTAATTCAGTACTTCACCATTATGGAGTTATTCTTGTTATATTTGTACTAATATCCCGTGCCTGAATGGAAAAATAGCTTGTAAACTAGCTCCAACTCCAACTCGCTTATTAATTTCCATGAATTGTATCTGGGTATAAAAATAATATGTTTAGAACGATGATAACAGCTCGCCAATCGCGAATACGTAAAATATTTCATGAACGCTATTACACCCTAATCACAAAACAGCTTAAAACAGTATTAAAATCAATTAGTAAAGTAGGACAACTTGAAACTCGTTTCATTTCTTGATAAATAAGATAGCCCATGCATTTATTCATTGATCCATTTGGAAACGGAACATCCATCCGCTTACCTCAGACCCCCTAAAAAGACTCATAAGAATTATCCGGTGTTGGATTCCTTAAATGCGAAATGTCAAAATATAAAATTATACCATGAGCGAATGATTATTGTATAAAATTCAATGAGCTACTTCCTATCATAATAAAAACAAAGGCAAAAAAACATAATATACACACGTGGCAAACAAGGACTTGTCCTCGCAAATTATTATAACTAATTTCATCGGACACGAATATTGCTCTAAACCAATATCAAAATCTTGAGACTACTGTCGAATTTCTCGGTTGTGACAGTTTGGATAAAATGCTTTTAAAAGTTTTGCCTTTAACTACTCCGTTGGCTTTGTCCTGGAATTTAAAAAAAATATTAAACTCCTAAAGATGATAGCATCGCGCATCGTGTCTGAATCAAAATTAACCCACACAATTCTGTTTATTATTAAACCATATCTAAAAAAATAATATTCGAGTTTCAACGACAATGACCACATTTTAATACTTCCGTTGAATCGACGTTGGTGTTCAATTTTTCGCGCCGCAAAATGAGTTCTTTTTTCAGTGTCCTCATTCTAAGCTCCGCTGTCCTTAACCTGGCATTTGGTGTAGAAACGGATAAGATTGATTTGGATCTGAGATCCTTTGGAAAATGTGCCTTGCACTTTAAAACACTATCGATGGGGAACAGATACACTGACATTACCGAACAAATAATTCACACGAACAAATTAGATTCCGTGTGGACAATTTTTGATGTCAATCAAACCGATATGGTCAAACCCGTTGATAATTTCTTCGAATCCTGTAGCATCAGCATTGTGATTGAAGGAGATATTGCAGCTGGATATGAATATTGGGCGTTAATCCATTACTTAAAAACGGGTGAATATATTGGAAGGTCTCAAAAACACTCCTACATCATATTCATACCCGTTGGAAACAACAAATCAATTCTCAACTCGTATTCCCCATTCTTTGATATTTGGCCTGCGTCGATATATTTAATTTTTGTTCAGGCTCAGCATGGCGCTACAGGAAGAGGTACCCAATTACGGCGCCTAGGATACTCGTGGGCATACTGGTGCGCATATTGCAGAAGATATGCAACTGCCCAAAATATACGGATTGAAGTCCAAAACCCCTTGTTATATCAACAGCTTTGGAGTAATTTTACCCTCCCCATTAGTCATAAAAATTCAAATTCCGAATGTTTGAAAACTATATGGGGTGATCTGTCTGGTTTTATGAAACTTAATTGTTCCGACAGTAATTTTGTTTTTGAAACACTGGCAGCTGCTTTAAAAATTAAGCTGAGCTTCGCTCCACTATCTGAAATGATCAAGGTTAGGTACACAATTCGGTTTACAAAACCATCAAAAACCGATGGAAATGCACTGTTTTGTCGAGGAGATTTTGCCAGCCACCTTATTTACTGCATTCCTAAAGTCAACCCGTTAAATTTATCAGTTTCCGTTTGGCTTGCACCTTTTCAAAAACAAGTTTGGATTACTTGGATATTTGCCGTCGTTTTTCTGACCATTGCCCTGACATTTACAGGAAAAGTATGGAAGGTCTCAGAAATTAGTAAAAATTTGTTTATTATTTGGACTATTTCTTTCGGGAACAGTACTAGATTGAGAAAAGTGACTACAATAATTGTTCTTATTTCTACAACTTCATCTGCACTTTTTTATTTTTACAAAGAATGCATAACAGTAGAATTAATAGTGCCGTCGCCAATTATCACTCTGCGGAACCTTTCTGAAGTAATCTACAACAATTACAAGATTGTGATTATATATAAAGAAGCTAGTGTCCTGATTCATCACTCCGAGCATTTTAAACTGGCGTTCAGTTTTTATAAAATCAGGGCCGATTTAAACGCTTCTTTGGAAAGTGTTTCGGAGAGCTCGGTCTCGGAATCTGCTGTTGCTGAGTATTTGTCAGATGAGAATCAGAAGTATGCTTTTTACGACCAAAGGTATACAGAATCAACGTCAACAGAAGCTGTGGACAGGTTTCAAGTTTTACTCCCGAAGCATCGATGCTTTCGAGTAAATGATGACTTCAGTAACAACATGCACTTCAGTGCGTTATTTACACATATGCAAGAACTCATGATGAGGAAAATGACACAATTATTCGAAACCGGAATCCTACATTTTTTTCATTGGCAATGGAAATTCTTCAACAAGTTAGCAAACATAAAGATACAGCGAACAAGGACTGAAAGCTCAACATACCCGGCATCGGAGATTACAATTTGTCACCTGGGGCCGTTTTTGAAGTTGTTTTGTGTCATTAATGGAATTTTAATTTTTGTTTTCCTTGCCGAGATATATTGTACTGGTACACATGTAATGAGGGCAAAACACTATCTTAAGAAGCTTTGGTACCGTTGGATATGGATATGGTTTTAAATAAAATCCAGTAGATATTTAAGATAACTTGAATACTCATAATTCATTCAAATGTTTGTTTTAATGATATTTCTATATCATCATATAGACTCGAGGAATACACCGGAGAAATGTGTAAAATATTATAAAATAAAACATTATGAGTGGACGACTTGGTTGACATCATAAGCTCAAGCCGTGTTTTCAGTAGGCGAGCTAATAGCCATACAAACAATTTGGACGACGGATGGGCTTATGTTATGTAATCAGGAACAGAAATCAATAATACTATCGCCAAACAAATGCCAACCTATTCGACTGTGCGCTATAGAGTGTACAGATAGAGTATTGATTGTACCTTAAGTGATGCATCTACTATTTCTAATATGGTATTGTTTGTTGTTCTTCTTGTTTCTTATTTTGAAGGAATACAGAACTACACATACAGACTATCCTTCATATGGCTTCTATAAAAGGACATATACAAAGAGCTATGAACTTTTACAACTCTGGAAATTTGACACAACATTGATATAGTATACGAAACTCCTGAATGAAAAATCTTCCCAAAATTCCTGTCAATTAAAGTAACTGAAATTAAGACCATCAAGTTTTAAAAACATGATTGATGATTATAAAAGTATCTCTATATTATTTTGTTCCTAAATTTCTTTCAATTCTCGGAATATTAGATCGTGGAAATAGCCTTTCAATGTCTTATTCAAATCATAATTTCTTCTTTCCATGCCTATAAAACTTACTTTAGAAAATCAAATAGTACTACATAGCCAAAAATTCTTATCTATCTCAGAAGACTTGAAACTCGGTAAATATTATAGGGGCAATAGAAGTGATAACAAAGCTGTAATGATTGACCAATTATCGACTAATTGCTAAAAAAATCATTTCTGTACTGCAATTGCTGTAGTTCTTTTTGATCCCACAGAGTACCGATAGCCTGAGGATGATTAATGTTGCAAATTTAACTTTTATCGAGCCCAATTTACGAGTCTGCCATTTTTCAGTTTTCAATCTCATACAGTGAATCTTACACGGTTAGCTTCGAGATGGCTTCGAGCTACTTAAGCACTGATCTAAGAAATGTATCCATCTGCACTGCATAAGAATGTCAAAATTAGGAATTATGATCGCTGGAATCTTTATTACACACTACCAAATATTTTATGATTGCATAATCACGGTTCACGGTGAAACTACTACAAAATGGTGCATCGACTTTTCCGGTACAATCACCTACCTAACAAGCAGTCATTTTCTAATGAAATTATGATGAATTAAACTATGCATGTTCCTGATTTTAAACATGACGTTAATTATGAAATAAATTCGAAATAAATCACCATTAACAAAATCATATTACGAGGTTTGATTATTTTTTTGTTTTAAGAAGACCAAAAATTCCGAACCATTAAAATTTAATTAAATCAAAGAATCAATCCGCATTAACTAAAAGTGACGATAAGACTTAATTGCTACAGTAAATTCGATACACGCGATTTACAAAAATGCTGTCGTCCAACAACGAACATTTTAGCGATGAAGAACAAAGTTCGAAGCCTGTTTGTTTGCGGCATCTATGCAAGGTGTACCAACCCTCGGAAAACTTGTTTGGAGTCGACTACTAAAAACGGAAGGTGTAGCAACCGTTGTTGGACCTCCTGAAACGGAACGAACAACTCATTGTATGCTCCGTAAATATTCATATGCATGGAACGCTAACAATATCATGTTTCGAATCACAGATCGATGCAAAAAAGATTCATATATATATATATATATATACAATTGATATGTACAGTAAAAATCCAATGTGCCAATATTTTAATTAGATCTGACTTTAACTCGAAAATAAGAACAAGCTGTCCAATTTCCTACCCAGCAACTCCACAATTAAAACATCTTTTAATCAGTTCTTGAGAAAATTGTCCTTTTTGTGATTTTTTAGATTATCATTGCTGGGTATATATTTACCTGTCATTCAGTGTCATCCGAATCCCTTAGAAATCATGGTAGTATAAAAAGTCTATCCTCTCTATTCCAGTGTTAGTAAATCAACAATCCTATTAAAGTAATATACTGCTAAATTACCAAAGATAAAATAATTCCAAAATTTTCGAAATTAGAAAGTCACTTTTAATTTTAACTCTTGATAAAGTAATGGATTACAATACAAATCTTTAACCATTTCTTGGGTTTCCAACTCTAAAGAAGCCCAATACATTCTTATTAAATTGCAAAACATCTAAGAAGTTGTTGGCAAAGTCGGAATCAATCTGCCTAATCCATTTGCAGGCACTTGAGAAGTAAACGGGCCTTGGAGTCCCGGGAGAAGTACATCATATTTTCTCGAGAGCAATTCTTTACTTATCAACACACCATTCAAGTAGTTCAATCTAAAGATTCATTTGGGGAAGTGCTATATCTTGTCGTATTATAATCACTCCTCCAAAGACCCCTTTCCTGTCTAAACATCAAAACCAGAAGCCAAGCCAAACAAATGCATTACATCCTTACATAATATTATTACATATATATAAATAATATATATATGTATGTTTTATAGTTTTTATATTGCTCCAAAAACATCTATGACAATAAGTATGCCACCACCATGCCTTTCACAATATATACGTCTCCAAGTTGGCAATTTACTAAAGTAACGAATTTTGACTGCTCAAAATATAAGATTACACACTCCTGTTTAAACAAAACGAAAGGACAAAAGAAGGATGATTTTCATTTTCTAGATTGTTTGACAAACACATTTAAGAATTAGAAAATTGAAAAGGGATTATTTTTATAAATATGAAGTTGTTAAAAGGAGAAATATTCTCTCATGTCAACGGCGACCCCAATAATAACAATGTATTTTTTCATCCATATAATGTTGCATTTTGATATTAAAAAATCACAAAATGAAATGTTGGGCTGAATCCAAAATTTGAAAACATTTTTCAGAATTTCAGCTCACAAATCCTGTTATAGTCAATCCGAATAAATCCAACTAAAGGGCATACAAAATAACTCCCCAGAAGAACTTATACCGTACATTAATTACTGTCTCTTGTTTAAGATCGAAAATAAAAATGTCAAAATCGAACGAAATGAAAACCCACGGCAAGTAATAAATAATACCCTCATCTCATCATTAGCACTTCCAGACAGAAATCCTAATCAGCAACTTAAAACCTTTCAAAATGGATGCATCGTTCCAAAATATGAACATAAAAAATTAAATTCTGTTTCAGTTCATACCTTCCCGACTACAAATAAAACCCTAAAAAGGAATTGAATAGAATTATTAAAAAGCTACATATAGAGCCCATATTATTATTTACCATGCACCCGAAAACCCATGCAAATTGAAACCCGAATATAAAAAACCGTATAAAACCTACAATAAAAGGAACTCAGGCAAGTAATGAAAGGAGAAGGAACCTCAATGAAATTCATTCAAATGCCCTATTAAAACCGACATCAAGTCCTATCTCCCAGTATCAAAAAGATATTAAAAACATCATGTCAATTCAATTCCTCCCTTATACAACTCCTAATGATAATGCAATAGGCAAGCTTGATAAATTTGGTTAATAGCCCCAGCAGCAGGAGCACTAACATCTATACACATAGGCAGTACATGAATGCGTCTATGATTCTAGGGCTGGTTTTTGTAGCAATTTCTCTGTAGGGTTTGTAAGTGGTTGTCCGGGGACTTGTTCGTAGGTTTTCGGAGCGTTTTCGAAAGGGGAACTGTGGAAAAGGGAGCCGCCTTCAACGGATCGGTCGACGGATCTATTGGTGGTAGATGGGAAGGAAATCCTCCTCTGGTATCTCGAGAGAGATGTTATTAGCTCCTCTTGGCATCCCCTCCGAGGGTCCTCGTCCATTAATGTCTCTTGACAAAGAAAGAAGCTAGCAAATCAAACAAAATCGTTGCTCGTGTCTTGAAGCCCCCCTCAAGAGCTCCTTTTCCCCATCATCCATCTATTCTCATTCATCTTCCATCTCCAAAAAACCTTAAAACTAACCATCCATCCTTCCTCCAAGCCTACCTATCCCATCATCTTCACATATCGCAATTTCCCCTAAAAAACGCTAGCTCCAACGCTCCAAGACGTGCGAGATCAGCATCAAGGGGAATAAGAATAGGATTCCACCAGCTATCATCGCCTCTCAACTCAGCCAGTCAGTTCGAGTCGAGTCTTAGCACTGTCTCATCCCCTTGTTTTTTTTGGAGTAAGAAGTAAGACCTGTGGGACTTTCACCTCGAGACTTTCACTCACCTCCGCCGTTAAGAAATAAGAGCGTGTGAAGGGACAGGAGGGGTTGTTGTAATTTTAAGGGCCTTCTTGAACTTGAACAGAGGGGGAATTAAGACTTGAAGAATTCAAGGGATCTCTCTATAGGAGTTCGTTTGGCCAAAGTCCCACCCGATTTCACCCGATACGGCCTGACTACTTGATATACATTTTGGGACGAGATGGAAAGAGTACCATCATCATCCTAGCCTATACTATAATACGGGGCCTGAGTGGATTATTTGAAGGACCAAATCAAGAGAGTTGTTGAGAGGCGGACGAGTAGTAGGAGCGAGCATCAGGAGGATCGGTGTATAGGACTTGTAGGACTAACTATTCTGCCATATCACCCGTCGTCCTCCAGCCTCATTTTACGATCTCTAATCTACAAAAGTATTAAGTGCTAAGCTCTAAAGGCATATCAGTCCTGAGAGTTCCAAAGACGAGTACACTTCTCCAGAGACAAGAACCATTATCGGTGGAAAGGCTGTTCTTGTATTGCTATTACATTCTAATTTCAAACACACTCATTAGAGACTTTCCATTTTTTATCTGTTTATGAGAACATACTTAGAGCTCTTTAATCCAGTTCTTTAAGAAAATCGGACAGGGGTCTTGAGAATTGTTGAAAACAATCGGTTCTTTCTCTCAAGAGTCGCTGCGGAGAACGGAGCGTTCCTTTTATAAAAAGTGCAACCTCTTCCGGTTAGCCGAGATATTATTGTTATTAAGAGGTTGAAGTAGGGCCAGGATCAGTTGTGGTAAGTAGTAGCAAAGTAAAGTGCTCCAATACTCAATTACCATCAAATAACCATCATCAACTCCTTCTTATAAAATATAACTCTGTATAGAGAGAGACTAGACACTAGAGTTCAGAGAGACGTGAGTGACACTTGAGTGCATTATACATTGAACTTCAGATCTCTCAGAATCCAATCCAAACCAAATACCCAGGAGGAGGAGTGAATGTGAGTGGTAATTCACCTACTAGTACGGCACTACTCTTCCGAATTATTGTTATCATTATCACCATCAACCATCATCATCATCTACATTCAACAACATCAACATAATCAAGAACACTAAGAGAAAGAGGCAGAAGTAGTGCACTTTTTCTCAAGGGCTATTAAGTAAAACTCTCCACTCCTCACTCGGCCCATTCAACATCTCTAGCATTTCAAACGGAAATTAAGTCATCTTAAATCATAAATCAGATCAATGAGCACTCGAGCCATAATACATCAACTCACCGATACTTCTCTTCTATACTTTCCATGAATTGATTGGAATCAACAATACTAACAGAGAGTAAGGACTTGCTCAAGAACGGCTATCAATAAATTAGTTTACGTTCATAACAAGGAAAGGCAAAAGGGGATACTCGAGAAAGAAAGCAGTTTGGTGGTTTGGAAGAGAGTCTCTTCAGGTGTTTGACCGGAACTCGGCTGGATCCTCCATTCATTTAAGTACGAGGCTCAAGTATCCCATTCAGGCTGAAGGGATTGAGATTAAAGTGAACAGTCATTATATACTTTATTATTAGTAATTTACATCTCCGCAACTCTCCATAATTTAGAGAGGTCTTCGAGATCGGCAATTAGTTGCCGAGTCATAAATAACAAAGTGGACCATTCGGGTCATCAGGAACCTGCACCACAAAATTGGTATCAATGGCCAAGTGCCTCATATTCACAGCCTCCTTCCGATCCGAGTGAAATACCGCAAGCCCTTCCCCTGCAAGGAGAAAGCAAGAAGGGAAAGCTATCTCCACCGTCGCCCCGGTGTGACGGTATCTCACCTTTCCCCAGTGACATTCCTACTGAACCTAGAGTCTTAAATAGTAAAAGAATTGTGGAGGGTAGTACTGTTAGTGGTAGTGGTGACAGGTTAGAATTTCTATCCTCATCATTGACGGGAACGGAGGAGGAAAGTCGTTGTAAAATAGAGACTGCGGACAATTGCAGGAATAATCGGGCGTCTCTTAAAATCGAATCTATTCGTGTTGAGGATGAGGAACTCCTAGATGAGGATTCAAGTGAATTTCCAGATCGCCAATTAACGGAATTAAAGAACCACCACTCCTACATTTCTCAGATCCAGCAGCTTCATAATTTCACACACCGAGCTGGAGCCGACGTTTCAACGCTCGCCGACTTATCTGGCGAGCTTGCCATGTCGTTGAGCCCCAAACATAACTTACAACACACCACACCGTTTTCTGTAACCGACATCCTGAGCCCACTCGAAGAGTCTTACCGAATTAGCAAAGGTCTCGTCGATTCGAATCCGATCTATTCTCAACTTACCTCATCAGGTTCACCGACGCCCCCTTCACCTTATCGAATTTCTCATCCCCATCCCCACCACCACCACTTCCAAGTTTCGGGTGGAGATCATCTAAGCAGTGGAAGTCAGTCTCCCGTTTCGGCAGTCGTCGCAGCCATGAATGTCCCAACAAGTTCCCCGTACCATATGCATGTCCCCCAGCTCTCACATCCCGGAGCCGCAGCGTTTCAGGCCCAGTATTGTAATGGGGCCGATTTACACGGAATGGGCGGTCATTATGGAGATGTACGGAGTTCTGCCACGGCCGGGTGGTACGGGACTTCCGCCACCGACCCTCGATTTGCGAGTAAGTACTCTGTATTTCCGTATTTTTTCACTTCCTCCTTGACAAATGATCGTGTCATATCGGGAGCATCTTGGGGCTGAAATTGAAATGCATGCAGTTTCGGGCCAGACAATGAATTCTTCGTTCAGAATGGGAAATATATGCATGGAAGTTTCTATAAAACTACTCCGAACGTGACCTGTCTCAAATCTCCTTCAGCCATGAAAATAAACCATTCATGACAAAATTGAGATTTAAATTCATGTACATTTTTTATCCGGGATCTCTCACAAAGTTCCGGGTCCTTACTTTAAAGTCATGAATTCCATTCACTTTCCTATTGAATGACATTTAAATATTTATTAAACCGTCAATGTTCTCACACACAGTTTTCTACGTATTTTTACGATAGTTACTCGATTGATGGGATCATCGGGTGCTGGGATGAATATGAACGTGTCAAATATGTCCGGCCTGGGTACATGCAATATGGGACCTGATATCAAGCCCATGCAGTTTCCTCTGGCTCAGAGACGAAAACGCCGGGTCCTGTTCACTCAAGCTCAGGTTTGTAAATCTATATTTTTTAAATAAAAATACCTAAAAAAACATTAATTTTGCAAATTATTCTACGTGAAAAGACAATAAGAACAAGGTTGTAGAAATACAAAATAGCTACAAATTGGATCCCGTTCGAATTAATAAATCCATCCTAAGCGCCTAAGCCCTCATTTCATGCTTGTTAATTTAATTGGATTGACCCGCATTAGATGTTAGATTGTACGATAGATTGGATTAAGAACCTTTAGGTCGGGTAATATTTGTCAAGATCTTATCTCAGCCTTATTACAAGGTGAACAGTAGATAAAGGGGAGCTGATTGAATTCATCTTTCACAAGCCGGAGTTTAAAGAAAAGGGCTACATCACGTACACGAAGCTTGATTCTGAGTCTGTAAATTTGTTCAACTCATTAACTTTTCCCGTTGTGTACCAAAAGGGGAGCGAGTTTGCTTGCTGAGGTCTTAGTTAAAACAGTAAAAAGCTAAAAAGACTCATTTGCTCCGATCTAAAGAATCGGAAGGAAGGCAGGCACATTTACAAACATTTTGTAGGAAATCATTTCCCCATTCCTTATCTCAATCCATTCATTTGTGTATATATTTATAATACACCGAATATATTTATAGTCCTCTACTACAGCTCCTATTTGATATTTGCCTTTAGATTATTTCCAGTTAGTCCCAATAAAATGGGAGAGTGAAGTAAAGTCCCATTACACAATTGAGAAAATCCGCTGGGCTCTCAGAAGTAAAATAATGCTTTTAAATCTTGTTTGATGAGCTTAAAGGAGAAGGGAAAGAAAGGCATTAGGACAGGAAATTCTGGGAGAAAAGCAAAGGCAAATAAGAGGGAACTCCCGGGTTACATGTTCAGAATGGAACCCTAAATTGCATGAATTTGTATCCACTGCGGGTCCATACAGATCCCTATCTCATCATTCTCAACCTTTCCTCATCCCGTAATCTACAGTCCACATCATTATATCATCATTTGGTTATTATCGAGGACGACATCGAGGTGGTTGCCTCCATAAGATTTCTGATGTGACAAAAGTCCCACGGACTCGTCCCTTATCCCAACAGAGTGTTTTCTCATTTAGATTTCCAACTCATGGACTCCTTTATCCCTCGCATTCAAATCCAGTCAACCGCAAGTTTCTTTTTTTAACCCGACCAACTTAAAGGATTTTCTTTAGATTCGTCATTCATCCCTACACATCCATTCATCCCTTAGAGTATTACTAGAGAATACTACGAAAAACAAATTTATCCTATGATCTGATCTTATTCAAGACTAATATCGAAACAATCTGTAACAGTTAGATTTGGAGACAAATTGTCTGCCTGTGTTGGTATTACTGATGAATATTGAATAGGCTTAAGTATTAAACGACAAAAAGAATGGATTTATCAGTCGTTTTTAACGGGATGAAAGGCTCAGTATTGATTTAATCTTTGACTTAGTTTTAGTTTACCTTCGCCTTGGTTTCAATAATGTAATTTTGTCCCCACCACTGTCACAGGTATACGAGCTAGAAAGGCGGTTCAAGCAACAGAAATACTTGTCAGCACCGGAGAGAGAACACCTCGCCAGTTTGATTAATCTGACCCCAACTCAGGTGTGTGTTGTATTTACAAAATTCTTTAGTCTAAAGTATAGTATGCCATAGAAGGATCCATCCTTTTATAATCTTCTTATTGAATTTCACTGTCAACGGGTTCGCATATCCCATTTTAAATCCCTTCTCCCAATGCCTTATGTTCCTTGAATACCTGATCTGATGTCTGTTTAAGCTCTTTGACTTGCCTTTTACCTCCGATTTCTCTTTCGATGAAGAACTGAAGAAGAGACCATCATCGTCGCAGAGAGACAAGTGCCTCTGTCGTCTCTTCCACTTTCATTGAGTCCCCTTCTCTATAGAGCCCTTTTGTACCATTGATATACTTCGTAAAGTGTGTGGTCTACTCTGACCTCCGATCGATTCATTTCATATCCTCCATCCTGACTTTGTCTCCAAAACAGAGCAGATCGGGTCTTGTAAAAGTGTTTATAAGGGCTCTAATGTTTGTATTAACTTAACGATTGGACTTGAACTAATTTCAGGTGAAGATTTGGTTTCAAAACCATCGGTACAAGTGCAAACGACAGGCTAAAGAAAAGGCAATGGCAGAAACTAATCAGAGCCAGGTGGGTTGATTGTGATGTATTTTACTGTTTATAATCAAAATAAAAATATCCTTGAGTACACCCACTCCGAACCTTGAATCTCTTTCCGATCTAATTGGTCCACTATGCCCCATGTTATTCTACCACTACCTTACATCAATACTGTGTACATAAATAAACAGAGCTCCCCAAGACGAGTGGCCGTTCCGGTGTTAGTCAAAGACGGGAAACCTTGTGGTAATTCGAATGGAGATGCGAACAGTACCTCGGGCGGGAGTGCGTCTTCGGGATCGGTTGTCAGTAACATCGGAAACTCCGCATCCCCGAATTCACAATCTTCCTTAGGGATGCCGAATTGTTCTCAGGTTAGTGGGAGTTTGTCCTGGCTTTACTTTGTCAAGAAAGTTAATCAAGTCCTTTATTGTCTCTTTCCCCCCATTTCGCTTGTTACGAGAGGGTGCCTCTCTTCTGGCCAGTCTTCCATAAATAATAAGAATCTCTCGTCTTTATATACGATGAAATGAAGACGTTGAGCTAATATAATGAACTAATGTTATGGTTCTGTTTGGTGGGAATATAGGGCGGATCAATGGTCTCATTTTATCACCAGGCATCGTCATCTTGCACCGGAAGCGGATCACTGGGCGGATCGGGCTCACTCGCAGCTCTTGGAGGCTATCAAAGACACTCCCTGACTCCAACTCTCGGGATGACTTCCCATGGACTCCAACATCATCAACAACAGCAACATCATCAGCAGCAAGGGCTAATGTGTGCCACCACGTACTTACCTCCGCTACAATCCCGTGCTTGGTAAAGTTACTAATTCCCCGATCCGACGTAATAAACTAGTTAAGGAGTGCGAATGAAATGGACAGAATAACCCTATCTAATAACTACATAATAAAATCTCATCGATATTGATACACAGCAGAGTTGGTTGGTGTAAGTTTATCCCAACTTGCCCCAGTGCTTTCACAAACTGTAGATCCCCCTTTACATCATTGTAAATGTTAAGTAATAAAAAGTGAACTCGGAATGCCCCAAAACTTATAAGACGCTTATCGCCAATTGACTTATATCGCGTCTGGTGAATTTTAGTGGGAGAAACTATCAGTGTGTTAAGCGTTGAAACGGAAATATATAGGCTTTGAGCCTATTTTCCGGAAAACGTAGTCATACAAAGGAAATCCGCCTAGGGTTCTACTATTACTCATAGTACCGAACCATTTAGATGGAATTAATTTGGTAATCTGCTCGTGTATGCGTAATCAGCTTCCCCGCTTTACTCGATTACATTTCGAGCAGATTTAAATCCAATTAATTCAGTTTGTGAGCATTTGGCATTGGAAAGAATAATAGCCAGGCTTGAATTAGTTTATGGGTTTAATGAGGAAATTTTGTCCCAGTGATTTGCATTCAGTTTCCGGAAATTAAACTTTGTTCCACAGATGATAATTAGTTGGGTTGATGACTATTTACATGTGAAATAATTCCAATATTGAATTTAATGGTTTCCCCTTTTACCTGCTAGTTAAAACAAGTGTTCAGCTCTGGACGGCACGAAAGTACTTGTTCTTACAAAACGCAATGTAAACATGGTAAATATTAATTATCCTAACTAATGTAATCATTATCCGCTTAGATTTATTAATTATATCCACCGTACAACAGTATTACAAGTGTAGGCATTAAAATATCAGGTAGAATAATTAACTTAATTATTGTCGTCTATTCATACAAATCGATTTAAACAAACTATCCATAAGCCGTACTTACTTTAAGGACATCATCACCGTTTAAGATATAATTATGTCAGTATTTAAGGAAATACAAACTGAAATGAAGAATAAAATTTTAAAATCAACATCTTTACAACTCCTCATCTCTTGTGGAATTTATTGTCGTGGAAAAGCATTTTTTCTTCATTCCCTCCTTATCCCACCAATAATCATAATAAAATTTATTATAATCTTCCGCTTCCTTAACTTTCTCAGGGATTATTGCTCCGCGAATAAGGCGTAGTATTGTGGGAAAGGTGACATGCTCGAGGTATCACGAGAGGCGATCAAGTGTCAAGGAAAAGGTGAATAGCTCCGAGTTTATCTGCATCTCAATAAATGTTTTCACCTTGATTGCCCCCAAATAAAATGGTCTGGGAAATGATCGGTGGGGGCTTTTAATAATAATATCTATACTTCTCCATCCCTCCGCACATTCATATTTCATATCAATATTGTAATAAATGTATAATAATAATAATATTATTAATAATGTGAAAGAGGGCCGGATAATATTCTAAGATTCAGCAGGAGTCGCATGGTAAGTTGCAGAGGTTCAGTTGATTTTCTCCGTGGCTGCCTCTCGCCTTTGCTGTGGCTTAAAGGAAAGGCACTGTTGGTTTTGACTCCCCTTGGCTTTTTCGGTTCATCAGAATCAGATTCTTCTCCGTTTAAATTCGCATTCAATTCTTCCTTTCTCCAACTTTACAAGCCCAAATCCAAGCCTGCTCCTGAGTATTGATGAAATGGGACTCAACTGGAAAATCAACTTAGTTCATCATTTTCAAGACCTTCGGATGAAGGAGATATAACAGGGTATAGGGACTTTTGTATGCATTTCGTATTGGATATAAAACTCGATCCCGACGACGAGCCTAGATCCTAGAGATTGGAAATGGTGAAAGGGAAGGAAAGAAGTCACACACACAATAACAGGGAGATCACCCTAGGCAGTTCATATTCAATTCCATTCACCCATCACTTCCCCCAAATAAACTTGATTTTGCCCTCGTTGATTTTCTCCCTTGGAGAAGTTAATAGAATATAAAGCGAGGTGGATAGGATATAGCTTCTAGGATGATAAGCAATGCCAAACAAACTTATTCTACAAATTTCTGTAGGCAGCCCTTCTCTCGCTTCGTTGACCTGTGACATCATTATTGCACATTTCCCACAAATTATATTAACCCTGTTGACGATTTGTTTCGAAAGGAATGGCTGGGGTGACTTTCAGTAATTGGTCGGGTAAAATTAGTGGGTTTTTATCGTTTTTTTTATTTGTTTGGGTTCTGGGGGAGGATTTGGAAGTGGAATTATTTAAGTTATTTTGTAAATTTGAAAAATTCGAATGGATTTTTTGATGGTATTGTTGGAAATAGTTGAAATCAGAATAGTCCACGATATTGTTGCAAAAACGTGAGAACTGTTTTTTTCGCTTTGTATTGTATATGATTCATTTATTTTAGAGTCGCCAGTTATATTTTTCAGTCGGGTGAGGATGAGACAGGAGTTAAAAACGTGTATGAATGAGAGGATTCGTTTTATTTCATTGGCATTCCTATTTCACAATTCATGCACATCTCTACTAAAGTAATTTTCGTATATTTACGTACAGAGGAACATCTATTCAGTTCCATTGTTGTGGGTGATGAAACTTTATGAATGAGATTGGAAAACGCTGTGTTATGTTGCTGAGAATGGAGACGATGTATGTTTTAAAATATTATGTGGTAGGGCAACTGCCTGTGCTATACCTGCCTCTAAACATGGAGCTAATTGTCCAACAACGAAGACAACGAGATGGAATACAAAACAAACTATTGGTTTTTAATAAAATGAGGATGAGTCGACAGTAATTTTTACCTGTTCGTCTATTGTTGCCCCTCGGAACTGTGAATTATCATCATGTTCTGCCGTGTAGCCTCTGAAGCATGAATTGAGATTGGGTAAATGTCAGGTTTTGTTCAATGTTATGCTTCGGATTATCACCATTGTGGAATAGAGCCATTGTGATCTTGTATACTAAATCCCATACGAAAATAGGAGACAGAAAAGAAACCTACAACACCGTCAACCGTAAGTAACGATTCCATGCGGTTGGAGCCATCCTTTCCCTACCTAACATCCCAGTTAGATACAAATTGGTCTCAATCATACGATCAAAAAACTGCCACTGAAATTGAGTCATGAATGACCGAAATATTTTTTATTCCTAAATCTGTCGACCATTATTCCGAACAATTGTATCCCACCCACTTACTTGATACCTAAAATTATCCTTTTGACAATCAGCTATCAAAATACCTAGTCAAACTACCCATTTGAGTGAGAGAGAGCCATTTTGTAGTGTAAATCATCCCATCAATTCCTCCGAATAAATATATAAAAGTTGGCCCGATTTGATTAATTATAACTAAGGCCTGTGAATGACCATTTCCCTTTGAATGTGCACACTGATTGGGGATTGTGAAATCCAAAATCTGAATAAGGCCGTGCTTAGAGATTAATATTTTTTAATATTTTGAATTACGTCTGCACATTTTGCTGACAAGTTCCATGCAACATCCCTGCCATCATTTCCCTTACAAATTTTGGAGGCCACAGACGAGGATCTTATAGCCTATGAATTAATGAGCAGTGGCTTAAAGGAATATTTATTTGCATAGGAAATTACCAATGCTACTGGTATTATAATTTATGATTTTATTATCAAGCTGTCATAAGCTGTCAGAGTTGTCCCTGTCAGCCTCATCATCATCCCTAAATTAAAAACAAAGGTCAACAACAATCATCTCACCAGAACAATATGCTAAGTTGCTCTAAATCCAAGGATAAACCAACACCGCACAACGACTCCGCATCACACATCGTAAATATAATGAACAGAGGAGACTTAAGCCCGACGACTAAACTACTGCAAGGAATATCCATGACGGGTTAATCAATTCGGGATTCCATATTGCACCGGATTTTCGGAGCGTGTGCATTTACAGCTTCCTCCTATCCGGGCTCCTATAGACCAGATCCGAGGATTTATTTTCCGGAGTCGGATTTAGTCCCGTCAACATCATCACTTCCCTTTTCGTAGCAGTGGAGAGACGGACTTATTGTAAGACCAAGCCGAAATTTCGGTGGAACTGGCGAAGGGAGAGATATTCCGATATTTTGGGTGTCATACATATTGTGATGAGGTGGTGGACAAGCGTGTCCAAATATTTATTGATGAATCCGAGGCCTTAGTAAGTACGAGGCAAGCTACAGGCGTGTGCTTGACAGCCAGAAAAAGACTTGTCCCCAATTGAATTTATTGCAGAGACTTTTATGTATTATAATATATTCTTTCTGGTGGTCAGCAGAAGTTGGTGTAAGTAAGTGTGTCCTGTCTCCGTTTTCGAAAGTCCGTATGGTATGCATATAAGGAGGCACTTGCCATTTCCGTGTAGGATTTGTCTGGAAATAATATTTTTTTCATTGTAGAGCTGTCGTTCCATTTTTCCATACTTGACGTGACGGTGTATTCCTCCTGTCCCGGCAACAATGATGTGCAATTTATATGCTAAAACCGAATTTCATGGTTCTGGAAGCCCTGATAATAGAGTAAGAGAGAAGGGGATGTATTGGAATAAATATTTCACAAAGGGACCCTTTATTCAGAAATTCTGAAATACTTCTGCTCGTGCTTGTTCATTTAGATTTCAGCTAAGGTGGACAAGGGAAAAGTTCCCCGACTGTCGATAAATATGGAGAATGACTTGTTTGAGGCTCCTGATTTGATGCAAATGACAATCAGGAATAAATTTTGCTTGTTTAAATATTTCTCCTACACTTGACTGCCGTATTGGAAGAAGACGGTGGGTGAGTTTCTGAAGTAGATGATAATAATAACACTAGGGATGTATATTATGTACACTATCGTACTTGCGATAGTAAAAGCTGGTAGGATTACAAATCAGGTTAAATATGGAGGATTATATGATGGAAATAATATAGCTATGCGGCAACCTAGTTCTTTTTATTTCTCCCATTAAACATCCCTTCAATTATACAATTTGTAATACCGTTTTTTATTAAACCAACAAAATACACATAAGCAATTCATCCGTAAAGTGCAATGATTTAGGTTTAGTTTGCTTGGCTCCTCTTAAATTTAATAGATGAGTGTCAACGTCAACAATGATTTGAGCGTCTTGGTGGACTATGGCATGGCACATCTAATATCTAGGTTCAGACAGACAATCTATCAGTCCTAAATATATATAGGTTCTTGTGGTTGTGGTAAGAATTTTACAAGTGCCGAGCACAGAAGCTGGAGAGAGTGTAAATGAAGGTGAGCCCTCAAGTGGATTTAGAAGACGAGGAAGAGGACGACGAACAAGTTAAAAAATTTATGTATTTAAGAAAGACATTTTATTCATCTACAGCAGAGGTTGGGATAATAATAAAAGAAAAAATATATTTTAGGAGAACGCATCATCTTTCGATATGTTTATGCACAGAGAAAACAAAGTAAAATTCTGAAGAGAAAAATCGTCAAGTCATGACATTTTAACTTGACTGCCTGACCAGTAAATGCCTCACACATCATAAGATTTTGTATTAGCAGACCTTTTCTTAAGAGACAGCGTCGTTTCTAATAATCATGCCGTTCGCGTACTAATGGAATAGTAAGGTAAGTCAAATATCTGCGTGGGAGGCCTTTTAAAAGTTTTCAACGTCTGAGATCCGTTTATTGGTATGTTCATTGAAAATTTGTAAATAAAAAAATCAGGTGTATCAATACAGGAGGCAGGTGAATGTGAAATATAGTGAGTCGTCTGGCCGATGTATTGAATTCTTTTGGTAATTTATTGACACACGCTGATTACATATAAACATTACTTTAAAGTTCTAAACAGAGGTATGTCATCATAGTCAAACATGCTGATGTTGTTTGTCATCTTTTACTAAAGTTTCATTGAGATCAGTTAGGCAGGGGGATATTTATGAATTTAAATCTATATGGATTTATTATCGTTGCTAACTTATTGGGTGTAAGAAAAATTTCCAAAATGGTTTCATTACAATATTACAAACCTATAGGAAAAATTATTGCCATACACCGCTTTACAAGGCATTTACACATGTTATGTATATAATGTGCATCTCCGTGTATGTGAAAGCGGCTAATCGTTTTTATTGCAATTAAAAAACATGGTTTAGATGTAGAAGCTTAAAAATTTAATGGATATCATATAGCAAAAACATAAACAGCCACTTTTTAAAAAGTGTTGTGAAATCATGTATTCTACGAATTGAAAAAATTAATTTCTTTAAAAAAATGTGTAAATGTTCAAAGTTCCATTCCTTAAAATTCCTATAGTACGAAACGAAACTATGCAATCTTAACGCATATAAGTATTTGCTTCGTAAAACTAACAAAAAACTCATCAGAATATGTTGTTAAATTATAATTCAGACTAACAAACTAAATATCTTATACAATTGGTATGCATTTATAAATTCTTACATTTATTTACACGAATTATATTCCATACTTCATTCCAACTAATCCATCCTTTCCATTGAAAAAAACCATCGCTCATTAGCATAGACTCTACAAGTAAGAAATATCAACAAAAGCGATTGGCTAATATTGATTTCTGCTTAGAGAATGCATATGTTATTCTAACAAAAATAAATCTTTCGTTATTTGTTATTTGAACAATTATTTTGTTAAACAAATGGATGCGTGCCTTCTTGGAGTTACTAAATTTATTTTTAATGGTGACGTCCCTAAACCCTTCAAAACTTTTCTAAATTGAAGAATGTTCATAAAATCATCGCTTGTGGTCTGCAGTCAGAACTGCAGGATTTATACTGATGACGAAAGGGGACTATCCAGTATAGTCCACAAATACAAAGCCTACAGAGTTTGAACTTTGACGTAACCCTGTTATGACTAGGGATAATTTTAACAATTTGTTAGTCAACCAAACTACAGACACAAGGCAGGCAGGGAGGCTCCCATCAACTCCGCACTAATGAGGATGATTATGAAATAATTACAGATGACATCAATTTATTTTACATCTACATCACGTCTGTTGTATTTCTGCTCTTTTAGATTCATTAAATCAACCAGCAGCCAACCCTAAACAAGCCAAAACCCAGCGGGGTGTCAATTTGATTTCGGCAGACATCCCTTGTTCCACACATACTTCAAACCTTCAAATCTTGTTATGAAGGACGAGGCTCCGACTTTTGCCGTGCAGACTTGTAATTTATGCTTATCAATGTAAAAAAAATGCATCAAATTCGTAAAATAATACGATTTTTCAAATGATCTCTTCATCTTCTAACTTATCTTTCTTCTTTTTCTTTCTGTAAATCTGAAAAACAAGGCTTATTCTACATCGAAATAAGTCCCTTGTTATTTCTATTTATCGGAGGTTGGTCGGTTCTTGGTTCCTATCTGTCAATTTTGGCAGGATGGTGAAAGGTTGAAGAGAAGGGTGATGGATGGGCAACAAGAGAACCACATCAAAGGAAATAATCGGATGTTGCTGAGGCTGAAGTTTCCTTGTTTTTCCTTTGCCAGCTTTTTATTCACAATCTGTTTCCCTGCCTTCAGTTGGATTTCGAGACTCCTATTATGGAGTCACGTAGAGATAAAACTTGACACTGAACAAACTGCCTTCCTTCCTTCCTATCTCCTTCCCTCTCACGTCAACGGGGATTTACAAGTCCGGCAACACGAGTTTTAAATAGATTTATTTTTCTCATGGCTGAAGCACAATATAAGTCCAAGAACTTCTGCGTTTCAATAAATAAAATCGGAAAGGGAAATCGTGGTCCGGTCGATAGAAGGACGCGTGCACCGAGACTGCAATCAAAAAACGCCCGGCTTCGAATAGGAAGCAAAAAATTATTGCAGTTAGGAAGAGCTCAAATCCAGACTGCTTTTTATTTTAATCTACTTTTGAGACCCTGGAATGAGAGCTTATGAAAATCAAAATTAAATTCCAACCGTTCAAAAATACGGCGAAACAGCGGATGAACTGAGAATGATATAATAGCAAAGGGCATAAAATCTCATAAAATCTCTTCAACTCTCAAACTATTGTTTTTAGGATGAACTTTAGGGGAAATGGAGAGGTAGACAGGTTTTAATTTCCATTGAGGTATGCGAACCTGACACGATTACGTGATTATTCTCTCCCATACCAGTCGAGTAATCAAAGGTGATCTCAATAGAACCACGATTAGTTCGGGTGCAATAATATGCTATCGGGTGGGATGGCACAGGGTATAGAGATAGATTGTTTTAATCTTCTCTCCGTTTTATTCCTATGCTGGGAGCTTATGAAACGGGTGCATTGTATACGTAAAGCTGTGTAGAAAATCTATCTGGATTCTAGAATGCAAAGGCTTCAACTTTCACTTTCAGGGTGATATCGGATTAATGCCAGTTGCCTAGCTTTTGTTTCCCTCTCCTTGCCTTTCCCGGAGGGTAATAACAGGGTGCTCGTGCCTACCTGGTTGGAATTTACGTCGTGGGTAGACAAGAGGAGTAATAAAATCGCTTTAACAAGATCAGAATAAATTCCATTCCGTCCGTGTATTAGCAACGGCTTTTATTTCATTTGATGTTGAGGGGCCAGTGAGGCGGAAGAAAGTACGCTAAGCTGATCGAATCAAAAATGCAATAATTCCACGTTGTCGGAGGAATAGTCTTCTTAATAATTCCCAAGTACCCTTGAAATCCATATGCTTGTAAACAAATTAGAGGATAATGTATCATCGTGGATCGTAGTTTCGGAGTATGGAAGGTGAGCTTTTAGGGATGAGAATGATGAATATGATTATTATTATTTTGATGCTTCCTTTATAATGCCTAGAGACAGGAGGGTGGGGTTTATCGGGATGTTGTTGGTGGATTTTACCCGGAGTCTTGGGGGGGGGGGGGGCTTTTGTTTCAAATTACGTTTAAGTACTTTACAGGGTGTCTCAAAAACAATAAAATTGTAACTTGCACTACTTGTTTTTTTCTTAATAATTCTAGGTACAGTATACTGTGAAAGAGGCCTTTTAAACAAATCCGCACAACCAATAGAGCCCTTAATTTAATTTATAAGGCCGAATTCGAAGTTTCCAAGAAGCAGAAATTGTCCACACCCCCTTGCTACCCCTTCGCCACATCATGTTAGCCAAGAAATCTCTTACATACGGCTAAATTTTATATATGTATAAGGTAATTGAATGCGATTATTTTGATTTCTGATATGTGTTGTATATATCCTTAAATCCACCCATAATTATATCACTATATCCATACAAAAGGAAAATAGTCAACGCATAATAATAAGCTCAAGGATCAGTAATTTTCTAAGCTCTATTTATTTCTTCATAATCCTTTAAGTGTTTACGGCAAGCAGCAATCAAAATATTGACGCGAGAATAGGCGTACAATAAGAAGACTTCTCAATGTTCTGAATAAATTTCAAAAAGAATAGCTCTGGGCTTTACTTCTTCAACTTCGTGGTAGAGAAGTAGACCTACGGGAATTTTCGTTTATGAATGTGAATTCAACAACAACGTGTCTCATGTCATGTGTCATGTCTTCCTTCTTCCTTTTATTCCCAGCTTTTCTTTGTTACTCCTTTTCTTAGCGTTTAAGTGTAAAGTAAGCTGATTTTATGGAAAATAAAATATTTATTTTGGGGCTATCTTTATATCTATTGCAGCATTAAATTACCATATTCGTGGCCGATGACAGAATATGTATCAGAATATTTGGGATTTGGTGCACGAATTGGAGATCTCGAATATTTTAATGATGTGAATCAAATGTAATTTGCAACTCTCACATTGAAAAGCAAACCAATTTTTCAACGATTTTAGAAAATCAATTTATGGATATCACACAAGAATTTACAGTTAAGAACTAACCGTAAACAGTTTAAAAAATATTTTCCAAAGGGAAATATCATATTTTTCTCAACTTAAACCACACTCTAGAGCTTTGGACGGGTATGATGGACCTTGGTAAAGTAATTGGATGCATTCATGTTATTAATTCCACGAAAACTTATTTGCAGGCAAACGTGACGGTGATGACAGTTTGGAGACCACTCTATCAAAAATCCAACTTGTCACACTACAAGTGGATATATCTCGGCCTCGAAGCCACATATATAGCCAGCCAGCCATCCAATAATAATAATAATAATAAAATACATATTCTTCTCTGAATTCGTGTGTGGTTTGTCAAAATATTACATAGCTTCATCCACTGAAATATTCATAACACTATATCACCATTAAAGAAGCTGCTGCTTTCAGCTTTCAAAGGGATGACTTTCTTAAAGGGAATATACATGGTAGGAAAGGTAGACACAAAAGGAGCTAGTTTATTGTGTTTCCCAAGATGATAATTGTTGTTATGCATTTTACCAGAGAAAATACTTGAGATGAGTAGAGGAGAAGACAGGTCGCATTTACAATTTAACGTCTTACTACATCCCCATAGACTTGGGGAAGAAGGCCACGATTTGGAATGAAGTTCGAAACTTGAGTTCGGAATTTCGGGCCATGTTTTCATTTCATACACTATAACGTCTTCTTCTGCTTCCTCCTCCAAAAAGTCCTGTCACCACTGGAAAGTAAAGAATGACGAATCCGTATTTGAAGAGGGGATTCTCGGGTTGAGGCAGATAATTCGGGGAATGTCATCGGTGACATGTTCCAACAACGTCCCAATAATACAGCCCTACAGACAGAGCAGAATCATTCGTTCGCTGAGGACGAGGAAAGGTAAGACGAAGAGAAAACACTTGAGTCTTCGATGTATTCAATTTGAAGAACTCTTCCAAATGCCAATATACTTTGTGCTTTTGTCAAATTTCGAATAGCCCGAGTTCGCACACTGACATCCCGTTCCAACCTACAATTTATATTTACTCGCCTTCTCCCATATTCCTCTGCCCTCGATTTTTACCTTATTCATGGCAAATAATACTTTTATCAGCATCTGTCAAATTCAGTTTGCCCTCTGCAATTCACTCTCCTAAGACTCCTACCTGTCCTCGTGGATGAAAATCTTGTTCAGAAATCGCTGGTTTCTGCTTCCTGGCTCAATTGAATTGTCATTGGCTTTGTTAGCGGAACTGGGGATGTGGAAGTTGACTTTTTCTTCTTTGTTACAGTTAGTCCCCAAATATGGCATTGCCTTGTGAAATTTACAAGTGTCTTGCTTTGTAGCTTTATTATTATGTTTCGCTTTGTATGAAATCGGTTGCTTCGAATACTCTGCTCGGACTATGTGGCTTTGCTTTTCCCGTTTTAGCTTGTGCTTAAGCATGCGATGACTGCATTTGGCAGAGATTCAAATTAATGGGCATATTAATTAAATGGATCGAACCGGCATGGAAAAGGCTAGCAAGTAGCAGGCGTGCGAAACTTAATGACTCGAACTGTTGAGTGTAGATTTATGAAATGGATTATCGAGTTATATAAAGGATTGGGGATAAGAGAGACGGAACATGATAACGAGAAATAAAGTAGGAGATGAGTGCACTTTATAAAGAATAAGTGAGACTTGGCTTGACACAAGATGAAATGATATGGCTATGCTATGATGATGGTGGTTAGTCCCGAAATAAATTGGTTCCGTCGGGTCTACCATAAGTGTCAACTTCGTGGGCAACTAAGAGTCATCACTGCCTTGTTCTTCCACTCTCGAGGCAAGGGATCTCCAGTCCTTAAAACCATTGACTCTTGAAGAAGAAGTCAAGTCGGCTTCGGCTTGCTTCCACAGTACTGGAATAAAATACTCGGCGAGAGTGGCTCATCCATGACGACATAAATGTATACTTATCGGACTCGTAGGCTCATCTGAGGGCACACTCATGATATCATGTTTGCCTCTGTGGATTTAGTATTCCAGTGAGATTGACTCCTGTCTCATCTGGAACGGTGGTGGTGGGAGATAAGGATCTTATCTACCTTCCTCAACCTGGACTTCAGCCGAGGGCTCATCCAATCAATTTTGTTTCATTCAGTGGATGATCCTCATCTCCTACTCCACAGGCCACTCACTCTGACCAGAAGTGCATATATAGGATAATGTACTGGTAACTGGCACTATATAGCTTTTACTGGAGGGCCATAATATGACGTGATACCAAATGTACCGTTATCTCGAAATGGGTCTGCCAGGGGAGTTAGTTTTAAATTTGTACAAATATTCAAAACATAAGGAGGAATTATTCCGAGGGATGGGGGACTTACTATGATTTTAATTATTATGTCACATAATGCACTGAAATAAGGGGCCGCAGATTGACAATGTACGAAAATTGACCAAAATGACTGTGAGTGAGGAATCATTCGCTCACCTTTTGCAGGACTTATTTAGAGGCAAAACTTATTCCAAGTGGGGACTTATACCGAAAATAACCGCATACGATATGGCAGAGACCCTTTTGGTGCAGAGGTCTTGGAGGGTATTCCAGTAGACTCTAGGGTATCATAAAATGATAAAGTTGTGATGTATAGGAATGTTGATGTGTGTACTTGGGCTATGACGGATTTAGATTTGGATGATGATGACTGTTACTGGAAACGGTTCCAGAGTAGAAGAGCCTGCTTCTGACCTCGACGAGTGCCCCAGAAGAGGGGACTCAAGTATTGTTGGATGCCATTGTGAAAAGCCATTATCTCTACAGTGCTGGACGAAGTAGTAGTATCTACTATATATATGAAACCACGGTCGGATGTCATAATCACATCATCATCATCAAAAACATCATCGCCCTTATCTTTCCTCCACAAGAATTAAGTCAAGCCCACTGCTCCGTGAATTATGGCTCTTGAGCCTTTAATACACGAGGACTTGAGGCTCTAAGGCTTTCTAAGGATCCAATGTAGTGATTTCGATGATGCCCCTTCCTCCAAGCCTAAAGGACTCTTGGAATCTGGAATCCGCACTGTCTAATAAAGTAATAACATTCTAGTGACAACTGCTCAGTTACATATATGGCACTTGGCACATAAAAGAACCAAGCACTACAGCCATCATGATTACGATAAGGTAAAATAAGTCCCGAAGTGTGACTCCTACTTGGACCAAGTGGGCAAAATGTGAAAAGTCTCTCATGACAATTTCAAGACTCCTCCTGTAGTAGTATCCACATGAGAAGATGATGATAGTCCTTACATATAGCATATGATACTTAAGGAGTAAAAGAACAGATTGGTAAGTATCATCATTCTTGTAAAAAACCGTGTCTATCATCATCTACCATCGCCATTCGGGATACTATTAAGGACCCGATCTGTTACACTTTCAAACACAGCAATTCAATTCCATAAGTATGACACTTCAGGCTTTGTATCTTCTATAGCCACTACATATTATATATACACAAATGAAATAGTTTACAAATTCACGTTTGAAACAGCACAAACAAAGAGATCCCTGAATTGACTCCTGCTTGAATTCTAGCCTCCAAACAACAACTTAGCACTCTCGGATTGCAATTACTTTTAATCTGAAATTTCATCAAGTGACTTTAAGATGGTGGAGGATTATTATAGGGGCTCTTATGGGTTCAAATACCAAATCAACTTGTACATTTTCAAGATCAACTTGTTGTAGCTCGTAAAGCTCGACGGCCATATATTTTATAGGAAGCGTCGAGAGTTTTGGGATAATTCAAGCAGTTGTGGATTGGATTTGATAGTACTTAAAATATTTTAGAGAGATCCTCATCATCATCTGATAACCTCTTCACCAACGCCTCCGATTCATACACTAGTAATTAAATTATTTATTTACCAACAGATGAATTTGGGAATAAGGCTGGATTTCGCGAATCTACTTCCACTCAATTTTATCTCGAAATTTTGGACGCCTCAAAAGCCCTTAAATGTCGGAAAGAGTCCTCCATAATTCATTAAAGAACTTACAAATATTATTGTAAGTTGAATGACTTGGTGTTTACATTCCAGTAAAAAATCCTTTATTCTTTAGGCAGATCTTTGATTATTTACTAAAATTTAAAATCTAAGGTTTTGCAGGTATGCAGAGTAAGCTTACTAAGCTTGACAATTTAGGTCTATCTGTTCATGTATCCTACAGGAAAACAAGATGAATGGTCAAGATAAGATAGAAATCGGACAAAAAATCTAAACAGAATATTTTGTACTCTGGAATGATTACAATATATATTTGTTGGTAGCCTAAACGTAAGGAATTCCCATTATGTTCATGACGTCTGTAAGTCTGGATCCATTGTCCACAAATTCACAAGTCCACCAGGTATACAAAGTGAAAGGGAAAAGTGAGATTGTGAGAACGTGGAAGACCGCAAGCCAAAGTACGTCCTAATCATTCAATCACCATATAATTCTTTCGCTTGTTGATTTTAAATACTGATTAAATCCGGATAATAATAAGAATACATTTATGAATGAAAGAGCAAACTATGGGAAAATGGTTCTCGTCCATTCAGAAAATTACGGTTATGTCATATTCCGTCAAATTATTGTCCAACCGTACGCGTCCGATCTCATACTTTTATCCCAATCTTCCCCATCCGTGCATATTGTCCTTATTAAAATAACATGGTGTCACAGTCACCTAGCCCTGTAATACCGTAAGGTACTCAAATTATTATTATTCAACCATCTTCCGATAGAATAAATTCAACGTGAACTATTGGATCTTAAATTTTACTTGACAAAAAGGAAAGTAAAAAAGCTTTTGAAAATTTCTTGATCTGGAAATTTGCATAGGGTTATGGGAAAACTCAAGATTTTTCAAGTCCTCAAGTATGAAGTACCCTGTAACAATCAGCCTGCAGGGTTTCTCTTCAAGTGTCCCAAGCTCACCATACTCCTAAAAATTTCAAATGTATTCTCTATATATAATAATATGTATTATGCACCACATCAGTGCTATATATAGAAATTTCATGTTCCTTAACAACTAAGTGGTGTGCCCTGCCAGGCCACCGGTTAAAAATTATTCGGAGGGGATCTTGTCGGAAAAAGGGTATGATATGAGGAATCTAGGAAAACCTATGCACTGCTGTTCAATATTGCAAATGCTGAAATACAAAACAAATAATTTTTTTTAGATACAATTCTTAACACACAACTCATTTTTACTAAATACAGCCCCCCCCCGGTTTTGTTTCAAACTCCAAATTCCTTGAAGGTGGTGATGTTAAATCGGATTTGGAGTTATTTTGAGGAGGGGAGTTAATAAAGGACCTGGCTGGGGGTGCGGGTGTTACTCTGACTGGTTTACTAATATGAATTCTAGCTATTCAAAGCCTCTCTCTGCTCTGCATTTGAGACACTATGTTTCACTTCAACGTATTTGTCTTAACCTTATTAAAGACCAAAACAACTATTTTATGATGAGTAATGACGAAAAATGATGCGTTTACAAAGTATAAACACAATATTAAAAAGCTCAGCTAATCAGATTCAGTTTTTCGAAATATTTTTTTTGAATGACAGTTTCAACTATAATATCACAAACATGAGAATCTCCCCCACCCATAATAATTGCCTCTCACTTAATACATAGGACTCCAACTTTATCTGACTCTGCCTAGGGGTATGTTTCTGACACATTTGATACGGACATTTTTTAATACATGTAACCATACATTGGTTTAGTGTTCAAGAACAGAAGAAGACTAAGGAATTATCTGGGTGGATTATTTCCCCCGGGGATTTATTCGAGCACAAACAGTAATCATATAAGGAAAGCCAAATAATCTGGAAGATAGCACGTGAATGTTCCGCAACAATGTATAAGTATACAAGTCCTATATACTTTCTTTGATAGAATGAACTAAAATATTGTAGAAGAGTAAAAGGAAATCTCAAGTACCTCCTGCTTAACTACGGACGAACAAAAAGAATTGAAATCGACAAGGAGCCGGGTGACGAAGCCACTTGTGCCCTTCCCAAGTTGCCAAGACCCCATTCCTATGCCCCCGAATGATATGATGGTTGGGATGATATGTATTTGTAGTTTAGTTTAGGCTTCTTCTCCTCTCAAAGATAAAAGAGGAAACGAAATGAAATAAAGAAAGGTAAAGAAGATATACTTAAAAGAGAAGGGAGAAGAGAGATTCCCACTTTAAGAACGAATGAAGGTATCCATTCAACCATGTACTCTGTTATTCCCAACTAATGTAAAACCTACTGAAGTCGCTACACTGATAAAAGTCAGTTGAAAGGATTTCGTAAAAACGAAGACAAAGATTTCAATAAAAATGAGTACGTAAGTGAAATCACTTGAACTTCCAAACTTTTTACCTTAGGGATAGTAACATTATTGGGGTAGGAAGTAGGGACAAAGCTGTTGAGAAAGGGCGTAATGACTACCCGTCACGATACGTTTTCTCAGATCAAAGTGTGGATGCACTGCCGAGGTCAAAGGTTGAAGGTGCGTGAAATAAACTAGACTGGAATCCAGGGAATTGCAACTGAATCTGGAAACTCTTCGTTTATTCACTAAAAACTCAAATACCTTTTAACGTTCCTACACAGGACAGACGTTAATTGTTTCAACAAAGAAACCTACTTGAATTTAACTATATTCTAACAAAAGAAAAGGGGTGAAAACTTTGCTAAACCACGGAAGCTCCGTTCAGTTCAATCTCTCACAAAGTAGTGCCGATATTCTCAACGGACACTCAACAATTTACACAAAAGATGCGAGGGTACAATCCCCGCGAAATAACTACATGACTAGTCTTACTTTACCCTAAAACAGACCTGATTTCATAACATCCTCCCACAACTTTTATGTCGGAACAGAATAAAAGACTAAACATACATGAAATCACTGCAATTACTATAAACATGTAGCACTTTCACTTAAAAATTAACATTCATAACGCTTAGGCAAAATCACTTTACGACCAGTTCGAGTAAAAATAGCACCTTTCACTTCACCCGAATCTGGAATGTCTATCGGATTTGAAACTTCCAGAGGATAGATTCTTTGAACGGCACGAGTTAGAAATCCCTCTGCCGTCTTCACTTTCACCACTCTGATGTGGCCGTCTTTCCCTGGGATGAGTTCCACAATCTTCGCCATAGGCCAATGAAGTCTTTTCAAATTGTCCGAACCCACTAACACTACGTCCCCGACTTTCAAATTCACGGGCTTTCCATCCCCGCGTTGCACTAACATCGCCAAGTACTCGTTCCGGAACCTCATTTTGAACTCCTCCAAAAGGTCTTTTCTTTCTTGGTTCACCTTCTGGAATCCACATTCGTCTAAATCTTCGGTTACTGCACACGGAATTTCATGGAGAAACATGGCTGGTGTTAAAGGCACCAAGTCTTCGGGGTCTTCAGTTACCGTCGTTAGTGGCCTTCCGTTAATCACTCCTTCTATTTTGATTAAAACATTGGACAATTTAGGATAACTTAACTTTGAATTACCCAACATACGCTTTAACAGGTCCTTAATTGAGCGTATTAAACGCTCCCAAAATCCGCCCCACCACGCTGCAGAGGGTGGATTAAACTTCCACTTGATCCCATCCGCCGCTGGACTTTCAACAATTTCTCTCCACTTCCTCAGGGCGTTTTCGGCACCGACGAAGTTCGTGCCGTTATCGCTGTAGACAACAGACGGGCGGCCACGACGAGACACAAAATTGCCAAACACATCCAAAAAGTCCTCCGTGCTGAGCGATTCAACTAGCTCTAAGTGCACACAACGATACACAGCACACGTAAACAGTACAATCCAGACTTTCTTCTGTACTTTCCCCCTTCCCACTTTCACATACAACGGACCGGCAAGATCAATCCCAGTTATCTCGAACACTTTTGATGTCTTGACTCGATCTTCAGGTAAGGGGCTTGGAACTGGATTCTGTTTGGCGGCTGTGTGCCTCCTACATCTTACACACTTAGTAACTACTCTTCTTATAGCCTGACGACTCCGGAGAATCCAAAATCGTTCACGTAACGAAGCCATCATGTACTGGATCCCGGAATGACAAACTAAATGATGTTGTCTTATTAACTGTTCAACAACAGGATGCCGATTAGGGAGGAGAACAGGATATCTAAAGTCCAAATAGTCTTGACGATAGAGTAGTTTTGTCTTCACGTGTAGGAGACCGTCTTCCCTTCTTTCCACTTGCAATCCTGACACAACATCATTTGACGAAAAGCATTCATCTTGTACAGATTTTAAAATTACAATTTCTGCCTTACGAAACTCTTCTGCAGTAATTGGTCCTTTTACTTGCTCGTACCCCAATGACTTCCCTTTCGTCATAATCTTAATAAATCGGATAACGTACGCAATCACCCTGACGTTTCTCCGATATGTACTGAAGGGTAGAGTTCCTAACAATGGTGCAATTGGTTTACTTGCTACGACCAACCCCACTGAACTCTTCTTCTTTTCTTCAAAAACCAAATCTTCGTCGACTTTCACTTCTTCGACTGGCCACTCTTCCGGTGAAAGTACTAACCAACTTGGCCCCTCCCACCATTTTGAATCCAATAGCTGAATGGGGGAGCATCCTCGAGACGGCAAGTCAGCTGGATTATGAATCCCTGGTACATGTCTCCAGTCCTTTACAGATGAAAATCGACAAATCTCTCTCACCCGGTTACCTACAAACGTACCCCACTCGTCGTTTCTTCTTATCCAAGCGAGCGCAGTGGTTGAATCACTCCAGTAGAATGTAGGTACCTCCTCACTGATTGAGAGAGCCTTTTTAATTGCATTACACAGGCGTAATGTGACGGTACACGCCAACAGTTCCAAGCGCGGTATCGTTGGACGTTTTCCTTTCTGCGACGGCGCCACCCTTGCCTTTGCCTGTAACAATTGAACTTTGACCTTGCCCTTAAGTTCGGTCCTTAAAAATACGCAAGCCGCGTATGCATCTTGACTGGCGTCTCCGAATGCATGTAATTGCCAATTTCTTCTATCAGCTCCTCCACCAACATACCTTGGAAAGTAGAGGCAGCGTAAAACGGACAACTCGTTCAGCCAGGTCAAGAATCTTTCTTTAATTTGAAGGGGCAGTTCGTCGTCCCACTTCAACTTCAAGTCCCAAGTGTCCTGAATAATTTTCTTCGGATTCAGCAATACCGGGCATAAAATTCCAATCGGGTCAAAAATCTTCTGCATCACTGACAGAACGTTCCTCTTCGAAATGACGACACCTTCTTCTAGTTCTGGAATCTCGAAGCTCAGAGCATCCTTTTCTTTATTCCAAATTATGCCTAGCACTTTTGATATACCTTTGGTTTCGAAGTCTCTGCCTGGTCCCAATCCGCACCCGTCCTCGATAGACAGACCGACTCCGGAACCATCCCCAGAGCTTCGCTCCCACTGTCGTAACTCCATCTGTGCGGAGGCCATAATTTGGACTGATTGATCCCTAAACTCCTCAAATTCCTCTATGGTGTTGACAGACGTAACACAATTGTCGACATACAGGGACTTGGCAAGCTGTTCCACAATCCACTCTGACCACTGGCTCTTTTCAATCTTCAGATGATAATCTATCACCGCTGCCAGTAGAAAGGGGCTAGAATTCAAACCAAAAACAACCCTTGCATGTTTAAATACCTTAAATGTCGTCTTATCGCTCTCCCACCATAAAAACCGAAGGTAATCCTGGTCATCTTCGTGTACAGATACCATTAGAAACGCTGCTCGAATGTCTGCGACAAAACCGATCTTCTTTTCCCGAAAGCGTAACAAAACTGATGGAATCAGTTCCATTAAATTCGGACCCTTCTCAAGACACTCGTTGAGCGAAGGGGACCTTTTACTCTTACACGAGGCGTCGAATACTGGACGAACCGGTGTAGTAGTACTTTGTGGCTTGAAAACGGGCCTATGTGGAAGATAGTGGGACTTGGAACATTCAATGTCCTCCGCGCCTACTTCCCTGATTATCCCTTCAGCCAACCATTTCTTGAATATTTGGTCATAGGTATCAAACTTTTCCGGGGAGGAGAGGTACTTTGCTGTAGAACTAACGAGCCGCTTTTCCGCGATGATCCTATTACTGGGGATACTCTGTACTCCTTCTACCCATGGCAAATGGACAACATACCTTCCGTCCTCCTCACGTGATACTGACCCTTCAAACTTGGTTCGTGTTATTTCTTCTTTTTCCTCCTGGGACATCTTTTCGATGGGGTCACGAATCCCAATCGTCTCTAATTTCCATAGGTCCTGGAGGCTGGCTTCATTAAACTGATCAGAGGTCACCAACATTGCAACACTGGAACTTGAGATACTTTCACTCTTTACTTTCCCTGCTATGGTCCATCCAAACCGAGTTTCTAAAACTGAAAGCCCATTAGAAATGTTATACTTTTTACCCGTCAGTAGAGGAATGTAGTAGTCCGAGCCAATTAGGATTTCAATCTCAGGTCTGCCAATTCCAATATCATTCAGCCTGATCCTTTTACTCTTCAACTCCCTTAACCAAGGTCCTCTCACTGCACGCGGTATACTTCCACAAATCTGAATGTGGTCAAGAACATGAATGGTGGTCTTGTAGTCGTTGTACGTACTTCCAACTTTCACTTTGTACTTACAATGACGCTTTATTTCACTTGAACCACCAAACAACAAATGTCTAAGTTCCATCTCCCCTTCCGGCCTCAATCCCATCTCCTCTGCTATCTTCTTTGAAATATAGGAGCGTTGAGAACCCGGATCCAATAGCGCCCGCACACTTCTACTTTCACCTTCGTCATTGATGACTTTCACCATCAAAGTTTGAAGTAGAACTTCGCTCGTGCAGTTGAGATTCGCTAATGTCGTAGATGGTTCTTCTTTCTTTGGCTTTGGTGTTGAGGTTTCCATACTTTCAGGAACTTCCGTACACATCAGAGCCCAATGCTTCTTTGAACATATAATACACCTTACTGCGGCCTTGCATCTTCTCGCCAGATGACCCACCTTAAGACACACGAAACAAGCTTTCTTCGACTGAACCCTTGACTTCTTATCATCCATTGATAATGATTGAGCCTTAATACACTTGTCACTGTCATGTGGTTTATCGCAGAAAATACAAGCGCCCTGACCGGCATAGAGACCGGCTGCAGTGGAATATTCTTCTGAATTTGACCCTTTACTCTTTTCTTGATAGGTCCTTTTCTGTTTTGCACCTTCTAGTCCGGATGTGACGTAAGAGAGTCGTTCTGCTCCTTTTACTTCTGCCCTTAGAAACTGCATAAGGGACTTGAGACGGACGTCACTCTTAACTTCTTCTTCGCCGTCATAACCGGATAAAGGACTGCGTTGCCAAGCCTTGATAACTTCCTCTGGTAAGCTTGACTCTACCAAAGGATACAGAAATATAGCACTTTCTGATACTGAAACGCCCAGGGACTCTAATGCGCGGAGATGAGACTCCAAATCATCATACAAGTTTGACAAGGAACTCGCTTCTTTGGTCCTGCCAGCATTCGTCATCACCATCTTCAACAGCTGCCGTACGTAAACTTCTGATAATAGAACTTTATCACCGTACCGGTCCTGCAAAGCCTTGATGACCTTCGGGTAATTGTCTGATGACTGTGGATAACTCTTGACTAACTTCTCCGCTCTAGTTCCCGGAACCATGGACTGGACGAGATACTGGTATTTATCACTAGCATGTAAATCTCCGTCCAAGTGAATCTTCTCGAACTGTGACCACCAACCAAGCCATTCTGTTAGGCTCCCATCGAATTTCTTCATTTCGATCTTGGGAAGATGGAAGGTCCTTTTCCTATTTTCGGAGATTCCTATTGTTTCTGTGTTTACCAGACTGGGAGCTTGATTCTCAACTGGTCTCGGATACAGAACATCCGCAATCTTCTGTTTCGTTGCGCTGGCCTTATCCATGTACTCTTCAGAGGCTAAACTTTCTTCATCTTGGTCCTCTTCAGAAGCGCCACCGCTCAACAAAAGATCAAAAATATCTCGGTCGAAAGTAGTGAGTTCTGGTAGAATCCTATCAATCTTGGCCATTTTCTCTCGTAGCACGAAATGGTCCGGATTCTCCTTTCCCAACTCCTCTTCGACTTCATTGATGGTCCGGGTAAGGGATGCCCTTAGCGGCCTTCTCTTACTCTTCATCCGATCCATCCTTTACTTTTAACTTTAAACAACAGACCCAACAAACGGGAATCTATTAGATTACAGTATGCACAACGGAAATAAATTCGACTTTACGACCTGGAATGGTTTCCGTCCGGTGGAAACAAACCACTATGTGAGCAATGGGAATGACACACGGTCCACGAATTATTCGAGTTGTTCCTTTCTTCCTTCAGAATTGACCCAAGGACAATGACCCGTCTAACCAGGGGCGCCAGATGTTGAGAAAGGGCGTAATGACTACCCGTCACGATACGTTTTCTCAGATCAAAGTGTGGATGCACTGCCGAGGTCAAAGGTTGAAGGTGCGTGAAATAAACTAGACTGGAATCCAGGGAATTGCAACTGAATCTGGAAACTCTTCGTTTATTCACTAAAAACTCAAATACCTTTTAACGTTCCTACACAGGACAGACGTTAATTGTTTCAACAAAGAAACCTACTTGAATTTAACTATATTCTAACAAAAGAAAAGGGGTGAAAACTTTGCTAAACCACGGAAGCTCCGTTCAGTTCAATCTCTCACAAAGTAGTGCCGATATTCTCAACGGACACTCAACAATTTACACAAAAGATGCGAGGGTACAATCCCCGCGAAATAACTACATGACTAGTCTTACTTTACCCTAAAACAGACCTGATTTCATAACAAAAGCTTTTAACATTCTGTTTCACAATCAGCCAGTAGCAACAATTTGTGGACAGGTCGATGGATCCGATGGTGGCATTGTGTATTTCTGGTGCTTGTAGTTGATCTTATAGGACACATATCAGTTCATTGTTTTCCTACCCGAGTCCACTTATATGCCAGAAGTGCTTTGGAAGAGCCGTATCGGTTCAATGAGTCGCTTTCTTATTGTATTCTCAAATGAAGTTGAAATTAATGATTAGAAAAGAAAAAGCGTCAATGTTGAATGTGGAATCAAATGAAAATATGCTTGCGGTTTTCTAAATTTGTGAATTCAATTGTTCTAAAATCTTCTGAATATCCATCATAGATTATTAGATAATCTCGAACGGTATACTTTCTCTTCTAATTTGGCATATTGGCGTCTTATAGCTAACTTATTATTCAATCTGATTTTATACATCAGTAGGTACAACGAGAGGGTTTTCAAATAGGCATTTTTATTGAACTGTATACCACACCCTTTTTGCTACAAGTTCACCCAGGCTGATTTTTGATATTAGCATCCTGGTCAGGGGAAATCACTTTAGTAAAAACGGGTTGTATTTTGTAGTCGAAACGGGCAGTTAGTTATCTACAGAAGTGAAATTAAACTTTCTGGGAATCATTTTAGCTTTCCAATATGAAAAGCCACTGGACGCATACTTTATCATTCTCATTCAACTCAAATCCTTATATAAATACTATTGTATTATAATACACTTTCGTGGTTAAATCGTAAGAAGAAAGAATACGATATCTCATCCAGGTTTTCATCATTCATTCTCCTCTACCCAGTCGATCCTGGACGTCGATAACAGCCTTACCTCTACATATATGGTACTTTCCAGATAGCTTATTAGTACCAGTCAGATCGGAGCTAGAAAAAAACCCCGAAATCATCAGAAAGTTGAATCGGATATGAAGCCCATGATGCTAACCCCGACGACCACTTCAGCACGAAGCCAATAAATCGACCCGCGATAGAGTGGCGTAGCTTCAGAAGCTTCAAGCCAAACCTGGACGTTATTCGAATATATCTATATATTAGGACAGTGTAGGGCAGCGTTAGTAGTCTCATCGAGTCTAGCTCTCAAATGGCTTAATAAACGCTGTTATTTGGTTCCTAGTTGTCCATAGTTGAGCTCAGAACTAACACACCGAACCTCTTGAAACTTTCCCCTCTCTCCGAGTTACAAGAGAGAGAGACACACACTTTTCGACAACATTCACCCTGTAGTTATTGGCAAAAAGTTTTAACTACCACTCCGTTTCTCTTCTCTCTATCTCGAAAGCTTTCCAGGACACTTGGAAAGTTCAACGACTACGATTTGTGTAAATGAGGGGAATCATTGCAGAAGTAACACATTCTCCGAAAGATGCGAAAAGATAATTGAGGGCAGTTGAGATTTGGAAATGTCATAATGTAGACTGTAGAGAGATATTATTATATGGAAGTGGAGGATTCATATATTAATGATAACGGCTCTAAAATGCTAGAAATTCAGGTATAAGATATATTATGATAAAATTGATTCAAGCAGAATATAATATATTCCATTGAAATGGGAAAATGGAAGATGGAAGACGGACTAAAAAGGATATGGATCCAATTAACTACTTTAAAGTGGTACTTGGGACCCTAGCATCCCATTACATTTGGTTGACAAACGAATGCTAATTTCTAATGGAAGTTACTTTGCGAAAAAAATCCTCTGAAATAGGGACTGTAAATTGGAATGAGGATGATCTTCCCAACTTTGAAGTAGTCACTAATCATCATCCATCCGTATACGTATGTCGTTATGTGTACATTTAGAAACCACAGAAGAGATATAAAATGAAGATGGCTCATCGCTTTCAAAGCCTTTCCATTTTGATTGTGGCTCTAGTTGTAGTGGAAGGTAGGGACAAGACTAGAATATGTGATGAAACTGCTACATGCAATATAGGATTTGATTTTTTTTGGAAAACACCAGCCCTTAAAAGTTCAAAAAACAGTAAAATAAAGTTAACTATTACGCCATTTTACTGTAGAAAATCATTTCAAAATATAGAATTAAAAATTGTCCGTTTTCGTTATTTTTATGTTTATGGAAGCATGAGCCCTTAAGAATACGTCGGGGATAAAGAATCTTTAGCCTCGACATTATCTTCATATTGTGTATAAAAGCTCTGAATTAACATTAAACCCCTGCCATACAGTAAAAATGTTCATAAATTCATAGCGTAAAATATGCACTATTAAAAATTAAATAAGAGTTCAGGCAGGGACAGGGTGCTCGACACTCGAATTAAATCAGAATCTGTGCTGATGAAAAGGGCTGCTTTTGTAGTTTGTACTAGTACTTTACAACAGCCACTTCTTCAGTACTTCTGCCTGTCTTTTTTAAATATTGAACCCGTTGTAAATCAAGCAGAGGCTGGGGAAGTTTATGTTATTATTATTATTATTGGCTGGATCTATAAAATGCCCTAAATGATAATAAACTCCAACCCTTCTACCTCTTTTTCGTATTCGGATGCTGCATTTATCTATGAATTTATTTTAAATATTCTAAAGTGCCTCATCATCGCGATCAAAATTTCGAGTATTACAAACTTCAAGATTTGTTTTATGGTATAATCTAACTACCCAACCCGAAATGATAAAATGCCCATCATCTTCAGGAAGATGAAACCAGTTAATAAATAAATCATTAACGATTTTTGCATCATTGACTCTGGTAAATCCGAAGAATTTGCGTTTGTATAGTTTTCGATGTCTAGAAACTGTTGAATCTAGCTACGAATTTTCCGTTATGCGCATTCGGCTTAAAAACAAAGAAAAATATTTAAATGATCTTTATTTTGCTTTCACAAATGATCTGCCATATTGATGCGGAATAATAATCCCCAAAAAATGCTGGATTTTTTATATGGCAGATGTTCAAAAACTGAAACAACCAGGCACGTCCATTGTTAACTTCAAGCCACGGATAGAAAATATTCCTATTGCTTGATTCAAAACCGAAATTTCTGCAATCACAGTAGCTTTTGAATTTTATTCCATACACTTCATACCCTTCCGAACCTGGGATGCACAGATTCGAGGATATATATTATAGCAGTTGGCTCAGCCTGTCTTTTTCATCTTTGTCATTCGTTTCAGTCGTCGTTCGGAACCATGGAGCACCACGCCAACTCAAGAGTACTTCAGTCCGAAATTCATACAAAGAGATATCAAGGACCCGGGCAAGAACCGTCTGCCTCTGCTATATTCAATCGAAATACAAATTCATATCTATACATTCCAGGCTTCTACTCGGCTTGCTATTTCTCTAAGGATATAAATGTTATATTTATATCGTACCGAATTTCAAACTGAGGCACAGTATTCATATAATACGAATAATATTACCAGCATACTTCAAAAAATTATGAGGAACTGCTTCTACAGAAAAACGCTGATTTTTGTATGCTTATGATAATCATCAATGTCACTAACTCGTACTTCATCTTCAATCAAAAGGAACATGACAGGAGAACTGGAAGCTTACTGTTACATAGTTACATTACAGTTAGACGCTCCAGAGATAAAAATGTATTATGCTGATGGAAACAACGAAATAAAAAATGAATAAATCAGAAAGTTCCAAATTAAAATTTTATTTTTATTTAGTAAAACAGTTAGACAATGCGTTGGGGTATTAATTTTCATCTAGTTTGTAAATAGCCTGCAATCATTAACTAAAAATGCATTTGTACACTCCTTTGTACATTTTAGTAAAACAGCATATATTATACACTTTTTAGGGTCTGAATTAGACACACACACTGAATAATTTAAGGTGTCGAGTCTTGATCTTGATGTATATTTATTTATAGGAAATACATAATTCAAAAAGTAAAATACCTAACAATAACAACACCCACATTTAGAGGAGTTACACCTTTCCTGTTTATCCCATTTTTCAGTAATACTGCCTTCCAACTAAAAGCTACTGTCGCCTACTATTATAACCCCCTTGGCTTTGGTCTGAGCTACTCGACGAACTCTTGTAGTCCGATGTAAAATAACCTTCGTGACGCCGCCCTCCTCGTTCGTTACCACGATCACTTCGATCTCTCCAATTCTGACTGGTTGAGCCCGAGCCCGAGTTGTAGCTGTTAGTCCCTCCGTAGCTTGGGCGTCCCTGCTGCTGGTATTCTTGTGCAGGATAGTTTTGGGATGGATACGAGCTTGTTGTCGAATAACCGTATGACCCATTAGAGTTCCTCGTGTATCTAAAGTAGTTCAAGTATTTCTTTATAGTTATCCATAGAATTAAAAATAAATAGTAAAAAAGATCCATATTCAACGTTTAGTTTAAAATATTACTCATTCAAGGTAAAAGAGTGAACTGATTTCAATACACAATTAAAAGGATGTACTTTAAATTCAAATGAAAAATCGGCGTTGTATTCAAATAAGAAATTTAATATATAGAACTTCGACTAATTTATTTTCACTGCACTTATATCTTTGCTACAGTTAGTGGCTTAAACCAATACGTAGGAAATTGATAGATCCTAACAAACAGATATCCCCATTTGTTTGCATAAAAGCTAAGCTTTTCCAAACTTGGTGAAGGTTTGACACTTCTCTATTTCATCTCGGATTACAGGACAATATACGGCTATACGAAAATTTTCAACTCTGATATTCTATACATCTGCAAATGACTTCTCGGGCAAATGAGAAATCTTTTCATCCCGTTCTGTTTCTCAAACTTCATTAAGGGGCTGTTGCTCCTTTTCTATGGTGGGGGTACCCATTTGCCCCAAGTTTCAATGATAAAAGGCGCGGGATACTGAATAACCCAATCACATACGCTTAAATATTTAAAAATACGACATTCCGGGCTTTTAGGCATCTCAACTTACCCCACTACTCTAGACTCCAATGTTAATTTATTATTTTTAAATGATTTCAAATGGAATCATCTCCGTCATTTTTCATCAAACCTCCAACTTTTTTATTTTAAAATGTACAAAAAAAATCGCTCAAAGATATTAGGATCTTTTTTTTAAGTATTTTATTTATTTTCCAAAAATATTTTTAATATTATGGCCAAATCAAATAAAAAACTTTAAAAAAAGTTCCTAATATTATAAGGCAATTTGTTTTATGAATTTTAAAACCAAAAAGTTTGAATTTGGATTAAAAATGACTGAGATGATTCAATTTGCAAGCATTTATTTTGCTGACAATGCCATCTTAAGGCAGAGTGAGAATTCAAAATCTCGTATGCAAACTTCACTTAAACTATTCAAGTATGCACCAAGTAATATTATTTTAATTATTGTTATTCAATGTCATTACTCACCCTCCCGTTCCTTGGTTTCCACCTCCTGTACCGGAATGTCGTTGGCCCTGTCCTCCGTAAGAGTTTCCTTGACCGCCACCACCACCGCCATAGCCCCCTCGGGAGCTGCCCCCACGACCCGAGTTGTTCCACGAACTATCCCCTAAAGTTAACGGAGGAAGTAAATTAAATGATTGTTGGGGAATTCTTACACATTTTCATTTTACTAGACGAACATGTAATCAATTGCATTTAAATATAAACCGGCAAAGCAAAGCATTTATTTATTGTATCGTTTTTCAAATTTTTAAATAGAATGGAAACCATTCACCCAGCAATCCTATAGTAGTTTAAAAAAATTCCATGTGTGATTAATATTTCTGGAAATCATTCGATTCCGACATCGATGAGTTTTTTTTGGCTTTAGGCTAACTAGACCAGAGTGTGAAAAAGCCTTCATCATCATCGTCATCGTAAATCGTAATGTTTTGATAAAGGGTGGGTTCGTCTCGAAACATTTCTATTGTGTGTGTCGAGGCCATTTTGGTTTGCACTAAACAATAACAACTAAACCAACCCAGCCCAAAGCATATACTTTACACTTACACAGATATCCTTGTCATATCCATCGCCAACAGAAAACCGAACAATTAACTAATCCAAATAAGCAGCCTCGAGCCTTGACGGATCTATAATCAAAGCTCTTCTGTTAGCTCACTTAATCCACCCTTCCTATTTACACATTTAACCCTATCTCAAGTCCCAAACGCATCATATCTTCGAGAAACGGAATCATAGGCGCTAGAGAGAAAATAAAATATAAAAAAGTCGACTCACTGTTTAATCTATTTCTTCGAATTAGGCATGATTTCAGGTGGAAGAAGATATACCGTTTCATAAAGCCAATTATTTTAAGCATTGGGTTTGCATTCTTTCTCTACAATTCCAGGTAATAAAACGAATCCCGAGAGAAAATCCGCTACAATCGCGGAAGCTAGCTCATTGAACATCTACGTCAAAGATCAGGCAGATCGATAGGAAACAGACACGCCGCGCGGCTCTTCCCTCACCCACATTTATTCCACCAGTTAAGTTTCCTCATTTCATACACTTTTCCCTGATCTGTAGATAAGCCCTGAGCAATTCAACTTGAAACGTTTACTTTTACTTTAGTAACCCCTTTTAGAAAAACAAATGGTCAGCCAGGACTCAGGGGTCCTCAATGGCTGTTGAATGAGGAATACAAACTGACGACAAAACGGGATCCCATCCCGATCTATCTCTGTACCAACAACCAACCTTTCAGCAGATATGTTAGTTAGGCTGTTAGGCAGCCCAGAAGTTTTGAGATGAAAGCATTTACTCCATTATGTATGTGAGCTCACGCGTTTAAAGACTTACACCTAATCGAGGATAATCTCTCTTGAAATGTACATTCATCCTCGGATGAAAACTCGACAGTTGTTACCTTCAGCCATCACTCACCGTTCCATTCAACTGTACTACATTTTTATAGGAACCAATTCCACCAGCCAGGGTTTCATAAAATAGGCGTCACAGCACAAATCCGTATAATCTCCTTTAAAGCCTTCAATATTTTGTAAATGAGTCACTCATAATCGCTATTAACGATGCGGTAGGCAGTCTGTTTTGCAAATGTCGTGTCATATACCCCTTTTAGATTTAAAATCTCCATGGGATGAACTAGTATTGTTACGTTGCAGTTCCTCCCGTCAAAACTCTAATATGAATATCTATTGTTGTAGAGGTGTGCAGATTGACACAAATCGTCTAATCGTCTTAAGATTAGAGAATTATGACATCAACAAGCCTTGTGTCAAAGATCAGAAAACGCGTTATTCATAAAAGATAGTAGGACCACCCAAAACCCAAATGGGACAACAATTCTACTCACAATAAACAAATCTTTGTTCACACATCTGAAACTGTCAAACAGTAGGAAAGTGAACCATTCAATTCAAAACCATTTAACACCTACAGAGTAGAAATTGTGTAAGACGGCCGTATACAAATTGGTAATGTACCTATAGCTAATCTATAATCCTCCAATTGACAATTAAGACTCGAAATTATACATAAAATGCAAAACACGACAAACGCCAACGCTAATTTTCGGTTCTAAAATGTATGGGAATTTTAATGAAATAATTCATGTTCATTTTAATGCTATTATAGCTAAAGTTAAACTAAAAAAGCTCCAAAGTATAATTTATTTTGCAAATTACAAACCAGAAACGGTAGTTTCTTATTCTAAGCGGAACTAAATATTTCATTTCAAGACACAAGATATACACAATATGCAGAGCTATCCTCTCATTTCATTGGTTTGATCCTTGATTTGCGAATTTATTCTTTAAAATTTCCAACCATTTCAATGGATCAATCCCACCCATAATCTGAAACCCGTTAGCGACCATAACTTCCAGCTTTCACCTCAAGCTTAAACTCCATTTCAAACCTCCGAAATCGCTGATGTGCTGATGCATAATTCATCCCTGCCAACAACAAGCACTCTCCATTAAAACTGCACACAAGGGAAAATTGTGTTAGCACAGCCATTCAGGTGGAAAGGGAAATACCCTTTTCACTAAACCATAAGTATCGGGTGAAATGAATTTCAACTTCTCTCAACCACCGTCATTTGCAAGTCACATTAGTCGACTGTAATTTTATACCTTCTTCTTATCCTATCTACGAAAACTTTTTCCATTTTCTGCCTCTGAAATGAAACCATGAACCCCAGAGAAAGTTAATTAATTCCGAATTCTCCGCACAAACTAAACAAAGTACAGTTTAGAGTGCAAAATGATAAAACCGCGGATGAGTCGTATGCAAATATAACGCCTCGGAATGAAACAAAGTTAACTCTTGTACTAATCATGAGATTGAATATAAAACATTCAGAAATTCTGACTTTCCAGCGATACTAGGTAAATAGACCCCGAACAACTTGAAATATTCCTTCAGCTGTGGAATTAATCCAGAGCCTTGTAAAGGTTCGGAGTAATTTACAAAAGGATTACAATAAAGGCCATGAAATCCCAGCACAAGAGTTAATTCTTTTCGCCTGATAGACTTCTTTTCTATCTGTGGGAACAGAGGGATTACAATAATTTCCAATTCATGATTACCCAACTCCTTGAGATCATAAAAGCAGTGGAGATGTGGATTCATCAGGAGATTTCAAGAGGTTTTGGGATTAGAAAGGAGTCGATAGATAAAATGATGTTGAGAACATTTTGAAAAAGAAATCAAATAAATGTTCATGCTGTGGAGCAACTCAAACTTGAACTGGTATGTTTAAGCATTCTATCTAATATTATAAGATTTCAATGAGTATCGTGTGGATTTATTGACGATTTCATCTCGGGATTCCGCTTCTGTGATTTCAATTCTTCCTAGGGAGTCCTACCTAAAACTATTATATTATTTCATGTGAAGCTTATCCCCTTTTCTTTCAAGCCTTCCTTAAAATTAATCCGCTTCGTCGACACTACTAAATCAAAATATCAACACGCCTCTTTCACACTCAATGCATTATATTGCTAATTGCACAGATAGACCATGAATTCGTGTTTTTAGTAGTGTTAGGCCTTGGATGTTTAACCTCATTATTTATCCGGTCAAAGGTAAAAACCTTGCCCGAAATCCGAAATGTGTAAAAAAGAAAAAAAAACTTTAAATGGCTTTCAGAGAATTTAACTATGACCTCACCCCCACGAGATCGCATAGCTGTATTTCTTCGACAAGCGTTAGGAACTGTTTTGTGAATACATCCAACATCAACATAATTAGTATACGCTAGTACTGCTTGGCTATTACTATCAATAAAGTACATGTTATTCTTGTCCATCGAACAATTGAAATATTCATCAATAGCTAAGAACTAACTTTGTACGCTTAAAGAAATAAAACATTGACTTTTAATTCCTTAGCCAATTGTCTCTACAATTCTGGCAGGGAATACGTTTCAAGAACGGGAGGACGCAAGTTTTGCATTAGACCAACAAAGGAAAGTCTGCAAAAGGTGTATCGGGATTTTAATTTTTATATGCGTTAGGAAACACCCTCACAACACTTCCGGACACCCAATAGCTGATTTTAATCTTCAGCTAAAAATCCATAATATTGGTAATTAAGAGGTTCGCCATTGTTAGTGAAATCCATTTCATTCATGAAACTATTTATCTGTCTAAAAAATAATTCAACCATCCGAATGAAACATCTTTATAAACGTAAAGATAATATTTTCGTTTTCCTTGAAGTTGGTCGTAAATGACCTGGATATAAATGCATGGCAGAAAAAAAATAAAACATCGCATAAATGGAAACTTCTCATTCAAAGTCTTTAACTTGAAAATTCCAGCCATTAAACTCTAATCGATATTGTTAGAGAATAAAAGAGATCAGACATACACACTATTGTGTGGTGGAAATAAGGTTCTCAAATCTGAAAAACCCATCTTGACTCATCACGAAGATCAACAAACTCATCCTTTCCTACCCTTCATTCACATCATTCAGAAACCTTAACATCACTTTGGACACTTTACACTTAAGTTAACCTATTGGGCTCCGGGCTCCCTATATAATACCTGGTTCAACAGACGAAGGGTTTCAACATAATCAAAGAGAAATGCATCGATGGTTCTTTCGTCGAAGATCTTTGAAGGAATTTGGTTTTACTTAAATGCATATAATATGTACTCAGCAGTTTGGTGGATCCATAGAATTCAGCCAACAATTCCATACACCTTAAATTCCTTTAACTTATTATTAAAGAAAAATTGAAACATGCATCATTTAATAAAATTATTAGAATTCATGCAATGATCCAAAAAAATGATGAAATTCGATCTATCACAACACAGAGAATAAACGAGCTATTGTATTGATAAGTGCACTGGAATTTAATAATGAGTGATACTGATTCGGTGGAGGGTTACTTTCACAATATCACAATCGTCATTCAAAGCATTACAGGATTTACAATTATAGCAGCATTATTCTTTCAAAGCAAAAGCGAGATAATCATTTCTTTGAAGTTCGTTTACCTCGCTGATTGTAATGTCCTCCTCCACGACGATCAGATGCGTTGTATGGCTGATAACGATTCTGACTTAAGGTTCCCTCATGTCGATAAACATGCGAATTTTCAGGTGGAGCCATGTTACTATAACGGCCTCTTCCTCGGCCGTTTTCCCGTGACCCATATCCTTCATTAGCTAACATTCGGTGGCCCGATCGGTCCAGCGAAGCTCGTTGATTTGAATGTGTCATTCCAACCATAGGACGCCAATTTCGAGATTGTTCGGGAGTTAAATCGCCCGGTTTAAGCACCTTTGGAGGATCCCTAAAACAGACAAAGGTCGTAATTCGGAAATGTGGTTGCAAATTCAGAAAATCGGTAACCCAGTCGTCAATAGTTGAAGGAAGGAAATTAAATCATAAATACTTACACCGCCCCTTCCAAACGCTTCGCAGGGAAAATATGATCTTCTGGGTAATGTGGGTCTCGATACCGAACACTTGAAGAAATACATTGATTGTGTTAGTTTAAACTTTAACACATGCTTTGAATTTAAATAGCACATTATGAATATTGGAAAACTCACCATGCAACGTAATTTTCGTCCACATCAAGAAGGCCTTGTATTGGAGATTTCAAATTCCTAGATTAAACCACCGCAAATAAATACATATGATAACAAATAATTTCTGTACAATAATATGAGAGCGGAACCCATACCCCTTCAGTGGAACTCGTTCATCGGAAACCAGTACCATACCCCCCACTCCTTGAAATTCTTTGGCCTCCAATGGGACCTTGTGATCTTTGTCAAAATCGTTTTCGTAGAGCCCAGCTAAGAAGTCATAGCCATTATGACCCTGACGGACATATAGCCGGTCGTCTCCTCGAATGTTACGTCTTACTGTAAAAATTATGTTTGTTGGAATATTTAGCTTTATATTTAACACTTTGTTTAACCCTGCCCCACCGTAGCAATAAGAGAATAAACTTACTTTCCTCTTCAGTGAGAGAATCGTAGTATGACTGAAGTGACAACTTGAGTCGTACTTCATCAACAAATGGCAAAAGTGCTACGCCTTGCCACGCAAACTTCTTTCCATTCAGATCTATTTGAAAGTCTTCTGGATAAAAATCTATGATTGGCGAATCCTGTAAATCAGATGAACAATGATTGATTCAACGAAGATCTAAATACCAACCTACAGTATCTGATATAATTTAATATCCTAAAGTAAGGCTTCAGATTTCAATTTTGTTTCAATTTACACCTACCGGATCAATCATAAGCTCTGCCCAAGGCTCGGGAACATGCGATCTGCTAGCTGCTGGAAATACCCCCATAAGTTGTTCCAATGGTTTAAACTGCAAACAAAAACGTTAACAAGACATTCAAATCGCTTGTATTAATTAAGGAAAGGAGCATGAAGTAACTTTGTCAATCGATAATATCATTAATACCGGCTGAGTGGCTTTCTCAAATTCCGTTGACAAATCGCCTACATTGATAAAATCAGAAGCAAAAGGAGCGTAATGGTAAGGGAAATACCATTTCCAGGATGCACAGCCCTAAAAAATTGGATTCACAAATAAGAATAATGTATATTCCTTTTATCATAACCAGAGTTTAAGTTTAAACTAAAATATCGGATGCAAATTATCAATCATTACTCCTCCTAACCTGGTAGTAGTATCGTAACACCCAACACAGACCACGAACGTATTGAGCTGCAACTTCATTTCTGAATTTGAAATTGTCGGGTGCCACGTCGAATTTAGACTCGTAGTATCGATCTTTAAATCCATCTTCCCATAACCGTACCTCGTCATTGGTCTCTTCATCAGAATCATTATTGGCCGGACGCTTTATTCCTTGCTGAGGGCTTGCGCTTGGACTCGGACTGGAGTTAGCAGAACTTCGAGAATTATCAAGACCAGAATCCGATTTAGGGGACTATAAAAATTAAAATGGACTCTACAGATTTGTTGTCAGCAGTATTTAGTATAAATGTATGGGTAAAAAATAAAGGTCATTTAACCTCGAACAACATCGATTTTAATGCTGCTGCAGCCGCATTATTAGATAGAACTAAAGCTCCATCCACAGACGTGTGCAATCCTTGTCGTCTCATGTTGTAAGCTTCATCCTTTGGATTGTGTACTACCGATGGACTGCTTCCGATCGGCTATCAAATAAATAACAGAGATCACAAACCGACTTTTAAAACTTTCTCGTTCAATATTAAATTTGGAAACGAAGAGAAAGCCTTACCACAGGAGCAAACTGTCCTCTTGGAGTATATGCAGGTCGATTGTAGCAATTTGAATTAGCATTCTGTTCATAACTCGTTCTCTTCTTCTGAGCTTTCATTCTTGCTTTGAAACGAACTTCATTCTGCTGTCGACTTTTAAAAATTTGATCTTCGGCTTCTCCCAAATCCGACAATATTAGTTGTACCCGAGTTAAATCAGGAATACCACTATCAGTTAACCATCCTCCTGTTTTATACACAGTTTTCTTGTACAATTCCACCAGTCTATCTATAGCATTTTCTCGGATTTCAAGTGAAGGCAAATGTGGTAAAAAATCATTGCCGACAAAAAAACACATGAACACCCAATCATCAAGAGCCCTTTCCAGCTCGAATGGAAACGGTAAATTGGGCATACTGAGCTCCTTTTCCAAATATTCTCGAAGTACGTTCAATCGTACAAAAATGAACTCTACTTCAGCAGCAAATGGTGCTGGGACTTCGTCATGCTCGCCTGAAACTTCTTTCTCGAGTCCTAAACAGTCTTTCATTTCATGACCAAGCTGGCCACAAATATCACAAGGTCTGGGTTTATTTGGTTTGAATTCTTCTCGAATTATAGTAAAATTTGGTTCGTGGGTTGCTAATCCCAACATTATCAGATCAGCGTCAGCTCCACATAAAACATGGTGGGTATTTGGATCGTGGTCTGGATGAGCTCTTTGACGACGAATATAATCCATTATCTTGTGCTCCCCTTCACCGGGAACATTTGCGTCAGAAAGAATTACTTTAATTCCCCTCCATCCAGCGTCATTGTTAAGTCTATCATGGATGTAGTAGTGAAGACATTTTGATAGTCTATCCATAAAAGGAGTTCCCTGTAAATGTAAATCATAGATTTGCATTTAGTGTTCTTGAACTCAAAACAATGATTTAAGATTTTTGTATTATTCATAAACAGTTGATCAACCTACAGGTGTGATACAATTACTGTCGAAATGATCGCCCTTTGCTTTAGCTGGTGGCATTTCACATCCTTTGGCAATCAATTCCTCCCGAATTCTATCCATTTCTTTAATTTTCTCACTTGTCTCCTTTGAGGCTCGGAAACGTCGAGAACGTTGCTGATTCATTTTTGCACGCGGAGCCTAGACGTTGCACGCAATACAAACACAAATCAAAGAAGCATACATTGAAGTTCAATCTTCTAACTTTATATGGCTATCAAACTGTTTCACAATAACTTACAACGCCGTCGATTGCCATGTAAAGGACTTTTCGAGGGCGCACGATCCGAAACAAACGGTCAATGCATTCGAAGATGGCAATCATCATCTCATCTTCATTTTTAGGTGGAGCCCTGCATTACAACAAATGCAATAAATATGATTTAAAAACCAATTCACAATTAAAATGCATATCAATTTGACTTTAACTAAAAATTAAATATTTTAAGAGCTGCTCAATCTCTTACTTGTCTTCAGGATGCGTACATGGATGAATGATTCCATTCATGTCCAAATACAAATTGTCAAATTCCAGCCCATTGGGATTAGGTGCGGAAGTGTCGACAGGGACCTCCGTTCCGTCTACAGACTTAGGCTACAATTAAAAAAAAGAATAAGTACAAAGTTAATAAATATTGAGCGCATTGAGCAAACAAAGTGGAAGGCCATTGCAGGGAAACGATCACATCTTTAATCTTACCTTGTCTTCGATACAATGTACGATAACGGAAGGGTACTTTTTCGTCAACCAGCGGAAAAAGGCTGGAACACCCATCGTATGCTAGCCGGAAGTCTGTATTTGATACAGAACTAACTCGATCGATTTAAAGATGGCTTGTTGTTAAGAAAGGCCCTTAATTCGTAATTTGGGGAAGATCGACACGGCTGCAAATTGGAACGAAGAATTTAGACGTCAAGAATCCAAAATCTGTAATCTATTTATTTATCGATTTCAATTTTACTCAAATTCATACATGATGCACTTTATTATAAGGACACAGGATTGCTTGACAACCGGCGCTGCAAATTTTCAAAATAATATCGAAAAAAAAACATTTTCATTACTTCAAGACAGCTCAAAAAGTCTAAAAATTTCGAAAAATCTGTAAATTTTTTAAACATCCAAATCTTTTAATTTTCTTAAACAACAACTGTTTGACATTCAAAAACCTACAGTGTGCAGTGTATAAAAGCCCGAGTCAGGCAATCGTGTGTCCTTGTACGTTTATCAAATCATAAAAATGATGGTTTACAACATTACATGGCGTTCTAAGTCAGTTTTCAGAAAACCCGCATTGGTCACCCTTTAGGGTCCATGTCCATAGAAGCAACAGTTAGCCCCCAATTGGTCACATTTGTTATTGCAATATCATATCGTGGGGTATACAAAATTTCAGCCTTCTAGGCCAGATTTTATAAAACCCGCATGGGTCACCCACTAGGGTCCATAGAAGCAATATTTTACCCTAATTCGTCATATTTGTTATTGCAATATCATATCGTGGGGTATACAAAATTTCAGCCTTTAAGGCCAGATTTTATAAAACCCGCATGGGTCATCCACTAGGGTCCATAGAAGCAACGCTTTGCCTCCAATTGGTCACATTTGGGTTCGCAATATCATATTGTGACGGTATACAGAATTTCAGCGTTCTAGGCCAGATTTTATAAAACCCGCATGGGTCTCCCACTAGGGTCCGTAGAAGCAACATTTTGCCCCAATTGGTCACATTTGGTTTCGCAATATCATATTGTGACGGTATACAAAATTTCAGCGTTCTAGGCCAGATTTTATAAAACCCGCATGGGTCCCCCACTAGGGTCCATAGAAGCAACATTTTGCCCCCAATTGGTCACATTTGGTTTCGCAATATCATATTGTGACGGTATACAAAATTTCAGCGTTCTAGGCCAGATTTTAGAAAACCCGCATGGGTCATCCACTAGGGTCTATAGGGTAGATGTACTTATTATGCTGTACGGTAGGAATAGAAATCCATAAGGCCTATTGGACTGCACTTCCCTATATACTATATGATATAGCATATGATAGCATATAGGTTTAAAATACACGCTTCTATTTGTCTGAATTTTAAACCTATTCCCATGGCAACACTACTTTGCATGACCCACACGGGTCAACCGATCGACCGATTTTCCCCACCTTCGAACTTAGCCTTCGCATTTGCAAAATACACAAGTGTTCCAAATTTAAAGTCGATCGGTCCAGCCGTTTGGCCGCTAGCGTGTCACGGACGGACGGACGGACGGACGGACGGACGGACAGCATGATTCCATAAGCCCTGACTCGGGCTAAAACTCGAAAAATTTTGAAAATCGGACCAAAACTCGTCGTTTTATGAGCATTTCAAAAACTCAATTTTCATGATTTTTTATATTAGTCGATTTTTCTAATAAATATAGTTAACATCAATTAGTGGCGCGAATTTTTCGATTTTTATACTTCGCATGACTTGTAGATGTGACACAAAAAGTTTCAAGTAATTCCCTAAGTGCAACCCTGAAGAAGTTGAAGAACTTCCCTTGTTAGTGTACGCATACTGCATAAGTGCATACTCAGCATACTGCATACATGAATGAACTATGAAGAACTAAATTAACTCGGACATCGTAAAATCGTAATGCATATTGCCATGTGACATGGACATGAGATGAATGATAAAGATTGAAGATAAATAAACTGTTGCAAACGCACATAAGAAAGGGGTGAAACGAACACGATACCATTTTAAAATGAATTACGTTAAATGTATTGTTAAGAATGACTCAAGCTTATTTTCGTACCATTTACGAGTTACTGACCGTTAAAAAGGATCATATTGCTGTGTTGTGTGTAACTTTAGCGGGCTTATGCGCAACACGCAAAAACTAGTTCATAGTTTGCAATACACAATACTTGACTTCAGTTTCGAACACTTTTTGACTTTTTGTTAACAAATAAAATCCAATCACGTTGGGGTGGTCTAGTGCATAGTGTGTAGTGGCACGTGGGGGTGTTCAATTGACACAACCCTACAGTAATGTGATACAGTTATACTGCATTTTTATAACCAATTGCATACGTGCAATTGCAAATTGTGTTTGAGTTTCGAGTTTTTAATTTTTTGTGAACGATGGATGTCATGTGGCCGTTTGCTCCCGAAAACGATAGGCTTATGACGGTGACATGATGACATGATAGTTAGTTCCGAAATAAATATTTAAAAAAAATGAAAAAGTTTGAAGTTCAACCGTTCGAACGCTAGAGTTGATACGGACGGACAGACGGACGGACTGCAGACTGAGTGAAGACAATATAAGGGGTTTCACCCCTTAATAAATGTAAATGTGAAATGAAATGCAATAATTTGTAATTGATGACTCCTGTGTCCTGGATTTCGATTTGGATTGGATCATTGGATGTTTGGATGGGGAATATTTTATTGTTTCAACAAATTAACTTACGTGTTTTGCTAAATATCCTGACCTGGCACTGGCAGCTAGCATTGATACATCACACAATTTATTGTGAATTTCTTCTGTTCAATCAATCCCGATTTTAAACAATTCAATTACAAATTCAAAATTTGAAATTATGATGACACCAGAATAGTGAATAGAATCAGAAACTGCGAATGCCGATGCGGGAATCCAAACTTTGCCGCGAATTTAATAATTTTCAACCCGCGAAGTTGTAATACATAATACGGCTTCTAATTCTAATGAAGTTCTAAGTAAATTCATTCATTTGTCATTGATTGTGCATTGTGCATTGTGTATTGGTTTTTGTGAAATTATTAGCGTTGATCCGACACATCACGATCACGCCACACACGCGACGCCCGACGCCGACAAACGAACGGTGAACCAAGTCCGAAGTCCAAAGTCACAAAGTCAGGGCAGTGGTCAGCGAAGAACGGAACAGTGAACCGGGTTACGGAAGACATATTATATTATAGAGTCACTTGTCTCTATAATACGTCTGAAACTCTGACTACGGAAGACAGAAGAACGGAACTTACGGAACCTTTGACGTTCAGCTTTGCTTTTCACGTCACACGTTCGGTCGGTAACTTCAAACTTTTGAAGTTTTAATACTTAACTTACTGATTCATGATTCATCATAATCACCATTCACCATTGCACATTTTGGATTTTTGATTTTGAATATTTGATATTTGTGATTTGCTATCCATATCATCACAATCAACAATGTGCAATGATGCAATTCACAATTCTGAATTCCAAATCCAAAATCACAAATTCATTAATTTTGAAATTTAAACGTCATTCAATGCCAAATGCACAATTGAATGTGCAATGTTCAAACATTCCAGATTCAAACTTAACAATAAAACAAATCCTAAAACTTATAGAAAACATGACTCGCCAGAGGGGAAGTAGACATGGCCAAGAAGTTGAAGATTCCGATTCAGGCGGATCCGATTCCGGTTCATCTGCTTCCGGATCAGGATCTGGTAAGTTCTAAAGCCGAGGGTTAACTATGAAGTATGAAGTATCTCTGTAACCCATCCTAACCCAATATATGCCTAATAATGAATAACTTTTGACTTTAGAGAAGCCGAATACAAATATCAAAAAAATTAGAATTTTTAGTGAATTGGTTTAGTTGCTGATTTGGAAAGTGAAAGTTTTGGCTTGAGGACAAAAATAATTTAAATATTGAATATGAAATACTATGTGCAATGGATCGTTTATCGTCAATCGTACTCTGTAATCTTGAATCGCACCCAACAAACAAGTCGAACACCCCTTAATCTTTATTCATCGTATAGATCACTGCTTCCCTAGCTACAAGTCCCAAATAAATACACGGCGAAACCACACAGTAATCACAGTATTTGGCTGAAATTTCAATTAATCCTCCAGTATGCGGGGGTGTTACCCCTACGCAGTCCATGCATCATGAGTCCACCTATGTTCAATGTGCTATGAATTTGACCCATTTCGAACTTGCCCAAAGATAGATGAGAATAAGGATAGACTTAATTAATAGAAGTCATGATTTATATGCATGACTGACGCCAGCTCAAAATCAATAAATAATATAATCTCCAACTTGTATTTTTTTGGGTATAGCTAATAGTTCTCGAGCATCTTCCCCAGCTGGAGCTCCACGAAGTAGATCGGGATCAAAAAGTCCGACTGCTGAATCGGCCAAATCTGGGTCAGTTAGTCCTGCGGGATCAGCAAAATCAGCATCAAGATCAAGGAGCAGATCACCCGCAACTGCCAAATCGGGCTCAAAATCTCCTTCGCATAGTGGTTCCCTAGTGTCAAGAAAATCCACTTCAAGATCTCGTTCACGAAGCGGATCTCCTATGTCAGCAAAATCCGGGTCAAGGTCTCGGAGTGGATCAGCATCGTCGGCCAAATCAGGATCAAAATCTCGCAGCGGTTCACCTAGTTCAAGAAAATCTGGATCTCGTAGTGGATCCGCGATGTCAGTCAAGTCTGGTTCAAGGTCACGCAGCGGATCTCCGGTTTCTAAGAAATCAGGATCACGATCTAGAAGTGAAAGTCCTGCTTCTAAAAAATCGGTGTCCCGATCAAGAACTGGAAGTCCAGTAGCACGTTCAAGCCGGTCCAAGTCGGGATCCAGATCTCGTAGCGGAAGCCCAGCTTCTCGACATTCTGGGTCAGCCAAATCTGGTAATTTTCAGTTTGCCTTACCCGTGCTATTTAACTATGTTTACAACACTAAAATATTACAAAGTTGTGGACCGACGTTATTGGTATTTTGGCATATTTGGTGTTTAGGCAGTGCCAGCCCAAAAGCTCTTAAGAAAAAGAAGGTGAATCGCTTGATAGCATCAGGCTCTGAAGATGATGAAAAGGAAGCAGCTGGGGCTGACGCGTCTGAGTTATTCGGGGATGCAGACGATATAAGTTCAGGTTCTGATGCTGACGAAAAAGAAAAGGACACGAAAGTCGTAAAGTCGGATGAAGAATCTGCAAAAAAAGATGACCTTGATGAGCCCATGGAGGTCAGTTTGATCAAATGTGTTATGTGTATTACATTACTAACACCGAAGAAACATACTAACTTATCCTCGTATATTACGGCAACGTAATGGATTTTGTAAAATAATTGTTTCATGGTAAATTTTTATTATATGCTCACATTTAATCATTAATGCAGATTGACGAAAAGGCTGACGAAGGGAAAGCGGATGATGCGAAATCCGACCACGCTGGATCCGAACCAGAAGACGAACCTTTACCTGAAACCCGTATTGATGTTGAAATCCCAAAAATTACTACTGATCTAGGAAAGGCTGTACATTTTGTAAAACTACCTAACTTCTTATCCGTGGAAACGCGACCTTTTGACCCAAACACATACGAAGATGAAATCGACGATGAAGAAACTTTAGATGAGGAAGGGCGTGCAAGGTTGAAACTTAAAGTAGAGAATACTATCCGATGGAGAGAAAGGTTTAATGATAAGGGAGTTTTCGTAAAGGAGTCAAACGCTAGATTTGTCAGATGGTCCGATGGATCTCTAAGTCTACATTTAGGAGGAGAGATTTTCAATGTTTTTAAGCAACCCCTGCAGGTAAAAAAATAGATTTATGGATCAAAATCGGAATGCAAAATGTAATATTATGTTATTAACTGTTATATTTGTCATTTTTTTCACAGGGTGACCACAATCATCTTTTTATTCGACAAGGAACCGGTTTACAGGGCCAGGCTGTCTTTCGTACAAAGCTAACTTTCCGACCTCATTCAACAGAGTCGTTCACACATCGAAAAATGACCCTCTCTTTGGCAGATAGATCTACAAAAACTTCCGGTATCAAAGTCCTCTCGACTGTAGGAAAAAATCCAGATACTCATCGTGACGAAATGATAAAGAAGGAGGAAGATAAATTACGTGCATCTGTGAGAAGAGAAAGTAAACAACGACGAGTTAGGGAAGGTGTTACCAGCAGACGGGGCGGTTTGTCTTCAAGCTATTTAGAAAACGACTACGATGACGACGATGATGAAAATTCGATCTCCATATCCGCCATCAAAAACCGATTTAAGAAAGGGCCGAAGGCCCCTAAAAGTCGTTCCAACATCTATACCAGTGATGAAGATGAAAACGATGATGATGACGATGACGGATTCAGAGGCAGGCGTTTAGAAAAGGCGAAGCGACTGAAGGATTCCGATGAAGAGGAGGATGATGGAGAAGCTGCCGACGCTGAGGCTGCTGGAAGTGACACAGGAAAAGCCAGTAGCCCTAAAAGTGGCGACTCTGATTGAAAACTATAGTTAAAATATAGCTACTATAGTATTTTAATATCTAATTTCTACATTGAATTCGCAACGTGTTGTAACCACATGTTAAATGTTATAAACTATAGCTTGCTGACTACGACACCGGGGGAAATGCACTTTTTAAGGTTTAGCCCAAGGCCCTAAATCTATAGCGACGAAATACTTCACGAGGTTGGGTCACTTGCCTTTACCGTTTTCTCCTCAATTTTTTGGGGACTGGAGGTTTCGAAATGCATTAAAAACGCCTATGCATCCATGGTTATGTGTACAATCCCCTTAAAATCTTAATGCCGAATCCTTGAATGTATGAAAAATGATGGCATAAGGCAATGATCAGTGTGGGAAATATTGTTAGAAAATATAAATATGCTAGATGAAATCGACCGTATAAAAACGGCATTTTGACCCCCACGGGTCTAATTTTTGGAAAATTCGAATTTTTTTAATTAGCTATGCCCGTACTATTTGTTTGTTAGTTTTTAGCTGTCTTGGTTTTCTTAAAAGTCAGCCCAGTTAACAAGGTATAGACACAACATCACCCATTCATTGCTTTACAAACTCTACACTTTTAAATACGTAGATTTGAGATTGGAAATAGCTGCGTCGGTCTGGTCTAAAATATAGAAGCCGTCAAGTTCAGCCCCCCATTTTACTTTTTAATTTTACTAAAAAAATTAATTAATTTAATTTCATGACCCTGGGTTGAAATCGGAGCAGTTAAATTTCTTACACCAAGCCTACTTTTTCATACTTCACCCACAGATTTTAATGCAATTTTACGCAATAACCATGGATGCATAGACCTTTTTAAGACATTTCGGTACCTCCAGTCCCCAAAAAATTGAGGAGAAAACGGTAAAGGCAAGTGACCCAACCTCGTGAAGTATTTCGTCGCTATAGATTTAGGGCCTTGGTTTAGCCTATGCACCTATAGTCTGGGCAAGAATAGTTGGCACTCATTTTGCAAATTTTAAAATTTTCCAGTAACTAAGGAAGAACATTAAAAATATGCAAACGAAGCGTTCATAAAGAAGTTTGCAAATTTTTCAGTATTAGTACAATTAACAATTTCGAATATTTTATTTCTAAAATAGGTATGGTAGGGGCAGGGAATCAAATTTTAAATCACATCAATCATTCACAAATAAAGTAATCTACGAACGGCCCATAGCGTCTTATTTAAAAAATTGGTAACTAAGCGCGATTAAAATTTAACATGCAAAATGAGTGCCAACTATTCTTGCCCAGACTATAGGTATATTATTTGATGTCAACTATTCATATTTTTAGTTAAATAAATGCATCTTTAAAAATTGTAGAGTATAAGATTTTATTACTTATTTATAAGTGATGGACACACAATGCAACTTCGTCCGTTTGAAACTGGTGCGGTTGTATGGTATTGACACGAAAAATTAAACTAGGTATTTCATTTTTGCATACACACACACATACACCAGATACTAGGTAACTAACATGCATATGCAGTTCAAAATAAGTCGATAATTATATTAAACTGTCATTAATCAACCCTTGTCGATTGGGTTGACAATGTTGACATCATGTAGTGCTTGACACAAAGACCAGTACATACTTGCTGATTACATATGATTATCTAAACGAGAAAATAAAAATAATTCAATGCTAAAAATACAAGTATTGATTGAGAGCTGATTTTGGTAACCTCGAACCTTTGCTCCAAAATTTTACTGAATTTCCATTACAAACTCCTAAAATTTTTATATCATATTCAATATTACACAATGGGGAACACAGTTCTTCGAACGCATCACATTCATACAAAAATATTCCAGGAATGAGGAATAGGAGTGTAATTTAATAAAGGTACAGAACCTTATAACATCCATTATACTAATAATACCGATAAAATTTTTATTCAACTCCACTTACAGCTCTACTAAGAGCTAGTGCAGTGGTTCTTTGATTCCATTCTTCCATTTTAAACATGTACTTTTTCAAGGAGGAGGTATATTAGATATATAGGTAATTATTTTGCATACGTAAGTGGAAAAAATTAATCGGGAAAACATCTAATCAATGAAAGTATAATTTCGTATTAAGTGATATTTGAAAAAAAACGGGTAAGTTGCACCAGCATTCGTCTGTACCCTTACTTCTCCTCACACCATTCATTTTCTTTCCGAATCTGCTCTTCTTCAGCGGGAGAGAAATCATTCTTGATGTTGAACTGCCTGCGAATTTCCTCTGGAGTCTTTCCTTTGATCATATTAGCTACCGTCTTGCAGGTGACATCAAGAAGGCCTTTGATATCCAAGTAGTTCGCAGCCTACACACAAATCATCATAATTCATGTTTTGCAAATGAGAAGAGTACGAATGCCAATGACGCATAAAATCAATTGAGTTCACATACAAGGATCAGTTCAAAAAGCGTCGACTGCTCAACTTTCAAGAATTCAGCGTCCCAGCTACTTATGTCATCCGTTCGCTTTTCCTTCGTTTCATCATCTTCAAGTGGTGGAGCATCATCCTAAACAACATTGAATAGATACAAATATTAATAATTAACCAAAAATTATTAAATACTAAGTAAATAGCAAGACGTGAAATATATATAATTAATTTAAATTAATATAATTATATAATATATGTTATACATGATATGTAATTAATTAAGTAATTTCCAAACAGACCTTATGATGAGTAGCCCATACAATCACTTTGTTCAAAATCGTCGAGTTAACGTTGGGCAAAGGAATAACCTCCTCATCTCCTTCCTCCAAACCGAGATCTTCCAGCATCGTCTTAATTGTGACAGAGCACTGAATGACTTCAACATCAACGTCCATCTGGACTCCGTCGGAGCTTTGCAACTTTATCTTAGGCATCTGAAATCGAATATTAAAAATAGGTTCACAATTTGTAATTAATTAATATGACCCATCGGGGTCAATGTTTCTTTCGTTATTTCGCTTCATGTTTTTTGCCGTTCATCATATCATTTCACAATCCAATCAATCCAGAATCAATCATATAATTGAATACATACATACAACAACAGCAAACAGCATACTGTAAAATGAACGAGGAATGTGAAACGCCAAACGCGGAACGATAAACAATAAAAATAATAAAGATCAAATAAAGATGAAAGATAATTAAGCAAAAAGAAAGGCAAAAGTTCAAAGCACAAAGCAAAGTAGTTCATAGTTTATAGTTTTCAAAAATTATGCAATGTGCAATGTTGAATGTACAATGCAAATGTATGTATGTGAAATGTGAAATGCACAATTTTGCAATTTTAATTTAAGCATCAATCAATGCGCAATCAGCAGTCAGCATGTGGTATGCAGTACACAGTAAGTACAACAGTGCAGTCAGCAGTACACGTAATATCGAATACATTGTGCATTGCACATTGCATAATACATTCAATCATTACACATTAAAAGATAAGATAAATAATCAATACAAACGTTAGGCTGGCTGAACGTAATAACAAACAACGGCAAACGGTAACCGCCATGCACATTCGCAATCCCAAAAACCTGATAATTGCAAATTAATTGTACAATGTGCAATGTTGAATGTGTAATGCATAATCAACGTCAAACGTCAACATTGAACATTGAACATCGACATCATTCATTGCATTGTTAATTTCAAATTTGTAATTGCAATTGTTGTACATTCAACATTTGAATTCATAACATACACCTTCAAAGTTCAACCTTCAAGTTTCAATCAATTCAACGCTTCAACCTCTGACCTTTCTACTTTCTTCCTTTGTCCTTCATCCGTCCGCCCGTGTGCCGTGTGTGTTTTGTTTTGTACCTACAGTGTACAGTGTACTGCCAAGCCTTGTTTTGTCTGTTCATTGTTGTGAAATGACCTGATGATAGTGGATAGTAAAAATCGGTTGACCTTACCTTTCGTTCGAGAATCCACAACGTCAAAAGTTAAAAGTTCAGCTCAGTAAAATCTTCTACAGCAAGATGAAAGAGGCAGGAACTCTGGAAAAGGACTTCTTCGTTGTGCTGCTGAGAGACAGAGAATGAGAAAGAAGAGATAACGGAGGAGAAAGAAGACGAAGAGAAACCGAGAATTGTTTGTTGGCTTGACACCCGCATGCACAACTAGCTCCCTTGTGAAACATAGGCACAATAGGCAGTCAGTGGTGGTCAGAGAGGGAACGAACTTCACAAAGGTTTTCTTATAATTTTACACTCCTACTCTCTTCCCACAGCCAGAGGACCCTACTTGTCTCGTCTTTAACCGAGTACTGACTGCCATTTTAGAGAGGCAAAAATATTCTTGAAAATTCGAAAGGAACATCCTATTTTTGAGCCTAATTCCTATCCCGTTCCCGAAGTTTCGAATTTGAAGGAGGAAACCGAAGGATTTCGACATGGACAAGCTCACCAACCTGTAAGTATTTACTTTTGTGGTATTGCTAATTGCAATTAGATTCAAGATTTGAAATTCAATTTAGTACAACGCACAACTGAACGTATGGTTGAGTTCACTTTGAGTTATCCATTGCACATTGATTATCGTTCGTGTGTCGTGTTGTCGTGTATCGCTGGCGATCGTGTCGTTGTCGTCCACTATCCACTACACATTCAAATTCAACATTCATTGTCCATCGTCGTCGTCGTCGATCATCGATTGATTGTCGGTCGACGACGACGGGGACGGACCATTCACCATTCATGATGGCAGATGGACGTGTAGACGAAAGACAAAAGACGACTAAAAATATGAAATAATGAAATGTTGAATGTACTGTTTACTGTTGAGAATTCTGCATTCATTTGTCATTCGCATTGATTGCACTATTGCACATTCAACATTTGACATTGTACATTTGACATTGTGTATCGATTGTTTCATTCATCATTAAATAATTTGTCTTGAATCATTTTCCAACAGCTCCTCTCCGCCGGAGCGTACGATGAAGTACCCCTACACGCTTGGAGCGCAAATTCGTCAGTTCCCTTATAAGTTTATGTTTCAAAACCAATGGATTTTCCGATACTGGACCTTTGGAATTGTCTTGTCCCTCCCAGTTTTCATGTACATCAGCAAATTATGTAAGTTCAAAGTTTGATGCTTGATTTAATTTTCCATTATATAGAGATCCGTTACATCATCATTGAACCTATTATTTTTAATTTGCAGCTAACTCTCCTGAGAATAAGAAAAAGTGGGCTGAGGCCAAGGCTAAGGAGGCTGCTGAACATGCTGCCCATCATTAAAATCGCCGAGGGTCCACGATTCTGTAAACTTAATATTAGTCAAATTAATCTACAGTACCACCTTATTTACTGAACGGTTTTGACTTTTAAATCTTAATCTTCAATATAGTCATTCTCGAACTCCACTCATCCAACTCATCCTGTATCTTTACAAGATGTTTAACACCTTAAGCTCCTTGGAGCCATTAAAGGATGATAAGGGTTTATGGTGGTATTGTACGAGCGTCAAACTAGAAGAGATGATTATGTGTACATAGTTGTGCACGATTAAAAAATAAATATGATATGATGTAAGTTGACGTAATGTGACCATACGTTTATTCCGCATATTAATTATATGATTGGTTGAGTATTTGACAGTTTCCTTTTGAAACATTGCATGCATTCGATATATCTTTATACACAAGTTCACTTATGCTACATAAATGTAAAATAACACAATTCTTCTTAATTTTCAATATAGTAACATATGCCTCATTTAATTACAACCGGACAGGATGCGTTACCGTTACCTATTTAGGAGACTTACGTTTAACGTTTTAAAGTTACACGTTTTCATATCTATAAATCATGCATTCAATATTCAATCTGATAACCACAAAGTTTACCTTAATTTACATACAAAAATGATTCCAAATAAGTATATCTAATTTCTGCACTTCCGCTTTTAAAATGTAAAAAAAAAATATTCCCATAGCGTTAGTAGTGGTAGTGAGTAGTGTACGATTTGGAAATAAAACTAGACCGAATCAACATCAGTAATTTAATTTTTCATGAATTCAGAATCATAAACAAGGTTGTGATATATTTAATGATCAATTAGTCTCTTGGATAATTATTTAGTATCTTCGAAACCTACACAATTTAAGTCGGAAAATGTATTTAACTATACGAATCCCTAATAATCTTTACAAAATATGAGATGAGAATTGTTTGTAGCGCAATACTGTACTTTTACGAGTTCAACTTTAAAATACAAGGTAGGTGAAAGTTGGAAGTGAAAGCACAATCCCATACTAATTTCGACACAAACCCAAGTTACGGTTGAAAATAATAGATATAAATATAGTTAGATCCACCTCTTTTACTTTAATTCACAAAATTTGAGGATCTGGATTGTTTGGATGGGGCTTGAAACATAGAGATCACAGTTTGAACAATGTTCACAAACTTATTCTAACAATTAAGATGTAATTAATGTTCCGACATACGATTCAAACTTACAAATACGAATACCACAAGTTTACTATACTACATTTGAATAATATATAAACTTAAAATTCTAGCCATTAGGTAATTAATTTAATATTCATATATAAAACATCTAGGTTACATCATAATTAGCTTTTTTAACTTATTTCCCATGCAGACGAAATACCACCGGAGGCTTGATATCAAAATTAAATTTGTCTCTGCATTATAATATACGATTACGATTAGCCTCCGTGTCTGGACAAGCCCACATTCGAATTTACAAGTCTTAAAATTAACGATTATAATCATTACACAAGATTAAATGACTTTTGAAAGTTCTTCAGCAATGGTTTCACAATTGCACATGTGTGAAAATTAATGCTTCGCATCAAAGTTTCTTCGTGGGTGGGGATTTGGAGATCTTATCTAAACCTTAACGGCATTTTACCTGGGGTTGTCTTTGTCTTTGTAGAGATCTTAAGCATTTGTACAAAATAAATAACCCAGGAAATTACCAAAGTTAGTTTAATTGGAAATGGGAGAGAGGTATATATAGGTTCTGTTCTGATATCTCATTAGCAGAAGAGATGTCCCGTTCTTCTAGATTACCATCACGTTATATAAATACACAGAATCCTATAATCCCACAAAATTTTCCAATTCCAACCGCAAGGACTATGTGGAATCGGAGCGTTTAATTCCTATTGTACACCTATCCGTTGGATCAGAAGTACTTTTACATTTATGTATCTTTTATGTATGCTTTCTCTAACATTTGTAATTAATATCTACAAATATACATCATAGTTTAAATTTAGATATATAAATATTTAGTAAATTATGATTATAAAATGATTCCATCACACATCACACTAAAAGTTTGGCAAATATTACATGTAATATAGTTTTAGGAAACATTAATTCTCTTTGCGGAAATTCTTGCTTAAGTAAACATATTTATAAGTATGTCTACTTTACATATAGTTGATAGCTGTAATATTTAGATTAGATCGAGGTAGAAGACCCACAAAACTCTTCATCTCTGAATGACTCAGGGCTGGTTGTGTCTCTCACGAATGACTTTTGGAGTTTATATAGTTATCCTTGAATAAGTAATAATATCACCGTCTTCTTTAATTATAGTAACTCGAGGACTTCCTGTTACACACAACTTTCTTGTTGAGAGTTGACTAGTAGCGGTGTCCTCACAGAGACTATTTCCCTTTGATGTGCTTGAAGATGATGATGGGCCGGAGGTTCTCCATTTGTCGTCCTTGTTCTATGATCAATTGTAGCGTAAATTACAGAGTTGGAAGGTGGGGGCTCGTCCATCGGGTTCCGTCTACGTTTCCTGTCGACAGTTGACGTCGTCCAACCGCCCCCACAGCCCCCTCCGCCCACAACCAGGCCCGCTCCTCCATTCCCATTACTTCCCGAATTGTCTAGGCACAACTCGGCGTAGGTTATCTCTGAATTACTCTGAAACGTTTAAACAAACCGTTAGTTCCTCCCGTTTACTTCAGAATCCTTTTTTCTTACATTAAACCGGTTGTTAGAAACTTTACGCAAGGATTTAAGTTTGAACTTTTCATGTTTCCCTTCGTAAAAAGCAAATATCTTCCGTAGACATCGACATTCGACATACTAAAACATTGCATGGAGATCCGGGATCCCGATTACAACAGCGGAATTTCAAAAGCCGTCATTAAAGATCTACATCCTGTCTCAAGGCTCGTGAGACAGTTCCAGTTGAATTCGAAACTAAAACCCATTCCCTTGTAAGTTTAAGAAGATCAAAGTTAAGGGAAGTGGTATTTACAATACTGTGAAAATGCAGAGAAAGTCGGCTTGATAGGACGGGCCTCAAGTCATTGTCATAAGAATTGAAATAAAACCGTTCCATCTACTAAAGAACTATCATCGCCCGTTTCCCTATTTTCCAGCGTTCGGATCTTTGGCCAAAAGATCCTCGACGTAGATACTTTGGTACAACAAAAAGAGCAGTTGAAATGGCCGATTTCATCTTCCTAGCTCGTTGGGTTAGATTCCTAGCGTGGATTTAGTTTGTTCGACTAACCCTAACTTTATAGTCCTTTCTCTCTTGTTGCTTGTGTGTGTTAAATATGTATTGAATTGTACAGACGCATGCTAGAGTGGAACTACAAAAACTACGACGCTCCGGGCTAATAACTTTCCCTCCGCTCTTTCTCTCTTCGAGTTAACGGAAATACTTTGGATGAAAGTTATCTTTAGGAAGAATGGAAACTTTTATATTACAGAGCAGAGGATAGAGGAGAAAGTATCCTGGTAATATGATATATAATATTACATGTCCTATCACATTTCACATTCCCATATAATACACATTGAGTCTGTAGTACATACTTCTGAATAAATGGAAGGGAATAAGATGAAGATTCGGCGGAGGAAAAACTTCTCAGGCCCTTGACTAACAGTCAACAGTCTCGAACGCTCGAAAGTAGCTTTACAAATTGAATTTTAAAGGCTTTCATACATGCTTTAATCATTGAACATTGAGCAAGTTGAGCTGCACTGATTCTCAACCTTTTGAGCTAGAGCCATGCTAGAGCTTTAGAATTTTGCATACACATAACAATAACATTTCTCGGAAGATTGGAATTTAGATCTGAGAGGCACTTTCCTCAGCCGTATAACATCCTCTAATGCCCTTCCTCATCTATTTCAAATTTCCATTCCCATTTAAGTCAGGATGATGATGGGGAAGAAGTACCTTTGAAGCGTTGTCAAATTAAATACTCACCTTATTACTATAATATGTACAATTCTGGAAACTCTCGGTAATACTACCATTTCTCTTTGGCCCATTGTAAAGTCCATCATTGTAGAAGTAGTCTGATTCTGTAAGAGAAAGCATAATGTTCACAAATTATTGAAATAGAACGTTTTTTCTGCTTGTATCAGTTGTCATTTTCTGCTAGGATGACGGAATCGGAGAAAGAGAATTAAGGATGTAGAGCATTCAGATTACGAAACTAGGCTTCGTATATGACGTGTTTAATGCACATTGAGGCACGTCAGGTTATCATCATAACCACCATTCACAACAATAAATGATGTATTTGATAAATGAAGATGTATTATAACGAAAACAAGGACAGGGAGGAGGAATGACAGGGACAAATGACGAATCGACAACTTAATCATTCATTTAAAAATCCGATTAAAAGAGCCCTACCTTTTGAGCTGGGGATAATGTCTGGATTCTTCTCTTCAGACTCATTGATATCAACCCGGTACTCGGTTTTTGTAGCTTTCAGCGACGGACTGTGCCTGTTGTCAGTCCGGAATTTTAAGGCGAGGACGACCCCGAGTGCGACCACAAGAAGGCCGCAAACCACTCCAACGCACACTCCCAGTACTGGTGTCAACTCGAAGTCCACTTGAGTAGCTGCAAGTACACAGAAGAAAGGCTCAATCAACCGATAACTTCACAATCATATCATATTAAACTTTCACCATCCTAAATAGTTAATACCCAAACAGTAGGACAATAACGAGTGCCGTGGAATTAAAAAGTAACTAGCTTTCTACCTTGCATTTACCAGCTCCATTTTAGGATTTCAAGCCCAAAGGAGACAAGGCTAACTGATGACCTTAATCGATCAGGACTCGGAATTCGGAATTAAAAGGTAAATAATATGGTAGAGAGGCATAGACTGGATTGGAAAGTGGAAACATTCCTGTTCAAGAATTGGAAGAAATCATTTGCTTGAAAGAGAGAAAAAATCTGTCGGAATAAGATAAGATGTTGTCAGTGTCTTAATGTCTACAATCTGGAGGCTGTCGTTCCCGAGTCCCGTTGCATAGGATACCGTAGCATCAGTCCCTGTATACATTTTCAAATGCTTCAAGTAAGGAAAGAGAGTGTAGTTGAGGCGGATGGCTTATTTATGGGACAGACTGAGTCAAGAAGGAAAGAGACAAAGGAGTTTCACTCTTGTAAATGGAATTCATTTCCGTCTTGTGAGAACTTGTCAGAGGAAATATCTTTATGTCCACCGTCGAAATGGAACATCCATCCACGCCTACAGTCCGCTCTCCCTTATATTATACCATCTCTCATGGGTTCCAACTGTAAGGATGATGGCACTTTCTCTGGCCCTCCTTCTGGCTCAGTGGTCTCTATATTTTTCAAAAATACCATATCTGCCCCCACTACGAGAGGAAGAAATTTCCAATGTTTCATCATAAACTTTCCTTTCGAATTTAGACGTTTTTAGATTGCGTAGAAGGTAAAGAATTTTAAAATGAAGTATCTGCACTATACCCGATTCGTATTTGTAAAATGTAAAATGGGTCAAATAGGACACGCGTAGGGAAAGGAAATTTTAATGAGATATAAATTATTCGGAAACGAAGGGCTGGAAATGGGTTAATAAATTGCCTTTTTAATTATAAAATACAAGTCAATCCATCCCGACTTCCATTTCCGATACGATGGTTTGATGCTTGATTGTGAGAATTGGGCCTGAAGAAATGAAGACATTTTAGGGAGTAAGGAAGCATGGAATGTGAGTAAGAGCTACGACTTTTGTATCCTTTTGTAATGTATCGATTGAAGCGTGGATAATTTATTCCCGATTTTTTTAACTACAGTTGAATGTTCTCTAATGGATAGGATCGTCGCGTCGGACAGAGTTCTTAATTATTGGGAATTCCGTTGCCGTGTCTATAAATGCGGTCAGAATAAGCTACCATAATTTCGTCGTTTTGAGTATGAAAATATTCTATTCATAATTGTAGATGGTTTGAAGGGGGCGATCGATGTCGACTTTAATTTTAGATTCGATCTTGAAACACCTTGAAATTCGAGGTCACACCTGCCTTATGACACTTTCCATTGTCTGGAGAAGTTCCGAAAGGAGCTGGTCATAATGCTTCAATATGACTTATTTCTTGTTCTAGCTAAGCTATTTCTCACAAAGTTTTGCAACACAGTATGGCTTACAAGGGAACCTCCTGATCTGTTTCACGCCGATTTTAATGCGACTTGGCTTATTAGAAAGATAATTTAATTTCATGAAACTTTAATATAGGAACTTGGTGCGGAAAATCAGGTTTTCGAAAGTTACAGCGCGATCAGAATAAAAAAATTGGCATTTTTAATGCATGCGCGAGGGGATGTAAAGGGGGAGGGGAGAGAAAGAACTCTCGCTCTCTCGCATCTCTTTCTTTCCATTTCCTTTTACACTTTCTTCACAACTTTCTCGATCCCACTCGACTCTCGGACCATCACAATTTTTTATTTTTACATACAAGATTTCAATTCATCTCCGCCTTGTTTACTAATTAACAAAAACAATAAAAAATCTGAAACTGACAAATAACTTGAAATAATAACATGAACATTTAATCTTATTAAAAAATACAGAAAAAATGAAAAAAACGAACTTATATCTCCTAGGAACACCCCCAGTCGACACTATTGAAGATGTCAAACGAGATATCTTGCATCAAGATAACACGGTCATGCTAGTTACGAAAATCATATTTATAGCTCTGACAATTGATCACTATTATTCCGTTGAATAACGTCATGTTCATATGCTTTTGAAGCGAACAAGATTCTATAAAATGAACTTTTCAAAATGAAGAAATATCGTCCAATGCTAAGAATTTCCCATCTTGTTCGGAAATTGAATTGAATTGAAAACTTGATTAATGTGGTAAATTGGTTCAGAAGTTCAGATAATTTACATTTTCTGTTCTCTCCCACCCGTGACACAGGACGATTAAACAATAATAAAAGTCATCTCACTTAAGACATATCAGAGGGCAAACCAGATATAACACAAATTATAGAACTAAAATTAAAGATTTAATAAAAATAAATTTTATTTTAACTCTTCACCTATTTTTAGAATGAATCTAAAATCTAATAAAAACAAAAAAAAACTGGAAAATTTAATTTTCTCACATGAAATGCTCTTGCTTACCCAATTCGCGTTTTTTCGCCTACTTCCTAATCTAACCTGATATCTCGATCATTATTTTTTAAAATAAATTATTCAAGACAGATATTGTAACCTACTGTAATTTAACTATCACACTTTTATACCATTTAACTTAAATTTTACTTCTTCTAACCACTCTCAACACTTTATATTTAGTATTTTTGACCAATATCACCCTTGAGACGTAATGTCCTTCTCGGAGGGGAGTCTCATTGTATGACATAAATAAAATAAAAAATATGATGTTCGTTCTGTATTTTTTATTTAAAATATTCCTGAAGTTTTAAAACCTCTGGTAGACTATTTGCCAATTTAATAAGATTAAATGTTCATGTTATTATTTCAAGTTATTTGTCAGTTTCAGATTTTTTATTGTTTTTGTTAATTAGTAAACAAGGCGGAGATGAATTGAAATCTTGTCTATAAAAAATAAAAAATTGTGATGGTCCGAGAGTCGAGTGGGATCGAGAAAGTTGTGAAGAAAGTGTAAAAGGAAATGGAAAGAAAGAGATGCGAGAGAGCGAGAGTTCTTTCTCTCCCCTCCCCCTTTACATCCCCTCGCGCATGCATTAAAAATGCCAATTTTTTTATTTTGATCGCGCTGTAACTTTCGAAAACCTGATTTTCCGCACCAAGTTCTTATATTAAAGTTTCATGAAATTAAATTATCTTTCTAATAAGCCAAGTCGCATTAAAATCGGCGTGAAACAGATCAGGAGGTTCCCTTGTTAGATTATAATCGCAAATGGAAAATGCATAAGGACTTACCGGTCCTCTTCTCAGCTTCCTGTATGGTTTGAGCCTCAAGAATGATCCTCTCCGAAGGCCCTTTCCGGTTGGCCGCGTAGACAAAGAGTCTTACAGCTAGAAAAAGCCAAGATTAACAATACATCATCTTTTATTTTAGAACCACCACTCACGGCTCAACCCAGGCGGCTTACAAAGTTCATAAATCCCGTCGTCTGACTCACCTTGACCCGGTCGGAGGCCGTTGACAACGAAGAATGGGATTGGAGAAGTGACATTTGACAAGAGACGGGAGTTTCCTGCGTCCACGATGTCAGTGTGGAACACCTGGGGCAGTCCATTATCGAACCCTTCAACACATTCCAACTCCAGTGATTCCGACGTGATGTTCTGAACGCTGCAGTTAAATGGTGGCTCCGGTTTACCTTCAAATACACAAGGGAGGATATTAGGCATTCGCTTTGATAACATATATCTACAGCATTCCATTTTACAATTCGACAGTCGCGTTTTCGGGACTGCCTGCTGCAGGATGGGAATCATGGGATATGTTGATGCAGTTCGTAATCGTGCCCAAGACGGACCTAACATTGATAGATCTGCAGTCTTAATATGACCCTTGACAGTTGCGAGGAGGTCGGAATGGCTACCTGCTTACGTTCAACGGGGCGGAGGAAGCGGACTTGTAATTTGTAATGCAGATAATTTTCAGGCCGACGTAGATTACGGAATATGCAATCTATTAATGAATTAGGGACGGGATATGAAGCAAATAAATACGGTTTTAGAGGGGGTTCTTAGGTAGATATCCTATGATCCAAGGCTAAAAAGACTCTGTTTCTGATGATAAGAGCTTTATTGCCTTCTATGACCCCAACTTTCCCCAGGGGCATCATGAAACCTAAATATTACATTTTTTAATAATCTCGTTCCATTCTCAAGCCTTTTTTCTGTCGACTCTCTGCCCCCGGATCTGAGCTCTACTGCCTGATCCGCGTGAATATGGAAAAGTAATAACTTATACACTTTCTCTACCATGCCACAACAAAGAATAATTTCAAGGAAAGTTTTCTCCGTTGTGGAGGATCCGAGCTTCAATAGCCTCTCTTTACTTGTTATTAAACAAAAGCTACAAGGAAACCATATCCATGTATGTATCATGTATGCATATGCAAGGATTATGTAGAAAATGTATCCTTAGCGTATTTAAACTTGAACCATAAAGTAACAAATAGGGGGCTTTTGTTAAATGCAAAAGAAAGCTAGGAAAGGGATATAGAACAGAAATGCAATTGAATCCTCCGTTTACTGACCATAATCTAAAACCCATGTAAAATATTAATACGGAACAAATTAAGCATGAAATGTTCCATTTGACATTTTGCGTATTTCCAGAGCAAAAGTTTCATAGCTTACAACTATTTTTAATCACTATGTCGAACCAATTGTATGCCATCCATCATAATTACATTACACAATCGACCGTTTTGACAATGCCGTTTTATATACAGAGTCTATGAGTAGAGTTGCCGCAAATGCTGTAATCCATGGCGTATCAATAGCATTACTTCAAGTAAACTAAAACGATACATTTTCTCACGTGGGCCTTTCATGTGGATTACCGTTTGAGTAATTTGACATTTCCTCCGATATCAAACTAAATTAGAATTACTAAAAATACATATGCTCTTTCTACTTACTCCCGATGCCATCCTCTTTTCAAGATGTCTAGACTAGACCTCTCTTTTAATTATAAATTAGTACATTGAAATGCCATTTTGAAATGTAAAAACAATGACCAGAACGAAAAATGTTCAGAATAATTCCTTGATGCTCAAACAAAAATGAGTGTTTAGCCGTAATGACTTACCTGCTGGAATTATATGGAATACACAGGGCTCGATCTGCTGCCCGATCACTTTAAAAAGAAAGATGTGAGATTATTTTCCTTGTCACTTAAAAGTACCTTGAGATTAAACATGCCCTGAAAAGCGCATCGTTTTTTAACATTCTTCCTATCAATATTTACTCACCATTGGTAGCGAGACAGATCACCGTCCCATAATCCAACTCCGTATGCGGCGTATATTTCAGTATCGACGACGACCCAAGCCGGGCATTATTGTTGGAAAACCGGGCCTGCAAAAGCATTCAAACAGCATTATTCAACCGACATTCCGCATGAAGCGCAGTAATTGGAACTTGGATGGAGCATGCATTTAATCCCATCTGACATCTTGCAGAAGAGTGCAATGCCATGCATGAAAAGCATCCGATCACAACAGGTATTGGAAAGGCAGAGCACGTTGCTTAAAAAATCGAGAGAGGAGACGGATAAGTGGAAATCGGGTAATCAATCCCAAGGATCCGAAGTCAGGGATAATTTTAAACTTTTAAGTCTGATGGAATAAGGAAGTGAGGAGGTTTCGGAACGGGTAGAGTTTTGAATCCCGAAACATCAGAGGGTCGGGTCGGGTCCGCGATATAGGAGATAGAATTGAGTTCCAGAGCTAAGTCAGTTTGTGCAAATGAAATGGATTCTTCAAAGAGAGAGGCAGAAATGGAATGGGTTGTTCCACCTTGGGAATAACTTCCTTCCTACTTTATACTTAGCCATGGAGCATTTTAACCAGCATTACTTTACTTATTGCTCCAGATCCAGCAGAAGCCACCTTTTCCACGACTCCCATTCCAATGTCTTTCAACTTTCTACTTGTATATATTTAGATGTAGAAGGACTTATTCGGAAGTGAGATGATGACGGGAAAAAGGTAGCTAACTCGTACCGTCCAAAAAGCCTCTCTCTCCGACTCTCCGCGTTCGAATCCGTCCCCCCGAAGTAGAAGTAGGTAAACGGAGCGGGGATAGCAACAGACGGTTTATATTTCCCATTTGAAAAACTAACGGAGCACCTGGGAATCCGACACTACTACTTTCTATATATGTATATATAAAGATAGCCTCGACTGGTTACAACAAAACTGCAAACTCCGGACTCTAGATTAGACTCAAAATACTCCAGTTCGGCCACCGACCGACCGACTTCTGTCAAGATCTGCTACTCTATTCATGCCGAAAGAGTAGTATAAAATAAGGAGAGAGGGAAAGCATAAGGTACGAGACGTTTTCATAGTTGCCTAAAATTCGGAGCCTGAAGAGTGATAGAAATGGAAATGAAATGGTTAAGAGGATAGTTTATTCACATTGTTGTGCCGGATGGTATGGAACTCTTAAAGTCGGAGAAAAGGATTTTGAAACGGTAGTTTCGGAATTGGGGAATGGGAATGAGTTTTAGTATCTACTTTCTACTATTTGTTTATATTATTGACCTGTGGGACGTCGATGCTGTCAGCACTGTTGTTGAAGGCCCACCTGAAGTTATCCGCCTTGGGATTCGAATCAACTTGGCACTCAATCTCGACTTGTTCACCTTTCGCCACACCGTAGGCTCGCTTCTGCTCCGCCTTGCACACTGGCTTATCTGTATAGAGTCAGCCACAAAACCAAAAATATGTATGCACAAATTGTATCATTAAGCCCTCCGAAGTTGTAGACATCTTTTGAAATAACCTCATCAGAATTTTATTCCCTTGTGATAACCCTTTTAGTTTAATTATGCATCCCATCTCAAATGGGGAAATGTCTGAAGTTTTTTTTCTGCTGCTTCTTCGGCTTCTTCTCCAGCTTTCATTTTCATTCAACAGATTTGAATGTTGAAACTTTCTCTCCAAGACTTCCATATACTTCCTTCATCCACCGTAACGAATTCCGTATGGAAAGTAGGGGAAGAGAAAGTTCTCCTAGTTTTATAGTATTTATTTTTTTAGAAAAAAAAGGCCAACTTACACATTACTCTAAGTTCAACAGGGTTTGATCTTCCTTCGCCCTCGATGTTGGTTGCCGTACAAACATATGCTCCACCGCTGGCTCGCTTGACTTTCTGGAGAACCAGGCTCTGGTTGGACATTATGATCCCCGCAGAGGCATTATGTTGTACCACCACGCCCTGCAATCATCACCGGATTGTTATAATTTATTTAATTACTTCTGCAGAGAAACCAGAGAGAGAAAAACAACCCGAGCATCGGGTTACAAGTTTACAAGGCTACAAATGAGTGCCCACCACCGACCGGCATACATCATTACCAAATCTCATTAAACGGTATAATCCCGTGCCAGAGTGTGGGGGATGGGAGCCGTTAATTTCAAACATCCCGATTATCTTCGCGTCGGGTGATCTTATAGCTTGGAAACATTTCATAATCACATCATCATATATGCGAAATGGGACCTTTCCGCCCGCAGTATGTGGAACTTCCCGTGTTTCTCGGGAAATACGCAGAATTACGAGTGAAAGTCATCAGTCAGCAGTAGGTCTTATCCAAGAATTTGCATTACACTTGCAGATTTTTCGTACGATTTAAAAACACACATTTTTTCCGACATTATTGCAGTGAGAGTAAGAGAGTTCTTCTTAAGAGACGACTTTCTCCAGAGACTTGAGTCATTCAATTTCATCAAAAGAAGCCATTCAACGTCTCCGTAAGAAGTAGGAATTGCGGAAAGGGCTTTAGAAAGGGTAGCAATTGTCTTTGTTGTACTTGTGCATTGTACCTCGAGGCATGGAATAAGTAAAGAAACCTCAGAAGTCAAACGCCATAGAGGATAACATGGAGCTTTATATATATGACACTTCCTTTAACTATAGCCCTTCCATTAGTCCATTATTGCCCACAGAAATGGAAAATATTCGGAGTCTCGAGAATCGATTTCTCCAACGACGACGAGGACGATGAAGAGGTGTAATATTTTCAAAGCATAACCACCAACGTCCATTATTATTGTAAACATGGACTTAATATTAATGCGATGACCATGAGAATACTCTAGTATCGACTCCTTTATCTTTACTGCTTCATAAAGTGGGTTTTGTTGCGAATTCACCACCACCAGCTCGGAATATAGCTAAAAGTAACATACTTAGAGCAGGTGGACTCTAGTGGACTCGAAATTTTAGGAGTGAGAAAATTCCCAGCCCCAAACAGCTATTATTACACATATCTTTCTCTGCAAATAAAAACCAAGGCTTCAAAAAATAGTACATAACTAACCACCCACTGTGTGCCATTTTAATGAACCGTTTTTAATATAAATTAGTCCCCAACTCCTAATGGATGTAGAAGCAATATATTAATCACTTCCGAGACTCGGGAAAGAAAGGAGCCTAGCACAAAAAAGGAAATAAGTTTTGTAGCTCTCAAACAACACGGAAACAAAGTCGAGAAATTCTTTTAATTCCATTCTTTTATTTTCCCCTAATTAATTGCTAACTGTTCCGTATTTGCTTATTCATTAGCTAAACTTCTACTACAAGGTAAAATTTCCTTTGCTAGAAAGAAAATCCTAAAATATTAACGATAAAAGCAGTTCGATGCCTTTATACTTTAGAGTAGGATATTGTGTAATGTTATTATTACCTGTTTGTTATATACTGAATAAATTGGGCTGCCATTTGATATCTATCTAGAAAGGCATAAGAGAGCTTATGTAAGTGAACTAGCAGATGCAGTGAAAGTTCCGTCCGTTGTGAATTATTATTACAGGCGTAAAATTTCCATAATATAAAACATAAGGGAGCTGAGAGCTAAAGAGTTCAAAGTATTTTATTTCATAGCCCGTGGAAAAGCTCATACTTTAAATCATATACTTTCTAATGTCGACTAATTTCAAATATTTATCTAATAAAGGGCTGAAATAGTTTTGCAAATATGCATGACCTACTTGTTAATTTATATCATAAATGTGTATATGTACAGAGTTTGGGAGAATATGGGTTCAGTACAAAGAGGAAAAACCTCTGTAAATTTAATAATATTTGTGGAATTCAAATAATTTCACGTATCCAAAAAATAATATAATCTAGACTGGAGGTCGTATATAATTTATGAGAGGCTCTGACTCTTTGTGCATAAGGTATTCATGTTTGCAAACAAAGTTCAGGGGATTTTGAGAGCTAAAAAGTGAACTACAACATCCTTCAATTTACGATCCTTTAAAGAATAGGACAAAAGTAGACATACGTTCTCTTTTAGGGGCATCAAAACCCGTAATGCTCTTAACTAAATGTGCTCTATATGCATCTACTCCAAGCATTTCTCTCTGTATAATGTATAAAGTACTAATTAAAAATTCTTAGAAGAACGTCCTCTTCCAAATTGCATGACATGACTTTCCTTCACTAACAGAAGTAGTTTTAACTCTGAAGAAAAATTTATAAATATTTGCCAAGTTGTTTATCCCTGGGTGACATGTTGACATTTCCGTCAGAGTTAAATCGTGAGATAAACAACAAAACCTCTGAATTCTTGTCATTTTAGTTTCTCGACTTGGTAAAAAAACTTTTTGATGACTGAAATTTAGCTTTGCGCAATTTTTGTTTAATTTTTAGATAGTTGGCTTAAAACATATTACCGTACATAAATATTAAAGTCCGTCTGGGGGAATAATATATGGTTTCAACCCCTGTAAAAGGTTGGGTGTCCTTGATACTTATAAGGCAACGTAACGGTGATAATATTTCAACATGAAGTTTTGTCTTTGACTTGATGGAGAGTTTACTTGGGGGAAATCTGTATTGAAGGTAATATAGAGCAAATGCCTATTGCAAAATAAACTTCCGGAAAACCCAAAAATCGTCAGAATAACGACGACAATTTTCGTAATCGGTACGATTGTTTAATTTAGGTTTGCTTAAAATTAAACAGACTTATTGAAGTCCCTTAAAAGACAAGTGCATTGGTTATTCACAAATCAAATTGTATAACGTTATTCTGCGTTAGAAATCAACCCAACAGTAGTATTGGATACGGAAGACTAAGGAAAAAGGTTTGCACTTTATTTCCAAGTCTGTCAATCCACAGAACCCAACTTTTAGAAAATTTCCCACCAAAACTATATAGGAGTAACAAGGAAAGAAAGGTATCCAAAATAACAAAATATTTATTGCCAAAATAAGAGGGCACGACAAGGTGAAATCTCGCACGAAATCCGGATTCTTAATGATCCAACCCTTTCTTTGCCTTGTAATAAAGAAAATCCCCGTTTCCGTTCCCAACGTTTTGCCAATATTTTCTCATTCAGGTCGCTCTAAGTCTAATATAAAGCCCTATACAAATACAGTGGAATATTATTGACTCTGATTTCGGGATCTGGGGAAAGTAAACAAGTTATTAAAGAACTTCGGCTGCCTTATTAGCATTACACAATAGAACTGGGAGGGCTTGGGCAGAGCAAAAACTTCAGCAATTTGCTACATTCATAACACTCAAGGTAATAATGGGCAATCAGGAAAATCTTACAATAAGCAAACAAATAAATAACAAATCCGGACTGAATGATATTGCCATCTCATTCTTTGTCATGAGCTAAACGATTACTTCTCACGTGTCCGTGGAAAACATAGATTTCTACACTTGCAACTCTAATCCATAGTAACTTTCACTTTCAAGAGTCGGTTGAACCTGAGACGCACATATTTCAAGAGTAAGTACAAATTGTATAATCTTAATCGTGTATTTATGCCTGTAAATTACTCTCGAAGCAATTGAAATATTAAAAGATTTCATAGCTTATACAACACAGCAGCTTTAAGCATAGTGAAATCATAATATTCTAACTTGCTAAAACAGTTGACAAAAGCAGCTTTGGACAGAAGTAAATATATAGCTTATATAGCATGACGACATAAGCTCTTCTCGGAGCAAAAAATCATGGTCATTTCCTAAAGGCACGCAAAATACGGGAAAGTTCTCTCAAAAACTGCCCATTTTTTTCCTCACCTTCAACCTCCTTGGTACATGCAGTATATCCAAATTTCAATCCTAATAATCCAATCCACCATTAGACACATTGTTATATCCTGTACCAAGAAAGCAGACTAATGCTATTAAAAGACGTATCATGTTAGACCAATGGCAGAATAAAGTAGCAGTACTTCACAGGAAGTACAATATATTACCTCTGCCTCTTACGCTACAAAATACAAAAGGACAAGGATTACATATAATTCTTATAGTTGGTGAAAGTTAAGGCCTGAACAAGGACCCAGTTCAGCAGCCAAAAGAGAGAAGTGAAACTGCAATGTCAGTCTCAGCTGGTATTTTGGCACTCAAAAATCCCCATTTTACAAAGCCTTCTGGTTCCCATACTTTACCTTTTAGTATTTACGTGTTATCTGCACATTTCGCCATCAATATAAATGCATGTCGGTGTACTTTAATAAATGGTTTCGTTCCTGCCGTTTCGTAGCACCCTACAACCATTTAGATGTAGAGTAGCTTGGGCTGTTTTAACGCTACAAAAACTACAACCTATCGAACAAGGGTCAAATTACAGAGGTCAGCCTATCCCTTGTTTCTCGATAATGAGTTACATTCCTATTATTGGGCATTTCACAGGATACTTTATAAAACATACATTTTTTAGGGTTGCTTTAATTTTTTAGCTAAGACATTTGAGAGGAAACTTTTTGTAAGAAGGTATAAATAACAGGGCCTGAAGCGAGGTAGACATAAAATACTATGAATAAACCTGATTTTAATATATGGAAAGTACGGGTGTACTACTTTAGGTGTAGGACTACTTTATGGAATTCATAACTGGCAGTGACAAATTTTTCTCACAACTCAATACGGGTTTAGTAAAGGAGGAGAGCTCACGCTATTTCCAGCTTGGGATTTTATGACCCTTGTTCTGTCTAGAAATTATTAAACTGCCCTAAGGTTTAATGAATGTAAAAGCTGGAAATTACATAGGCCGGCCTAAAATCCGATCTCAAATGTTCAATGGGTTTATTAACCAATTTTTCCCCTTTGGACTCCCATATTTTTTAACTACTTTGCCGCCTACTTGGACTTTAAGCCTTATCCCGAGAGCATTTATTCTGTGAACTTATGAACTTCTCTCAGCACTTTTTAAGTGGAGGCTATCAAATGAAAAAACTCAATTATTATTCATGCAATTTTATACTTAGAGCAGATTAATGTTTCCTTCAATACTTAAATAATATTATGCACTCTGTATTCTTGCATGGAGTGTTTCAAATAAAAAACTGTATCGATTATGCCGTCTCCTTCGACAGTTTCTTCAAGGGCTTGGACGTCAAGTACAATAGTCAAGGTTCTTGGAAAATTCCTAACAACTAATCCATCTAAATGGACCCTTGTAGGCGGATTTTCCGAGGGGGTTCTGAGACTTATTGTAACACTCATATTACTTTAATCGTAGGTGTAAAGCTCTATCGAAACTCGTCTGTCAAATATTATACGTGGGAGGCTAAAACAACACAATTGGATTACCAAACTGATACCATCAAGCAAAAAACATCATTATAATAAGAAACTTCAAATAAATGATACATTTGTCAAAATGTCATCTTATGGTCAACTATTTATTCATGTCATTGAACTATCGATTGGCGTATTTTATAAAAAGCTTTAAAATACGTTAAAACTTGAATAAGTTCTTTATTGCAATCATAACAATTTCAACAATAAACCCATATGATTACACACTCAATTATTCCTCGGAACTCAATTGATCTAGCATGTAGATGTCTCAATTTAAAATCTCAGTGTCTCTGCCAAGCCTTACCCAACTAAAAAACATTCATTTGAGAAAGCACGGCTCTTTAGAGAAAGCTTACGAGGTTAAACCCAAAGGATGAAAAAGCAGCCAAGGGGATCCAGTTCTCCCCAAAAATATATATAAGCCCAAGAATAAATCCGCAAGTATAAATATCTTATGAAAGTAGAGGATTATTAAGCAGAGTGTACATAACACTCTGGGCCGAGCCCCATGAATCGGAAGCCAAGGCTCAACACATCTATATATGGTATCAGATCACGGAAGATTAGACGGAGAAAGCAGAAGAAGAAGGCTCTCTCGGATCTTGACAAGTCTTTTGTGCTCATCCACACTACACTTTTCAAAGCTCATCGTGGTCGTCGGTTGGAGTAATTTCAGGGCATATACAAATAGCTTCGGGCCCTTTCCTCCTAAAAGCTCATGCTCCCAAAAGTGAAGGCAGTTGCGGCGGAGGAGGAGATTTGCATCGAGGTGAGGAGAGAAGCCCGACTGAATGGAATGAGAGATGAGATTGGAGAGGAAGATATGAGACGGAGATATTCAAATATGAGTGAAAGCAGCCTGAATCCCATTCAAATGCATCATAAAAGCATTTCCTTCAAGCTAAATTTTACGAGTAACTAAGTGAGTGAACTGACTGATGACTTTCCCTTCTTCTACCGATGCTTACTTCAAGTTTGTGGATAGGGGAACGGGGAATCAGAAGATTATATACCGGAGGAATAATATATTATATGAAACCACTTGAACGGGATATTTAAACATAAGGCCCACACACACACACAGCAGAGAGACAGAGTAGATGTACTTGTTTTCCATTTCTTGGAAGTTTGTCTTGTCGGTTCTTAGGCAAGGAGATAGGACTCTGGCGTTCTCCAGAGCTAAAGGCCTTATTTTATGCTTCATGCTCCAGAAAATTCCCAAATAACTCCTCTCTTTACGCTAGTAGTTTACATACATATGGATATTTGGCATTTGACTTGTCAAGGAGTTCATAACTCAGTAAGTCGGGCATAAAATATACATGTCGGAATGAAATTTTCTTGGAAATTCGTAGTAGTTAGTAGCTGGTAGTTAATATTGTATTCAAATGTCAGACCACATCAAATATTGTTCATTTCTCTGGTTCTCTCTGTTGATATTTGTAAGACGGAATGTTTGAAAATAAAATGACGAGTCAATTTCATTAGCCCCGACCCTTGTCACTTACATTGTGGAGCCAGACGACTTTGTAGACCCACGGGTTGGCATGAATCATGCATTCGAAGTAGACATCCCCTCCTTCTCGGATATTGTCCGCGTCCAGATTGGAGCCTAATTTGAGCGTCAGAATCGGGACAACTGTAAAATCAGACGAAAGGTTCATCAAAAATAATGATGGTTTTAAAGTGGAATAATTCATGGACTTTCGCTCCTATAGTCCTATCACATATAGGACGTATCAAGCTGATTTTGATACCATGGGAAAACCATAGCTTAAGTTCCACTGGAGACGAGACGATGCCAATCGGAACCTTGGTACTATAAATATTTTCCAACTAATCTGGATGACAAATACTCAAGGTCCTTTCTCGTGTTTTAAACCGAATACAGTGTTCAATTCAATGTACGTGCCTCCGTCAATTAAATATTGTTTATTCATTACCCTCCAACATCACGTTATCAGAGTAGTAAACTCTCTACTAAAACGTAATGGAATATCTTATGATTAATTATGTTTTAAGAATTATTCTAGACAAAAACCCGCATTGGAATTTCACATTACACAAAGCCTTACAACCTAATTTCGAATTTAATTAGACCAATTTGTATTTAATCGATACGGATTGTCTGAAAATAGTAATATTGACCTTTAGTTACTAACCTGTACACAATCCTTCTTGACCAACATTTTTACTGAATAAATCAACCTAACTTCATATTTTTGTGATTTATAGCCTGGAAAATAATGCTTTTTGTAAAAATAAGGTGTTTGTATAATAAAAACCTAGATAATGAACTAATTGTATGCGATCCATACAGTTAGGCTCAAATTTCAACCGGTATTTCGCAAACTCAATAACACCACTCATTGTTCCATCAACAATGGACATTATCCGACAACACCAAAAGTACAAATAGGAAGCAACACAAGACCACAGGACGGTATGGATTTTATACTTTCCTAGATTGCATTACCTCCTTCATACTTCATCACTCACTCTGTAGCCTTCTACTTTCACTTCCGAAGTGCCTTTCAGACAATCATACACAATGAAAATAGGGATTTTTGTTTCGCTTTTGGTTACGATACACAGAATACAATGTGCACAAGGCCCACTCAATTTCCTCCATTTGCAATATCAAAGGGAACCTCAACCTCAGTCTTAAAGTAACTTCACTCATAAACTCATAACTTTTTTTTGTCTTCGCCCTGGATTGTGTGGCCGTTAGGTTGTATTATATACAGCTAGATATTCCAGGTCCTGAACACACCATTACATTATATGAAGACGAGGCGAGAGAGTAGATTTTTCTTGCAGTTTTTTCTTTGCCATTTTCGACTTTCCCCACTACCTCACTCTACTTCACACTTTCACGTTCAATTCTCATTCTTCTCAATTTCCCTAAGGGCAAAGCTACGAGACTTGTAGAAAGTGTTCCCTCTTCATGTATATTGTATATTTTTCTCATTTTTATCCACGGATATCCTCCATATATGAACTTTTAACACAATACCTACAAAAAAATTGCTATCATATCCGTATTTCCCATCCTGCCTGAAAGGTTCTTTTTTATGTGCCTCTACGCTTACTTACTCGCCTGGTTTGGAGGTAGGGAAAGGGATATTTTGAGCCGAAAGTGATCGGAGTGGAGGTGAAAGTAGTGGAGGAAGCGAGAATTATCATGAAGATGATCAGGGCGATGAAGGGAATGGTTTATGTTCTTGCGAGGTGCTTAGGGTGAAGGCTTGATTGGCCTTTCAGTACATAAAATCCACCGGGGCATTAGACTCAATTAAAACCACATTCATCTGTTTACCTAGCCATGTATGTAATTTAATGCTACTTATTAGTGGTTTTCTCGCTTTTACGAGATACACATTCAAATCCTCGTATAAATAGGAATAACTCCTAAATGCGCCCTTCAACGATCTAAAGGCTTATGCCGTCTCGGAGCCCCTTGCTGGGGGAATTAAGAAATGCTGTATGTACTACTGGCATATGATATTATAGGTAGCAATATATATGCTACTTATCGAATTGCTAAGCTTATTACCGCTCCTGAGCCATATAAATTATACGGTTCTTTCGGCCTAGACTATTTAATTTAGTCACGGTTCACTAATTCAAATGACTTTGAGCTCCGTTCCTGCGAGTAATAAGTAATCTTTTGTACGGATTCCGTATACAGTTTAATTTTCTTTTGGTTTTAAGGTGGTGGTGGTGGTGGTCCGGGTTTACGGGCTCTACTTCCACTTGCAAATAATAAATCTCCGTCTGTAGTGTCTACCGGCTTTTAGGATGAGGTTGACTGGCGAAAAGGTGAGTTATTATTATTAGAGTAGGCTTTATCCCTTTTGTAACGGTGTTTTAATGTTTGTTTGTCTGTTTCCCTCAATGTTTGGTCTATAAAATGGTACTTGAATGCTATAAATATCCAAATTCCTAGTGCCAACGCTGTACACTGAGGAATTCTAATTTAATTAGAAATCAATCTCCTTGCCTCACCTTATAAAACTTTACTTTCTCTTCCGTCTGAGCTGAAGAACTAATTAACGGAATAATGAACTTTGGAACGATTTAATTCTATCTTTTGTATTTATAATTCAATTTGACCCTTTGAAACGAAACTTTGTCATGAAAATTACAAGGATACTCTATAGCAATAACTCAGCCTACCTACCGCGCGGTCCATAACTGTATTTCGATATGATTTTTGGCACTATATAACCGAGCATGCTAACTATTGACAGACCCCTGCCTATTTAATATGCAATTCAGCTCAGTTAGCCCCCGTCTCATTTAAATACAAAAGAATTTCCTACGCCTGTAATCAAATAGTTTGGTGTTTGAAACGGTCGTCTCTAATTACGTCTGGGTGGCAAAGATTACAGGGCTTCGATGGCAAAGAAATTGGAGGAACAAAGAGGAAACTCCTTTTATTCCTTTTCTGCATCTTAACTCCGAATTCCTGACTTTTCAAGGTTCTTCTGAATTCGTCTAGAAAATAGCCAATTGATGTATGAAAAAGACAAAGACATTTCCTACAGAATATGCATGCATCTGCTCTGCTATTTACGATAACTTTCTTTCAGCCGTACCTCTACATATAAGAAGATCAGATCATGGAGTGATGAAGCACATCAAAAGAGTTATTTTATCAATAGAATTACAGAACAAGGACCGTAATAGAGTATTTCAACACCAGTTATTGCCAAGTCGTCAGGAAAAAGGTGAGAAAGGAGCGAGTCTTTGAGAAGATGGATGACATGTGTGAATTTCTCCATCTCTCTTCATCCCTGTGCATGCTGAATGCATCCAACCTACCAAATGCAACTGACTCCCTCGGCGTATGAAGAATATATAAAAGATGAGAGTGAGTGTAAAAAGTCTGGAAGCTTGGCTGTTTTTTCTTCTCTCTTTCTCCGAAATAAAGTGTTGAGAAAAAGAAATGCAGTCATCCTCAAAAAGAGAAAAATGGTTTATGGTGACGGTCGAAAAAAATGATGGATAGGATTCTACATTACTCCACATCCACCACCACCGGGCATATCGGGAGGAGTAGTACATGAATTGAACACATGAGTGGGACTGGTGGAAAGGGCTTGATAATAATAATAATATAACTGTACTTCTCCTGTAAGTCTACTCTGGATCTGTGTATGGAATATCATCATCGCACATCCAGATTTAAGTAGGCTACAGCTACAGCTACAACAGAGAAAGTTATATCGGGAAATATCGTCCGTTTTATTTTATAAAAATATAACTTTCTCCAAGCTCGACTACATATATTAGATCATACGGAGTGGTGGACTGGACTGGATATATATTGGAATAAAATAACATTGCTACTGACGGGGCCAGTACTTGTACTCGGAGCGAGAAGGCACCTTCTGGATTGATCACACTATTTTAAGGAATATATAGGCTAGCTTAGAAGTTGATGGACCATCGCATCGCCTCGTCTCCTCTCCACCACTTTTAAAGGTATCGATGATGGTGGTGGTAATATCGTATAATATATAATGTATTTTTCGATGAGAATAAAGGAATGAAAGGCGAAGAAAATCGATCAAAAGGGTACTGACAGAATACGGCCAATTTCCAAGAGTCCTCTTGAGCGGTTCCAATAAGCTGGCCGTTCTCTGCTCGGCATATCAAAGATTTCCCGTGGTCAGTAACTCGAGGGGTCAATTTCAACACGGACGTAGAGACATTTCCTGTAGGCGACACCTGCGTAGTTAGTCAACCCAGAAAAAGAGTCAAGTTATATATTTTATTACACACCATAACTTAGCTGACAAGTCAGCACTACATCAGCCAAAAGTCAAACCGTTTCACCCTGCATTTATTCACGATCAAGATTTTAGCAGAGAGAGGTACAGGATCTCGAGGGAAAGTCTGGTGAAAGCCGGGAGAGAGAACTATTTCTCATTAAAGAATATTAGCATTCGCGCTAAGTGTAGACTTCTCACAATATCATTTAACATGCAATGCTCATTCCTTACATGCTTTGAGTAATTTCCCTTTCAACATTCCTGGCCAAAGCAGTGTCAGACATTTTGCCAAGATTTAATTTCGGAAATTGCTAAATTCATCACACAAGGCGCGGGAAGATTGTATGAAAGGGAATGAAAAATCTAGCCGATTTAAATTAGCAAATGAAGCTAACAATAAGAAGGGAGGCTTGTAAGATCTGTTGAATTACGGAATAAAAACAAAAACAATTAACTCTGAAAGGGTTAGGAGGGGCTCGAATTTGTATTTCACACACCTCATTACTTTCCCTTTATTTTGAGAAAGGCTCGTAATGGGATGTCGACAAAACAATCCCCTGTTTTGTTCTACCCTATTTTCTTTGCTAGTAGTGGGGGTGATTCATTTGCTTACGGATGGATAACGGGAGAAGAGTGGTGGGAGTGACTGCATATCTGAAGTTGAAATGGTGGGGGTTAGGGAAAAGGTATCCTTGCATAATTCAAGGCATAAACAAACATGCAAATTATATTACATTATAATAAGAATGCTCGGAGAAGGAAGCCAAATCCTTAATGATCCATCCGATTTAGTTGACTTAACTCGGAGGCATTTGGGTTGACTTGGGGAGTGAAATCACTTTCCATGCTTTTACATAATAGAAGCCGTAAAGTTAGGCGACTCTGATGGTGTTATTTTAAAAGTTTAAGGAGGATCAGAGAGCGGGAGGGGAGTGAGTAGATGGAATAAGGAAATTCAAAGAATAATAAAGATGATTAACCTCTTCCCTGCTGAATTTGAGATGTTGGCCGTCTTTATACCAGGAGATCTGAGCCGGGGGCCTGTAACAAAAAGTTATACGTATGATGATTACATGGGCAAAGAAGTGGGCGAGGGATATATACAGACTAGAGCCATATCTGCCCGTCCTTACCGTGACCCGACACTTTGACAAACGATCTCAATCTCTTGCAGAGCCGACATGGGTTGATTACTCCCCAGCAGGGTAACCTCCAGAGGACGAACTGCAAGAAAGGAACATTTACAGCGTTAGTAGGCCTCTAATGTAAATACATAAAGTAACTGCAAGATACCTCAACCGGTACAACCGATTTTAATACTTTTCCCCCACTGCCTATCAAAAGGGCTTTCTCTGATAATAACGGAGAGAAATCAGTTTGATCTACTTTCTCTTTACTTTCACACGCTGTAATAATAATAATATCTACGGAGCATACACAGGGTTTTAGTGCACGAGACCGAGAGAGAACTCGAGCGATTTAGCATCAAAAAATGCAGAGGAGTAGGATGTAGGAGTAAGTAACTTTAGAAGAACTAACCTCGGAGAATCAAAGGATCAAAGCCTAGAAGTTTGCATGCAAGTAGAGGAGCATGTAAATCGAATAAAAACTCTGTAACATTCATCAAATCATAATTCAAACGATTCAACGCTGCAACAGAATCAAACCGATCTCGAACAAGAGAGCTTTGATCGCTTTCAATGTTACTCTCTCCGTACAATGAACAAGTTTGCACAATACACAATAGAGTTACATGAAGTTTGAGAGAGGGGAAAGTGAAGCCGCTCTTAACTTCTCCGTGTTTACAATGCCGTTGCTAAACTAAGGAAGTTAAGCTTGCTTTCGACAATGACTCTAGGATGCTGCTGTTGGATTATTAGGAACTTTCCTCTCGAGAGAGTGGAAAGGATGCGGGATGAAATCAATGAATTGTTAAGAAATACATTATTGGTCCTACATGCTATACAGCCGATGCACAAATTTTACTGATTTTGTTCAACGCATTTCGCACAAAAGAAATACCTCTGTAGATGTAGAGGTGACGAAAAAAGTTTTTTTCTTTTCTGTCGATTGCATCAGATATAGAGTAGTAAACATGGTTAAGGGGTAAGATTGGAAGGATAAGGTTCCTTCAGGTTGACTTTCCCCTGGCTTCCATCGCCAATTCAATAGATTCTGCCCCCTCCGTCTCCAATGACAGATGTAAGTATGTAGGTAAGGGGGAAGGGTTACTATAGTTTTAGATTTCCTCGGAGAAAGAAGAAGGCGAAATCCAATCATTTCCTATTTCTTGGAAGTGCTCTCTCCCGTCCAACACCATTTGTACACATTATTCTACTTGGCTATTGTATTATCGTATTTTATAGAACCTCCCCAACCACTACTACAAATAGCAGCCGCAAAAGTGAAAGCATTCAGTACATTAGAAGAACGTGAAATATGATCATGCAAAATCGCACAAGCAGAGGATTGTAGGAACTGCGTACTACATAAGGTCGGCCACAATGACTGACAAACCGTTTCGGATTTCGGTTTCATCCCATTATTCTCTGGGAATGATGTGGGTAGTCCCCCACACCGCCCAGGCTATAGATTTGAATCTAACATTTGTTCTTTATTTTTGTATTCATTTCTCCAAATCACCACCATTTGCAAATTTGACACCCTGGATAGCCAAAACCCGTACCTGCTGAATTGGAAACTTTCTCCTGACAAATATATTCAAATGGAAATCTAGCCACTTATTTACTATTCTTTTCTCCTATTCGCAATTTGCTTCCTTTTGCCTGTATATGGAATGGAGGGCCAGAACGCGAACGCCGTGATTGCTTTAGCTTTGTAGGAAATCCCCACAACCAGAGAAGGAACAAGGAACGAGCAGAAACCAGGGGCCTGTTTCACCATGGATATGAAAAGTTTTGCACTTTTCACTTTACACTTTTCGAAATCGGCAAAGTGAAAAGAAAATGCGTTTCACCACAATTACCCCCCTACTTTGCACTATTCATACAATTCTCGCAAAGTGAAAAGTGTCGCTATGGAGTTTTTTACAACTTCACACTTTTGAGTATGAAATATTTCTGTTTCACCATGAACTTTTTTTATTTTTTAAAAGCAGATTACATTAGTATATAATTGTAGATTTTTTGGATGGGACGGATAAACGAATTAATTTTCAAATCAATATATCCCCCCCCAACCACTACTCCCCAATAAAATCATGTTCATATATCAACACGAATAACTAAGAACTAAGAATGTGAAGTCAAATGCCATGAAAATATTCTACTGCAATGAAAATCATATATCTGAATGGGGTTTGGAGGTTTTGAAAGAAAAATTGATCATGTTGGGTTCGAATTGAAACAATTAGTTACCGGTGCTATATTTTTAAGCAATTTCAAAAGTTAAGCTAAAACTTCCAATACAATTTAAAAGTACAATGGATCTATGCTAGTATCTTTACATCTGGTACAAGAAGATGTATTTTACAGCTCGGTGAGGTGGGGATGTATTTAGATGAGGACTTATTCTGAGGATTTTTAAATGAGATTACTTTAAAATTTTAATCTGATCTTAATCAAGTTTGTTTCGCAATTATATAGTTGAATGTTGAAATCTTAAGGAATTATGAGTTTTAAACCGTCCAAAAACGGTAAGCATTCTATGCTGAGGATATGTTGCCTCGATAAATGCGTTTTTAAAATGCAAAATATCTCCAATCATACAATTACGTGAGGAAAAAATTATCAGAAGATTTACTTTTTACTTTGCATAGAAACTGCAAAACCAATAGAGGTTTTACAGAAAAACGTGTAAAGTGCAAAACTATTTACTAATCACTTTTCATTCGGAAACCACGGTGAAACAGAATTTCACTTTGCAGAAAATTTTCCCTACAAGGTTTACTTTTCACTTTTTACTTTGCATAGTTGCTAGGTGAAACGAAAACTTTGCAACTTTACTTAAAAAGTTGCAAAGTGTAAAGTGAAAAGCTATGGTGAAACAGGCCCCAGGTTGCGTGGTATGCAGATTGCTTACAGATTCGGTTCGGAATACGTAACAACCTCTGCCTTGCACGCCCGGGTTACTTTCCCGTTAGAGAGGATGAGCACCACATTGGGAGTGAATTTTATTAAATCAAATCACGTAGACACGTGGCTATCAATTCTTTGTTATTCTAAATTCTACGGTGCAGTTGAATCTTCTTGAATGAAGCAATTCCTTTTAATGAAATACAAACTGTCTGTATTTACATTCACACAGGGAAGTGAGAAGTGAGGGGTTTTATTCCACTTGCATTTTTCGTGAATCTTCCCATGAAGGATCTACATGGTCTGTTGGTTTTTGTTCGAATAAATATACCCCTTATGTTTTATAGAATTTGCATTGTATTTGCAAATACAGGAACAACAAGGATCTATTGTCCTTTCGTAACGGATTTTCGTTATATTATCATAAATATAAACCTGCATCTTATTGCTAGTTGAAAGCATGTAGGAACTCCTTAGCTTAAAACTTATTTAAAGCCCTCTCAAAATGTATGATTTGACTTACTGAAACTGATGCTTACTAAAATATCCTTGTCTGTATTTTGGACACAAGGTGTTCTTCATCCAGAATATTTGGACGGGATGCAATTAGTGAAAAATTCGGCACTCAAAATACTTACATGCGAAAACAGGAGAGGAACTGTCCTACTTATTACTCATGAATTATAATGTTATCCGTAATCAAGGACATTGTAGTCTGTTTAAAAAATGTAAATTTTTCAGTGCCTATGTTCAAATAAAGTACAAATTTTTCACAAACAACGGAAACGCTCTCCGTACATAACCTGCTCGCCAAGTTCCATTTTATAAACAACTAGGCAGCCACAGGCCCGATACCGGGCCTTGAAATTGTAGATAAACGTTTAGTGGCAGCTAATTTCAAACAAAAGTTTCAAGCGTCAGCCACAGCCATTTTTACGATTGCACCCGTAGCTCAAGATACGGACACCTCTGAACGTTCCCCTACTCGTTATTGGTTATTTAAACCAACGCCGTTGTTTAAGGGTTCTGATCTAGAACCCTTAAAACATCCATTCCCCAAGAATTTCCTCAATGTCCTATCTAAATAAGTGTTATCATTATCATTGAACCCTGCCCCAAACATCTTTATCCCTATTAAAATACAACACTAACCCCTTCTAATCACTATTTCACATTCAAAAGGAGACACGTCCTCACTCCGTAAATTTGGCAATGACCAAAATTAGACCTTTTGGCCGTCTGAAGGTCAGGGTGCCTAAATTTTAAAATTCCAGCACAACCGAAAGATTTCTCGGTGAAAGAAGTTGCCAATCGATAAGTCACACGATAATTTCAAAATTTCGACGACTTTGACTGTTTCACGGTCAAGAAGTCAAAATTTCAGAATTCCAACATAGCCAAAGTATTTTCCGAAGCTCAGCGGTGTGAATTGATATGTAACACGACTACTTACATACAATATTACGCTAGGTCATATAAGCCTAGGTCACAGGTCACCGAATTTCAAAAGGTCATATAGCCTACCGTAATTCCAAATTTTTTTAAGAATTTTTGGCTATTTCAGTTTTTCGATAACTCAAGCCAGTAAGAAGTAGTAAGCTGGAACATCAGAGACATACAAATGGCCTTTTTTATTATAATAGATGCTTTATAATTCAGCATCCTGTTATACAATTACTGTAACATCAATTGGCCTTGCGAAATTAAAATTTAAAACTAACATCAGGAACTTGGAAGGAGCAAACCATTTTAAATAATTATGTACCATGTACTGTATATAAAGTACACAAACTTATTTATGCATGATGCTCCGCATTAAAATGACTTTATAATTCTCAAATTCCATTTTCGCAACTCCCATGAGATTGACCTTTCTGTGTTACTAGCACCTGGCATTTGCCAAAAGAAAGCTATACATTTGCAGTACCTGCAAGTATGTATACATGTAGCATCTGCCATTTTATCCGATGCAGTTTTCAAGAACGTTTCCACTAAAAAAAGGAACAGGGTACAATGAAGACGCCCACTGCACTTTTACTAGCAGGGAACCCTAAACACGGCATATTTTACATTATGACATTTATGACATATTTTCATAAATGTATTCTAATAAGCGCACAACAAGTGAAGTAGCTGAAAAACAGTAATCTTCGTCCTTACTAAAATATAACTTGAAGTGACTAATTTTGTAATATTGTACAAGTAAACACGTAAATCCAAAATAAAGACATACAACTAGGAAATAGTTACCACCACTTAACATCACTTATCCTCAACACTTGATTCGGCAAGACAGGATTGCACGTGTACAGGATGCGTGCTAAGGACCAATAATTATTATAAACTCGACAAGAAAAAGAGCAATCAGTATACTTCGAGAAAGTGAAGGAGTGGAGGAGGTTAAAAGTTAAAATGCCAGCTCAATTTTTACTCTAAAAGAGCACCCATTTACATTCCAAACTCCTCTATAGCCTTTGTTTAACCTATGTTTTTCAGCTGATGAGTTTTGCTATCAAGGATGAAGATTGAATGAAATTCATGAGTAAGCAACTAAGCAACGTCTCTTTTTATTGCCTCAAGCCCACTTTTTCTCTCTTCAGCCTCCTCCAGGTATACCTAACCAATCTATGGCCAAAAAGGGAATAAGAAGTAGTCGAGGTTGATACACATAATAACTCTTTTCTGAAACCGGTGTGGAAGTAGCAAATTTTTCTTAGCTCCTCTCTCCCTGTAATCGGAGAAAGGAACTGTCTGTAGAGTAGAAGAACCCTTTGAAAGTCTACCTCCAGCATTTTTAGATGAGTTTTTCGGAAATTCAGCGTCCAACTTCCAGGTTTTGAACATCCAGGTCACATCTTAGTTTGAGGGCAGAGAGGAGACAAAGACAGATAATGGGCAGCCCGTCTCGGAATCACAGAATGAATAACTGAACGAAGCCATTGTGTTATTTTCTCAAGATGGCAAAAGAAGATGAATAAAGTAAAATCTAGATTGTAGAGTTCTAGAATCGCATCAAAATTCAGAAGCTTCCTCCACTCTTCTTGCATCTGCATCATTTCGTCATGATTATAATCATTCTTCCCCAATCCCACGTTAACTGATATCTATTCAGGAAAGGACGGGAGGAACAAGAGGGACCTTCCCCTCAAGAAGACTCTTTTCTAATTTTTCTCCTTATGCCTCCAAGACTTTAACTAATCTTAGGCTTGAGTCAGGGATTTTTATTCCATTCCACGTATTTCCTCATTACTCTTCACTTGATCAAGAACTCTTCCTTCATTCCTTCAGATCCTGAATGAGTTTTACAAAGCATCTTCAGTCTAGAACGTCTTCTTTACCTTTGACTCCTCTAGTTAAGGAGGAGAGGGATAACTTCATCCATCTGTAACGAAGGGATGGAAGCTGGAATTGGAGTCTAGCTACTTATTTTAGATTCTTCTGATCTAAAAGACAGTTTTTTTCAATAATGGCAATGAATTTTGAAGGTAAAGTTCCTTTTTAGCAGTATGAAATTAATATGAACATTACTTTTAAAACCTGGACGTCTGCATAAAAAATGCGTTTTAATTAGCATAGTCACGTTTTTTATCTCCAGAGCGATTTCAATTTTTTCAAAGGTAGGTAGCCTGGCAGTATGATGAGATTTAATGTTCTCATAAAACAACCGCACCTGAATTTTCTCTAGGAAACTGGAAACTGTTCGTAGTAGCGACAGGTCTAATTTTAATGCAAACCCGTGGCTCGTAAAACTGCATGAAGAATTATAATGATACGCTACTGCTTTAGAAACCCATCCCGAGTTTCGAAGCAGGCCTGGTAAGTGCGTAAAGTTGCCTACTTATCTTTAGATGAAATGACCCTGGATTTCTAGTTCCTCGACTACAACTTCGCCATTAGATTGAATAATTAATGATTATAGGAACTAGGAAAATGTTCCTGGAATCCCTCGTGAATGAATGATACAGAGATACACAATGCTTCTCGTTTATAACTAACTCCTTTTAGTCATGCCTGTGCTGTTCGGGAATGAGTTAGAGCATCAGAGGAAGGTAGCAGACTTAATGTGAAACATTTGAAGTAGAAAAATTGGCAGAAATGTTGATTGAATTTTTATATAGGCACAGAGAATTCGGGATAGTTATAGTTTGTATGCACAGAAAATAGCCTTGCAATTGAAAATGCAGGTTCATGGCTCCTATAAAATGCGCTTACAACCTTTCAAAACGCGTTCGTTTGATAAGAACTAAGAACGTTATTTGCTGTTTGCGGTACTGTTTGCTTTCTTTTGTACTTTTGAATAATCTACAGAGATCACATTTCATCAAAAACTCGGAAAACAAACAAAGCATTTGAGTATCACGCCATGACGTATTGTCTGAGAATGATGAAAGAGTACAAATTCTGATGATATGATAAAAATACGGAATGAAGAAATCATTCAGCCCAAGGCTGAGTAAAACAAATGCAATATCAACATCTTCAACTTCTCTTTAATCAATAAAATTCTTGCAAACCTTTGTAATTGCAAGAGCTCGCGTATCCTTAATACAAAATAAATTTGAACAGCAGTGGAGTGTCTTCATTATAATGTTATCGTACATCATACATTTTTAATGTTCAATTATTGATGTTGACAACACTTAAATTCATTTAAATCAACATAACTATTGCTGTAGGCTATATGAAGTCGGGAATCCGAGTTTAGAATTATCCCGTATTCACATTTTTCAAGGTGCTAAGAAAAACGAAATGTTTCTTCGCATCTGTCTACACAATTAACCTCTATCTTTGTTCCAACATAATTGAATATTATGATAGGCGAATAGGCTGTCATACATGGAATCGCACACAAATAGTACTGAATACATCCATTAGCAATCGTAATAAACCAAAAATGAAGGTTCATACGAAATCGCAACCTCGCATAAAAGCTCTCCTCGGCGAGCCAATAATCCCTTATTATATTTCTCGATAGCAGAAAAAGTTCTACTTCCAAAATGCGTCCCAGCCTTAATCAAAACTAGCAACCGTCCGGCCCAGTTTGGCCTAAAAACACCGCCGACTCGGTTGAAAGGAAACCTTGGCAGGTTAATTAGTTGAACACACAGAAGAACTAGAAGAAAACTTTTTGGGTGTAATGTTTGCTTTGTTGAGCCGTTGAAGGTAGAAGAATTCTTAATTGAATTACTATATTAAGAAATTAAATTACTTTCATCTTTATAGAAACCCCTTTCACTGGGCAAGTGACATATTTCTTCACTCTTTCTCTGTAGTGCTATAGTAATGCAGCTATACCAATAACCCGGACTACAAACCATATACAAGAAATATGTACTTACACGACTATTTTTTTCCGTCTGTAAATGCCATCAGTATCTAGAAAAGAGCAACTTTTTTATTTTTAGAAATACCATCAAGCCTAATAAGCTCCCAATTTAAAGTTGTTGCTTCCTCTGTCCTAGAAGAAGATGGAATAAAATCTCTTAATAATATCCATCCAGGATGCAGAATAAATTGGAGGAACATCCAACAGGGAAAACAGACTTGAAATCTTGTCGAATGTCCCTCCGAATTCGTAAAAGGGCTTTCTCTTGTCCGGAAATCCACTACTATTCTTAATAACATTCAGTGGAGCATAATATTGGCTAGGAAAAGGTTAGCGTGTATAAAAGGACTGGAGAAACTGGAAGACAGACGACTTGGTATGTTCAGTCAAGTTAGTAAATTGGATGGATGCGGTCAGAAATGTATCATGCGGGAGATATAGAGGGTCTAGGTTGGATCCGTAAACCAACTTTGGGAAATGTACCTCCCGACTTCCGTAATAATGTGGAAACCGGACCGGAGTCACTTTTTCTTTGTCTCTGTCCAGGATTTAGATTGAGTGGTCCGACTTAACTTAACTTTTTGGTTGACCAAGTCATTCTTCATTGGTCAAAAGACTTTTAATCCAGGGAGAACGATGAGATGAAATTCAACTTGTCTCGAGTTCTGAGCTCCTCTCAGTTTCCTCCCTTTGTCTCAAGTTTCTCTCTTTCTCATGTCACAAATTTCCCATCTCTCATCATGTATCAGGTTATTCGGCTCCCCGGCTACAATATTAAATGAAGGAAGGAAGTTGGAAAATGACCTGAGAGATGAAATGAGATGAACTTTGCCGACTCAACCGAACGAAATCAACGGGACTTTTTACGGCTCGAGCTATAGAGCGATGTTCGTACTCAGTCTGTATTTCACTCATTTATATAGTACTTATTCTAAGACGAATTAAGTTGAAACTCGTACCGCGTGTGCTTTCTCCTCCATCCGTCCCGGCCTTACTGACCGCTTCCTCTGGCCTTTAAGCTACAGCCATTATAGGCACTAACTTTCCGTATATTATATTACGCTCCCTACACCCACATGACAATCGCCGTGGAAAGGAAGCCATCACACAAGGGGGTCTCAAATTCGACATCACATCTCAGCTTTCTCTTTCCGAAACTTAGTACTCTCCTGATGGTATATTCGTGGCAAGAACGAGGAATGAATAACCCTGTTTGGCTATAGAGAGATCGCGTATTTTAGATCCACTATCAGAAGTAGAAGATGATACCTCAGCCTCCAGTTATCTGCAGATGAACTGATGTGGCTAAAACCAGTTAAGTCTATGGATAAAAGTGAGTATTATTGCAAAGCGGGATGGGTTGGAGTTTGGAGTAGCTATGTCAGTGTCTATACATTCGACTAGAGATACTTCCTATTGCCCTACCACCACCACCGCCCGTGTTTGGTTTCTTAGTTGTCGTTCCTCCGTCTAAAACGAAGGAAGTTGGAAGAAAAAAGAGGAGGGAAATTACATTCTGGTTTCGAAGGGAAAGGCGATAACACATTTTGGCCACTACGTTAAACGTGACTCCGAGTTTAAATGAAGGAATTGGACAAAACCTCTATTTACCGGGACTCATATCTCTCTATCTTCCGTCCTCTTCTGGTCCTTCATGGTTTTACTTTCTCCTTAGTCCTCCTTGTCTTCCACCAACCAACTGATTTGCTCAATTTTAGAAATGCTGCTTTGAGACTTTCAGATAACGATTATGCTCCTCATCATTCTACTCTCTATCTACCCAGCTATCTACTCTCTCAGTTTCAATGCCTCAAGAAGAGAACCACGACTAGTTACGGACGGCCTGGCGCCCCAGACCTAAATAGGTGGATCTACACCCATTCGAATTACTAATGAGATTTTTCCAACTACCTTTATAACGTGTATTCTCTCCTCCTCTCTAGGTTATAGATTCTAGATTCTAACCCTTTTATTATATTACTCCGAGGTGGTTAAACATCATGAATAATAATATTATCCCCTCCTCAAATAGCAGCTATACTCCACTTTCAGGCCGGAGAAAGGGAAGTCAATGCTTGAATTAGAGCTAAATACAGAGGAATACGTGTCTAGTCTCTTTAATGCCTTTTGGGATGGGATTATACGCTATTTCGCATAGGATTGTGCCTATAGCTAAGCAGATTTGTTTCTGAGCTCGACTCCTGAATGTGTGGAGCAATATATCGGAATTGGATGGGATTACAAACACCATGAACCAGCACTACTAGGCTGGAGATATTACAACTCATCAGGCTTAGACATAACCCACACGGATGATCTATTTGATTAGGAGGATGGTGGAATGGTCCGCATATTCCTCCACGAACGATGGGAACCGGTCCGGAATATAAGGAGAATGAGCGGAGAAATTATTAAATACCCCCGAGTACGATATAGGACTTGTTACTGCAGTATGATGTGGCATGTACGGATGATCCCCGCTCTTGTACCGCAGTAATTTCGTGAATCCTGCTCCTGAAACCAATTCAGCAGAGACTTTAAATGGAATCTAACGGTCGATTATTACCATGAATTTACACAAGATAATAGGGTTCATTCACATTCCATCACATTCAACTATGTGCCATTCTTTCCCAGAAATTGGGATGGAAAACCAGTGCCACTCTTACGAATAAATCATGATTACACACAGATATATTTTAGCTTAAACTTCTTCATCTCGTCCTGTCCCTCTTCTGTATATCCCGTAAGCAAGGCAAGGCTCGTCCAATTACAATGGATACAAGGGATCTGAGTCGTTGTAGAAAATACATCTACTATTTTCGTTACACTTCTAGACGAACTAATAAAACCATTTACTTTCATTTCGGATATTCCCTTTCTCCCGGACTTTCCCTGAACATAGACAGTCAGGGCTCGCATTGCTCACCACTCTCTCAGAAATAATACAGATGGATTTCACGAGTCAAAGTTGCCAACAGATTCTACGCGTTCGAAAACATTCCAATCTGTTCGGAGAAACTTGTCAACTTCTCGACTGTGTCTAATAGATATTGAGTTTCACATTGTAGGACCGCACCTATGTCTATCCCTGCGTAAGTCTGCGAAACAGGGATCCTGTTGAACAAACTAAGGAGGAATGTATACAAGTAGGAAATATATATTATATTGATGTTCATGAACAGAAAAGTCGTACTTTTATTTTTAGGAAAGGGGAAAGTAACTATCTCCTGGGTAGCTGCTGGGATGTCGTTTCCCTTTGCTTTCTCTTTTGAGTAAAAAAAAAAAATGAGACGTCGTAGTCGAAATCCCAAAAGTCGCAATCACATCTCTCTGTGTAGACGGATTTGATTGACAGGATTATTATATCCAAGGAAGAGGACGGGATTTGATCTCTCCCGTCAATATTATACTAAGATTTATATGATAATACATGGAGGGAGTTAAAACCGGTTGACATTTCTATTTTGCATCGGGACATGAAAGAGAGGAGAGGATTGACTGAGCAGGGAGTGTATAAAAATAATAGTAGTCTGTCTGCAAAATTCACATTACACAATATTATTGAAGGGTGATGATGATCTCTTTTCTGAGAGACTGTCAGCCATCTCCGCATTTTGTATATCTGTACTTTGGCTCTTGTCAAGACATATTATATACAGTTTTCTATTTTACTCATTTTTTTATCGACACGATTAAGGAAATTACAGATGGATGAGAAATCAATCCAAAAATTATCCCGATTAGCACTAAATTTTTTATCAGGGTTCTTCCTTAACATGAACATTTTTACTTCTGTGGTTTTATTTACCACTTTTGTGGGTTAATAATAGTAGAGAAACCAGTTGCTGAAGCAGTATAGAGACATATGAATGATACTACTGGTGCCAACCAACAGTATTAGATTTTCGTTTCGAAAAGCCTCCGACAACTAACAAATCTCATCTCTCAAGAATGGTTAAAGAAACGCTGAAAGTTAGCAAAGAAAAAATGTATTCAAGTCACATGAGTAGAAACGGAACTCAGTGAACCGATATGAAATTAACAACAAACAAGAAAATTCAAGGAGCCAAAAATGCTATAGGAAGAGGCAATAGGATTCCAAATATGTACAAAATAGCATCCAACTGGCAGACAGCAGTTGCATCCCAATACTTATGTCGTAAGTTGTAAATGCTTTCATTTCTTGATAAAAAATTGGTAAAAGCAGGGCAGGAGTATCATCAATATCAGTTGGAGCTACGAGTCTCCTCGCTATAGTTATATATGTCTCGGCTCTTGCCAAAAGAAATAAACAAACGGAACCTCTTGTTCAAGATGTGCTTTACAGATTTGGGTTCTCCTCATAAAATAAAAATACAAGAGGCAGGACAGCTGCGGTCTCCTAAACTAAACAAAAAACTTTCTCTATCCAATTCTAATAAAATGAAAGGCACTTGGTCGGGTTCTTTTGACGAAGACTAAGAAAAAACAATAGAATGGCGGAGGGAAGCAAAACAAATATTACTTGAAAGTTCGGGAAAAGCGACCATGATCTATTGCTTTGCGCTGGGTATTCCCATATATTGTAATGTGTATAGTTTCGATGCCTGTGTGGTTCATCTTCAATTCAACCTGTAGGTTGAATAAATGGGTCGGTTCGTTGCACAGGATACACAGAGGGATACTTGGTAAATTGGAAAGTTTGTAGAAAAACTGGTGCGGTTAGGATAGGATGGAAAGATAACGAACAGTCAATGCTGCATGGTAAATAATCCAATGAAAACGAAAAGGTCAGATTCGAAAACATTTTGATGAATGAAGAATACTGTCGATGTCAAGTTTTAAAATCGACCTTTGAAACAAGTAGTGACGAATAAGTCCATTATACAGGGTGTCTTTTCCAAGTGTATACAACTTAAATAGTTGATAAATTGAAGTTGTATACACCTAGAAAAGACACCCTGTATATTGTGAATGCTGACTTGATTATTACAGTAGGTTAGTCAACTCATCAAAGAGATAATGATCGATTTACCTAACCATAAACTAAAAATAGTTTGCATGTATGAAATTCTGGATATTTAATAATTGGATTAATCCCCATTTAGACATTAATTTTATCAGATGAAATTTAGGGCACTAGAAACGCCGTCTTCAAGGACAACGAGTTCATCATGAATTTAAAATTAGCCGAATAGTAATTTGCAGATGAAAGACGAACACAGTATAACAGCAACTTATTAATGGGGTTTGGGATTAAACGAAGAATGTGAAATCGATAATTAAATTAAACACACTGTCTTTGAATCTGAAAGCAAACATGCCTATGATTATTTGACATTCGTAGATATTAAATGCAGACATAATTACAAAGTATGTGGAATGTGGACACTCTAGAGATTTTATTTTCTTAGCAGTGCACGTACTTATATACTTGACAGTAACAATACATAATTTCCGTTTTAGTGCCTTCCTCTGCAAGTTTAATTTTTTTGAAAAAGTAGTCCAGTTCTTGTGAAGGACGGAACCAGGAGATATAATCAATAAACGAAAGCTGTTTCCTTTCTCCTCGCAAATCGATATAGGTATTTGCCATCAGAGCTAAATATACGTCTCCTTTCCGAACTTTCGTGTGCTTTAACATTATCTTTAACACTCTTGAGCCCTCCTAACCTCGTTGTTCGATCAGCATTACCATTAGCCATTGCCATTACTATTTCATTAAATTAGCACATTATCTTAAGCCTCTCCTTGAGACCTCTTACCCTCTTCCTCTTCACCTCCTCCTGTCCTCTCCTGCTATGACTACTTTCCTTGACCAAACTTTTCAGCTCGTCAAATTTCTTAGCAGAGCTGGAAATTTCACCTGTGAATGCACTTGGTAATGCTCCTTGAACAATCTTGTAATCTCGCACTTCAACTCGTTCTCACCAAAAACGGATGCCATCTTTTCATCAATTTATAGCGTCGAAGGTTGAATGTTAAAGTTTACAGGTTTTGTATTAGAGCCGATTTTACATTCACACAGGCGATAGTTATTAATGGATACGTACATGAACGATTGTTCATGAAATATTAGTAAGACTTGAATGTGAATCGCCGTTTATTTGCTCAATTTTCGGTTTTGACAATTTTCAGCTATTGGCGTTTTATGGTGTTAAGGCAATAATGGTTCATGTTGCATCAACCGTTTCTTGTTTCACATTGGATTGTTTCAAAACAACGCTATCCTCTTCCGGGCCACGATTTCGAACCCTAACAACTCCGACAAGACCGTAATTTCAAGTCAAGAACGGTTTCCAAGGACCGCAAATAAATTGCGTTACATTCCTAAGGAGACCGCCATTTTTATTCGAAACTTTCTCCTGGGCCCGCATTAATTTTAGTATTTTTGCAACAATAGAAATTTTTAAGGCGAGCGTTTGCTTCTGTATAACTATGACCTTATGAGATGACTATGCTAAAATTCTCAAACTATTACTGTTTTCATCAGATTCATGTAAGCTATTTTCGAGATGAAGTGTGCAACGTTCGCTCTCAAATCGGTGGGGCGAAGGGCTATTCCTCCAGTTTTTCACTAATTAATTTCAATTTCAGTTTGGTTACATATCATATCGACTTCTACACCATCTAACTCGTCACAAGATATAGGAATTTATAGAATCTATAATTTAATATTTAAGTCATCTCTCCATCTAAATATTTCAAGTCTTAATTAGTACAATAATCAATTCAATTAAATACCAACTATCCAAAAACCCTTATGCCTTACCGTTCTACTAATATTCCTTCCGACTGATACATTTTAAGCTTTTAACCAATCCTTCTTTGTCAAGTTTTTATTCATCTCCTAAGATCTAATTTTCTCTATATATGGCATAAGTGACTCGATAATGCACATGAATTCGCCAGGTCCGATAAAATTATCGAATTTCTCCAAAAGCATAGGTAGGAAGTTGCCGATTTCAAATTTTTCAATTTCCGAGTCTTTACTCAATATGAATTCGCTTTCTATTGTACAATTTTAAGTGTATTAAATATTGTGAGAAATAACTAATAGAAAAGCTAATTTAAATAAAGGTTGTCGTTCTCTATTGATGCCAAACTTGACAAAATATAAAATATTTTATGCAATTATTCGAAAAACCGCGCGGGTTTCCGTTCGTAAATTGGAAAAGCGTATATTTACAGCCTTGGGCTCACGGGAATGTACGTGAAAATTGTAAATATACGTCCTTGGTCTCCTGACAACGTTTCGAAAAAGCGTATATTTACAGCTTTGGGCTCACGAGAATGTTCGGAAAACATGTAAATATACGACCTTGGTCTCCTGACAACGATTCGAAAAAGCGTATATTTACGACCTTGGCCCGGAAGAGGCTATACAAGTAACGTTTCGATTGGTATAACATTCGCAATGAATTAACACTTTTATTTGACCTTTCAATTTCAATTTTTCCACCAACGTCAAAACTCAATCGTTTACGAAGGATTAAAAATATTCTATAAATAGTCCAAGCGATCAGATACACGCATTAATATCTCATAATTCATTTCACAAGCTAAATCAAAGGGAGTTCCTGTCTAGTAGAAAACGTAATCTTACAAAGACTCCACTTCCCATTGGTATCATCCAATTTGAAGCTTATGGTTGAAGGATGGTTGGTCAATTTCCTAATGATTTTATTTCCAAAGAGAATGAGATTGACTGCCAAGAGAAATAAGAAGGATCTGTTTTCCATGATTCATTACGGAATAATGGAGGCCGTCGCTCTCCTTCGAGGTAATCTATTTATTCTGGAACCCTTCACGGGATTTCAAACTCTGAATACCTTTCAACTAGAAGGAATATAGAAATGGATTGGATTCCGACCGCCTTACATCCTACATCTTGTATATATGGAAATACAATTGAAATATGCCTCTCTATCTTGACTACTTCTGTTCAACAATGCAGGTCTATTCCTTACCGAGAAAGCTTGAAAATACTTGAGAAATGAAGCCAAGGGAAATAATATTTGTAAGACGAGGAAACCTCCTCTTTCGTACAGCTCTCATCATAATATTCTTCGGGAGCTAAGTCAGGGTTTTGGCACTCGGTAGTCAAACCGAGGACAGGGACGGGCATACTTACATGACAAATGCCTATTTGAATGACATGCGTCTTCGTCTTAGATTAATGATCCTTTGGACAATGGGAACCCAAAGAGTGAGAAAATTCTCGACTAACAGGGACTGGAGCGGTGTAATATTTCATAAAGCAGTCGTCTTCCTCCTTGAACTTCCTACTTCCTTAGTGATCCGAACCGTGCTTTTCAGTCCATATTGCCTAATAAATACACTTACTTATTTAAGGACTTGCTTAGTTGAATCAGTCGGTAATGGGCATGATGATACTATTGCTTCTTCCTCTCTTCTTGAGCCTGACTACAAAATCCAGGGAGATAATTTGGTTTCGTAGTTTAGTAGTATCAAATTCCTAAATAACACTTGCACACCCAAGATTTTCATTTACAAGGGAAATTACAATATCTCTATCCATCTTTTATTCAGACAGGATAAATCGCACGTCAAGCCCATGATGTAAAATGAGCCACGCACTTCATTATGCACATTCCTGTCTTTTCGTCAGAAATTTGAGAAAATTGGTCTTTGGGTTTGGTCTGGTCGGTTTCGGGTTTACTTTCTCAACTGAATAATTTATAAATGGAGGAAGCTCAGCAGAGCAAGAGGGACTAGCCGGGAACTATTACAACTTTATTAGGGATATAAACTGATTATTCATACAATCTGGTTGACTTTAAGCTAGACTTAATTGAACTTCCTCTGACTCGAAATAACTTTCATTACGGTCTCCATCTCACAGGCTCGGGAATAGGCTGAATGATTGCTTTCCTTCTTCTAAATCTACGCAATCTAAAATACAATCTCTCTCTACAGTCTAGTCCCTTTTGGAAGTGAATCCTCCGAAATTCGGATTCTTAAGACGTAGTTTTGTGGTCACACGGGATAAAGTTCTCCGACTAAGAAAATTTCAAGTTCAGGGACAACAGACTTCTGCTATCCTTGAAATCATCAAAAATAGCGACAAAGATCTGAAACGGATGTTATATTCAACAGTTTTATCTAATTATCTCAAGTGTCCTTATCAACAGCCAATACAGGACTAACATACTTGCTGCATTTTGCACTTAATTATTATCTGAATAAAACGGCACACTTATTCCAGATAAGCGTGGCTAATTAATACAGTCATTAAATTTAATTATTTAAAATCTAGCGCAATTGATTGTGTAAATTGCTTGGTAATTAATCTCTCGGTCTCTTTTACTTAAAGCTGCAAAACTACATAAAAAACCTAGAAAAAGTCAGAAAAAATCGAAACTTACAGTACATCTCCACTTGCACGGAAGTTGAGACGGGTTCGCTCATATTATTATTACTAGCTTGGCACGTAAATACAGCGCGGAGGTCCGCTCTCGTGAGTTTGTTCACCATCATCGTGTTCTGCGTCGCTCCCTCCGGTGAGATGACAATGAAAGAGTCGTCGATTAGCGACCCCCCTCTCCACCATGTCACCTTTGCTGGTGGACGGCCTGAAATTTTGCAATAAAGAGAACAAAGGCAAGTGTCAGTTTATATTTTATGTGGTTGTACATAGGTAATATATTAATACATTGCAGAATAGTCTAGACTAGATGTCATTACTCAACCGAAGACCCTCGATAGCTGCAGAGCTTTGTTGAAAAATTGATAAAACATTCATCAATCTTAGGAAGACTGACCAGGGCCACAACTAATAACATAGATTGTTATATCAAGAATATCAACACACTATTATTGGCACAGATTCTGACACGCGACTTTTGACGAGTTGATGTTGCTGAAGTTTTTGGAAGTTGGAAGCCAACTCTAAATTATTTTCAATGGATGCTCTGATTACCTTTCGGTGCGGTTGGATTTTGAGCTTTCTGTACGCAATGTCCTATATATCTCTTTATCCAAGAGCATGCTCACTTTATAAGGACCGAGTCCCGGAATCCGACCCGTCAACATCCCATGAATATTAATGGCAGATTCAACGGTTTAACTAACCGCAAGGCAGAGGGGAGAAGACAAGACACAAGACGGCGCCAATCTATTTAATCAGGCTGATTGATTGCATTATTATTCATGAAAATACTTGTACTCAGCACTTCGGCTCTAACTTATTGGATTCCATGGAGTGGATTCTTTCCCGTGACAGTTTACGGCCCGGGAGTCGGAGTCAGTGTGCTGGGAACTTGGTAATTGAGGACATTAGCTACTTCCGACAAATGAAGTCCCCACTTGAAGCCCAAGTGATGACTTCAATAATAATTAATTAATATGCTGATAGTTGTGATATCTCATTTCTTTAAAATGTTCCGACTCTTTTCCGAAACTTCAAACCCTTCTTCCCTTGAAATTTGAAAAGTAAAAATCAGTGAAGCGTCCCTTATTCTATCAACGAACCGAGGAGAATTTTTTACTTTTACAACCCTATTATAGGCCTCCCCGTCCGCTCCGAAAGTTGGAAAAGGAAGATCTAATAACTCGCTAAGAAGGATAAGAAAGTAAAGTTTGAGTTTATAGTAGGGAGCATGACAAAAGTTTATGCATTTTATAATCAGGAAAGTAACTCATTTGGGGAGAAAAAATTAGTCTATTGTCTAAAATAAAGTTTGAGTCCATAAACGTAAACGATTTTGAATGCTTCGTCAACCTTAATCTTGGGGATATATTTTTTAAGTACGTTTCTAAACTTTTCAGGCTCGGCTTTCGTTCAACTAAACGTGTTGGAAGAGGGAAGTAGGGAAAATTCCTCTTAGCAATGACGGATGAGGAATTTTTTCAGAATTAATGAACCCAGCCTTCCAATTATGGTAAAATAATGCAGTTTGCACTGATAAACGATAAATAGGGATTTTTTTTCTGAATTTTTCTACGACGCGAAGAGTTGAGCGTTATCTATTTGGTTTAGAATTAAAAATTACTCAGCATTCCTCATTTAACTAAAATATGCCCCGATCAAAAAGGACCTTTGGCAAGGTAATAGGTAAGTACTTACCTACTACTATTGCAAAATGGTAATAAACATTAACTTAACAAGGGGGAATTTCTATTGTCTAAATCCTGCGTGAGCTCTAAGCTGAAGTGCAAAGGTTTTAGTTCTAGATAGGATAGTCTAGATTTGCTAAAGGAGGAAGGAAGAATGTCGATTCAGCGAGGAGAGAGAGAGAGAGAGCAATTAAATATCCCCATAAATATTTCACAAAACTAATCAAGTGTCAATTGGACAGCATTGTGGAGGAAAGGCTTTTGTAATGCTAGGACCAAAGTGGATTCCATGAGCTAACCCTCAATCTTATCCTACATAATCTCGTGTACAAATACTTCCTCACCATCAACTATGTCTAACATTAAACTGGAGCTTATTGTTTGGCCAGAACTACCTGCGTTACGAGGGCCCTATTCTTGTATAATCAGATATAACGGATGCACCCTCCCAATTCCCCTAAAATACCTTTAGCACTTAAGACTTCGAAATTTCAGCGATTACGCAAGACAATGGGATTGTATGCAAGTAGTAGGCTCCTAACGTTCTAACTCCTCGAGAGTTTGCTAAAGTTGTTCATTTTTACATGATAAATATTGAAAGTACGGACCAAACAAGGAATAATAAGGGCTTATCTTGGGTGAGGTAGTATGAGTATGTTGCGTTCGATAATTTATTATTTAATAATAACCAAAGGGGAAGGGATAAATCGTTCGGGAATCTGAGAACAAGAAACATAGGCTTTTTGTTTAACCAGCATTTCCAACCTTGGGGTCTTTGGACTTGTGAGCCTTTTTTATAAAATAAATGCATTTTAATCCAATTAAAAATTGTCTTAAGCATTTAAAACTTAAAATCGTTTTAAAACGGACGAACGTTCGGGACCTCTAAACGTGACAATTTGACTCAAAAACAGCAAGTTAGAACGCGGTTCAACTTATCCAAATGAACATCATCATACAACATACATGAACATGAACATACCCAGGTTCTCCGTATTAGAGAATCTGGCTTGATACTCCAGGACAAGAAGAACCTGTGGCAAACTACAGAAAATGTGGAACCCTGTGATTAATCGTGGTCACAACAGTGACCATGATCATTTTTTTCATATCCCCTTATTGAGGGTATTGATAGTAGAAGTGTGTATTGCTGTAACGTGTAGGACTGAGCGGTTGCTTGAGGGGGGAGAGGGCTCGGATGAGTGACACCGTGTATCAAGTATCTGCCATAGTACTTGAGGTCGGTAGTCATTCATTCGACGCTTCTCGATAGCCCTCTGGTGGCCGTTGGGGCCACCAATGAGCAATACTCACCTCTTATGCATAGTGTTTTTTTGACCTATGGAGCCACCTGGTGGGGAAAGGGGGGATCAACTAGCGGGGAAGGTAAGGGCTCTTGCGTACCAGCGTTGGGTGCTGGGGGCAATAGTTCGAGCCTTGGTTAACTCGTGGGGCCCTTTTAACGCCATCTACTGGTTCTGTAACCAGGCCACTATACTCTATCAACTGGGGCCTTACTAGGAACCAGCATTGATAACATGTAAGTAATGATATTCTCATCATGTGGGCCTGCAGGGCGGCGATTTGGGGGGAGGGGGTGGAACTCGAGTGGTGAACTCCCCATGTACCGTCACGCGCGGGGTTGGAGGGTCCACTGCATTTGAGATTACCTCTCGACGCCATCTCGTGGTCACTGGTGGCTACCATGAAAGGGGGAACTTTCTTGTGTACACTAGGTGTACGCCATCTGGTGGTCAGTGGTGGGGGGATGGGACTGACGGCAGCAGGGTGACTCTATGTGGACCAGTAAAATGGGGACATAGTATGAACCCTTTTGTCCTGTTGGTCACTTTAACCCCACACACTGGCCGCTGGAGGGTATAGTTAGTGAGACTTATAACGGGGCGATCTAAATCGAACCGAGGACCTACAGGAGCGATAGTTCGCACTGGTATGCCAGAAAGGGGAGACTCTGTCAAACCCACTGACGGGGACTGCTGACCCCGGTCACTACGTTTTTGAACTTGGTCTGGCCCATCGGGACGGATCCAAGGAGGTTTCCCTAGTGGAAACCGCTAAAATGATATACCCCTCCTGTGCTATAATAGATTCGATCATTCGGTCTATTTTGCGCGGGGGTTATTTCAGCAAATTGTTCACCAGGACATTGGCCATGCCTAACTATGGTTGGTCAATGTCCTGCCCGGGGAGTCCGTAATAGGCCAGAAATGGCCTTGACGGCCGACTGGTCAAAGCATATGTGCAATGACCTTTCAACCCACCATAATACATACATACATACATACAACATCATCATATTGTTCAAAACTGCAAAGGTCAAATCCAAACCCATGAAAAGGAGGTTATTATACCCCTTCAACCTCTACCTTTCCAAACTAACGTCCCATAAATATAGACCCAGATTTAGTGTGAAAAGTCGAAACGTGTTCCACAGAATAAAAGCCGATCCCACAAAAGGTAAAACGGGATCCAAAACGACCGTGTAGGTTAGGCAGAAACCTTAGATACGATCTCGCCGTGTACGGAACCCAGGAGAAGTAAATATTACATATTGCATACCCCAATTTGGAGGGACTTCGTCAATAAATAATTGGACTCCCGAGTAGATCCCTGGCCCATACGGACCATGAACAATGGGGAGAAAGATAGCCAATCTACAAGTTTGTATTTTGTATCTCGGGCCAAGATTTAGTGGGATGTGGAGCAGGACTTTAGTGGATCGGCCTAATATGTAGTCCCACATTTATCTCGACTTGGAGCGAGAAAGTATGGGAGAATTGGAGTACAAAAGGTCCGGGGCTCGTTACCACAGAACGGCGGTGGTGGGTGCTGCTGGAGAGAGAGGCAGAGGGCTAGACAATCGGAGAAAGTTGATGTAATGCCGGGGAAAGTAAGAGTGGATTTTCCTTCCAGATTCCGACGAAGAATAGAACGGATATAAAGGCTCTGTGGAGGAATCATAACAATAAAGCATTGTGATAGGAGCAAAGAATTTGTTCCACTGATAGGCTAATATAACTCCAACTTTCTCCACCATCACCGTCGAGTAAGGATATGTGATGGAGAATGTGTAGGATGCGAGGGCGAGGGCCTGTTCTATAGAGCCAACGAGTTACTTGCAAATCGGCACTATTTGCTGGGAATCTTGTATAGGGTTCCCCGAGCCTCCCGAAGCTCGTTATATGTAACAGTAACTGTGTAAACGCTTTAGAGAATAGGCTCGAACCCAAACACGTTTTATGATTATTAGAACATCACATAACTATTACTCGGCACGAACAGCCGTGATAATATCTCATCCCTATCTTCCATGAATACATACCTTGGCACTTCAGCAGACTCCGCTCTAAATCTGCAGTATTATTATTATTATTATAACCTCATATCAAGGCAGTTCAGGTACGGACTGGGTTTAGGCATGCACGTCTCCAAATACAAATCACCAAAAGTGGTTCTGTAGCGAGTATCGGGTTTTCATGGATGTACTTTTGAAACCGTCCTTATCTTATTTGAGGATGAGTTGGATTTGGATTTTTACTTGACAAAGTGGAATTTATTACGGGGTGACTTGATAAAAAGCTTTATAACTGGAAGTGCAGTGGGACTTGGAACTATTTCAGTACAGTTGAAGCTGTACTTTCTCTTGGTCAAACTAAAATTTCTGATATCAATCGCATAAAAAAGACGACGGACCTTGGATGCGCATTTTAGATAAAAGTATAATCAGTATTGGATATATTCATGTTAAAACCTCGTCGTTGGACTTGAAATCCTTTAAACAAATTAAGGACGAAGAGGGGGTGTAAAATCTCATTAGTTGAAGATTAATATTAAGTGGCATCGAATTTGCTTAATTAAATTACAGTGCACACGACAGTAAATTCACGAACAAGTTAATAAGTTCCTTTTCTATAAGTTGGCTAAAACGGCTTTAAACGGCTACGGCCCTGTATCCTGTCATGCTTCTTCGTACTTTCACTTATGCATTGCGAAGTCATTGACACATCCTTACGAAATACTTTCACTGTTTGTTCGATTCCTGTTTTAGCAGATACTTTCTGTAAGTGCACATCTATAGTCTGGTTCAAAACAATAGAGACAGTTTTTGCAAGTTTTTAATTTCATCGGTAACTATGAAAAAATTATTAAAAAACTAAAAAGAGCTGTTCATAAATAACTTGCTCTAACCCTAAAAGTATGTATTTTTTTATTTGAAATTGACGTATTTTTTCCGTAATTTCGTAACAAATTGTAAACTTTTAAAAATTTTGAAACTACCTAAAGTAGTATACGAACGGTCCATGAAATTTTGAAACTTTATTTGGTAACTATGTACGACAAACATAAACGGTGCAAAAACTGTCTCTATTGTTTTGAACCAGACTATAGTTCAAGCAGATCTCTTTGATACTTGTAGTGGGTGTGTAGGAAAACTAAAAGCCAAATAAGGCTAATTACCGCATGCTGGGACAACATGAATTATTTTTTAGCTCTCCCACTACGGCATCAGCAACCTATCCGGCAGAATAATCCAGAGTCGGATAAGGTAAAGTTACCCGGACAGAGGAAGAGGTTCAATTTGCATCCAACCTGCACTTACAAGTTATGATGCTCATATACATCCATGTGATATCCTCATGGGTTGTTTCACCTTTTCAACCTTTCTCCAAACTGCCATATCCTTCCTCATCTTTTACACCTTCTGCTCAGAATTTACTTTCCTCTCCGTATAACTTAAGAACTCTGGAGATCGAATCCCCTTTCAAGCCTCCTCCACGCCTTGACAATTTATACTCAGAGTCAAAAGTTATACGTAATTCGATGATACTAGATCTCATCCTTCCGCCTTGTCATTACATACTGATAGTATAGGATACGAGGATGACCTTATTCACTTCAAACTCAAAGGTAATTCTTCCGAAGGACTTGTTAGTTCCAGAATCCAAATGAGGGCACCCGTACTCCCGAAACTTTCACCAAACACACTGCCAAGCCAACCTCATCAGAGCCTAGTTTGTAGTTGATGGCGGTATATACATAGATTCAAAGGGAATATGAAGAAAGGTCAGTCTGGGGTTCCGAACTCCGTATGTATTCTCTCTATGTAGTCAAAACATCAATCCCCCCAACCTCTCGTTTCTGCTAAGCTTATTTTCTGCTGAATAATTTATCTTTACATCAACTCACCTAATTTTATCATGAAATTCGCAAATGTCATGAGACTCCGGACCGCCCATTATGGAACTTGGCCTTTTTTGCAGAGGAAACCCTCCTGCTGCTGTAGGAACCATCACTAGGACTAGGACGAGTACCAGCAGAAAAAAGGAGTTGTTGGATCTTACAAGTAATATGTTTACTAGACCAGAGCAGAGACAGGAGAGCCAAGAACGCGGAAATGCTTTCAACATTTCTCAACTCTTTTTTCTTAGTCAGTGCTGACATGTCTTGGAAAATGAACTAGAAGGAAAAAATACATTACCTCCAGATGCAATACACATCAGCGTCATTGCATCCCCCTCATTGTAGGCGCCTGCAATCCCTGTAAGCTGTTGACCGGACCCATTGAATATCGTAGGCGGACTTGGTGGCACTAGAAACAACATACAAAAAATCATGATTAGTATAAAAAATTATATTGTGCGGATTTTTTTTGCTGTAATTAGAAAGTCGGTCGAAGGCACTTAATTTACAGAATTTCATTAGCTTAGGATAATAAGTCGTAGTGGGTAGTAGGAGAGGATAGGATGTACCATCTGCCCTTCATTAAAACTTTAAGGGAATCCTGATGAACATGCTTTCTCTGTTCTCAAGTCCCTAAACCCCAAATCGAGAGAGAAAGGGAGATCAGATACCACAAGAAAAAGTAGTGAAAAGACAGGAATAAATCCTTTAAAGCTGTATCTACTCTAAATCCATCTTAGCACTTCCCACTTCAAGTATTTTCACCCGACTTGTCCGTGTTTCCGCCGAGGAAGTTTTTTTCTTATTCTTTCGGAGAAAGTGGGAAAGTCTCTTAATCCATCCTCTGCTGAGGATAATTGCATCAGTCAAGGCAATACTTTTAAGCAGAACCATTATAGACACTGTGCATTAGAATGTAGGCCTAGGCAGCGAATTTACCACGATTTTTGCTAAATTCGTCCCTAGCCACTTCCCTAGATATAAGACAAAAGCATTAATATCGGTCAATGATTGATCCTCTTGTCAGGGGAGGCTGTTGGGCTTGAAGAGAAGAAAAATCTAAAAGTTGAAACGATTTTCCCAAGATTGATAGATACGGGGCGAGGTATTTCCATAACCTTGCAAATGAGCAGAATACTTGATTCTCTCACCGCATAATAATGAGATCATTATGCCGATAAGTAAATGGGTGTTTGCAGGCGTCACATTGACTTATGGCTAACCAGAATTAATGTTTTAGAGCATGCAAGTTGCCCGGGATTGTTAATCATATATTATGCGCCGTTTCACCAACGGCAAGAGCTCTTTTAACGACTAAAAGGACGAGAAAGTATTTCCCTCTCCTGTCTCCATTAATTCAATTACGGGAGAGTTAAAAGTTCACCAATTTCCTCATCATCAACCCCGTCGTCCTAACCCGTTTGTTCTTTATGCCGTGCGACTAGGCAGTTTTGACTTTATAGAGGCTTAAAATTATTCACTGAGTTTTTTGCTGAGTTCATCATCCAGTAATCACACAGACCATACCAGCCATCATCAACTAACTATCAACAAGGAAAACGGGGGAGTATGGCTGCTAGTGCTTGGAATTCTGATGTTTTGGCCCACCACCACGACTCCTCAAATCTATGTTGTATGTGTGTGTATCTTATATATATGGTTCGGTGAACGATTAATCTCTTACGCAATGAACGGGTCCCCCATCACATCCTGTGACTAATTCATAATCCCATTTTATCCATCCATTTTACTTTACGAGGTTTTGACAGGACAGAGCGGCTCAGAAGGCCCCCGAGACTATGAAACAAAACCGGAATGTCCTTGACGATAAAGAGGGAAGCCATTCTTCAGCCGCTCATTGTGTGCGGTGCATATGGACTGCACGTTGCATTTTATTTCTCCAATAATCATAATTCTCAACCAGCCTGCTTTTGATGATTGAACCGATGGGTAGTCACTAGTCAGTCACCAGTTTAGACGGAGTTGAGAGTAGAGTAGATTCATGTAATTTATTTGGATATGAGTCCATTTTGGATAATGTAATATCCTTTCCCCCCTTCTGTCAATGTTGCATATTTCATTTTGATTATTATTGTCATTTCCTCCTATACGGCAGATAATGCATAATGGGAGCACCCCGGAACCGAAACTGCCGTAGTTGAATCAGCCGAACAATACACGGAAACACTCATAACAATGCCTAGTCCCCATATTACCCCTCAGCTTATCGCTATTATGCTTACGTAGGTCTGAGGAAATGTCCGTAATTCACTTCAACTATAAGTTACAAGGGAAGACAAATTCATCATCCTGATATAATAGTTATAAAATCATGGGGAATGACCACCAAACGCTTAACAGCCTTTGTCCTGTTTGAAACCTCCGTGTTCTGACAATGAAATATCCCTACGTTTTGAATGCGTGTGCTTATGGCAGAATAACAATAAAGCAAAAGAATCTAGTCATAAAACCCGAATCCGTGCTTTTTAGCATATGAGTAATTTTCCTAATCGAATGAATTATTAACAATTCAATAAAAAACGATGATCCGGCGAAACCTTAGAAATTCCTCCCCTTACCGGATAATACGTGTATCAAAACCCCACATAGTGTGATAAACCTGGCGAAAGACAAGGCTTAAAACAGTTGATAAGTCCTTAACCAAATTGAATTCCCATTTCGTCGCCGAGTCGAGAGGAACCCAAGGACAGAAGCTTTAATAAGGTGCGACAGGAGAAACCAAATTGGGGCACAGTATCAAATACCGGATGCCTCGTTCTCGGTTATACAACCTGACTAACCACCACTACCAACCGACACCATCAGGGCTCGAATAGAGGCCTCCGCCTGTTATGTAATAATATTGTGAGACTCATATTGCATTTCTCACAAGCGACTGGTTATTAGATGAGGCAAGTAGGGTAAAAGCATGAAAGAGAAAACTTGAAGGAAGAAAGTGTTGTTCTGGCATAAAGAGGCTTTTAGCAGTTTCCCATTATCCACCCCGTAAGAGCATATGCTGTCGGTCCTGTCTATGTTGGCTCTTGTATAAGCAACCTATTTCTCCCAAGAAAAAAGTAACGTGGGACGTGGGATGTGGAAGTGAAATGGAAAGCGCGGCGTATCGTCGTCACGGTGGTGGTGTGATGGAGATGGTGATTCTGATGCTGCTGGTCGGCTGCTTGAGTGGCTCGGACTTGACTCTACATGGACAGGATGGTGGTGGTCAGTACTAATAATAACAAAGTACGGGAGAAAAGTCAACGGATCTAACCAAACAGACGTTTTATTAGCCATACAAAGAAAAATTATTAGAAAGGCCAAGAAAGAAAAAAACGGGAGAAAGCACGGGTAAGGAATGGAGCTTCAGGGCACCCCACCCTACTTGTTGTTTTCCTATTATTATTATATTTTTCCAGCATCTTGAATTCCGTAAGAGCCTTTTCTACTCAGAATTCTTGGCAGTAGTTGCACAATATTATCTTATCCATTCCTCTATTACAGATATCTCCTAGAAATAGGACTTTCTTCGAGTTGGAGGAATTTTCCCTATTCCTTAAGCCATTAACCCTTAGGTTAGAAATATAAATATAAGAAAAAAAACAGCATATGTTGTATGTGAAACTGCATTTCATGATCCCTGTGCGTGGGGTGAAGAAGTCAATAACAGTTGAATGTTGAATGGGAGGAGAGTGCATGTCTTGCAAGAAGTCAAGAACTTGTTAGTGTGACCCTCTCTTGTATTTTGTGGAGATAGAATTCCAGGCTTCCGGGAAAGTAAATCCCCGTCCAGTCGGGCTTCTGGAACGCACAGGATCCTTTTACGTGATCCGTCCACCCTTCCTTTGACGAGATAACGCTATTGAAATAATTTAATGAGATGGAGTCTCGGAGCCGTGCTGCAGAACATGCAACAAACGCATGTATTAAATCTATTCCCGTCTGGGTTATCAAAGAGGGCGACCATACATGGTTGCTGGATTGGAGAGGGAAATGTTATTTTTATGCATTCCATGCATTTCATCAACATTTTAGGCGTCGATTCGACGGGAGAGGAGGCAGCAGGTAGATATAAATGTGGAATATTCCGTGTTTTTACGAACACTACATCTCTCCTTGTCTTTCATATAGAGCAGAGCTAACGAAGCCTGAAGGGGAAAGTTAGTGGTACATTTTCGGGGAAAAATTGAGTTTAGACTTTAGACCCACTATGGATTGGTTATGGTTGGTTGCAGGGAAAGATGGAAAATTGAATTGGCTGGGAAGAATAAAGGTGAGGGAGATGTGGATCAAAAGTACGACGGGGAAATGTACAAGTTCAATATAAAAATATATTATTCTCAAATTGAAACATATGCCGTTATTGGAATATTGGAAAATATTCACCCCACTTCACCGCTGGCAGGTAAAAGGATTTGGGGCCGGATCTGCCGCTTTCCAATGCATTATTTCCCTCATTGTTTCCCCCTCTGGAAGTTTTAGGGGATTTTTATATCAGGAGCCCAACGCTCCATGATAAGAAACACGGCTTCAGCCGTTGGAGCAGATAAAAACATCAAATTTCAATGCTTCAGCTCCAGGAGCCCCTGCTTTCTTTTTATTTCCCATAATACTTGACCTCCTTGCAGAAGTTAGGATAATAATCCGTGAAATTTTAAATGAAAAATCGTCAAAAAAGTCAGGCGTACATAATACAAGATAAACAAGGAAGTAAAAGCAAATCCCGTCCCATTTCAGACTCGAGACAAATTTCCGAGCCGGATGGAGGCCTATATCATCACCGCTCTTCTGTGGTCATTCTTCAGGATGACTGATCCCACTCTGTATATATAATATTTGGCTAAAATATGAGCCGGGATAAGTGAGATGGCCATGTCTCCACGAGAAGGTCCCTCCCGGATCACAAGTGGATGCATGAAAGATCAAAATGGGGAGCCACAACTTCTCAAGTCTCAAGAGTTTCCTTTCCCTTGTCAACTAACAATGAAAGAGAAGAATGACCAACTTCCTTACGATGTTTGCTATCACTCTTCTCCTCAACTTATGCATTATGTACTACCGCCGAGCTCCTTCTTTTTGAACAAGAGTCTTTTCTCCAACTTTGAGATAGACACAGGATCCTTCTGGAGACAGTGAAAATATACGTTTACTTTATCTACAAAGACAGTATCCGGAGCGAAATCTCAATTTTTTACGTTTACACCACGCCGGGTACTTGAACCCTTCCTGGAATGAAATTCCGTTGCCCGATTCAACTTAAACTGCGTTAACGGCGGAGTGTAAAGATAAAAGCTTGTTTTTTTTACTCTTAACCAAGTGTTTTATCTTTCCCTTCGTATTGTCATTAAAAATGGCCTCCCTTTGTATATTACACATTTGCACCTCATTGTGTCTATACATTCGTGGTTTTGAACAAAAAGAGCATATTTTTAGCTAAAGAATTAAACCAGCTATAAGCTGTCTTAAAGATAAACAAAAAGTGACTTAAAAAGAACAGGAATTTAGGGATGTAGAAAGAAAATACTAGGAAAATGATACTAAGGCCTAGATGAAAAGGCAAATTTTATCTAGAAAAGGAAACTCTGCTGCAGGAATTAGACTTCAAGGGCTGGCTATTTAAGGGATTGAACACTACATATTATTATTATTATAAGTTCTCAGTGGTTGTGGTTAGAAATGCCGGAGAGGTACTACTCCCACTGCTTTGTCCAAATTAAAAGAAACCAAGGACGGAAACGTTATTCTTGCGGTGGAGTCAGGATCCTATATGTATTACGCCTTGTTTTCCGCTTCACGAAATACTAGCAAAAGACTTGGGCTGGAATCATCTTCACTACATGAAGCTGAATGGAATTTCTCTGCAGTATTGCCAACCTCACCTACGAGAGAGTTTTTTTTGCCTCGTTTCGTATCGTGTATTCTTTCCTCCCCGCTACGTATTGGTTAGAGAGTCTTCCATGCCAAAGGAGAAAGTTTTTGTTTCTAATGTTTGAACATCAATTTCCTCTCCTCTTCCACTACCTTGTTCCCCTAGTGTCTTTGTCTTTTCGAAAGCAAGCAATATGAGCAGAGAAGGGGCAAGTTGAACTAAGGATCCTTATACAGACTACTCTAGATCTAGAAAGTATCTATATTGTATTAGGAGGACTGTTGAAAAAACGCATCAATAAAGACAACAGAACCGAAAGGGTTGTTGGTTTACTTGTTCTGTGTATCTTGTAGTTGCTTTAACATGTTCTGACTTCCACCTTTCGCCTGTGCTTTCGTATCTTCGAAAGCGTCAGTACGACTCTTCCTTAGGTTATGCCACAGGAGAAGATTAGAAATTGTCTACGAAGAGGAAGGGAAATGTACATGAATGAGAGAAGGATCTTGAAATTGCACAATTTTTTCCGTTCATGAGGCGCGGGATCTATGTTAGGTCATAATGGTAATAATAATGGATTAAATCAGAGGGTCCCTTTCATCTTTTATTTTGACTCCCCTCCTTCTTGGAGAGGAAAGTTGTGGAAGACGGAGAGAGGAACTTCTATTCACCACTTAAGCCCTTGCTCACCCATAGAATCGGGGATGAATGGTGCAGTGGGCATAAGGAATAAGGAAATGAAATGAAAAGGAGTCGGTGGTTGGGCAAACCGGAACCGGAGTCAAAGACTTCTTCTTCTGGGTAATTCTTATACTTAACTTTCTTCAATCCTTATATATTCACGGTCATAAGGATCGGGGAACCACCATCAACTATCGACTTTGTGGACAGGGATAAATCAATATCTTTCTGATCCTTATGCCCTCGGATAATGGGGATGGATGTAAGAAGGATTCTGTTAGTAATGCCTATTGGCAACAGGACTTTTGGAATCTTTCCGTCCTCCCTGCGGTTCAGTAGGAGTAAAAGTACTTCTAACGGTGTCGGTCCAAGGCAAGTGAAAACCCATCTGTCTGCGTATTTAGTGTGAAAGTTCTGGAAAGGTTGGTCCTCGTGGTAGAAGTGTATTGGGTTTTAGTGTCAACATTTGGGACAAGATGAGACCGCAGCTTCCGTCATACATAAAGAAAGTATGACACATGGTTCTTTATAACGAGCTCTAGCCATGCGGTTTCTGGAGTTGGAGAAAGGCTTTCACTTTCTCCGGCCTAGCTTGTAATTTAAGGTTATGATAATAGAGTCGCAATAGCTATTCGTGCATTATAATTCTTATGAGGAGAGATGGATTCTTAATGGCCAGAGATAAATCTATTCGTTGTTTCTTTTAGTTTAATAATATTTTTCACCCTCAATTTATCGATTAAAGAAGTAGTTTTCGAAGTTTTTTAATTTTGGAGTTGAAAATAGCATTTAAAATTGCTAAAAATGAGTTTCTAAAAGCTTTTTAATTGTATTTAAACATCAATAACCCAGATTCTTTGTAATTGCGAACGTCACACACACACTCATTAGACTTCCACATTTCAAAACGCCAAAGAATTTTCGCAACATTTTTGAACTCAAAAACTGCCTTCTGAAGTTACCACTTTCTCAGTGAAAAACGAAACTTCAAACTTAGGATTCCCTGAAAAGACAACAGACAAAATTCTAACCTAATTCAATATCTTATCCTATTTCCAATCGAGTAAAAGAACATACGCTGAAGGAGTCTAAATGTCTAACCCAATCCTTAACTTCCTCCTCTGTATTATTATATTACATAGGATCCACCGTGACAAAAGACGAGAGACAGAGGCGAGCCAGCAGATCTTACTGTATGAGGAACCATCATGTCACGTCCTCCTTTCTCGCCACTTTTGGTTAAGTTTCCCCTGCATCTTCCCTAACTTCCTCCACACTGCAAGATGTCAAGGAAAGCAAACAAGGACGGGTCGTCGGAGTGTGAGTTACACAGATGGTGGTTTACTCAACCTCTCCTCTTGTGAAAGTCGAGAGGCACATCTGTATTTATTGTGTTAATGAAAGTAAAAGTTCTTAGCTCATCCTCAACCCAAAATTTTATAAAAATGAACTACAACTTCTTCTTTTTTTTCACCCGTTGAATCACCCGTTCCACCCAAGTTCCAATATATTTATCAACTTTCTCCCACATCCAACTATATCTCTCTCCCAAACGAACCAATGTAATAAACCAAACGCTGGTTCAGCATATTTTTCTATTACCAAATGTCACCCCAGCCCAACTCTATCCTGTTCTCCTTGGCTGATTAGGGCGAAAGAAATATCGTAGCATGTCTGCTGTGCAGTTCTGGTCCTAGGGTCATTGAAATTGTTGCTAAAGTACGGATATAGTTGAACTATCGAATGGGTTCTAGCTTTTTCTAGAAACAGGGATATAGCGTAAGTATCACGTAACATCTCTTGGATTTTCCGTTTCACAGAAGAAAAATATATCGTGAGAAATCGTTAGCTCGATTCCTTATAGGATACGGATGGCCATAAATTTTCACGACAGATTACTCCTTAACTCAGCCCTTCAGAGAGAAAGGAAGAAATATACACTTACCAGCTATTTATATTAGGAGAGAGAGAGGGGAGTCTCTGCTTGCTGTAGTTGGTGGCCTAAAAGTAAACTTGCTACTTTCTCTACTATCTCCTCACTATCGCTAAGTCCTATCTTTCACTTATTGTTAGTGCGATTTGTGACTTTTATCTAGGAAAACGAGAGTTTCATGGCCTGCTTAGAATTTACTTCCTTCCTTCCGCCCTTTCTCTAAGTCCTTCTACCCCTCCTTCTCGGGTAGGAAACAACAGGGAAAAATAATAGAGACAATACACAGTCTTGGTTATTATTAGCCCCAACTCCTCTATCCTAATCAAACATAAGGCCAAGATTGAGGAAGATGGGGGGAAACTGATCAATTTATCTTCCGCTTTCTCCAACAACATCTAAATGGGAAATGGGGAAGGATCTCATCAACATCTCCTTGATTGACTATAGAAAAGGCTTGCTTTTCCATCATCCAGGCTCAAACTTTGGAATTTGGAGGAATTGGAAGTTGGAACATGGGGAAAGTAGTCGGAGAGAAGGAAGAGCAAATGAAATCATAAACTGTAAACCGAAATTCAAGTCGGGTCGACCGATAACCACGAGCGAGGCGAGGTTCAGACGAGGAATGGACCATAAATAAAGTCAAATGTTGAATGTTGAGCCAGAGGAATTCCTATCTACTACTTCGTCGACTTCAATTAGTCAAGGGAAATCTGTAACACGAATGGAAATTGATAATTGCATGACTTAGCATAGTAATAGGACGGATGAAGAGAAGATTCTGTGGTTTGGCAGGGTGCTGTCTCTCTGGCTCTGGGCCTTGTTACACTGATCAGATGTAGCTGCACGTTCGCGTTCGCCGTTCCCTCTCTTGAAACCAGAGAGTTAGAGGCAATTTTGTCAAAAGCCTAATGAAAGTCGGAGAGAATATGCTTTCTGGCGGGTTGGGTCTGGGGAACATCCCAATGGGAGAAAGTAACAATATATTTCTTCCGAATAGGCAATCAACCAATGTTGAATGGCAGGAGACATACGATTCTTGTTACGTGCGTTATAAATTTAGTAAGAATTCTCTTGTTAGAAGCGGAATGGTGGAAATTCCTGGTTCATGTAGTAAAGTATCGAATAATCATGTAGAAATATGATCTCTTCACGAGTGCATAGCTCGGCATGATTATCCTTTTTTAAGAGTGAACTCGAGCTGTTTAAAAACTGGTGCGTATCAACCAGTATCAACTTAAGTATATAGAACTGTCGGTTAATGATGAAACTCTGGCCGTAAAAAACAACGATTCAAAGGTTAAAGGTCAAATCCTCAAGTGTTTTATTATCCTATCTAAACTTGATCGATTGATACGACGAAGTTGTTCTGGGTGTATGCTAGTTTTGAGAGCGCGAGAACCTATCGGAATTTATAAATTCCTAAAGTACTTAAAAAAACAATTTATAATGAAACTTGTGCTTTAGCATTTCCTCACAAATTACAGTTTCGATAGAAAGAGTTTCCAACAACCTCTGTGCAGGAAATTTCCATACGATTCCGTTTGCAATTTAAAGTTTATTGATCTTCTCATGTAAAGACGTCTGTCTCGAAGAAATGACGAACTGCGAGATCTATAAATGATAACATATATATAAGCATGATTCGATACGTAGAGGAGGAATCTAATATAAAAAAAACGCTTGGAATTATAGAATGAAGTCCTTAAATCTTCGAACCAAGTTTTTTTCTCCCTCGTATCTTACATGCAGTGCTCTCAAAGTAGGAGCAAAATCTTTTACCACGCATATCCAAGCTTTTTATACAAGGTTAGACTAAGGTTATGTATCGTAATTTTAAGCAGGAGTGGGCCGGATCCTATTTTTTTCCTTCAGTTTTAAAATGTGTTCTATGGCCTTCTTGGATATAGCTGTGGAAGCAACACAGGATTTTATTAGAAAGTACGGTGATGGTGAACAGCATGAAACTTCTTCTGAAAGGATACTAACATACCAAAGCTTCAAACTACAAGTTTAACTTGACTTGGTGAGGAAAATCTTAACTTATCTCTAAATCTCCAAAAAAAGTAGTACGTTTCTTCGAAAAAGTTTAGCCCAGTTGGGTGGTTTGAATTTACTTTACCTAAAGGTTTTTTCCCGAAACAGATACATATACAGCCAAGAAGTGGAACTTACGTAGTAAAAGTAAACCAACAAACCGACAGTGTATGTCTACAAGGTATAAAGTAGGATCCTACATACCACCACCACCTTACATAATACATATACACCTTTTCTCTAGCTTTATAACCTAGTTTTCAGACAGTGTATATGGTTTTATCCTAGAAAATCCTAGCTGGGACACCACATTGCATTTCATATTTTTTCTCTGCTGCGTCTTGGTTTAGATTCTCGTTTTTGCGAGCTGGCTAAGGGGGGCCCTGGTGTCCAGAATCTGTAGAATTGAGTCTAGTCCTGCTCTGGAATAATAACGGGTTTTTTAAAAGGAGATTGACCCACTGAAGGACTTCACTAAGGGAAAAACTTCTCAGCCGACTCTTCCCTTTAGGATTATTTCTTCGTTTGACACAAAGCATTGGAATTCCAATCCGACTCGTCTGGAGAAAGCAGCTTTGCTAACCAGCCCTGTTGTTCCCGATATATATGGAGTCGGTCTAAGGTTATTATGTGTGTGTTCGGGTATATGTGTCCGTGGGACGGAATACGAATGCGGTGGTCTGGGGCAGTGCTAGTGGTCCCTTTATACCTATATGGCTTTACAATTGCCCATTTCGGCGTCATGAATGTACCAGTCTGGGGCTATTGACGTGATCGGTCAGTCAATTCTACTTCTGTTCATTCATTCGAACTGGGAAATAAAGCCGATGTTTGTTTCTTTACGATCCTGTAGATAAATCTGCCCCGAATATCGGATACACACCCCAGAGCTTCATGATCGTGAATAGAATCTAAATTATTTTGGGAAGATTAAAAAAAGAACGGCTTACTTCCCTCTGTTATTCGACCCTTGCCGATTCTTTGTTGTGGAAAGGGGTTAAACTGGAGAGTATCTTTGGGGTATATTGGGAGTATTTGTAGATCTCGCATCCGAGATAAACTTTTGTAAAGATTTCCGTCATTTTTTTATGCTTGTTGCAGAAGGATTTTGGAAATGATTGATGGTTTTTATGAATGTGTGGCAGTCTTATTGGGGAATTGGAGGAAGGCGAGAAGTTTATTCTATATAGTAATTAGTAGGTCTAAATCTCGTCAAAGTTGGACTCGTCGACACTTTTCGATAATTTCTGTAAATGTTGTGGTTTTATTTTATTGAAAAAATTTTCAAACGTTCCAAAAACCAATAAATAACAACGTAAATTCTGAGACCAATTCATAAACCAGATAAACAAGAACAGAGATTCACCCTCAAAATATGGAATAACAGTCAGTAGCTCTCATATTTTCAGTGTCTCCTGTATAGAACAACGAAGGGGCCAATTAAATACTTTTTGTAGCGTGGCTACGGTAAGTGGCCTGAAAATGTGATATTAGTGGACTGTATGTTTAAATAGGATGAACTTATCCTTCCCCAGAAATCCCAACTAGTTTTCCCAAATCACTAACTAATTCCTTATGAATAGCTAAGATATGAATCCCTAACACTGTGAGTGTATGGTGAAATGAGTTGCACAATTTTGTAACTAAATTAAATACTGAATTTAATTAAATAGCAATAATTGTGACTTTAAGAAATAAATTTACAATATGTGGAATTGAGAACTTAAAGTTCATTCCTCCTTGAAGTGATCTTTCAGAATAATATATGTTTTGACAGATGCAACTGCCAACTCATCAAGCTTTCTCCTTTAGTTACTTCTTCCTCCGTATTTTTACACTCCCTCTGTGGTTCGTGTACAAATTTTAGTTTATCCTAAGTAATATTAGATTTCACAGGGCCGTAAATAATAGTATATTGGGTTTTCACAGGTTCTTAGATTTTACAAGATTAACTTTCACAGAATCCTGACTGATGTTTATAAACTACAATTTCCTCATGAAAATCTTATATCTATCAATTATCATTATACATATATATTTCCAATATTATACGTAGTCGATTTCATGCGATATAATATCAATCATAATATTAAAGTTATTACTAACATAAATTTGTTATATACATTTTTTTCCATATGAAAAATGTAATTCCTCCTCCGAACACGGTTCAAATTTCATTTACTTTGTGTATATTAATAAGTACACTTTAATAAAGTTATAAATCAAAAATTGAAAGAATCCAACCGTATTTCGAGGAGAAATCGAACTTAATACAATAAAGTATTTGGATACTACTTTGGCGACTTTGAGACTACTTTAAATATTACTTTTCTTCTATTTGGAATACTACTTTTCTAGTACTTGAAGACATACTCCACCCCGATGAGGACACTCAGGCGTTCTCATCCATTTTCCTAACTTCAAGTACACAAATCTTCGAAACTGGACGCTTGAAGATTGATCCATTTGCAGTTCTGACCTCCACGACTCGTACTACTCCATCTCGACCGGGAAACACTGCAACAACAATACCCTTTGGCCAGGTACTTCTCGTCATGTTATTATCAGCGATAATAACTACATCTCCGATTTCAACTGGTTTAGTCATCTTGTGCCATTTCGTCCGTTTGGCTAAGGTTGGCAAGTACTCTCGCACCCATCTTCTCCAGAACTGGTTGCAGAGTGCTTCTGCCGCTCTCCACTGTGATCTCGAACAAATTTCCTTTTCATGGAAATTACCTGGGGGTTGAAGGTTGCTGGTCGCTCCGATAAGGAAGTGATTCGGGGTCAAAGCTTCCTTGTCGTCTGGGTCATATGAAACATGAGTTAGGGGTCTAGCATTAACAACATGTTCCGCTTCTGTCATAAGCGTGTGTAGAAGTTCTTCTTTGGGATGTCTTTCTTTCAAAGTTGCGTATAAAGCGGTCTTAACTGACTTGACTAGACTTTCCCAGCTTCCTCCCATGTGAGGTGCTGCGGGGGGTATAAAATGCCATTCAATTCCCAGATTTGACATTTTGTCTTCCATGACTTCTTGGTTCAATTCCTTTAGAGCCAATTGCAGCTCGTTGTTTGCTCCGTGAAAGTTGGTTCCGTTATCGGAATAGATTTTAGAAGGATTTCCTCTCCGGGAAGCAAATCTTCTAATAGCCATTATGCAGGAATCAGTGGTTAAACTATGGGCTATTTCTACATGAACAGCTCTCGATGTCAAGCAGGTGAAAAGGGCTCCATACCGCTTTTCATGGCGTCTTCCTACCGTTACTTCCATGGGTCCAAAATAGTCCAATCCCGTGACTGTAAATGGTCGTACATAGGACTGCAATCTGCATTCAGGCAACAATCCCATCCTTGGAATAACTGGTAGCGCTCGAGCGTTTTTGCATTGTTGGCAATTATTCCACGCGCTCTTAACTGCTGTCCTTAGATTGACTATGTAATATAGTTGTCTGAGTTCGTTAACAACTCTCTCTCGTCCGTGATGTCCAGCTTCCTCATGATAGTACTGGATTATCAATTTGGTAATGTGATTTTTAGAATCCAAAACAATAGGCTTTCTCACATCGTACGGTACATTTTCTGCTTGATCAAGTCGTCCTTCAAGTCTCATGACTTCATCCTTATCTAAGGTAAACTCTAAATCTAGTCCGCTTTTAAGTCGGCTTGCATTTTGTATTTTCAGCTTTTCAGCTAATCTGGCTTTCTCCTCTCGAAAACTTTCATCTTGAGACAGGTTATACAACCAAATATCTGCCTTCTTCAGTTCAGCAACAAGCAATCGGTTATACATCCGCCTTTCTGACTTCGGTGTCTTGTGAATTTGAAGAAAACGTAATAACCAACCTGCTACACGTCTTAACTTTCTCCAACTTGAAATTCTTGTTACATCAAAAGGGTTTTCTATTTTGATTGTAGTTAAAACGAATTGATTTTTAAATTCCAATTCTGCGTCATTAACTGCTTTTCTAATTTCCTTTGTAGATTTTCGTGGCCATTCGCTGTCCGGTAATAGCAAAAAATCTGGACCATTTAGCCAACGACTTTTCGGGTCCCATTGAGTTGGCTTATTATCTCGAGTGGCTTCATCTGCCACATTCTCCTTAGTCGGTACCCAATGCCATTCTTTTGCGTCCGACGATTCTTGGATTTCACCGATGCGGTGAGAAACAAATTGAGGACATCGATTTCCATCTGATCGCACCCAACAGTATGCGACTTCGCTGTCTGTCCAGTAATGGGTCTCCACTGGCTGAACTTCATGTTGCTGTTTTATGGAAATCGCTAATCGTACTCCAAGTACTGCTGCTTGCAGTTCCATCCTAGGCATGCAGAGGGTCTTCAGCGGGGCGACTCGTGCTTTGGCTGAAGCAAAGGCAACTTTGATACCTTTGTCCGTAGTTATCCTAAAATATGCTACGGCTGCAAACGCCTGCTGACTTGCATCGCAAAATATATGTAATTGGACTGCAGTTGATTTTGAAAATTCAGGATGATAGCAACGTGGAAGTCGAAATGTAGGAATTCTTTGTAATTCCTCGATCCACTTTAGCCATTTCTCGTGAGTGTTGGAAGGAAGCTCGTCGTCCCATCCAATCTCTGATCTCCATGTTTCTTGTAAATGGATTTGTGCTTTTATTCGGAAGTGAGCTAGAAATCCAAGAGGGTCGTACATTGACATAAGAAGGGAGAGCGCCTCTCTCTTCGTAGGAATTTTCTGTCCCGAAATGACTTCCTTCGGAACTCGGTGAAAACTAGTGGAGAAAGTAAACTCATCTTTCTCTGGGTCCCAATTCAATCCTAATACTCGTTCCATATTTGTAGATTCTGGGTCTATTTTCTTGGGTTCTGCTGCTCGGATTTCTACAGGTAGTTGTTGCAGCACCTTACAGGAACTCGAAATAAAATTAACGATTTCGAATCCACCTTCCTTGTGAATTCCTATTACTTCGTTAATTTGTTTTGATGCTTCTTCTTCGGTATCAAAACTATCCAAATAGTCATCCACGAAATGCTTATATATAATTGCATTCGCTGCCTTTGGATACTTTTCTAAGTTCTCCCTAGCATTTTTATTCTTGGCTTCTTGAGCACATACTGGTGAACACGCTGCTCCAAAGACCATTACGTTCATTTCGTAAGTTTCAGGTTCAATGTGCCGGTCCGTTCCTCTCCATAAAAACCGCAATGAACTTCTGTCTTCTTCTCGTATGTTCACTTGATGGAACATTTCTCGGATATCGCCGGTTATTCCTATTTCTCGTTCTCGAAACTTAAATAGTACGGAGGGAAGGGGGTTGACCTGATCTGCTCCTTTCAATAAAGTGTCGTTTAGACAGACTCCGTGTGACTTGGCCGCTGCATCGAAAACAAGTCGAATTTTGTCTGGTTTGCTAGGCTTTGAGGTTCCAAAGTGAGGTAGATACCATGTCCTAGGTCCTTGTACTTGACTTTCTTCTTCGGTCAATTTGCTGGCGTATCCCATGTCGAAGTAATGCTGCATCTTCGCGAAATATTGGACAGCAAACTTCGGCTCTTTATCCATTTTTCGTTCAATACTCTTTAAGCGATTTAGAGTCATTGACTTACTCTCTGGAAGTTGAACGCCATCAGCCTTCCAGAGTAATCCTGTTTCGAATCTCTTTCCATCTACTCCAACTCTTCTCATTGTCGAATCCATGATCTGCTGGGCACGCTTGTCATCCTTCGACCTGGGCATTTCTTTGATTACTTTTACCCCGAATTGTTCGGTAGTAAAATACTTCTTTACGAGTTGGTGTAGGTCGTCTTTCTCCTGACAGAAAAACGTACAATGGGGCTTATCTGGTACATCGCCTGTACTGAGAAGAGTCCAACCCAGATTTGTTTTTATTGCAACTGGTGCATTAGATGGACCTTCTCTAATCTCTCGTGTGACCATTAATTTGATGTGGTCATTTCCTATTAGAAGCTTGGGCTGAGCGTTCTCATAAGTAAAAATTCCCAGTCCCTTTAGGTGTTGCCATTTTTCGATCAGCTTCCTCTTGATAGTCTGATAAGGCAAAGGCATATTTTTGATCGTCCTGACGTTGACCATTCCGAAGACTTCATCTCCGACTGCCGGCATAATATTCAGTTTGACACTCCGTGAGTCAAGCTCTTCTGCAATTGGATGTAATCCCTGAAACCGTAAAGGTTTTCTTGGTCCTTTAAGTCCCAGTTCATCAGCTAACTCGGCTTCAATGAGGGTAATATTTGCTCCACTGTCGAGCATAGCAAATGTATTTATTATCCCTTTGGGTCCTTGTACCCGAACTGGAAGAATCTGTACATTTACTCTTGCCTCAAGTCCTCCTGCATGTGCAATCTGAGCGTTCGCAACCACTGATGGGTCAGGTGGCGGAGTTGAAGTGCTTTGACTTTCTCTTGTTGCATTGACTTGTGAAGGCGGGTGGAGGAGACGGTGGTGAGATCTTTCACACGAGTCTATTCCACACTCTTTCGATTTTCGGCAGGTCTTCCAGTCATGTCCAAAAATGAGGCAATTGAAACATAACTTGTTGTCTTTTACCGCTTTCCATCTGTCGTTGAGACTAATTTTCTCGAACTTCTGACATTCCGCGATTCGATGTCCTATGTTGCTACATAAGACACATTTTGTCTCTCTGGATTTCCATTTTGAAGAATTTCCTTGCTTTTTAGAATTTTCATTTCTATTCTTCGATTCTTCATTTGCTGTAGAGGTTGCAAGTACTGTTTCTCCATGCTTTCTTCTTCTTGGAGATTCAGCTTTTCTCTTCGATTCTAATTCTACTTTTGGTGGACAGAGACGACAGGCAATTGCAGTCTCCTGCTCCAACCACTCCGAGAAGAAACTTAAATTCTTCTTTCTGGTGTTATCAGCTAACGTCCATCGCATCCAATTCATTTGGAGTTGAACTGGTAACTTGCCCTCAAGTTCACGAAGAAGATGGGGGTTATTGAGATGTTCATCACACTTCAATGCAGTGATGGACATCGTAACGTTCTGTACAGCATTTCCGAACTCGATCAGGGTATCCAACTTGTCCGGCTTGATACATGGAACGTCCCTAGCTCGGCTTATCATGGCTTCGATGATATGTTCCGGCTGACCAAATCTTTCTTTCAGTGTTTTCAATACCTTGTTCAGATTGTCCGGAGAAACCATCAGGCATTGGACTGTTTTTATTGCTTCTCCTTTCAAGCATTTTCGTAAACGGGACATGTTTTCGGAGTTGCTGAAAGCGCAGTCTTTACTCGACCTTTCATACTCTGCTATGAAAGTCGGCCATTCTTCTGGTTTTCCTCCAAAATATGGCAGTTCCTTTGCATGGGACTGTCGGGCCAGAAACGTCGACGTTTGTTGTCGCTGGTTCCCTTGTCCTTGGTCCATCATGTTCAGTTTCATTTCAAAATATCTGCACATCATCGCCTCCGTTTGATTGCTAGGAGCGGTGAGTGTGCTTGTTATTTGAGGTATACTAGGTCTCTGTGACCCGGATGATTTTAATAAATCTTCTGCAGCTTGTGCTTCCCTTTGAAGCTTCAAGCGTTTAGCTATGTTAGCTTGTTGAGCACGTTCGAAATCCTGTTGCTTTCTAGCCTCATCAGCTTCGAATTTAGCTAAATCCTCTTTAGCTTTGATGGCTTTAGTTTCAGCTTCTAATTTCTTGACATTGTTCTGTCTCTGAAGGGCTTGTTCCAACTCTTGTCTTGCTGTTTGTAGTTGATTTTCTTGTTCCGAATGTGCGACTGTAATTGGTTCCATGGATTTGAAACATTCCCAGCCGTCCACTTTTGAACTGCTGCTTTCGTCAGCTAATATGATTTTATCTCTTTCGAGCCTTTCCTGATTTGAATCTTGAGATTTCAACTCGTCTTCGACTTCCTCATGGTTGATTTTATCTTCATCAAACTTGGCTTTCTGTTTGATAAAGCTTTTCTTCCGATTTATTGAACTGAGATCGAAATTGAAGTCGATTATAAATTTTTCATATTCTGTTGTTTCATCCTTAAGTTTTGCTTTAAGAGTTCTGATCTTATCTTGAAGTTCTGCAAGTTCTGCCCCTTCAGGAGAATTGGAGTCCAGGATTTGCTGATTAGCTTCGATTTCATCCATCGTCAGTTTGATGTCAAATTGCATTTGATCTGAGCGTCTTCGTAAGCCTTCTTCCGTTTCCTCTAGTTGGTTCAATTCAGCTTGAGCTAAGACGGTGACTTCATCTTTCTTTAACGTATATGTGCTGGATCGATGAGAGGCTGTAGAAAATATTGACCTGGATAATCTGCTGGAATTGGATTTGACGCTGGCGGAGGAGCTCATTTCAGTTCTCTGAATCTCTTCGCTTCTCTCTCTTTCGATAACCGTGACGTCAGGATCCTCTCTTGGTGCTCGTGGGCGTGGGAGTAGATTTTTGATTCCCAGACGCTCAATATCTTTAGGCGTCCTTTTCGGTCGCTTATCCTCCTCGGACATATTTAAGATAACACGAATTAAAAATAATTCCAAATGTTAATATTAAATTGGAACTCTCTTGCCTATTTTGAAGTCCTTATTTATGGTGTGGGACTTGTCACACGCATAGGCAGAAGCTGGTAGGTTCAGCTAGACCGAATCCACTGGGATGATGAAGATGCAGTTACAGCGCTGCCTCTTACGTCGCTTCCAGATTCCTTAATTCGGTGATGACCTTAGGGTGTTGGTATTCCTCTCCACGAGAAGACTGGAACCCACCCGATGTCCAAAATCGATACCCACCCCTGATGAGTGATCCTGATTCTGCTCTGATTGTTGTTGCCTGTCCTGTATCCGTATCCTTTGCTCTGTGGACCCTTTGTCCGCTTATACAGGGCTAGGACAGAAAATGACAACGTCGTTGCCGACCGTTAAATTTGTTCCTTAAATACAAAATTGTAACGATTCGAACCTCAGGATGAGTCTGTTGACTTTACTGTGTGTGACTCTACGCACACTTGTACAGTTGCTGGTACGTTCAGCAAGACGGTTGACCACGGTGGTGATTCTATTTATTTCTCTAGGGCTGTTCAGGGGATGAATACAGAGTCCTTCCTTCCCTTCAGTGGATGATAATCCAAAGAACTGGTAGATTCGGTTGACGAAGGACCAAAATGTAGCGTGGCTACGGTAAGTGGCCTGAAAATGTGATATTAGTGGACTGTATGTTTAAATAGGATGAACTTATCCTTCCCCAGAAATCCCAACTAGTTTTCCCAAATCACTAACTAATTCCTTATGAATAGCTAAGATATGAATCCCTAACACTGTGAGTGTATGGTGAAATGAGTTGCACAATTTTGTAACTAAATTAAATACTGAATTTAATTAAATAGCAATAATTGTGACTTTAAGAAATAAATTTACAATATGTGGAATTGAGAACTTAAAGTTCATTCCTCCTTGAAGTGATCTTTCAGAATAATATATGTTTTGACAGATGCAACTGCCAACTCATCAAGCTTTCTCCTTTAGTTACTTCTTCCTCCGTATTTTTACACTCCCTCTGTGGTTCGTGTACAAATTTTAGTTTATCCTAAGTAATATTAGATTTCACAGGGCCGTAAATAATAGTATATTGGGTTTTCACAGGTTCTTAGATTTTACAAGATTAACTTTCACAGAATCCTGACTGATGTTTATAAACTACAATTTCCTCATGAAAATCTTATATCTATCAATTATCATTATACATATATATTTCCAATATTATACGTAGTCGATTTCATGCGATATAATATCAATCATAATATTAAAGTTATTACTAACATAAATTTGTTATATACATTTTTTTCCATATGAAAAATGTAATTCCTCCTCCGAACACGGTTCAAATTTCATTTACTTTGTGTATATTAATAAGTACACTTTAATAAAGTTATAAATCAAAAATTGAAAGAATCCAACCGTATTTCGAGGAGAAATCGAACTTAATACAATAAAGTATTTGGATACTACTTTGGCGACTTTGAGACTACTTTAAATATTACTTTTCTTCTATTTGGAATACTACTTTTCTAGTACTTGAAGACACTTTTAATTACCCTTAATTGCATGTTTTCCGCCCTATCGACATTAACAGAATAAGGAACTCGAGAAAAACAGTGCAAAATTAATTTGCAACTATTTCCATCAATTTGTACTAATTTAGTGGGACTCTTCCTACACACTCACTCCAGCAGTAAAAAATGTCAGAACTAACTACACTTCAATATGTAAATCATGTCCCTCGTGTAGCAGTTGAAGCAAAATACAATAACAAGCTACTCCTACGCCGTACGAAGCGTACTAATTGGCCCCCTCTCTCAAATACTTAATTCATCACGTATAAAATAAAAGTATAAATTAACTTCTTATAAAACTTTCTCTCAGAGCTCTGCATGCAAATTTACTGATATTTCTTTCCACACTTTCCTATTATGTCACACCGACAGCCTATTTATACACCCTTCTTATACACTCTATATGGCACTTTCTTCAAAACTCAAACAACATTATATCTACTCATTATTTTATTGTGCTCATACAGGGTTTCAAGAAAACGGAGACTTGAAAAAAATCTCTAAATAAATTCCTCAAAACCCCGTAAAAGCAGGAAACTTAAGTTACAACTTTGATAATTCAACACGGTCATGTCTCACGGAGAGCTGACACTTGATAATAATACATCCTGGCTATGAAACTATACCTTGTCCCTCCGTCCAAGTGTAAAAGTGTTGAGCTACACCTAGTCTCACTTTCCCTTCCTCTCACCACCAGAACTCCTATAAAAGGGGACTTTTCTTCTCAAACAAAGTGGGAACTTCACCAACTTTACCTTCACCACACAGAAAAGGAGTCTGAATGACGGTAGATATAACCGGGTATCAAGTATTCAACGTATAAATACGATCTTATTACCATCCCAGAATACTAGGACTACTCTAAGTCTTTCTGGCCATCAACTTCTCACAATCAACCGTCTTTCCTCTAGCTCTTCTATAAGTCCTAAGAGGAGAAGTTTAGGTCGGATATCGAGGCAGTTAAGTTGGAAAGTTGAAGTCAAGTTGGCTTGACTTGGCATTCAACATTCACGAAACCATTTATACACATTAGGAGACGAAAGGTATATTTCATATGTATTATAATAATAACACCCGTATAGTCTCACAAGGGTAGTTTAATATCCCACAGGGTTTCTTACGCCTTTTCCACTACGTTCCGGGCCTTAAGTCTGAACTTGGGAAAGTTGGCTATACAGTTCGGTAGAGGTGGGAACATGGAACCAAACGGGGCACGTCAAAAACTGGATATGTTATGATGATATATTGAGAAAAGATCAGGAGGCAGGACTTTTTGGAAACTGTTCAGTCAGAAGTGAGAGGAGAGAGAGAGGAGATTGAAGTGAAGGGAAAGAAAGTCAGTCTCCACACATTTCTTGATTAACTGAATAATTTGTACAATTAGACACGAGCCATTAGATACATTCTTCCCTTAATGTTAACAGCCTATTTCAATTAGCGCTCCGAACAAGGATGATCTAACCTGGCTCTATTCCCCATTAGTCAGCAAATAATGAGAAGGCCCCTTAATTGATCCCGTTTCCTTTCTTCCTCCTTTCACTCACAAGCTAGGGCTAACTAGGCGGAGGAAATAACTTTTGAAAAGAGCTAGTTTGGATGTTTAAGGAGTTTCAGTTCTTATAGAGTTATAGAGTTAGAGCGGGTTGAAGAACATCAAAAATACGCTTTCAGTCCCTCATTCTCTGAGTTCGGGATCTCGGAGTCGGTGTGGAAGTACAAGACATCCATCATCCCATTACTCTCGAGTCACAGTTGCAGTTACGGAGTTTGTTTAAGGAGATTGGAAAGAAGAACGGGAGTTGCATGTTCCGTACCGTTTTGGAACGACTGGAAGGATGTTGAATGTGCATAGTCTGGGAGATAATGGGATCAATTACTTGTACTACATGCATTTTGTGTACTGCAGTTCTTTCGGTTTTCGAGTCCTTGATGATGTGATGAAATGACTGGTCTTTTTCGTTGTTTTTTTCTGTCTGGGTCGAATGAGAGAGTATTAATTTTGAACAGGCTCTTTATTTTATTTTCGTCTACAGAAATTGCATTCATATGCTAGGGGATGTGAGGGTGTTTATAAATGGTTTTGTTTTCGAATGCAATATTTACTGTGAGTTGGAAATGAGTTCATTCGTGTTTCATTCAATTTTAGGTTCGGCAAATCTACCAGTAATTCTTGAGTTACAATCTTTTAATGCCGATCACTGATCTTACATCAGATGTCAAACGCAGCTTTTGTTCCTTATTTAATAGAGTTAAAAAAAACTTGCGTTGAAGGTCAAATCAGCAAGGTTTCAAGTGGAAAAATTCGTTAAATTATTTTTTAAAGTTGAACTACTTTCTATTAGCTGATGAAGACTGAAGATATCTCTTGGTGACTGAGGAACTGAAGGGTTAATTTTTAGAGCAAAACTTTTAAAATTACTTTTCGTCAATTATCCTAGCGTGGATGTCTAAAAACAGAATTATTTCGTCCTTGAAAAGTTAATACTTAAAGACTTTGAACTCCGCAATCTTATACTTTAAAACCCCTAGGTCACGACATAGACACCAACACGAAAACACAATATAATTTACTAAAGACATTGACTGTTTATCTCAGGGAACAGTCTGCTGTTTCCACCCTTTCCATTAGAGTTGGAAATTACTTTCCCCTTTTACTTTCCCTCCGACTCCGTCTTCCTGTTTGCAGGAGGATCTCTTATTTTGCCATTCCATCACATTATACATCACTTTACAAAAACTCCCTTGATTTCATGCTCCTTTTGTTTTGTTTGAGTTGATTGCGGGTGCTTTGCCTGCCATCGGAGTGCATTATTCCATGCCGGTGGTGGTGGTGAAGTCTCCGTCTCTTCCTTGATTCTATTTAGTTCCTTCCAAATCTTCTCACACCTTTTCTAATCTACTTTCTACTATCACCCATCACCCTGACATCCCTTCCCTCCTCCTGCCAACACAGTGAGGAGTAATTGAATAATCATCCTCAAAAAACTCTACTCAACCTAAAAGACAAGGGGAGAAAGGCCAAGGGGAATAATAATACACTTTTAACTGCACCAGAGCAAATAGTTTGTTTCCTAAATATCCTAGCCTCTTTCTTCCGTCTTATTTTCTATCCTTTTTATGACATGCTGTGCAGCAAGTACAAACTTGAGCGGAACCGTGCATTTCCCACGAGACGGAGAAAGTCCCTAGAGAAAGGGATGGGAACTGTCAGTGGGAACTAAGAAAGTATAAAAATCAACAAAAATTCCTATTTTATGATGATGGAGACAAGGAATGAAGTTGAGAAAGTTGTTTTTCAAATTTCAAGTCCCTGCCAACTCCGGATTACTCTTTAAGACTTGAAAGGTAAGCTAAAGTCTTGCGAGAGGGGCTTTCTCCTCTTGTGACTGGAATAAGATGAGGAAGTAAGGATCGGCGCAGTTTTCCTCAAAATGGGGAAAGTGCGGTGGAGTTGGTCAAAACAATAATATTACTTTATTTAAATCCATGTGCAAGATTTATTGCACGTGTCAGAAAGACCATAAACATTTCTGGCCCTTGTTACTTGTTAGGGTTACATAGGTAGATAATACATACTCTCCACTCTTATTACGTTCGGGAACGGGAAATTTTGGAATAGAGGCTATCTGAAGGAAGCTATGGACTCTTGTAGTGAGACATTGAATTCTTTCCCTATTTTTCATACCTGCCAGCTTGACTCTTTTTTAAGGCTTCGTAGAAGTTTTTTGGGAAGAGCGTTATTACATGGTAGTCGAGACATACTGTTTTGTGAATAATGGGAAATATGATATCTTGAGAGAATTTAATGTAAGTATGCAGGAGAGAAAGTGGCAATTTTGGATATATATTACAAATATTATAATGTTCTACTTTGTATTTATAGCTTGGGGGATTCTTGGTCCAATACAATTTTGGTGCCGTTTTAAATCTCCGGTTGTCTCGTCGTATTAGGTTGATTGGTGTTTTGTTTTAACCTTTGGCACTTCACCATTTGAGAAATCAATAAAAATTAATTTTATTGAGTGCGAAAAAGAAAAGAAAGGCAATTATCTAGTGCCCTTGAGTCGCAAAACAGGAGCTAATAAATAACCTGTTGTAAGTTTCAACTACGAAGCTTTTCAAATCATCAAACAGTTTTTAGTAGAGAAAATATTCAAGTTCTTTTATTTTTTAACTTAAAAGTGAACCCTCTTGAACTTCTAACGTCTTGGAAGTTTAACCCATGCACTTTTAATTATCATTAGCCTTTGATCATTCTCCAAAGTAAAAATCAATAAAAAGGTTAAAAATAGATTTTGGACCCGGGAAAAACTATCCGTCTATTGATGAAAAATTTAAATCAGAATTGACTCTAAAATTGCAAGCTTTATTGCTTTCATACATAAACCAAACCAAAAACAGTTCTACTTCTTACTATAGACATGCAATGCCAACGAACGTCGTCGACCCCGAAATTAGGTACACCTATATATATTTTTGTCTCTGCATATATATACAAAGTGAGCAGAGAAATATTGAAAAACAATGATAAATAGGCACTAGAAAGATTGGAATATTTCGAGGAAGCAGACAGAGAGACACTAGAGAAATAGAGTTTTGAGAGAACTCTCCGCAGTATTGTCTTTGAACAAGCTTTTCAAACTTCCCCATGGCTGGATAAGTTGGATTGGATGCCTCCATGTGCATGTATTTGCATCTTATGTTGTGTAGGGATATATGAAATTGGGATGTGTGCTTTCTATACACTATACACATCAGGAAGACCAAGGCCTAGATGTGACATTGACAACTTAAACAACAAAAAAGTTTTTGAGAGAATCTACACAAAAGTTGAAAATATCAAGTACATATGGAAATTCTTATGAAGTAGCACTTCATATCTGTTTTGATTTCTCTAGCCTGTCATTCTACAAAAATAGGAAAAAACTCAGTCATAAGGTTTTATGCATCCAGTTCCGTGTCTGTATTATGTACTAACCCTTTCCTGAAAAGCTTCAAATGAAATAATCGATACGGCAGGTGTGTCGGGGAATTTTTGGAACGAAGGCGGAGACGAGGCTCTTTTTCACTACCGAAGCTGATTTTTTCTTCCGACTTTCCCACTGACTTCTTCTACATATTCTAGTTTGTAGTTGACCATGCAAATTCCCTCCTTCATGTTCTCACAATGAGAACGTGTTGAAGTCGCTGTGAAAAATGGTTTGAAAAATTCATTGAACAAAGTCTGAGGGAGGAGAGACAGTTGGATGATTAATAATTGTGAGACACCTCCTTCCACGTTCAACGATCGCTCCTTTGAGCGTTGAACCTGATGAAGTAACAGTGTAGTTAGGATCAAGACAGTGCTTGTAAATAAGACGTATTAGAACCTGGCAGTAGTCTGAGCTCTATTCCTCCGAAAAACCTATTTCTGTACCAATGTACTTCCCAGGTGAATAATTTAATTGGCTCATTTCCGTTCAGGAATTTTCCGATTCCAGCTTCGCCATTGCCGTTTTTAAAGGATCTCATCACGCAGCCCTCAATAAGGAATTTAAAAGGCGACGAAAATGACAAGTTTATATCCACATGTCAGTCGACATGCTAGGAGTATATTATTACCGAAAATTGACAAGTCACTCCTTTTTGTCCCCAACAACATTCCAGGCTTTTTACATCCTATTTTTTACTTATTTCTCGGAGTCAAGCTACGATATTATTACTTTCGTTCTCTTCTCTTGAACCGTACACTATTATTATGTGATGATACTTATGTTAGATACCTGAAGGCTTGTAAAAGGAGCCCTTTAGCTCAAACTCTATATGTTTTGTGGTTGTTTTGTGTGGTGGTATGGTAGCATGGTAGATTGAGAATGGGAGACAGGATTTTTTTGCTCAGGTTCAGGACAGTCGGAGTAATAACTCTCAGTTTGACACACTTTCATGCATGCCTGAGATTCTCAATTGAGCTAAACTATGCTACTTCGTCACGAACAGCCAACAAGGGTATAATTTCCGACACAGCAAAACCATAAATAAACACACGACATGCTGATTACATTTTCTTCTTCGCGAGAGAGACTTCCAAAGAAACGGAGAAAAAAGTTACCCCAGAGAATGAGTGAGTGAGACTAGGAATGTGAGAGCTATTCCATCCTTTTTGGGTCAAATGTAACCTAATCCTTTATCAGGACTTAAAATATTTCTAATACCTATCTTCTCCGATTCATCTAAGTAATTGATCTCAAAAATTAAAAAAATCGATAAGGAATTCTAAATATCTGGTAATTCATGACACGTCTGTCGAATGGAATGACATCTTGGCTTCAAAACCATTTAATCTTCCACATTTCCACCCAATCGTAGAAAGTTACCTGTAATTCCACAAGTAATCCCTTCGTATAGAGTCGGGACGGGAAAGTACATGCAGAAAAGTTCCTTTTAACGACTCGACTAGTATCTGCAAATCGAAAGCCCTATCCGCTCAAAAAACATCATCAGCCATGGCCTACTTCTAAATATATTCTTCCTTTCTGATGACTTCTCTCCCTCTCTGATGATTCCAATTTCTCTACGCAAAAAAAGAGCTAAGGGATAAGATAAAACCACAAGGAAGGCATTAGCCGTCATCCCAGACTTAAAAAAACAAAGGAGGCAATCAAAATCAGAGAGCATTGTCATAATTCTACATCACAATCACCCATTCCTTCTCTGTAAAGTACAAATGGTAACGTTACACACCCTTGATCCTAGATAAAAAAAATTCCTGGGAAATTGTCAGCCCATCTTTTTTACACTTTTACTCCTCTTCTCTTGTACGATACGAACTTTTATAAACCACGGATATAACCTAAATAGGGGTGTATGGATATAGGCAAGAGGTTATCCAATAATATTATTATAAGGAGTATAAATGGTAGTGGAATAGGAGCTTCAAGATTCTAGAATTTCGAGAGGAAGAAGATGTTGAATCGTGGAAAGTTGATAGGACGGAAGTGTTTGTAGGAGCGGGAATAATGACGGTATACATTTCTAGACGCTGTAGAGGAATCCTCCGATCTCATTCCCCGTTTCTTTTGTCTCTTTTGAGGAGGAGAAAAGTTGTTTGATAATATGCAATTTTTCTAAGATCCTTTCTAATTTCACATCTACTTGATTATCTTCCTCTGGTGAAGACATTATCTCCTCACTTTTCTCTCCCCGTTTACTTTTACTCTCATCTCTTCTCAACTACTTTCTCTCAGCCGCTTTCTCCTCCTAAGAAATGGGCATAATCATCAACCCAGCCACTTTCCACTGAAAGCTTAGCTATTCCCGGAGCCCATCTCATTTCTCATAAACCCATAACCCGACCCTCTCTGTAACTTCTTCTAGTCGAGGAACACAAAGCAGATAGAAGCTCTTAAAGGGATAGAGGCGAGATGAGTTTATATCTGCTCGGCAGAAGTTTACCATTTCTAGAGTAGATCTTTGGATAATCGAGAGACGGAGGTTAGGAATTATGAAGTTGTTGATTCGAAAGGAAGGAGAGGGGGAAGTTAATGGTAAATGGAAATATGTAAATTATCGGGAGAAATATTTTGAAGTTGGAATGGTGATTGTTTATTTTATTGTTAGGTAATACAGATTTTGACGCAGCTATCTGCATTTCAGATAAGAGTGCAATTATTTTTTAGAAATAAAAACGGGTCCGTTTTTAGCCACAGAATTTGAAGGAAACAAAGAAATTAGTTGACTCAAGGGCCCAATTTGTGGATTTTAAGCACAAGCCACTCCTGTCCCTACTCTAGCTCTTCACAAAGGACCGAGACAGTTGCACCATTGCCGTTTGACCTAGCCTTGAAAGAATTCATGACTGGGTTGGAATACCTCGCTCAGATTCCACGGTTTTAGGCCTAAAATAGAACCGAAGGCCAGTAGAAGAATGCCAGCAAAGTGGGTTCTGGAAAAATGTTTAGAGGGACGGACGTGTTGTGTCTGCTCAAAAAGAGTAAAGCAAAGTACCGAAGCACGAAGTAATAATGATAGTGAGCACCTACTAAAATGAAATGTTTATGTGAAAAAATCTCAAAAGTTTTGGATGATACACCTTTGTGTTTTATCCCGTAAAAACAGTCCTGTCTCTGCTGCCAGTGCTTCCTTCAATGTTTAGATTATATTGTTTTAGGTTCAGACAGTGGATAAGTAAACTAAGGCAACCCGAAGGGAAAGCAGATTGCAGTTCTATAAAAACTGGCCGAGCTTTTATGTTCCATTGCTGTATATTATCATCATACTTATCTTCCACCACCATCTTCCTCGGTGATGAGGACTAAAAACAATGACCCTGTCTCTCCTCATCACAGGTTAAGTCGGACCAACGAGTGTTTTTTAAAAGAATGTTTCTTTTTTTAATTTTTTTGAGTTTTTAAAATTCTGTTTTTTAAATCTGTGTGTACTCCTCCACTTCATGCTATTTTTTAGTTTTTTTATTGTGTGATGTTATGTTTATTAATATATTTTGTTTTGAAGTTTTGTGTAATTCCACGTCACCCTTTTATATTAAATATCGTGTTTTTTTAGACAAAGAGGAGTTATGATTTGGCAGCAGAAATTAATTTTGTGGAGATACCTGTCACAACAACTTTGTTTTTGTACTTTCCGTTCTAATAAATATTAACTTTCCAAAGCGAGGGTAATTGTTATTGTACTTCTCTATTCTGAGCTCTATTATATGATAATGGCAATTTAATTGTATTCATCTTTTGGATATTCTTGACAAGTTGGCACCACAAAACGGATAATAATTTAGCTAACATAAAAACCAATCAATCGAAAGCGATACTAATATCGTATTATGTGTCAAATTAGGATGTAAATATTTAATGCAGAGTCAATCAAAATTCCTTTAGGGCATCGGCTGGTTCTTGCAAAACAGTTGGAAAACAGCTACGAAAGTGCTTGTAATCATGAAAGTATTCATGCCAAGCACCAACTCAATAGTTCAACAATCCGTCTATTACGCAAATTATGTTCCGTTTCCTCAAATGTCAAGGAAGGAGGTCGTAACTCACACCTAGTTTCATTTCATCCATGAAAAAACTTTCCGCGTCTAACTTCTAACAATCTGACTGTAGATTCAATGATGGAAGATATGAGCTATAAGGCTTACAAAGAAAATAAAAACTTCATGTCTGAACAACTCGAAGTATAACAATCAACTTTGCACTTATTCTGAGGAAATCATCGATCTTTACGCAAAAAAATGTATGTTTCACTATCAAATATGGGATAGAATACATGTCAGGGAAAGTGGTTTTAAGCTGAAATTCCTTTTCCTGAGTAATTTCCAGTAGCATGTCTTTTCTCACGCACTTTTTTAATCCAAGTTCATTAAAACTTAAAGGGAATTTTATTTTTTTTCTAGTCCACAAACCCAAATCCTGCTTTTCAAATTTTAAGTAGGTTTCATCATGTTAAACTGAAAAAGTTACATTTGGAGTTTGATAAATTTTATAATGGTTTCGAAAAATTTGGAACTGTGGTAAATTTAAATACTTTATTTTTGGCATCATTTCCAACAAACATTAGTTTTTAATTCACATGTAGCTAAAATTATTATCGATTAATCCTAACATCCATCGAATGAAATCAGCTTGAATTCCAGTTACCCGGTTTCATATAAAGCAATACTTAGAATGTTCTAAGTCTAGCAAAGAACCATGTGTTCTTTTAAGCGTTCATAAAGAAATGTAAATATATTGCTTAGAACTTTAAGGTAAGTATGGCATACAACATACAATAGTATTTTTAATGGAATAATATCAAGTATGAAATAATAAAATTGATTGCGTGTCAACTGTCAAGTCTTCGGCTTAGCCTTTCCATGCTTTGGTAAGAGGGGATAATGGAAACTTATGAAACTGAACCTTGGTTTCACGCCCTATTTAGAAAATATTTAATAAACCAAATTTTAATTTCGATTATACTTAACCGACGGCTTAGCTATGCTACTATGCGTCTTTTTGTATTAGGTATATAATAAGTAAAGTCGATTCTCTTGTGGAATATTCAAAGTACCCGACAAAACTAATAAATATCACAAAGTCTTTAGACTCAAACAAGGCTCCACAGAGAATCTAGTCACGAACTATTTCTTAAGATGTTTGTAGTTTGGATTCAGTTCAGGATTAATATTGTAAGTGAATTAGATGGTTACTTAAGAAAAGATAAAAAATTCATGCTAACAAGGGTCAAATATTCTTGGATGGGCGACAACTTTTGATAAAGAAGATAACCGTCATAACTCAACGGTATACAGTTCCGCCTATTTTTTCGACCGATCCAACAGCATTAGTATTGTAATTTTAAAACATAAATTTTTTGTTTATCATAATTTCGCAAGCTAACTCTTCAAAGCATAGTCTATTTAAAATACTGCAAATTCAGATTTATTAGGTCTTTATCTGCGATTTTCCCATTCAACGCTGTTCTACTAAAACTGCAGCTTTGATCTTACATATTTACCTATTGATTTGGAAAATATACGGTTTTATGGCGATCATCTGTTTCGAATAAATGGTCTCCGTAATCCTATAGCTTCCTGTACCGGATTCACTACTAGCTCGGGACAGGGAAATGTAATTCCAGTAAAACGCAACGCGTATCGATTCAAAGTAGAATTCCCTTTTGAGTGATTGAATTCGGGACTCGTTTTTTGAGACTTTCATATCGGGGTTCGTAGATGTATTATAGACCATTCAAGAAGCGAATTCATAACTCTAATGGGATGGAAAGTTATCGGTATGGATTCGTTTTATCTATAAATCCAGTCGCAACATTTTTTGGGCTCTAAAGATCTTCACGGATTGATATTATGTGAAATAGCCTTTTTACGAAATGTCAGTAGCTTTATTTTGTAGGACAGTATAAGCTTGAAAGAGGTCATTAATTTGAAGGCACACAAATAAATAGTGGATATCAAAACACTGTAAAAATTGAAACTAGTTGTTTCCTACAAATGGTTGATTGCAACGGTTGCAAGCACAATTTATTTTACATGTTTTCCTAAAACACGTATGCAGTATTAACCTCTTAAAATGCCTCTTCATCAACTAACCTGTCTCTTTTACAGACAATTTATTTTTCCTAAATCATTTTTATGCCCTTTTCAATGTCAAGTTAACTCCAGGACATAGAGACTTATCCATTCAATATTCTTCTACGGGGCACACCTAACAACAAACTCATAACCCCAATGTCAACTTCCACCTTCCTGATTCAGCCTTTCAATAAAAGTGACAGTTCCGCAGGTTTGTCACCAAATGCATTTCATTACTTAGCTGTAAAACCGTCCAAGACGAGAATGTTGATTTTAATAAATATGTCACCCCTTATGTCCAACAAAGAGCATGTATGTCATTATCTTAGTAGGGACTCATGTAAGCTGTACAATTACAAGATCCCAACCAACAAAGTGTGCCATGCCTAAAAGTTATGAAAATATGATGACTTTTAATAGCCCTCCATCATGCTAAGCTAAACAACTTTTTAGAACTACATAACTCCCTTCAAAATATTTAATCAGAGATACTAATAAGAGGTCTGGACTGGATTCTAATTGGAGGACTTACAAACAACTATGCAGATTTGCATATTTAAATACAACCATTTAGACATGCGAAAAGTTGGACAAGGAACTTTACTGTTCAGAGGTTAAACTAATCAACATTGTGACATTTAAATAGGAAAAAAAGACTGCATGCCCACCTGTCAAGTGTTGAGTGAAAGCTGTTATCTACTATCTACAATTCTACAGTACAGTATGTGCTTTTTACCCACCCGCTGCGTGCCCTGGCCAAAATATTTACAGTCTCCGATTCCAAGTTTATTTTTATGAGTGGTGGTGGTATGGTGCCCAGCTACATTCCCACAATTGAATTAGCAGCCCTGTTTCTTACGCCTTCAGGAGCTGACAAATTGCTCCTCTGCAGGCATGACATTTCTTGGGCCGTTATGGCATGACAATATAAAATATATGCATTAATACAATCCCAAAACTATAAGCTTTTTTTCTATTTACTCAAAGCTCGATAAAAGATAGTAGAAAATACGGTATTTACATAAGTATCGAATCAAAAGCCCAATCGTAAGAGCACTGAAGGTTAATCTGGAGGAAAAATTTTAACGGGCGAATAAATTCCTACACTTCGACTGCTTGGTCGAATTTCGAATCATGCAACGTTGAATGCCAAGTCAAATGGATTGGAAGCTAAAAGAATGTAAGCAATTTATAGAAGGGTTTCTTCCATTTTATGGCAAGTATAAATATATCAGGCACAACCTACTGACTCATTTTGACTATTCAACTCCTGCTCCATATACTGCTTTTTTATTGATATCCCTTTTTTGCAAAACGATTAGAGTGTTTCAGCTCTGTAGAGTGAAATGGTCAGAGAAAGAGAGTCCCATATGTCACTCGTATTTTAGGTATGGTTTCGGGAGCCAAAGATGCAAATCAGTACAGATATTTGTAGCCTATTCCAGTTTTCGAGACACTCTGTCGCAACGAGCCTTTCATTGCTGGCCATAACTCATTCTGGAGCGGAGCGGGGGCCAGTTCTTCCGACTCGGATGGGATCTGGGATGGTCTATGATAGTTTTTGAAGTACTGGAAACATATCATGTTTTATTTCTATACTCTCACCAGACTCTACTCTATATTTCCATCGGATGACAGGCTCCGTAAAATATGTTTCAAATTTGGCTGCAGTTTTAGCAAATAATGCAGAGATATCGTGGTCTGGAAGTCAGTCTTATCAATGGTCCCAGTATCTCTTATATCTAAGCCATATATCAAATGGATCTCTAGTACTTTGTCCGGTCCGCCCTTTTCCAATGATAAGAATCCCAGTGTCCGGATTTAAAACTGAAGTTGATGTGTAGTGTACATTGAAATTTCGAAATGACAGGCTCCATTCCTAGACTGGCCGATAACATGTCTGCTGATGGATAGGAAATTCGGAAAAATTTATCTGATATAAATGATTTGCCGGAGGGTATGCAGTGCACTGACTTTCTCTCATGGATTGCAAATAGGAAAGGGTCTAACTCTGATAGGTTTCATTCCGTCAGCCTGGAGCTTTTTCGGACTCTCTCTCCTCTCTCCGATCAGCTCAATTCGAGTCAAGGGTTTGGGTTAGAGAACTACACGGGGAATCTCAAACGGAATGTTTGATGGCAGATTGAGTCCGTCCACTAGACGTTCACTTCAATGTGCTTGACAACCTGAAGTGTACAGACATACATACACAAAAAATTCCACCATACATCCGGGGTAATGATGGAAAAGTGTGTCAGTAGGCAATTTATTTGGTTTAAATGGACTAACTCCAATTCCCTGTTGTTTTCACTAGCCTCCTGCAGCAGAGCGGATCCCAGTAGGAATCGGAGTGAAAGTGAAAGTTTGGAATCGGAAATGCTCCGTCCTTTTTTGGGATATCGAGGTCCTTCAAAGGAAGGATATTAATAGTGTCAGAAATGTATACTATAGGCAGGAACGTATTTGCAGTCTGTTGTAAATTCGCGGAATCAAACTGCCATTTTCATCTTATTAAAGGAAGGGTCCTTGGTTTTGTATAGAAAGAGAGGAGAAGTAACATGTGTGAGAGAAAGGGCTGTGTGTAATAATGAATTTTGTTAACTCACCTATGACGGTTAAATTGACTTTGGAGTTCCTCGTTGGCGATTTGAGGAAATCCACTCGACATCGGTACAGCCCAGCGTCATTTTCGCTGACGTTATCGATCGACAGCGATGCTGGCTCTGTTACTGTTCGGAAATAAGCTCGCTGGCCTAGCAAAACCTCGTTTTTCGCATGAGTTCCTGGCTTAGCTCGACCATCGTAACTGGAAAAATTCAACATATCCCATTCAGCATTATGTTAGTCATGCATATGAAAAGCAAAGTATGTACATAATAATATATATGTAGATATAAAATATAATAACATTATTAGTTCACAGAGTCCGGATAGGAGACAAAGCTCTTGGCGAACGAAATGCAAAAAAGAGGTCTATTGTCCACTTCGTTTATATGAAGATAACCAAAGTACTTTTCATAGTCACATCGTTCAATACTCTATTCATATTTAGATCTCATAGAGATTGTACTTTATCCCACTGCTCATTTTGCTGGAGAATGGATAAAACCAAAATCCAATTCACTTGCTCAGGTTGTCCATCCTCTTCAAAGGGCTCAAATGTTGCTTCCTATCCCAAAATCAGGACATGCTCCCTTTCAAATGAGCATTTTGTAGAGAGACCACTGGTTTTATTGTAAGGTTTTTATACGCGATAAAGTTGATTGATACCCACAGCGTAATAGAGTAATAATGCAATTAGAAGAGAACACGAATGCAATAGATAGGGAATGTTATTTATCTGATGGAGGCTTTTACTTTTCAATTCAGTAAATTCTGGTTTATATAACCATCAGCACGATACTGTATTTGTCTGGTACAAGGCGCTATTTTTAGGTACTTTCACCTAAAAGTTAAATTCTTTATGACTATGACACATAGGTAGTTAGTCTGGGTTTTTATCGAGTGATCTTATATAACTGGTAGTGTGACGACCTTGTTCTGAACATCAAATGACATTTTTATGATCTGACTCATTAAAATCTTAAAGACACTATTTCAGAAGTTGTAGAATTTTAATGTAGTACGATCAATTCAATAAATATTTTGAACTAAATGGAAGCACCAAAAGTTTAGTAAATTTTTAACCGTTTAAATATTTTAGCGAATATTTTATGCGATTCAGATAGATAGAAAAAATAGTAGGCATTAAATGAGAAACCCTTCGTTAATACTTTATATATCATTTAGTCATTCACAGCTCGAAACTAGAGACATCAATCCCATAATTGCTTTCCAGATTGACAAGTTAGAGACGGCTCAACGGAATGACCTGATATGACCTTTGGAAAGTTCGGAGCGGCAGCTGCTACTGCCGAACCCTAATTCCGACTAAAGCCTCTCTCTCTGTATTCCTCTCCATTTAAATTGACCGAAATGTAGTGCCTGGATGAGTTAACACCGATTTAGTTCGGTCACAATCCTTCTGTTCCATATGTAAATGGCTAACTGGATCATTTCAACGATGTGATTCCAAGACTAAGCCATGGGAGAGAAAATTAATGCCTTGGATATTTCGGCCTAGCTTCACTTAACCTACTTATAAGCTAAGACCACTGCCACTGCTACCACCACCATACCAGCATCAGGCCCATAATATATGAAAGAGTACGTATATTATTTGCCACTTGATGCAACTCTGGTCTTCCTCGTCTCCTTATGACCATGGTGGTAGTAGTAGTGTAGAGTCAAGTCTACTTTCCTGCTCTATATGCCTGATTTTGAGAGTAACATATTTGTCGTGGAAGAGGAAAAGGAGGAAATCAGCCGAGACTAAGTAGAAGGAACTGAAGCGGATAAAATTCAACAAGACGTGGTAGCCATTTAGCCCGTAGTTTGGTAATGCTACTTACTACAAGTACAAGAGCCAACTTTAGACCCGCACGAGCTTCTGCTGGTCGGATTGGCTCAGTTGCTCATTTACTAAATCCCTATATCCTAATTGAATTGAATTTCTGAACATGAACCAATAATGACCAATCGCGTAATCCATTCACGTTTCTCTCGGATACAAACATTAAGTTACACTCTGGTAAACCTCTAACATAAGTAGTTCATAAAATCTACTAGGAGTAGAAGTCCAACAGTTGCAAAATCCAATTCACCTACTTCCCAACGAGAGGGATATCCCAAAGCGATAGTGTATTTTATTAAATACATTTTATTTGAACAACTTTCTCTCGATCTACTGCCAATCCTAGGTTCCTCCTGGAATGAGTGAGAGAATTCCTTAAACACTTTTGAAAGGAAGGAACTTGAAGCGCATACAAATCAAAGTAAATGAATACCTATGTACTCGGAACCTATGTAATTTCCGAGGGAAAGAATACGCTGAATAACCTACGTGTTTCAAGTTTGAGTGCAAAATCCAATCCACAGAGTTTTAGAGCTAAAAAATAAAGAACCTAGCAAGGAAACGGATTCCACACACTGAATTATTACTGAAGATCGATTGATTACTATACTTGATCCTCTATATACCCTGTTACTTTACTTAGGCAATCTGATGTAACCGACGACTTTCCATTTGAAAATTATATACCTTGCATAAGAAAAACAAAATTAACACTAAGTTTCAATCACTCGACCACTGCGTGTCCTTGTAGATAATTACCTTAGCTTATTAATATGCGACATTTTTAATGAGAGAGACAGAGTTTCGGGTTTCAACTGTGGTATGGCTGTAATTGCCGGAGCAAGGTCAAAATGAACCGGGTTGGACATACAATAATTACAAGATTGCCCGACTCTAAAATTTTTTGTCTTTGAAAATTTAAGTAGCATAAGCTCTTTCAGAAACTGGGTAAACAATGTTCACTGAATTTTTCTTCTCAAAAAAGGATATTCAAACTATTCCAGTTTTCTACCTGACTAAAAAATACAGAAGCAAGTAGCTGCCTATTCTTTGCTATTGTCTCTCAGTTACGAAAATGTGAGTGAACGGCAATAATTTACATCCTTCTACAATTACCAATTGGTCTTGACTGACCACTACAAATCCTAGAGTATCCAATTGCACCACATTTTGAAATGCTGCATTACTGTCGTTAAAGTAGCAGCAACTCATAGCGAAACCCGACCGGGTCCGCCTCACTGTCGAGGAATAAAGATTGGGCCCTAGCTCTACGGGTGTCCACTTCTCCAGAAGATTCAAACATCTCTATAGGCCTGAAGTAGGGAATATAGAGGGACTTGGATTGTCTTCAAGAAAAGGAATGGAATGCTCAGTCAAGGAGAAGATAAAAGCGACACAGGAAATAAAGTCGCAAGTTGAAGAAAAAATACGCTACACTACAAAGATACCACTGCACGATCGAGTGCGGTATCTTTCTAGATGGATGGATTGACATTTAAAAAACGAAACGGCTCGGAGTGGAATTTTATTTGCCCTGCCAAGGGTTTAGTAGTTACTAGCAGAATTGTCCATTTTCCTGAACATCCAGGGACTTTTGAGATTTAAAGTAAGACAAGTTCAACCTTTTCCATCACGCTTACACAAAGGCAGAGTCCTTTGGTGTATAGAAACTGTATATTTAAGCACTAAAAATGCTCAAAACTGGAAGGATCTCATAGAATCTTGCAAGAGCAAGTCCTAGGAAGCGGCACGGAGGATGTAGTTTTATCTCGGATTGTAGGCAGTACGGTTCGGTTATCTGGTGCTCCTGGACCACCTATTTCTTTTGTATTTTCATGCCAGGGATCTTGTATTTTTTTAGGAGAAAGCAATAGAAAGTGTTGATTTGAAGGAGACCCTCTGAGATGGGAAGATAAACAGGGCACAAACGGGGGCATCAAGGTTTTGACAGATACGACTCTATGGGCAAACATATCCTCCAAGCATCATCCTATCAACTATCAGGGTTTGACATATTTCGTCAGAGAGTGAAATGAAATCATTCCGGGACGTGGAAGTTATATTATAATAGTGTTGGAATATACACAATGGATATATGCCAGAGCGCGTGGTGGCTCCGATTTTCCATTCTCTTTTACTTTCCCTTCTCTCTTTTGGTAAATAATTTGACAGCCGTTTTTCACCACAACATTTCAATACAATTTCAGTCATATTCGCCGCATCAAATATTTTTTTACGGAAAGAGCCACCAGCTAAACCGTCAGGGCCGTAGGGCATTAACCTCAAGCCTATTGCCTACTTCACATCTTCCCTTGTTTACTCAGCCTCGATATTACAGACAGGGGAAAGAGAAAGCGCTGCTAGAAATCGGATAAAAGGCCAAAGCTTATATCCAAAAAATCACCATATGTAAGACCAATATTCTTTACAGTTCCGACGATCTTCTTCGGGGGAATTTATGGAGAGGGCCGTTGTTGTAACGAGTTTTTTTTTCTCCAAAGACTCGCCCTACTACTTCATCTGTTATTTTTTTGCCCTTTTTGCTTTCCCGATCCCCGTACTTTCAACTTTTTAAGGAAACAATAGAAACAAAACAATGGAATTGGCTAAGGATGGCTTGGATGATAGGAAGATTGAATACCGGATCGAAATCTTTTCGTTCTACAAGAAATATCCACGGACGGACGGACCTACATCCTGTGTATCTCAATGCTCAATCCTTGCCTCGGAACCTAAAACATTTTACGAGGACTCGTAAAGTAGAAGAGAAAGCCTGTAATGAAAGAATAGGGAAATACGAAATACTGTTTCTTTCCAAACTATTGCTAAATGGATCCATGAAACCCTTGTCTCTCTGATATCTCTTTTATGTTGAATAGATCATCAGCCTTCTCCTTTCTGAGCCGAGGCTCGTTTGTCGAACCAAAATCAGTACTTACTGTCATTTTGTCAGGCGCTACTAAGGATTGAAGAGAAAATTGAGATATTAGGAGGTCGCTGAGTCCTGAATATAAATATGCATGACAAATCACAATCACCACCACCAATTACAATCACCTAGGCGTCAGTAGGTATATTGGGATTTTCACGATATTTTACTACAAAATTGTGGAGCAGGTATTTATCAGCAGGTTTTTCGGCAAAGGGATTTATCACTATAGTGCGCTGCTAAGCTCGAAATAAGACTATCGATTTTGGTAAAGGAAAGCCCTGGGTGAGTTTCACAATCGAGTACGTATATTAATTCTCGGGCACGGGTTATGGATCAAAATTTAATACTTGCTGATAAAAAGGGCATATACCTCCAAGCACTTGTTCCGTCTCTGTATAAATGTTGACTAGATTTTGAACACCTTCTCTGAATCCTTTGGCCCTAAAGACTTACAACTGCACTCTGGACGGATATGTGCGAGATAGGACGTGGAAATAATTTTTTATGGTGTGGGAATTGGGAATTCAGTTCATATATTATTATTATTATCATTATTATCTCGGATTTTCCGAAGCATCTACCAGGAGCGCAGACATTATAGGTAGTAAAAAACAACATGCTACACAAACAGAGGAAAACATCCTATTTCTGCCAATTTCGTAGTACACAAATAGTGATTACATGATCACCATTATCATATCCTCCTGTATCCTCTGGAAATCTGGAAACACACATCTGATAGTTCCATCCATGAAGATGAAGACGGTTATCATCAATATCCTAGTTTCTTTTGGTTACAAAAAGGAAGGTATAGGGATGATAAGGATAAGACTAGAATGTCAATGGCTTTTCTTTACCTACTTGCTATTCCAGCAACATGATTAAAGGATCATGTTAAAAATATGCCAGTACAATGCATTTCTCAATCACCGATCCCTTTCCTTCGTTTACAAAAAGAAATAGGAATGATACTCAGGGAAATGTTTATTTTACTTCGGAATTTTTAAGGAAAAAATAACCATCGTAGATGTTGACGGAATACAGAAGGTTGAAAATACTCTTGTTTGTTTTCAAAACAGACCGATATGTTCTTCAAAGAGAAACTGGGCTAACAGACATTTGAATTCGAAATTTCCAAGTTTGTTCTTTTTGGAATTTGACTCACAATTTTGGGCCTAGTATTGGCCCAATTTCAATGTCACCTTGTGACTCCTTTGTGCTAGTAATTATTTTTCAAGGAACATGTAATTTTGCGTCGTAGATTTCAACCTTAAACCGTTTCAATCTCAAAATCTTCAATCAACCACAAGCGGTACAGCCACGGATTAGGAAGGTGTTCCACTTAAGCTTCATGATTTACTACAATTCATATGTAACAAAGAGATACAGCTCCTATAGGGCCCGAATTCTTGCAGTTATATGCCCCTATCTATGACGCTATTTCACAGCATCTTGAAGAAAGACAAAGGTCGTGTCGGTTTTACTTTATACAGTTAGCAACTATAGAAGGAAGACGGGGAGAGTTAGTTAAACCACTAGGCGGGCAGAAATTACTCTGAGCAAAACTGACACATCTTAACTAAACTCGTAAGGCTTAACCCTATACAGGAGGCAGTGGGTCTTTGACTAAGGACTCGAGGCTAACTAACTACTCCCGCAAATAAGACAGTTGGAAAGGGATTGGAGACTGATGGACATGATCGGATGAGACTTTTTTTAAGATAGGAAAAACCATATATATCCATCTATCTCTAAGGATGAAAGTCTTTTCTCTAAAATGGGAACTGTGGATTGAGGTGGCAGAGCTCATTTAGGTTACATGAGAGAAAGGAGATTCGGGATGTGTCAATACCCTTCCTCATCCAGTTTGGTTTAAACTCCCCGAAAGCTTAGCTTCCTCATGCTTATATACCATCGGAGCTATTTCCTGCTTTCTCCGTTTGCCTTTCTTCTGTCGCAATGAGCCGCACATACTACTAACTAGTAGTAGTAGTACTACTACAGCTAAACTAGGGCCGAAACTATGAACTTGTGAATCCACAAATACACGATACCGACAGATAGAAGCTACACAGTACTACATACTACTGCACAGCCCCGACTTTCTTGAAAGAGATTTCAAAAGCTGCTGATGCTTTTGTGTAACACCTCTCAACCTAACTACTTCATCCGTATTTCCGTATATAGAGATTCTCTGACAGTACTCAGTCAGTTCTATATATACACTGACATCTTTCTTCTACTGACTTATAATCAGCCGGGTATTCAGACCCAACTTGGAAGTTTGGGGAGATATAGGAGAAGGAAACCTGACAAAATGAAAGACGAAACCCGGGACCAAGGTTCAGTTTTGGGGAAAGCAGTCAGCCGGGCAAATAAGATGTAATAGAAGACGGAGAGCTCAGGCTAATACCTAATCTACGCGGAGGAAAGTGGTAGGGATTCTAAACATGGGTGAAACCACAGCAGTATTTCTTGAGGAAGTGAACTAATACTATGTGAGACTAATCTGCTCATTAGAGTCTTTTGAGTGAGAACCACCCTACGTATCTCATCACCGGGATGAGTATATCTCATTCTATTAGTCTTCTTTACCTTTATGCCAATATATCCTTGTTATCATCACAAAATACTTCGTATTCCGTCTCCTCGGCCGAGCCTAATCCTTCACTGTGTAGAGAGGATTTTCCAGCCTTCTAAACTTGGTTATCATCATCGTGTGCCGAACGGGTAAATTCCCCGCTCTTATTGGAAGTTAGGTACAACGGATTCGTTAGAGAAAGCTGTAAGGATCCTGCCGTATTGGCTTTAGTGCAATGGAACTCTGTCTCTTTAAAGAAAGTTAGGTTGGTAGCTGGGGCGGGTGGGTCGATCCTCTTCCGTTCCTTTCTTTCAGAATTTCACCTTCTTTTTGAGAGGAGGAGGAGGGATATTGTGGATGGAAGTTGCCACTGCTTTTTTCAGCAGTGTCAGTCATCCAATGTTGCTTTTTTACAGTCTGACAACTTATTCAACTACTCCTCCAGCTGCTACTGTATCAGAATGTTTGTGTCGGGCTGAGCCTTTTATGCTGGAAAGTAAGGATGGAGAAAGTTACCTTCATCTTCCTTCACTCACGAAACAAGAGGAAGGAGGCTTTTAGGCGGAGAGATTCAGTTCGGAGATAAATACACATACAAACTGAAGGAGAAGTTCTCTCCAAGTTTACTAATAAGCTTCAATTTACTTCATCCTGCCTTTCTTTTTAACTTTTCTAAAGAGGGAAGCTCGTTCGAACTAGGTTCGTAATGGAGTGCATTATAGAGCTATCTGCAGAAATGTCCTTGCGCAATTTCACTAGGCCGTAGTTGGGCTTTAAATTTGAAGGGTTTTATGTTCTGGAGAACAACGACTCGTCAGGAGACTAGATCGATCCGGCGTCAGTTTACGAAGGTAAAAAACGTGTGACTTGTAACAGGGATGCGTTTTCAGGGCTAAAGGGTTTCAAGTTCTTGAGTCTGTTAGAGAAGGAAAGCAGATTGTAGAGTTAGAGTTTTACAACGCCTGATGCTTCTTGCAATTGTCTTAATCATTCTCAGGCAGATCTCCTGAAGAAAATACAAACAGGAGAAAGCAGAAACGAGATGAGTTATTTGTTTCTGGGCCGTTTCACTTAACTTACAACATGGAAATGTCATTTAGTTGCCTAATTTTACTTTCCAAGTCGTTTAACTAATTGATTTACATAATTAGGCACTTTAAGCTGCTTGAAAGTAAACTGACTGTTCCAATTGTTGTATGCAAAATCGTTTGTATCTAGTAAGTGGTTTCTACGCATTTTATTTACTCTTTTACAATTGTAAATTCAAAATATTTTCAAGTCGTAATGTCAAGTGACCGGAATAAACATATATAATGGGATTCGGAACCACAAAAATGCTAGGCTGTTAGGAAACTGGTAAGTTATTCAACAGAAAGCTACGAGAACAAAATCTCAACACGCAGTCAATATAAATAGTGACGAAAACAGCATTAAATATAAAACCGTAAAGTTTACTACTTTATGTATTTACTATAAAAAGTGTTTTAGAAAGAAACAGAAAGTAGTTCACGAATTGCGCTTTATGAAAACGAATATATTTTAATTTAATGAATTTGCCAAAAAGATTAGATTTTATGAACGATTGTTCAGAGAAAGTGTACTACGTTTTACCGCGTTAGAAACAACAAGATCTCTCAAGCAAAAAATAGAAAGATTTATGACATTCCAGAGGCACTTCTTCGAATTGTAGGAAGCATATTTTGAAACGACTCTCTTTTAGTATGAAATCACTCGGAATCAAATCAAGGAGAAAGTAAGATAAAATGCTCGGTCCAGCCCTTCAAGACAATAAAATATAACCACTTTTTTATCTTATTCCAATTTTTTGAATACCCAATCTAATTTAACTGGACCTTTTCCTCAGATGAATCATAAAGATATAGACTTTCTTTATCCAGTCCTAAAATGTGTCTTTGCATCCCCGAGTGGGAGAAATATGATTGTAAAAAAATTCGAGACATAAATTTTCCCATAAAAAACTTCAACTCCTCCACTGTATAAAATGTTGTAGAAATGTCAATTTTTTTATTTTATGTGTTGATACTTTCGTCAATACAGTAGCATTGCAATAACGGGAATGCTGTGTAAAAATATGTAGGAAGTGACACATTTTCAAAGAGTGTACGTATAGTAGACCTAACGAGATATAGCTATCTAGAAATCATGGTTAGACTTCGGCAATTTGTTGAACCTAAGGAAATTATTCTTTCGCAATCGCGGAATTAATTGCACCTCAAATTGAATGAATAAAGTACAGAGTTTACACTAGAACCAATTTGTGGCATCTCCAGGCACATATGCGTTATCCTCGAGAGCTGTAATTGCTTAATTGGAACTGATCGAATAAAAACACAATTTGGCCCCCTTCTTGCCTGTGTCTAATTTTAAAACGAGCGTGTGTGACCATTGACAAAAGCGGTACCAGTCCCCCTAATAGTTTCATTGATGGAAATTTGCTAAACCTGTTCGGTTTTTTGTCGTTCGCACTTTTTATTTGGCCCCTAATACGCCCAATTTCAGGCTAACTGCACGACTACAGCCGCACAATCATTAATTCCACTCCTCTAGACAAACCCAAACCGAACTCACTGATTCTGAAGAGATCGAACTTTCTAAAGAAAGTACCCTTGAGAACGACACCTGACACCTTCAAGAAGTTCAAAGGGAAAGGGCAAGGAATAAAACACATTTGAAGAATTAATGTTTAAACGATTGAATTTTTTAGGCAGTTAGTCAAAGGGACTAGTTGTTGTATAACTTATGGTATGCGCTATAAATCCTATCCGGTATTTAAAAAGCTGTAAAAAACGAGAATAAGGTTCATATAATAGTAACAAGAACTTGTACTTACCTATAGATTGGCATATCCCCGAGGTCTTTGTACCATAGGACGAGAATTGTCGAGTCCGTGGGAATCGGTGGGTTGATATCGCAGGGAAGGATGGCTTTTTTATGGGCCACGGCAAGAACATCGATTACAGGACCTGATATCATCAATCAGAAAACATCTTCAGTCATAAACATTATTTACTCATGAGACTAACCGATTTCTTTACACGCTTCTAGCTTTTTTGCCCCCATTACATTGGCATTCACCGGAACGGAGCGTAGATGTTGTCTATCTCAATCCTCCCCGTCTATTATGCAAGATGTTTTGCAACAACAAAGTACCACAACGGGCTACATATCTGACAGGCAGGGGGTATATAGTACTATCCTGAGCATCAAGTAGTGTAGACGGTATTGAACCATTGAACGCATTTTATGTTATCCCATTCACTAAACAAAACAATTTAGTTTTAGTACCGTTCTAGCAACACCCATAGAATAGAAATAGATCCGTAAATGAGACTGAATCTTCTCCCTCTATCCTGTGAATTGTATGCGTAGCGACAAACTTAACTACCCGACCGTACAATGTAGATCCAAAGTTGATGGCTTTCTGACAATATCTTTCGGAAAAATCGGTAAACGTGGAATATTTTCGGAAGTGCATTAAGCCATTTTGGAAAAATGTCGACGGAGGTTGGCTCATCAGATTGAAGTTTTGATTCCGCGAGTAGCTTCGAGGGAAAAGGACAAAACCCCATTATACATACTTTCCAACAGAAGTCTCAACTTCGACGATTCAAACAAAACTTCAAAACAACATCCAGTTTATTTCCAGTCAATTCTGAGCTAGTAGCTATTCAACATATTTTCTTCGACTCTGCAACAAAACAACAGAAGTTTTCTACAGCGTATTTTCCTTCGACAATCAGGACAATAAGGCAGATGATATACAAGGGAGCGAAGAAGGCATTTGTTGCTTCTTTCTAAATCTTACTATTTTTGTGCTGCCTTTACAGTCTCAAGTCTCAATCTCTGGGATAAATGTACCATACTAATTCGCTGATACTAAATGGATATGTTAAAACAGCTTATACAAATATTCCGATAGTTGCTGGGGTGAAAGTTTTAGTTTAAGTATTTACATTATTTAAATCCTTTAATTTTATAGATATTTAGAAAATAAATCCGCAATTTAATTGTGATATCGATATCAAACTACATTAGTCGTCAGTAGCATTTTTACTGCCCTGATAAAAATTAGCCTTGATTTTGCTCGTTTTAATTTGTTGTTCTAAAACTATTAGTGTTGCGGTTGTCGAAATGTCGATACTGACATTTAAGAATAAAAAAAGTATTAATTACACATTCACATGTAAATCTCAATCTAGAATAGCCTCATCACTTCATCACTATCTCTTTCTAAAATGTATTTTTAGAAAAACTTCAAATAAATGCTCTTGTGCAATGCAAACGCTGAAAAAGATGTTATGCAACTACATACATGTGATAAGAAGCCAAACCAGTACATACATCTCTACCAAATGCCCCTAACTTAAGGTCATATGGATACGGATCGATAGTAAGAGTAAAGGAATATTCCACTATCAATATATTATGTAGCAAGGACCCTAATGCATATAGCAGCTCTTACTTTCTCTTAGAGAATTCCTGTTTCGACTTTCGAAAGTACCTTCCGCCCGACATTAATTTTGACAAATAGCAGAAGAGTACCTTTGGAATATTGTAGGGAAAGTTGAGAGGCTTTTGGTCCGCATTCCTACTTCAAAGTTGTAACCTTGTAAGCAATCAAATGCAGATGCATGCTCTCGTATAAGAAACTATATTCTATACGAGTTTGAGTTTTTATTTTGCAGTTACAAGGACTCATAGCTTAGCAGAGGCTTACAACTATAGGATTCTTTTTATTTTCTCAAAAGGAGAAAGTCCTGTACTGGGATCACCATTCCAGTTTTTTTTAGTTCAAGTGAGTCTTCACATTTATCTTTTTCCATGCTGTTTCTTTTGCTCCAAACTGCCACACCTTCCACCTTTACTTACGGTGATGATACAAAAGAAATTAGGTGAAAAGGAAGACAAGTAAAAGGAAGCAAACAAACGGGGCCAAGTCGAAGAGACAAATATACACGGTTTAAATATGTACAAGCGCAAACGGCCCACCATACCACGATACCACCACTACCTATACATGCACAAGGGTAGGAGCTTATGTATTTAACTCCTGTATTTTTATTTCACTTATCTTCACTCCTGCATTATCTAACCAAGCAAAGGAATCTCCTCCCAGATTTTCTTTAGATTGTTCTGTAACTTTCAAAGGAAGAGGCGTGTCTTGCTTTTCACGTTCTTTTAATTATTTTCGTACTACTGGCATTTTTTATTGAACGTACTGTTTTTGTGTCTGTCCACGACTCTTTTGTGTGACATGGCTGTAGAAAATTGTAAGGAATCGCATTGAAAGAAAAAGAAGTATTCAAGTAGCTGGATTGATTGATTACCTCTCCAAGAGTTTTAGCTCAGCTTTTAATTTTAAATTATAAGCTTTAACTATTTTCAAAAGCATTTAAATATACGAGCAGATAACTAGAAAAAAGCTCAAACTCGGATACCTGATATTCTGAATGTGATTGTTGGTAAACCAAATGAAAATGCACAGAAAATGATAAAACTCTGGTCGATATTTGCATACAATATCCTAAAAACAAACAATGGTAAATTAAAAACGACTAATTGTAAACAAATACCATTTGTAGAGCTATTTGCTTTATATCGTTTGAGCTTGAGCTAAAGTACAATTGTATTTGGAAAAGCGAATTCCACTTAATAAATTAGTCATGCTTAACCCAAACTCATTATGCTATCTGAGTACCCATAATGGTAAATATGGTTAATGTTGTTACAAGAAATCGATGACCCTAAAAATACGAGTAACAAAACATTTCCAGTAACTTTATTGACACCAAAAATAACTCCGAATCGAGCATACAAATATTGCTGGGGTCATTGAGTTATTGAAATTGATTTAAAAATTAAATTACTTTCATAGATTTTTGTGATTTCATTGATTGCCGATAGTACAAAAAGCTGCTGAATTTGAAAACTTTGAATTTAAATATTTCATAATTGCTCGAGCTACAAATTTTTTTTCTTCAAAAAAGTTTAAAGAAACTAATATTTCAATGATTAAATTTTGATGATGAACAATAAATCATGATGCTATTCCCAACAATGAAGTTTTATAATCGTGTTAAGAATAATGAGGCACAAAATACGAAACACTTCAACACTTTGGAATGTTTGTATTTAATATCCAAACTTTTTAACTCCCATATTGCTTTGAATTCAAAGTACAGAAATAAACTTTATCCATACACAAAATATGTGTTCAAGCCACCTCTATAAGTCCCCATCTACCCAGTTTAATGCATTCCCTTAGAGTCAAGAATGTTTTCTTTATGACTGGGGTGAAAATATTTATTTACTTCATTTGAAATGAAATTCGAAATTATCAAGTCAACTTTCACTTCATCAAAAAGATGGTGAGTGCCGAATGTTGAGTAAAGAGAACTCGTAAACGGGTACTGAAGCCGAACTTCCAAAAATATAGGGTTAATAAACAACAGGATTTTGCCCCTTGTGTCGAGGCAGATAAGTAAAATTCATAAATTTTTCAATGGAAATAAACTTTCATTTAAGTTCAGAGTAAAGGCCAACTTTCCCCTTTAAAAAGTAATAAATACGTTATTAGCCGTAATAATCCAGTAGTAAACTTAGATGAGGCACTTTATTACGAGGGAAGATGTACTGGCTGTACATTGCCACGGCTCACTTACTCTGGCCCGTTACACTCGTCCTATTCCTATAAAGGTAATGATTAATATTTTAACGGCTCCTGGAATAACCTTCCAGGGAAGGGGAAGTTCAAGGCGAATTCCGTTTCTTAAATTTCATTGCCCTTGATAAGCGAGAAGAGAAATAGCTCATTATATAACTGCTTCTCTGCCTTCCTGCATTATTCAAAAATTTGGATCACCACTGGAATATTATTAACTGCATTGAAATACCGAATCGTACTCATTACGTGTAGTATTAAAAGGGTAAAGCAGCTTGGCTTTGCATTCTTTAAATAAATGAGATAAGCTTACTGATAGGAAAATACGAAATAAAGTCATTACTATTCAATCCCTACGGTCGTCTAAAGATCTACCCCTAAAACCGTCAAAAGTCGATGTACCTTCTAAAAAAATTGTAACACACTGCAATATTTTTGTAGAAAATTAAATTCAGTTAAAAGTCTGCTGAAAATGTTTTTCATGCCTCGAGCTCTGCCCGTTGTCAAAGGGAATGAATGTTGAATGTGCTCAGGCCAATCTACGAGGCTATCTAGACAGAAGATTATGATAGCTTAGGAAAAACATATTGCATTTGCATTACAACTACAATTTACAAGCCATGCCATTAAGATTGGGACATCTTTAATCCAAGTCTTTATTCCTTTATATGCAAAGATTCGGCCCACATCGAAATCCCAGTAGTCAAGTTAAGACCCTGGAAATGTAACCATTCCCTTACTTTCCAATCCCAAGAACCCAATCCAATATTCTTAATCCAGGAAACATTGGGTTCTATTAAATTCCAGAGCCCTAGTTAAGGATAGTTCTTCTTTACCAATCCCTACGTGTATATTTATAGGAGTCGCAAAAACAAATTGAGGCGGTGGGGACCAAGCTGTAACTGTACGTATGTCTCTATATCCCAGCCAGACTATTTACTAGAAACCGAAATCCAAGAGGCTTTGCCTAATTTGATCTGGCTGCGATTCTCTTTGCTTCGTATCCATTCCCTTCTCGTCCTTATTTATGTATTTGCTAAAGTTTCATAAGAAAGCTTGGGAGAAAGAAAGATTTCTCCTCCGTACGTAGAAACAGGAGCCAAGAACTCTCTGTTTCCTTTAATGTCTAACGACGAAGATTTAGCTCGTTTGTCTATGCTCCCTAAGTGAAATCTTATCCGCATTCGCCCGTGTATTCCGAATGTTGATGTTGGAACAAAGTAAGTACAAACATATTGACTTAGGTTTACTCAACTCTTGACTCTTTTCCCTTTATTCCTTGGGAGAGAGAGAAAGTTTAATATTCACGCGAAAAAGGGTTCCACCCAACAGTCAAAGAACAGATCGGGCTCTTATTATAGACCGTATATCTTAGGATTTGGAAATGTATGCTAAGAGTAAGTGGGAATTGCAAATAGAGGACTTCTTTGGGGCGAAGGAAATCTTTGCAGATTTCAGAATAATTTAAGTACCAGACAAACTACGAGTTAGGGAATAGGCCAACTTTTGCCATTAGACTGAGGGCCGGGCTCCTACTTACAACACAGAGTAACTGAACTGACTCTGTCAAGTCAAGTTTAAGCCATAAGGTAGGGAGTAGGCAGTAGGGACTGCTTATAAAATCACTGGTTTCCTAAGTATATGCATTTTATGCCGGATGCCAGAGTCAAGCCCGAGAAGTATCAGTTCGCAGTTCCCTTGGAATGCGATGAAATTTTCTATGCTGCTGAGCATTACGCGTTTCCTTTCTTTATATTGACTTAAGAAATGGTAGCCAGTATTTCCTTCTCATCCTCTCTGCCACTTTACTTTTAAGGAGAGTCTCTGAAATCTGGAATTATTTTATGTGTCAACTTGAATAAAAATCCCAGTGTTCGGATCCTATCCTATTGGCTTTGAATAAAATATGTATGAACCTGACGATTTGTAATGAGTTCCACTGTTGACTGTGCAATGCGAGTGGTATCTATTGCACAAGAGCTGTGAAGTGGATTGTGATTGTTAAGTAGAGTGGAAATGCATGCGAACATAATAATAATACTCTCGTGCTTTCACTCCTTTAAACTTTCACCTGCATATATAAAATCCCATAGCATCTACTTTCACTTACTCCTGTAAAAAAATTATAAATGTATAATATTGCATGCAATTCACAATTCATTTGGGGAATGACGATACTTCACCCAATTGTCGAAACCACAAAAAACCCTAGTATACATCCACAGTTGATTTTCGTTTCTGGTGGCACACAGAAGAGTGGAAGGAACACACACCTCCGGCAGTAAACGAACCATATAATATATAATAGTACTTCAAAATCCACATCCCTGTTTGTTAGATCCTCAATGTTCGAGAATGCAGAATCGCGAATGCTGATGTTGATCCTGTCTGTCAGTCCTTAGGGAATGCATATGAGAAGGTTCTCGTTCCCCGAACTAGTACATGATATGCAAAGCAATGCAAAGTAAAGGACTAGAGGCAGGTTGGAATTGGATGGAATTGTATCGAGGATTCGAAGAGAGCCTTGAATCTATACGTATCTCTGGATATAGTTGACGGGGGCATGGGAATTTTATACGGAATTCGGACCGGAATCCCCGTGTACAAACTAAATATATTTAGATGTATAAAGTGTGCCCGTGTGCATCAGAGTATGTCTTATGTAACGCCAGGAGCTATAGTTGATAGAGAGACTACACATTTCAACTGACACAGAAATAGTTCCTTTTCATGGAGTGTTATGTACGACAGCTGAATTCACAAAAGAATAAATTCGCATATTGCAGATGACGGGCCAAACTGTGAACTGGGTGAACTTCTTTGAATTGCAAATCCTCTTGTCTTCTCTCCCAAGCCGTTCCTGCTCATCAAGAACAACACTCTTTCTCTCTCTATCTCGCTTTCTCTATCCAATCCGATTATGTGGTAGATTGTCCTGTAACTTCTCTATCCATTCATGGCAGCTGCAACTCTTGGTTTTGAAAATCAGATACCCTTCGGACTCTCTGACTACGACGATTGAATATTGTAGGAGTTTTGCATAGCAAGCACTGTCCTGCCAGACCATATAGCTTCGTAGTATATAACTGCATTGGACACAAGAGTTCAGTCCTGTAATGCAATCCGCCCACGATTATTTGTAGTTAAAATAGTTTGGGGTAATGAACCTTATTTCATAAAAGTCTGCAATCTGAGGAATATGAATAATTCTGAGTAAATAAGACACTATAAATATATTCTTACGGTTTCAAAAAATCTATTTTAAGGCTCTCGTAGTCCCTTAACGGTTTACTTGTTTTGCCTGTTTGAGTAAAGCAGACCGTTCTCGTTGTCATTTCACAGGATCAGTCACTACTGATAATGTCTCAAAGGGTTCTACAGTTCTACTAGATCACTGAGCGTGAGCACAGTGTCGTTTTTATAATTTTCAGTTGTAAGTTGTAAATATTGTTTCCTTCTAGCTAGTTCAGTTTTTTCGGTCGATAACTACAGCGAAAAATACAAAAGTGTGTGGTTTATTTTTGGGTCATATCTAATCACCTTAAACACAATTCTGACATGAGACAGCCACAGATCGTATTAGCCCTACTTTTGACCTTGACAATGACCAACATTTTGTCGAGCGCATCTATAGTAAAATCAACTACAGATGAGGTGAGTCGTCGGTAGTCCAGTTAAGCTTGTATTGTCAATTAGTAAATGACAACCGACTAAAAATTAACAGTTATCAAAAAAATCAAAGTCATTAAAATCGATTCCAGATAATATCTTCTCTGTCCTGCAAGGATCTCGGATTACACATCGTTCGCTGTTACACCCACTGCGAGAAGGCGCAAACCATTGCGATGACCATCATTAAGTGTTTGATGGACTGCCTTCCATGCAACTTCCCTAAATCGATATTTGACGAAGTCGGCTTCAATAAAACCAGCGTCATCACTTAATTGTGGTGCTTATCACAGAAATAAACAAAAAATTTCAAAAATATTTACTGTAATATTTAAAACATTTTCTAAACCCACAGTCAAATATTTTAAATTCCCATTTCTTTTGAAAGGGAAGTATTTCCTAGAATAAAACCTATATTTCAAACCTCAATTTTGTACGATTGTTCTCGGTTATCTCAACAATTTTATAAGGTTAAAATTCATATCCTTTCATACAATTATTTATACTGAAAAATCTACCACTTCAATTTATCTCTTCTATCCACTCCCTTCAAACCTACAAACAAGGACGGTTTCATATTTTCCATTCAGAAATGTGCATTGACCTCAACCATTCCCACTGGGACTTCATTCCATCCATTCTCATCCCAATCCCCAACCAAATCCCAATCCTTTAAACGAATGAGGAAATACTGAACATATTTCTATTTAGAGAGAGAACCAGCAGCCTTTCCTAAAATATGTATAAGAGACAATTCAAATAATTCTCTATCCCGTGGAAACCATCCTAAATGCACGGACTGACCGCATCACAACCAGCAACTAACTCCCTGTCCACTCAAGTAAAAAAGCAGAGTAGGGATTGAGTGAATTCAAATTGGTAGTTGGACCAAAAAAGAGAATGATCAGAGAAAACCGCATGAGCTATTGAGTTAGGATCAGATCAAAGTCAACAACCGGCAGGACGAGGTTCTTTACTCATAAAATATAGTCCACAAAATATATTCATTTCATATACTAGCTGAGAGTCCTCGGATATTTTTTACCACCTACTCGAACAGCCTAAAATAATATACGAGCTATAGAGGCCCGTCTAAATATAGGAAATATCCTGGTGAATAGATGGGCTAAGGGCTGAGGATAACTGCCAGGAAGAATCTATTCACTGGAGAGAAGGATCTTGATCCTAAAGCTTCAGCTTCATCATCATGACTTTCTACAGGATCAGTTATTCATGGAAATCCTTCACATAAAGCATACGGCGAGATGTAACTTTGCGAAAAAATAGTTCCCTTTCTTCCCCTACCACCACCACCGCCATTTCTTGTCTTATATTTTATATCTGAAGGGTTCAAGTCGATATAATATATTATGATGTATCCATTATAGCCCTGGTTTATAATGGCAAACCAAGGCTTTAGCAGAAATATGGGATCTCGCCTTTTACTATGCTGAAAGGTGTGCCACGACACTTGAATTTTAAATTCAATAACCGTTAACTCTACTCAAATCTTGACGGGGTAACCTTCTGTCTGTGACTGAGGCAAAGATACATGTATAAAAATGATACATCTATCGAATTGACTACTGCATTTCTTCAACTTTCTCTGAAGAGAAGTTGGGAGGTAGGAAGGGTTTTGATATGTATGTCAGGAGACTGTTTCTCTTGGATCGGAAATTTTGCAATGTTTTTTCAAAGGATCTAACTAAAGAGACATTCTGGCTGTGCCTCGATCTTTTATTATCAGAGACGGCTCTTCTCCAGTCAGACTTGAGCTGGCTTACATTCTTGATCCTTAAGTGTTTACCAAAAAAGGCTGGATGCAATCGTATCATATCTGAACATTTGGATCCGGATTCTGAGGATTCCGGTGGAAGGAATTATGGTTTACCCTACTTTCTTTTTCTTTAAACGTGGTTAGATAAATTATGATTTTTTGAGTTGTTGGAAACTATATCCATATTATTTGTTGTTAGTTGTTGGTTTAACTTATTTGCAGTGTCGAATTACAAAGAGACCAGATACAACTTCGTTTGGCCAGGCCAGACTTATCCGTATTAAAGTTCACAAGACTGTAGCAATTTCAATCATTCTTTTCATACCTATAATACTATTAAATAACGTCAATTTGAGTCAAGATTTCTCTAAACATTGACAAAGAAGATCAGTTTCTAGAATTTCTTGTTTTATAGGTGGTTGAGTAAACAGGACTAGGAATAGTTCAATTCTATTGTTATTCGGTGTTATTTCCTTGTCTAATTCGCAATGTATTCAATTTGCAATTTGTCTTGTAAATTCGTTCGTATATTGTTGTATGTTTAAATTTTTCAAGGGGAATAACAGCTCAGCGTGATCTGTTTTTTTACAGAAATCGAAATTAAAGTATCACAAGACTATCTGAAAACGCTATTTCAATTCCTTCAACGTATTTTCATTAAATCAAATAGTAGAACCTAGGACATTTTCAAATGCCAAAAAAGGCTTTTCAACAATGCCAACCCCAAACTAATCAATATAAAACCAAAAACCGTCTTATCTTCATAAATTATGAGAAAATAGAACCTATAAACGCGAAAAGACTTTGGAGGAATTGTAAAAAGTCACAAGACTACTGAATTTTTAAGTGTTTACTTTAAGAAAAGTTCCTGTATTTACGGAGGTCAAGGTCAAGCCCAAAAAAGTTTTTTCCCTCAAAGCTAAAAGACACAATACAAACAAAAAGCCTACTTAATAGAATTACCTAACGTACAAAATAATCAATATAGCAAGCCATCCATTGTAACAATCATAATATTTTCGACAACATAATGGACTGGCTATTACCCAAGAATTCATTAAAACTGGGACGAATTCAGAAAGTCGATATTATTATCGACTAAACTTCTAATTGTCAAGAATAATTCATTATGCATTCCACCTTCGAGACAAAACAAAAACAAAAGCCTTGGTCAGTCCGAATGGTGTTGTGAATTGAAGTTGAATTATTTTCGTAAAATGGTGGTTATGCTAAATTGCCAAAGGCCAGTCTGAAATGAAGAATTCTGGAGCTCCTTTAATAATATGACAGGCTTAAGAATAATGAGCTATCAGAAAGTGTTCAGAGAGGTAGAAATAATTCACAGGTATACGAGACTGTAATAAAATTATAGAATATTATATCCGACAATTGGAAATTATTCCACACCGATGACTTCTAAAAGTTTGTAATAATACTTGAGGTTGAGAGTGTGTGCGTGAGAAGCTTTCATCCCCATCAATCAAAGGAGCAAAAACAGACGACTAATTACTACTTGGCTTACTTTACTCTATAATTTTGCAATCTGCAACTGACGCATAATCATTTGCCTAGGCTTCTACATTTTAGACGTCCAACATGCAGAACATTTATATATGATGTTCCTCGGCAGTGGAAAGTGAAACGTAATCAATAACATTAATGAAATTGAACAAGAAATCTTGGCAGAAGTTGGCAGGTAGAGGTAATAAATTAGCCATCAGACTTTAGAACTTATTGCACCTGGTGATGTGACGGTTTAATTTAATTAGTTTTTTTTTGCTAACATTAGTGTCGTTTTAAAATCAGCGTCGTACACGATTTTTCAACTCTTAATTTTTCATTACATTGTCATTATATATTATGTTATATATATTCTGTGACGTTGTATTTCTTTTATGATACGATATGTCTGTACAGAAATAGCACGCATATGAAAGAAAAGTCATAATAAATCGGCAAGTTTGCAGTATATTTTGTTTAAATAACTTCAGGACTTCCTAAGTACAGTAACTTATCCTCTAATAAGACTAAGTATTTAATCAAATAATTTTTGAGTCCTTCAACTTTGCAGTTTAAAAGAATATTAAATCGGCCATATTAATCTTAACAGCTTCAGTTTAATGTTGATTAAGAAAATTATATTTTATGAAAATAAACCAAACCTTCGAAAACACAATTACTGAGCAATAATTAAAAGTGAATTTTGTTGTCGGAACTAAAATGAGATGGTGGATTAAAACTAAATTACGGACAGTTGATTCCATCCACGATCAATTCCTGTAAAATGGCAGGAACGGCTATCAAATGATGCTGTCTAGACTATGACTGACTGTGAATAGATTTATAAATCCTCAGACCTAACTAAGGAATCGATATCAATTAATTTGAATAGCCTTGAAGACTATTCTCTTTTAAACTCTTAAAAACAAGAGACTAAAGCTCATCCGGAATACAAAGCAACTCAAGTCTCAATCAGGCATCCCGAATCCTCATCTCAAGTTCTCAAAGATATATGGCAATTAAATTCCCTTCCACTCAGTTTTCATCCAGATTTACTCCTAAACAGGCTTTAGATTAACTACTAATCATGTTTCATCAGGCTCCGACAACTTGTCATTTTTCACTTCTAAACTTCAGTTTCCTAAATTCGAAAAACATTGAATCCCTCCTTCCCGTCCCTTCACACCATTTACACCTATTATCCTATTTTAATTCATATATAAAGAAGAATCGGCAATAATAAAAGTTTCCAGAATTACTTCCATTTCACATTATTATTAAACGTGACTAAATATTAGCCAAGAAGTTTGGCGCAGCAAATCATGATGTCCTCGTCCTGAACCGTATATACTTGCATATTAAAATCACTATAATTTGATTTGAGCTTCAAGAGAATTTAAAAAGGAAGGCTATAATCATATATCATCATTTCTTGAGGTGCTACAGGCTACAGGGCAGATTTCTCACGAACGTGCATCATCTATAAGCCAGGTTTGAAATGACCCAGGTGTGTGTGTTTGGAAACTGAAAAGCAGGCACAAAATCCAACCGATAGGATGATGGTGATGAGAACGAGGTAAACTTATCAAACCCAAGCACACCCAGAGAGTAAACACTACAAACTAACCAGATTCCTCATCTGCATAAATCTACACGGCATAATGAGTGGAGCAAACAAGTCGAGGGGGCGGATCACGAAGAAAATACCAATAATAATCTCGTTGAAAATAATGAATGTTGAAGCGGAATTACATTATACGAGAAGGGTTGAATCTTGAGTATCTCATAATCTTATAATTTACACTTCTTCTCATCACCCTACCTCTTCCCATATTGCAGAAACAGAGTCATTATAATATATTTCCTATCAACTTTCATAGCTGAATTGACGAAAAACAATAGGATTTTAGATTTTCTATCTAGAGGCTTTAAAGCTTGTGCAATCTAGACTATCAATTATTTCCAGACTAATATATAGTAATACAATAGTCAACAGGGGTACGTTATCGAGGTAGAATTCATCCCTCGGTGCAACCGTACACTCTACTTTCTTTCGTTCAAACTTCCTTTGAAATCAATTAAAGGGATTAATTAGAAAAGTTGAAAGGAGCGTTTACCAATTCAAGCGTAATTATTGGTCTCGAAGCCATAAATCAGTTTAGCTTCTCTCTCTCTCTCTCTCTCTGGTTTCCTTTCTGTTCCGCTCCGTCCTACAGGTAGGTAATAGTAATAACACCTGGATAGTTTTATTATTGGAAAGAAACCCATTCTTATCGACCACTCACGACGGGGGAGTGCAGTGTATCAATTTATTGATCATAATAATAATGGAACATATCTAGGCAGGATGGATCCTCGGAACAGTCTCTAAAAAGTCTGCAGTCTACATCCTTCTGGGGGATATTGATACAGAGCTGAGCCTTAAGATTTAAGATCCCCGAAAGACAAGCCACAGAAGGAAATCTCACGGTTCGACTTAAGACTTATCATTTCTCTAGACGAGGACGAGGGACTACAACTCGAACATGATTCCGTCTGGATATTAGGATTTATAGAGATTGTTGTCGCAATAAGTATCTATACGGTTTATAACGCCATATATCATCGGGAAGGAGGAGATTGGGTAATATTATTGTCCAAATGTGAGAACACGGCATGATGCTGAGACTAAAACCCTATTGTCCCGTCCTTTTAACAATAGGAAATCTGGGCACATGTCACATATATAGCGGTTCTATTTATCTTCCCATCGTGTATGTAAAGAAGGGTATAAGAATAGGTATTACGATTTACGATATTGAAGAACATAAGTAGGTTTATAGATTTAATATCGTAGTTTTAATAGGAAAGCGTATCCCCCTACTATGCCTACTTCTGTTAGATCGGAACACCTCCATAAAAATAAATAATAATAATATGTAACAACACCGAATCCGAGAAGCACACACCGGGAAACACAATAGGATTTCATTTCACTTTCAGAAGGCACAGATTTCCTCTTTCTTCTCCTCTACCGAATGCCTAGAAAAATTTTAACGACCGGCTTTAATGCGTTTTATGGCTGATTTTTACTCAAGAGGATGTTTCAAGTAATTCAATAAGATGTCCCTTGGACCACCTCAAGCTTAGGAGGAATGGACTTGAGTGTGGTTGGATTTAATTTATAGAAATATAATGAGGTTCCCAGAGGGATTTAATGGAAATCGTGGGATTGCTCAAATGCTTAAAATCCTGCTGGCGTATTCCTCTACAGCTATGTATATAATTATATTGCGTACATTTCTTTCTCCGACTTTCCCCCGTAATTGCGGATATATTTCAACGTCTAAACTTTAACGTCAGCCGCGTTGACTGGATGGATAAATCTAGGAGAAATACTGTTCTTCGCATGATCAAGCAAAACAATAAAAAATATGTTGGCCATCCAGAAAGTGTGGGATAATAAAAGAGTGCTAGTTGTTATTTATCGTCAGTCGGTTGTTGGTTGGTAAAACAGGGCCTGCAATGCATAATCTCATGTCCTGTTGTACCTACCGCTTAGTTAGCTTCAAATTAGGGAAGTATTAAAAAAGACGACTAGATTAAACTGTCCGCGATCAAATATTCAGTGACAGTGATAGAGTAAAATGACATTATCAGAGACACATTCCACTATAGACTGGCAGTCAGTAATGATAAAATAGAGATAAATGACAGCCAAATCGGCCTTTTCCAGATAAGCCTTCTCTCTCTGATGTGGTTTTTGGCTTTTTGGTTTCGCTCGTCCGGTTTTAATGAGTTAACTCTTGCAGACAGGCCGAACGGAATAACTGGAAATCAGGAAGCATAAGTTAAAATCGCAAATCCCTTTCCGATACAGCTTTCAGATTCCGGTCAACTTTACAAGTAATTCGGGCATGGATCACGTAAATGTGGAAGTAATGTAACAGAACTCCCTAACCAAATTACAGGATTGTAGGGGAATTATTTTATTCCGAGGATTATGGTCCAAATGCTCCAGATTCCAGATTTAAACCAACATTTTTCATCAGGCATTACAGCCAATGGACTGTGAAGGAGTAAACGTAGACGTGTCTTTTTATTTATATACGATCCTGATCCTACGCTAGAAAACTACAAACTTCCCATTGTTTTTCAGTAAGTGAGAATGCATACTGGGACAGGATGGAAAGTTTATGAATCTCTAGGAAACAATTTGTATAAGTATGAGAGAGAATTGTTTAGAATGAGGATGAATTGGTGAGTAATATTAATCCTGAGCTATATGCTTCGTATATTAATAATAATAAAATGTATATGTATTTCTCTCTACAGAATAGTACTAAAGAAAGTCTTTTCGTGGACAAGGAGAGGCTGAACCCGGCGTAGATCCATTTGATACAAGTGACTGAGGATTTGGAATTTCAGAAGTACAACAAACGCACGGAGGGTCTCGTTAGTCTACTTAATGAAGTGGAATTCTTGAAATGTCCTAAATGAATATCCGTTATATGCAAATTGCAGTCGTGGAGTGAGGGAAGACTTGTTAAAATGTACATTTCTACGGCCGAGAGTCTTGTTTCATGTTTTGCGGCGTGGCAAAAGTACACTTCTATTTTATATCTATAAATGCTTCCTGGTACTTAACGTTAAGGATCTATGTACAAGGGCATAGAGAAGGACTAGGGCATGAAGCCAGGGAGACTGGTGACTGGAGATTTCATATTAGAGCATCAGGGCCTAGACCTAATCCTAAATAAGAGTGGAATGACGAGGAAAGGAACTCACACTTGTAAATTTGCTAAGTACTCTATATTCCATATATAGAATATGCTTCAGTAAGAGCATAATCCTGTAATAAAGGCAAATCATTTTATTTCCGGAATGGGGCACAATTCATCGAATTATATGAATATTTCTCGCTGATTTCCCTGGTTACCTCCTACTAAGATGGATAATGCCCTCCGTTCATTGCCCAAACGCTCCTCTTAGTCACCGACTATGAAATTGTTGAACTTGTTTAATTTCACAACCGACTCGGCAGACGGGTTTACTATTCCTATGTACAATTCTACAATATGACACAACATAACTAGTTAAAATCTGCAGTGGAGTCGGTTTCGGGGAGTTGTAAATTTATATACAGAGTAGAGGGAACTTTCACGTTGAAAGCTGAATCGTTGAATGCTGTTGCTTTTAATAGTTCAACCGGCCGTAAAAGTGGCTTTGCGGCATTTCTGATGCCAAATTAAATCTCACAGGGCGGACTTGTGGGAGTAAAAAGACTATTTTGTAGGAGAATGGTATAAAGTATTGGAATCAGGAGTGGTTGCTTAATGTCTAATGTTGCCCCGAGGAGATTTTTAAAATTTAAATAATTAACTTATATTTTAGTTGATTTCGGAAATTTTAATTTGATGATTTTAAAGTTTATTAAGCAAAAAGCATTCTCTACTGTTTAAAAAACAACCCAACCGTTCTGTTGTTAATTAATGGATATTTAAATAAAAAATGTCTGTAGTCGATTGTAGATATATTGGGGGATAGGTACTATACTCGTTATTGCTATTCACCTGGAATGGGTGCAACTGTAACAGTAAAAACTAAATAAAATAGTAAATCAGTTAAAAACCCGTCAGTCGTAGGCGTCCATATATCAAGAAGTCAATCTAAATTTTGGATCGAAGGTGTACGACGAAGAATAAAAGTACAGGCTATAATATTAGCATTTAAAGAACATTATCATAATGAGATAACCGCTTCCCATTCTCATTCCAATTTCCAAAACTCAATCTCAGGCCAGTAAATTCGCAAACATAATACCCTTTTCACCATATAATTACAGGACTAGATTTATTTTTTAATGGCTATCCTGGCCTAAATCTCAGCTCCTACCTTCAAGGACTGTTCAGCCTTGGCTTTTTATTTCGGGATTGCAATAATGCGTCTTACGGTGTTTCTCTTAGTATACGGAGCAAACTTGTCACAAAATAAAGACTCTACATTTTGTTACGACAATAGCAGAGTAGGATTGAGTCACCCAGACTTCTACCTTCAGATTTGTTGCAAACAAGATCCTCTTTACGGAGCATTATTGGTGATTCCATTGTCATACGGAGAATAGGATGACAGGACAGAAAGGGTTAGAACTATATCTCAAACCGTGACCATGACTAACTTAGAGCGGCTGGCACAGTAGGTGCTCATTCACCATAGTTGAGCTCAGATAGCTTCAACATTAGCTATTCAGGAATTAATGGCCGTACCGTAACCGTGCCGAATTTAAAAACTGGTCCTGTGCCGATCGATTAAAAATTCCAGCTCAAGAAGCTACGCTTCTTCATTTCTATCAACCCTCTACTCAGGGATGGAATAGACAATTTGACAATTCCTCGTTAAAGATAAAAATGAGGAATGTGACTGTGATTTCACACCATGACTTAGAGGCAGGGGTTTAGCTGTAATCATTCCCTATATGTATTTTCAACTACCACTTTTGTATACGATGAAATGCTGAATACTTCATATGATACAGTATAACAACAATTTACAATGATATGACTTTCAACGTTTCAACTACGCTGCCAAAGGAGTCCAGGCTTTGGCTACGCTGCGGCAGGAGTAACAGTTTAATGAAAGTAAATTCCATTCTTTCCATTATCCTTGCTTAACCAACCACAATAATTTAATCGTAAACTTTGTGAAACTGGAACTTAGTCGGAGCACTCTAGCCTAGTCCTAGCTCGTTCGTACCAAGTACCAGAGGGGCCTTATCTGATCTTTTAATGTTCAGGAGCGATTGTACTTTATACTTTGCATGGCTTGGCATGGCATGGAATTTAAGTTCATAATCATAACATAGTTTCTCTCCACTCGACATACTATGAACTATATTTCAAACGGAAGGCTAACTTATTAATAGAAACTGGGTGATATTGTGATATAGAGATTGTTAACATAAAGGATGAGACCCCCCGAAGAAGCAGAAGTTCTTTGACAAATTAATTCAACCATTGACATTTGTATCTCTTTGACTTTTTCCCATCCTTTCTCCCTTCCAGAATATTCTCCATGAAATAAAGGGGATAGAAAAAGGATTGTGGAGTTTATCCAGTCTTCTTTTTTAACTCTTTATTCTCGTCTCCCCGTTTCTACTACCTTTGACTGGGAGGCTACGTAATTCAAACCTGATTATTATATCTCATTTTTCTTTCTTTTTTGGTTTGGACGTGAAGGACGGATTTCTTATTTTGGACTCAGCAGGACATCCCTTAAAAGTTACACTAGCCCTCCTCCTAAAGAGCAATTTTCTAGCATATATCACGAAAATATAATGTAGAAACTAGACATAACCGTTCGTCTTCACCCCTCTCTGTTTTTGGCTGGTTGAGTATGTTTTCTACAGATTTTAGACTGATTTAACAAACTGTTTTGAACATGTATTGTGTTGGAAGAGAAACATTCTTCTGATACAATCTTATCTGACATAATAGATTGCAGAGTATGGAGCCGTTATATATGCGTTAGAAGAGGCATTTGGGAATCGGAAGGGACTTCATTGTCAGATGAGATTTTCATAAAAGGACGGCGTTATTTTAAAGGCCGTAGACCTGTTGAAATTCGTGTGGTTTGATCAAAGGGTTAGGATATAAAAATCCAGTGAAATCCTGTTTGGTTTCTACTGCCTACGGCACTTCAAATCCTTTTTTGACTTACTCACAATCCAAAAATCATAAACACAGTCTTGAACACGGGCATTCCCACCTCAATGAAAGTCTTACCGACTGAACAAGGTGTTTTATCATGCTCTCAGTTTGAACCTACTTAGAACATACATATTAAAAGCTTCTTCTTAAATTCTTGTACAGATAAATCCAGGAAAACATCTATATTCCAGAGGAAATCTTAGAGAAAATAAAATACCGCTATTTAAAAGCTCCAAGAGAGCGGAATGTATCAGAAGAGGAATGGGAAAATAAAGCATTTCAAAAATACTTGCAAGCTTCATCCTGCCGTCTCGGTTGAATCCGAACATAAATAATCCTCGGCTGCGTTGCATCAACTCACACAGCTCTCAAATCATTTATAAAACCGATCGGAAGCCCCCTGTACCACAGTTTTGGAGTAGCATGTGCTCTATCGTTATGTGGTACTGGAAGTAGGATTTGTAAAATGTAGGAACGTCCATTGAAATACACAAAATGGATAGTAAGAATTATAAAAGGAACAGCGCGATCCTCTTGGTCAATAAATTATCAGGGAAGTTGGGGAACCCAATAACATTTGAGGAACCATTTTGGCCAGAAAAAGCTTGATCTTTCTCTGGGCTGCTGGGAAGCATTAATATTTTTCGTTACATTATTGTATGGGGATTATAGCCGATTTCATTCTACAAGAAGATAGTTTTTTCAGCTCATATTTTCTTCAACATATTAATATTTAACGTCTCATTTTTTTTTGCACGGTTCGACCCTTCAAGGAACTGGAAAAGATGTAGCTTAACCTTGTAGCATTGACAAATATCAGAATAGCGTTTAGTGATAGAGAAGCTTTTCATTAACTATGAAATTGAAAGGCGATAACCATGAAATTGCAAAGTAAGTTATTACTAACGGAAGATTAAAAATCAACAACGCAACTATCATCGGTAAACCCGGTCCTCATTGGTACGTTGAACCAGGACATGAATTTCCGGATTTGGAATATGAAGGAAAGTTTGCAATAATTGCAACTTGCAATGCATTTCTTCAGGATATAGCTACTTTGTGCTTTATTATTCAATTAATGCAATTATTCCATATTCTAGTGTAACTACCCCAAAATGGCCCATTAAAAATAATGGCGAAGGAAGGTCATTTGCTCTCGAGTCAGTTAGTTGACTCCGACAGACACAGACCATTAAGAATAAGACTAGGTTTTACTTGATTTGTCTACCGTATTTTAGTGCCAATAACAAACATATTTATAGATAATCGAGGCATTGAATAGCTTCAGTCACTGCCAAATTGCCATTCCGGACAGACGGATTGAGATTTTAGCAATATCATAAAAGAGTAAACGAAGGGTTGAGAGTGAAACTACCTCTCATTCAGAGAAATTGGCTTGTTTGACAAATGAATAATCGCATTCTTGAAACATTGATTCGCTTTTTTTCCAGGATTTTTTAACTCGAACTTTCAAGAGGGAATAATCTAACCTTGCCTTGTTAAAGAGATTAAGAGCAAAAAAACCGCAAGGTCTTGAAGGAGGATGAATTGATTTGCAAAAAAGGAGGTTTTCCTGAAATCTCAAGTTTACATGAAAAGCCATTCTGTCAGACTTCCTAACAAGGCCAAGTAAATGAATTTGGTCGTTAAGCATCAGCTCCTACGAAATCAACTGTGACAGATAGTGGTGGCAATAGAATGGAATTGCCGGAATACGCGGTGGTTTCAATCCTATGCGGTACGACTTTTATACTTTACCGTCCTCTCAGTTTCCATTTCCAAATCTTGCACGTTTCTTGAATTTACCCACAACTATAGCTTGCATATGCAGGAGATGCATATATCAGGCCGATTTTTTTCCTTGTTATATTATATAAGCTAAGCAATCTAAACGGTTTCAATCTTTACTCTTCGGCACGAGAGGAGACTCCAATTGAATACAGAGTAGGTCCATTGTGAACCATAACTACTTTAGTGGCAAAACGTGGCTTCTTTTTGTTAGAGGAAATCGTAGCCAAGAAGCCGATCTTTGCAAAGAATTGGATGAAATAGCTCAAGATTTATAGATTCCAGATTGGGGCCAAATACCAGAGATCTGATTTTGAACAAAGTTTCCCTTTAAATGCTTCCCATTACCTTGAACCCTTATTGACTCCCTTTCCAAACTAGATATTGATATCCCTTGGAAAACCGTCCTATATCTTCTACAGAAGCAGACGGTTTCTTGGGTTCCATTTACGATTTTCGATTGAATAAATGTGTGCTAAATCTAGGTACTATTAAAAAACTAGAGGTGATTCTTACAGTTCCGCATTTAAAGCTTTTTTTTACAAAAAAATAAAAGCGTCTCATTGCAAACGAGAAAAATAATATGTTTACACAAAAGAATTTGGAATACTCTACTTTTCACTCCGATTTGACATATCTGACGACTAAAATATGACTTAATAATTTAAAATGAGAGTATCAACGTCACTTTCCCTTCCACCTCAGGGAAAATTATTTTACGGAAAGCATCGCATTAAGTTAGACAGGAGGATGACGTTGGGCGTTGAAACTAGAACTCTTTCTCCTAGTTTAGATAAGGATTTGGATGGATGATTCAATTCCAATCTCGTCATAATACCTCATTTTTATTTCGCATCTTCAACTTCAGAACTCGCTAGTAATGCACTAGAAAGTAATGCCAAATGTAAAGTGTAAACTATGGATTACATCATCCGAAGCATGAAGTAGCTTAGCACTTGAACGTCTCTACACAACTCTGTTGGCAGTTGTTGTAGCAAAAATTTATAATCCGTTGAATAAGAAAAGCTTGTCAAAAGTTGAAGTAAGGATTCACTCTTCCGTTTGCTGTCTGATTTACTCTACTTCGTTTCAACCACTGGCAACAACTCTATCAATTTTAAAAAGTGGTGACAGCCCTCTTTTGCTTTCACTAAGCTGTTCGCCTCCTGCATAGTCTCTTTTAAAAGGCTTTAGCGATGATACAAAGTGAGAAAGTAGATAAGTAGGAATGTATCTATAAATATAAGTCTTATCCTATTTGTTAAGCCACTCTGGTGTGAAGAGCCGTGAGAGCGAGTGGCTCATATTCCATTTAGGTTTTATTAGGTAGCCTGGCACTTTATATACTTCAGACTAGTTCAGACTATTCAATAATGCCACAAACTCATAATCAGTAATGCATGCAAATGTGTGAATTTGACACTGCTGGAGAGAAAAATTGAATGATTCATGATGCGCAAAGGGGGTTTCATTTTATGCATTAAATATCTTGAAATATATGATGAAAATGTGCATTTCTCGAAGTTCCTTCAGAATAACTACTAGTTTAACTGCAGACTTTACCCTACTTTCTTTTTATTGATTTTGCACACAAATCTGAATAAAAATAACGCTAAATTTTTGAAGACTTAGCTACATCTGGATGTCGAGCAAGAAAAAAATGAAAGACTGAATATGAAAATAACTCGTAATATTTTAGACTTGAGACATTTAATTGAGAATTTTGATCAAAACCTTCAAAACAACTAAAATTATTTCAGTTTTCGGTGTTACAAATACAGACTGTCTAATCGAGTCTCCACGTGTTAGCCATTTAACCTTGTTACACCACCCTCCTAAACGTACATTAAATAAAAACGGATAAGGTGTACTCTGCTGCCGTAAGTACTTTTCCCTTGGTTAACAACACGTCAGTATAATTTGTAGGCTAATGAAAGGAATTAATGTAGTTCCAATTATGAAAAGCCAGAGGGCCATTAATTTTCACTTATTAGACTTAATGGACCAGAAGCAAATAGGCCTAAAACACAAGTTGGGCAGTATAATAAGCACAACCCCATAATTTAAGATAATATTCTAAATATTTAAAACCATACATGCTCATCTAATCTTAAGGGAAAGTTATTACATGGAGAAATTCTTGAAGGAACTAATTTCTTGCATTCTGCAGCCAACTACAATACTCACTACAAGGATATCAAATAACACAGAGGGGACCGACTAAACTCTCTTGATTCTCTATAAACGACTTTCCTCAGACTCATTTCTCCAAGTACTGTAGCAATAAGTCAGGAAGAATTTCAATGAAAGAGGATGAGACAGTTTAAGTGCGGTTATGAGCCTTCCTAATTTTTGGCAAATGCCGTGCCAAGGGGCTATTTTATGATAACAGAGTTATGTTAATTGACTATTTAGCACCAACCGGAATGCAAAAACCGAACACGCTGGCCGGGAAAACTATGTCGTCCCACGGGCTGTTAAATTAAATACAAAATTGAAAAGGCATAAAACATTAACTACACGTAAGTGGGATTTGGATATAAAGATAACATAAAGCCTATGTGTCAGTAGTTCAAGGAAACAACAAGGTTGCAGATTGCAGAAAATACAGAAATATTCATAACGAGCTGGGATAATAGCAGCTGCAATGCCTTGTAACCTTAAATGCTGTTAGTTACATCAAATCTCGCTTCTCTTTCCCCCATTAAAAACCATAATGTTAAGCGAAAACCGACGTTAACATTATCTTGGTGAAAAATGTACTACTTTTGGCAGTAATTGCACACCACTCAAAGGATGACTCCGCGAAATTATAGGTTAAAGGAATAGAGGAGCTAAATATATGAATCAAGCTGTACACTCGGTTTGCACTTTTTTGTGTAAACCTCTAAATATGAATGGCTAGATTCGCCCAACAGGAAAAAAAGTCGGTAAAAAATTGAAATTGGACACGTAGCTCTACACTTAACTTTCAATTACGAGCCTGACCGAAAATAATTGTTTCTTCTACTTTGTACCCGGTACACCCACCAAGAGTCAGTTCCTCCTCTATGCAATAATGTAAGTAATGTACATCGTGAAGGTAATTATATCTTACTGCCTCTATATTCCCATTTCCCTTCCCTAATTATATTTTACACTAGGACAAAGTGGCTCATAATGTCCCTCCACTTGTAGGTGTACCATTACAAATACAAAAGCAAATCGTAGGAAAAAAAATCAACAATTCACAGTCCCCTTGGACTCCCCTTGCGAAATTTGCTCAACTTTCGGGTATTTGGAGGACTTTGCAGCGTTTCCAGACCAGAAGGTCCATAACAATATTTGGTTTAGGAAATGAAAATAGGCAGATGTTACTGTAAGCTTGCATGAGAAAATAAGTTTATAGGTGCTCTGTTATGCATGAATTGATGGGAATTTGGGCCAGAGTTGGCAAAGTTAGTCGGAGTTGACTATGATATCCTGGGTTGGCGGGTAGTGCATTGGATTATATAGTTTAGCATAGGCCTATATAGGGTAATAATTCACCTCGGCAACCGACAACAGCTACCTGGTGGTCTCATGAGAGCTAAACTCTACTCGTAAATCTTGAGGGAAAGTCCCGAGAAATTATATCTATGTCTTAGCTGTTTTAGTTATGTTTCTAACACACAATGCTAATGCAAGGAAAACTTATTTCCCATCCTTAGCTTTGGCTTATTCCCTTTAAATAAGCCTTATAAAAACCAGCTGGATTCTTATTATTACTTAGGAGACTATTTAATACTCCCTCTCCTTCCTCTTCAGCAACTTTTTCCAGAATCTTTTAGGAGAATGTAAGCCCCTTTTATAGGAGAGACTTTAAGGGAGTTTAAATGAGAAGGACTAAGGAAAAGGGATGATAAATGTTTTTGAAACAGATAGGTACATTCATTTTTATAATTAGATCATGTTAAAGCAATAATGAAGATGAGGTCTTTGATCCTAGCTATAAATTACGGACTCCTTTGATCTTTTTTATCCTTGTTATCGAGCCCCCCACTACCGACCCACCCCCACGGGAAGAATGGAGAATGGGGCAGAGAGAGAAGAAAGTATATAAAATATATTATATTATACGAGACATAAAGAGGATGGACTTTAAAATTAATTAATCCCATCCGCCATCTCACAATGAGAATCCGTTAGCTTTATATAAAAAAAAAAGATTAGTTTCTGCAGTCTGCCAACAAAATCACTCTAGTAGAAGAAGAAAAGTCGGAGGAATTTCCAGGATCGAGGAATTTTTATTGTCTGTTTGTCTTTTCACGCTTTCTCAGGCATGTTGATCTTACAATATAAAGTACCCAATAAAAGAATGAACGAATTCCATCAAGCACTAAAATCAAGCAAGGAAATATTTGATCTTATCTCCTTCTCTCGTTTCCTGCTCAGCAAATTTCACAACATTTTCCGAATAACTCAAGGGTGTGGAGGGAAAATACCGTGGGTCTGTGTATATTGTGTAAAAAACACAATACATCAGATTTAGATGAAAATAACACGGAACTAACAGTGTGAAATGATAAAGAAATGGAACAACTAGAAGTAAATATATTTACAAAAGCTTGTTTATTAGAATTATGGATTATCTGTTCTGTGGAATTGACGTTTGACTTAACTTAACCCATGACATCTGGGACAGCTGAATATAGAATAGAGGAGCATTTAAGTTTTAAAATGTTAAATCCGCGTAGAAGAATAAGGAACCTTTTTACGTTTTAAGATTACTCGCTCTGATACGGCAAATCATATAAAAAGGTTAACGATTTTAAGATCTTATTCTCTTGCACAAGAAGTCGCCCCTTAATATCCTGAGCACGTACTTCTGTCAAAGCAATATCTGATTGACCCTTCAACCCAACTTCCTTTATCCTTTTTATTCAAAAAAGGGTCTTTAGAGTGGAAAAGCCTCCCTTTGCAGTTGTACGAGGGCTGCAGAGCAAAAGAGCGTCTTGATCATGAAATATGACATGGCAAATTTACTTGGGGTAACAAGACTAAGTAGCTTTGATGGCTAAGATATCCCTCTTTAATACGACCGTTCATGACAATCTAAAATCCCTGGAGCCTCTCTCACCGGATAGGATTTAATAACTCCCATTTGTTTCCTTGTACAGCTTGTACAGCAGACGTGGTAATTAAGAGGAGTTTAGACACCCTTGTGGAGGGAGGGCAGGGATGAAATGAAATGCCCAAATATTAAATTTTACAATCAAGGGAGCCACAGCAAAATTAAAGTGTGAATCTCAATTCCAAACACTCATCTCAAAATCCGACCCTGTCTGTCGTTGGACATGTTGGAACACATACAAAACGCAAGTTTTTGTTCCTAGAAATCTGTGGCCGATTGTTTATCTCGGTTCTACTACTATTCTACAGAACAGAGACAGCGTTTGAAACGCAGTACTGGTTGTGGTAGTAGATCTTCACAAAACGAAGAACAAATGCCCTAATGAGAGAACGAGAATTCCCAATTTCAATATTGAATTGAAGCCGTATGTGTCAAGTCAGGCCAACAAGCATCAGGGGGCCCGGATGTTCCTCGTTCCTTCGATATGCTAAATGCTCGTGAAATCGTTCCATGTTCCATGTCTGCAGGTTGTAAGTCTCCTGTCTTTCTACACAAATTTAAATTACTGATGTACATCCAACATCCAGCCCATCGCTTCGTGATATATTTCCCTGCATAATAAATATAGCCAGGAAGAACTAGCTCAACGAAATCGTTTTATATACAGGACTGGGAGATGTTGACTGAAGTGATAAATGTGGGATAATTTGCAAGGGAAAAAATATTTCCGCTGATGGGAATAGATGAGCTGCTGATATTTGATTGTCTCGTACAAAATAATTTACTGCTATTCAACATCACCATACAGCAGATTAGCATAGATTCATTGCCAGGATTGAACTGCAGGGTGAACGTAGTTTAATTCTCACTTCCATTTCGATTTCGATCCCATGGATGGATTCGAATCAATTTCAATGTGCATGTAGATTGTAGACTGCTGTAGAGGCGAAGCTCGTGTATGCAATTAAATGGTATGGTTTTCAACTGTGACAGGCAGCATTTTCAAGTGACATACGGCTTTCAAAATAACCAAATGTTTAGGACAGGATGCTTTCACAGCTTAAAAATACGTTCCGTTTTAAATCCACGGAGCAAGGAAGCTAATACCAATAACATGTGCCATTTCAGTAACAAGACACGTTACATATTTTATTTTTATACACTATGAGGAAATGGTAATCAGATTTTATTACAATTTTATGGATTGGACTTGGAACGATGGAAAAATCCCAACCATCGAATCAATCAAGAGAAACGGTAATTCGAAACAAATATTTAGTAGCTGCTGAAATTTCGAGTTGTTAAAGAGAAGAAACTGCTCGACTGCGCTCATTAATTCAGCAGTAAATAACTACACAATCCTCAATCAGATTGTATCATATCTGTTATCGTCCTTGCTGTTACATAGAAAGCGCATGAAGTAGTTAGTAGCTAGTAATTTCTCGTAGTCGTAACCGTACTCGAGCTGTTTCAACAGTACACTCAGAGTTTGCTGTTTCACGCCGTTCCGTGAAAGAAAAGGTCCAATTTGACGCAAAACTTCAACCTAATTTCCACTTTTTTATCCCATCGCGTGCTTTGGGTTCATCAAAACGTATTATTCTTCAGTAGCTCTCGGTATATGCAGTTTATATGTACACGTGAGTTTTTCTTGATATTGATAGACCATGTTCCATATATCTACAACTTTTTTTTATATTATTTTTATACAAAAAATAGTAAGGTTTATTTTATATGAAATTTCATGTTCAATATTTTTAAGAGCTTTCCTTTCCCAGGAAGATGCTTCATGAATTTATTGTATTTTCCGAACTAGACTAGTAGTGTGAAACTATGACTGGAAACAAATTCATTTTGCCAATTCATAATTCCATTGCCACAAGAGAAAGTTGCAAATAAATACAACTTCTTCTAGCTCGCATTTTTATACTCTTACTAGTTCAGCAAAAAATTGCAAGATCACATCAGACATTCAGACATTCATCTATAGGAATCTTACAACTTACACGGCTGAACCGAAAATGGAATTAGCAACTACAAGTGCAAGTGTGCCGTCTTATTATGCTCCATGTTTTTGTATATACAACTGCTCATATTTATAAAGCTCTTTCTGGTTATGGTTTAGCCCGTGTGCCTGTCTCACAACTCTGAATGAAAGAGTAATAATATTTTCAATCGTAAGCGAATTATAACACGAAACCCCATACAGAACCGAACAGCTTCATCGCCACGTCCGTTTGTCTATACGCATAACAATGGGAGTTTTTAGTATTTAGAAAGTTTTATATAATACAGAGAGAAGGAACCATAAACAGCTTTATTTTTCAAGAAGAAAGGAATGGGAGTGAATAAAGTTTTTCGACGATGATGGTGAGAACCCGAAACACATGTTTGGCAAGGGCTTTCAATTCTGGAGCATTTTTTCCTTACTTTCATCCACTCATTATATAAATGTAATATCATCATCAGGAAAGGTTTGTTCTCTTATTTTTACATTTGTGTTGAGTTGAGAGCCACCAAACGATCAAATAGAAGCCTTTTAAATCAAAAGTACATGTTATCCTTTCAGGAGTAAAAAAAATCATAACGACCTTATTCCAAAGCTTCTCCTGGCTCTCTAAAGAGGTTTCACAGCCGATTCTGTGTAAAATGAGTTTGCGTCCAAACTGAGTAAATTGGATATCTAAAAACTAATTAGGGAGTAGGTCCATTAACATGTTTTGAAGAAGGGATATTTTTAGCTTGTTTTTTTATGGCTTTGTTTACATTAATATTTCAATTAACTTCAATACAGTATGTTACGCATTCATGCAAAAAATTTACTGACACTCATAATTTATAGATTCATATCGTACTTAATCTGGATGTTTTGTCAATGATAAATTCATGATCGAATATTCAAATGAGAGCAAAAACAGAAGCCAAGAGGAGTAAACAAGCCCAGGCTCAATTAAACATTAGCTATCGTAGATACCTAGATACCGTAAGCATTACTGATATTTGGTTCACTTAGCCTTTTGTTTTTCGCCTGGGACATACCGAGTAAACAGAGGTTGACGTTGAGGGCCGTTCCATAAAACTATTAGTAAGAAACAAGGCCCAAGGATGAACATCGGCTTTGTTTAGTATAAATAAAAATGATTAATGTATTCTTGGTGAAAACAGAGAGAACACGCATATGATTTGCAAACCCGAACGGGATGGAAAAGGTGTCGGCAGCTGGATTTGGTTGGGCTTATCGTTGCCCAGTACCACCACCGCACAGCCAGTGGCTTTTTAGAATTTCGACTTTTCGCCAATTAAATAGCAGTCTGCCTCAATCTTGTAATATTAGGAATAGAGTCGGAGATTCGGCACGGTTGTCAGGCTATTCATATCATGTAATCATAATGGTGGTTTGGTTTGGTTGGTGAAAGGCTTAGCGAATTTGGTCTGAACAGTAAGTCTGAATCTGAACCAAGGCGACTACAAATGAATGCCGAGAAAAACCCATAATATTATTGCGAAATGAAATTCCTAAATCGAATGAAATCCCATACAAAAAGGCTTTCAATTTCAATAAAAACGGTCGGAACTTAAAGTACGACTCGGTGCCAATATATATTGACTTCAGCCTACATTTTTCATAATGTCTGAATGTATCAGAAGGAGGAGTAGAGGAATGGAAGAAGGGTCTGCCGAAAATATTTTCAAACCGTAGGTTTCCATGTGTAAAATCCCTCAAAGGAAATTTTTCCTACTTCCATAATTTTGTGAGTTCATTTGATAGGAGAATTAGAGTAAATTCTTCAGTAGCTTTCCTCTAGGCCTTTCACATGGGAAAGCATTTGCATGTCTTTATGATGATGATGTGCCTCTATTTTCTTTAGAAATGAAGCGATGAGACAGTGAACAATGAACAAGGGCAGGGCAATAACACTATACAGTAGATGAGCCAAGGAATACTTCAGTCATTGTGGCACCTTCCAACTGAAGGCAACAGAACAAATATTGATTTTTCTTACTTCACTTGCTAATGATGTTGTAAATTTAATAGTTGAAATGGAATTGTTACCTGAGCCCACCCTAAAAACGGGCTGGATGTTTATAAACAGACCCTTTTGTGTTTCACGGGCTCTTAAAATTGTCTTATCAGCAGAAACTGGCATTAGTCCATTAGTCTGATAGCGTATATGGAGCAGGGATATAGGCAACTCCTTGACGGGTGAAAGTAGTTGGATAGTGTTGCAGCGGATTTTATTTTATTGATGTGAGTTCGGTAGCCTGAACCAGTTTTTGCAAAATCAAGGATTTCTTAAGCTTTGCTCCTAACTTTTTTACCATTCCGACTTTGGCCCCAATAAAACAGTAAAGTTTGGTCTGAAAGCCTAATTAAATCTAATTCAAGTCAACACTGTTTAAAATCTCTGACCGTTTTCCACCCAATTTATAAAAAAAAAATCTCCAAATGCAAGCTAAAATGATTGCTCTTCCACCAAAGGATATATATTTCCTAGCTGATTTCACCCCACGATAAGGCCGTCATGAAAATTTGTTTAACCTATTCATTTGAAGGCATTTACAATTATTTTACGATCTCACTATCATTTCACATTCAAGGATCGGCTTCACGCTTGTATACAGTGGATAATAAAAACCCATCATATTTATGGTTTAACCAAGAGTCGGGGGGAATTATCATCGGATGCAGTGATCCATTTGAGGAGGCCATAAAAATCAGTCGTTTCCGATTTCCACTTTCACTTTATAAAGTCTAAATGAGCCTTCAATAGCGTGTTGGGGAGATTTCTGCTGAAAAATGATCAAAGGAAACAGTCCATTCATCCTGTACTTACTCTCGTTCAAAACTACAGGCTCACACATAAGCCCAACAGTCCTCCTCCCGTTCTCCATAAAAATCTCCGCCCTGTACAAAAGGCCATAAAGGAGTTCTCCCGGTCGTGGATAACGGCTGGGAGAGAAAGCATGTAGAGAAGAAAGTATGGCTGGGTATTTGTCAAAAATTCTGAAAGATAAGGCAGGGCACTAGAGAAGAAGGCAACTAGGCCATATAATATTTTATATAACACCGACCAATGCCACCACTACCACCACCACCACCATCATCATCATCAACCATATGAGAACGGTAGTAAAGATATGAGTTTACTTTACTTTTACTCTCCAAAAGTATTATTAACTTACTGCTCTAGCAGTGGTAGCCAATGCTACCAGCCAGCAGCGACGAAGACGAGGACGAGGACGACTGATTGCTCGTGTCAGGCAGTCAATATCCTTCCACACAGTCCTAACCTAATACTTCAAACTAACATTATGCTCCGCTGTAGACATATATCCTTATATATTAAGGATGGAGAAGAGAGTGTTAACGTGGCAAGAAAGCATAAGAGCATTTTGTTGAGCTATAAAAATGAGAAAATCAAATGTCAAATCAAATTTACTCCCTCGTCTGAAAAATAAAAGAAATCCGTAAGATTAGATCCTAGTTTTGTTCATGGAAAAGGAAGAAATGAAAAGGCAACTTTCTTCTTCCTTCTTTGGGATATGTACATAAGGAGTGTATAGGAATGGGAATTTGAAAACCGGAAAAAGCCAGTATAAAAATAGCTTCTTTCTTGCTCCACTCTTGTGGATATGGTAACTCTCCCTCTCTTCGTTTCTACTACTTTATCACTGCACTACTGGTTTCAAACAGACTGGAAACTACAGAGCTACAATTTTAAGAATTTAAGTAAGGAATTTTATAGATTTAGCTATAAACAGTTTCTGCAAACTTTTTTTATTATTTTGTTTTCCTTATAAATGCAGATAGAGAAAACAAGAGAATTTGCAAATCCTTTGACATCTGCTTCACGGTGTGCCAATCTGATGGAAAAAACAGTCATTTTCTATATAAGACTTTCTCCTCCTTCGATTACCATGTGGTTGCAGTAACGGTTTTGTTTTCGAATGATTTGTTTTCTAGTAGTTTGTACTGGTTTTCCGAGTTCATCAGCAATAAACTTATGGAGTAAAGGGGAGAGGTGAAGTGAACAAATAAATCGGAATAGTTCAAATTGATGTTGTTTTGTGCTAGAAAGTTCCTGGTAATTTTTATTACTTTATTCCGGGAATCCAGTTCCTCTGATTTTACTGTCTCCTTATCAAGGCGTGTGAGAATTACACTTTGATCTTGTTTTCGATTTACCTCCTCTTTCATTTCTGATCTTTGATTTTGGAGAAGGAAAAGTGCGTCTGTTTGCACAAACAGATCGACACTGCCTGCTGTAAGGGTTTCGATAAATGGAAATTGGAATCCGAGTCCCGTTGGCAACTACTGAAATAAGCGGGTACAATAATACCCGACTACATGAGAGTCTTGGTTTGTATTTCACTATTACGTAGTAAAACTAATCAATCAGAAACTTGAGGAGGTGGCAATTTCACCCTGCCATTGTAAACTGTAAATGGAACGGAGTGCAGTTAGTCATCCAATTTTTCAGTGCAGATGTACACAAGTTTGTCCGATGTAACTGCTTTAATTTAGTTAGCCAAGCGTCTATAACGTGCATAACAATGTAGTACCCCTCTCCGCAGCAGCTAGCATCCGTCCAAATTGAAGGTTGAAGATCCCAAGGGAAATATATGGAAGTTTCTGGCCCCGTTCCTCTCTCCAGATATTATAACATCCGACAGAATTACTACTACATCTACTATGTGCATTTATACCATGAAAGAGAGGGATGGAGAAAAGCCCATGTGAATCATTATGTCAGTAATTTTTATCTTCCTTTCCATATTTTTTTGGAAATTTCATCTTTTGTTATAATGTGAAGTACTACATCCCCCTCATTCCGGGGTTACTAAACTTATCCTTGGAACCATCAAAAATTCTATCCAAACATAGGAGATAGGATGAATTTGAGAAGAGGCTCCTCCAGGCATATATCTGCATATATTATACGTACTACATTAAAACATCCATTCTCTTGGGTGGAATCAGAGCGGAATGAATGAAATCTGCTCTTATCTAAAGCATACTTCTCTTTCTCCAGTTTACAGAAGCTCAAAAATCTGGGAAATAGTTGGAAGATTCATGTTTTACTGATTTTACAGGATAGAAATGTGGATGATTTGAATAGAATCGATCAATGAAGTAAACTGCATATTTTATAAGCTAAAGTGCGAAACGTAAAATCTACTTGCTCTCGTGTTGCACGACAAAAACATCCTATAGGGTGCTGGGTCGGTGGTTTAGTTTAATTTAAGTAATTGAACTGTCGTTTTTTATTAATTACTTAGATTCCTTCTACCCTATTTGATTATTTGATTTTAAAAAGCTTTCACATTTAAAGTTTTGAATCATGGCAAATATACCAAACATAAGAAAGTGTCTGAAATAAGGCATGCTTGAAAGCGTGACATAAATAAATAAAATAATATATGCCAACAATAAATAAATACTCGTCTGTAATTACGATGAAGTATTTACAGAAACCAAAAAGGTAGTTTATAGCTAGTACGAAATATTTTATGTACTCGTCTCTTTTAATTACAACATTGCAAAATTAAGTATATACGAAAAATAACTCAAAATTTATAATTTGCAATACCGATTTAAATTATTTATGCTTCATAACCCAATTTATCGAGTAATTAATGTCACAATTCATTCACAATTCCAATAATATTGCGACGGTTGGTTATGTGAAATTTTGAAATGAATACAAAGGCAAACTAAACACCCATTCTATTTTGTGATTAAAGCGATTTCTCAAGTTACAAATTCGGAATCGTGTAAACTCTGTCTGAAAGACAGAGACACCAGCCCAGCCGAGCCTCAGGCTACAATAGGTAATTGATCCACACAACGGGAACAAAGCCCTTGAATTATAAATTATTCCATTATTATCATCAGTTAAATTGAACGTTTGGCATCCGTTTTACGAGGACATTGTCTAAATTTAGGTACCACAATATAACAGAAATAAATACCCACATTTCCCTTTCAAATTATATTATCAAATTAAAATGAGAAGAAAAATCGAATATTTCAATACGTCTACCTACCTAGATATCTCGTGTTTATCTTATTTGAGCTTGAATTTCATACAGTTAGTTGTTTACATAATTCCATAATAGGTACCTCCGAAAAGTCGGTATCCTTCATCATATTACAGGCAAATGGAACAAAACAAACCAAATTGAAATCATTAAGGCTTCCTCAAAATAACTTATCATAATATAGGGACCCCGACAGAGAATATCTTAATCCAAAGTCGTCATATAATTGATCCCTAGGGACCAACAATTATTCTCAACTATTAGAATAAATGGGTTCTTGTTTACCCCAAACATAATTAATTTGTTTCTTTATACCCATTAACCCTCTGCACAAAACAAAAGGTTATACAGTCAAAACAAAGTCGGTTCAATGTCTTCTTTTTCTGCCAAACATAACGATGATGCGTATCGTTTCCGTGTTGCTTTAAAATTCCGTTCGATTTTTTCAAATCCCCCTGCCTGTACATTAAATCCGTTGCGTGTCGGGCTAGCTTTGATAGGAAGTAATAGGAAAGCTGAAATTGGGCATTCCAATTTGGGCTTTGCAATTTAATTTCGGAATCTTTTAGTATTTAGAGGTGTATTTCCCGTACGCAAGAAGGGATAATTCAGCGGAATTATTATTATTAATATTATGGGTCATTAACCGTGGAGGAATTAAGTTGATGAGTCCCACTTGTGATTTGAGATCGTTTACTGACTTTTACGATGCATCATTTATCACTTAACATTCCTCATCCGAGGTCGACAGTCTCGGTAAAACCGGAAATCCCATTACCCCGGGCACCTATTAATGTTTATATCTAGTTTAGTAAGAGTGAGAGTAAGGTCTTGTGACGGTTCTTACCTTGACCGGAGCAAGGACTAATCCAATACGAAATAAAAACACACATCCACATAATGTCGAGCAGAAGGGCCGGGTGTCGAAAAAAGTTTTTCCTTTTACCCATGTGCCCTAATGCCCTCCTCAGTTTCTCGATTATAGGACTGGGGCCGTCTTTACGGGAGAAAAGAGGGCTCCCGTAATGTGTCCAAGCCGGATTTATTCGTGTCACTATCTCAGACTTTGTTGTAGGAGGATTGGCCACTTCATCAGGGACAGGATCACCACTTCCACCAGGAACAAAAAGATCCATTCTAAAGGATTTCTGGTAAGTGGCACTAGCCGGAGAAGTTAGTGGAGAAATGTTCCTGGAACTGGCACTTGATGCCCCTGTGTAAAGGGCAGGGGATGAGGACGTAGAAGAATGACCAGTCGTTCCAGTACTAGGACCACCACTACTGCAGCACCCACTACGACTTACTGGGCGTCTCGAGTAATAATGGCCACCAATATTATCGGTAAAAGTCGAGGTAGCAGAATGTGAATGGCGGCTGGTGGTGGTTCTGGCCCGGACACGATGTCTCATTGTGATAGGTCATGAAAAAAATTATCGGCCGTAAATCACCAATTGACCACTTTCTCTTTCCTACGGCTTGCGGACTTCTTCCTGTTATGTTCTCTAACGGGGGGAGTTAGTATTTTGCTGATTATTATTCCATAGCCTCCATAGCCATTATTTTTAGTTTGGGAAAACAGGTCGTTACTTCTACTTCACTGTTTTTATGGTACAGAGAGGATTTCTCTCTATACCTTAGAGGGAAATGGGTAAGTATTATTCCTTAAGCACTTTAACGGGCTGGGACATTGTAGGAGGGTTTATAGCGGGGATTTTTCGAGCTCGAATGTCCCTTTAACTTTCGTTAAAATGTTAAAAATAGGGACGTTTCCCTTAATTTTATGGCTTTGTCAGCGCGTAAAAGCCAACGCTGCACTTGGAGATGTGAGTTTCTCTCAGAGTGACTCGTTATTGAGGGTGATGTTTTAATGTTCTTAAAATGTATCCCTTTCGCAGTTGTAGTAGTAGTAAAGTAACAGTAAGTAATAGAAGTACTGCAACTACGTGCGTAACCTTGTCTTGTCAACAACAACGTGTCTAATCTAATTCACACTCCCATCACTTGTCCACCTTCACCAGACCAGCCCTTTGGATTGAATTCCAATCTTGAGTGCCACCGCAATACGGGAGGGAATTCAGTTGGGAGCCTGTTTTAACTTCTTCAGTAGTTGCTTCTTCTGAGGAACTACATCCTCTTCCTCTTCGGTGATCTTCTTTTGGTTTCACACTTTTCGATTTGATCTCAGGCAATCCAGGAACCACCACAATCGGATCTAGTTAAACCCGGTGTGGCCACTACCTACCTCTCTTTCTCTATTTTGTGAAGGAAAGTTTAAGAGACTTGTATTTGTTAGTGAAGAAAACGAACTACTGCCTACTTTCTCCTTCCGTCTCTATTTTCCTTTATTTGTAGCTCGGGTTTCCCCACGGAACACCACCACCACCAGCTCAATTCTTTACAGAGAAAATTCAGAGTCACAAAAGTTTAGCTTCCAGTAGCCTTATTTTACTGGATATTCGATAGGAGGTAGGAAGCATGAGGGACCGTGTGTAAAGGAGAGTAAAGTAGTCCACTTAATTTACACATTGCCATTCTTCACAAGACTTCCGGCACAATTTGTAAATTCGGCAGTGAGGAGGATGTGATACAAAAGCCAGTCAGACTTTCAATGTTTACGTAACTTACTTTTCATCTGGGCAAAAGTAAAAGTCTAGATTTCCTCCGTCTCTCTACTACTAGTAAGGAGACTGTTAAAGTTCTTGAACAAAAACGCTATATATTTCAAAGGGCTAGACTGCTGTTGCACATTTCATGAGAAAATTTTTGTGTATTTGGCCCAGAGTGCTCCGGCTCCTTCTTGATGAATGAATGATTAAAGATAAATAAATATCCACTACAACTGCTCTCTGGGTTCTGTAAACAGTTCTATCGTCTTCCGACTTAAAATATGATGGATGAATTATGAAGTCGAGATAGAGAGAGAGGGGCTGCCGAACAGACGGACTGTGTTCTTGTGGTCTGGGACGTTACGTGAATATCGGAGTCATGTAAATTAAAACAAGAGAGACAGATCACGTTTAAATCACTTCCTCTTCACAACCACAACCACCACGAGTACGGACAATTAACAATGCTAAAGGTTTATGCTCCTCGTTGTAAATCTTGTAACTCCGTCCTGCCTGTAAACTGATCTATTGTGTTCTCACAGTAGGTCACTTTTCGCACAAGAAATGTAAAATGAGGGATAAGTCACCGAGGAACAGAAAAACATACAGAGTGAGACTAATGAAATGTCAAAACTCCTACGTTCCCCCAATTTCTCACCCTAATCCTTCCCAACGTCATTTAGGATGTAACAATGAGTGAGCCTTCTCCAAGTCGGCCCAGTGAGAAGAACAAGAGATAAATTACTGTAAAAGGTTTATTATTTCTTGTACTACAACAAATAGTGATTCTGAATTGTTCTTGTGAGAATATTCATTAACATATTTGTAGTTTCGACATGACAGGGATGATTATCATAATTATGATTCCGTTCCTCTCTAGCTTTTTCTGCAGATAATATGCTGATGAGTCGAGAACCTCAGCCTTGAGTTAAAGTTGAGATTTTAAGATGAGATGATGAGACGACTCCCGAGGTAGAAAAACTTTTGGGTAATTTTTTTTAGAAACTCATCTTCATTAATTTTTATGCAACTGTTTTCATATTCTTCGACGCTGTAGCAGTAATCCCAATCTCCGTCTCTATTCTCAGTTCCCTTCTGAATTTCGCTAATGCTCTGTAATTACTAAAATTTTCCGGTAAGGTATTAAGTATGATGAGCAGGAGGTCCTTGTAAATTGTATATTCTCTGAAAGAGACGGATGATCGAAGAAGTCGGAACGGGATGCTTAGTGATGAATGTTAATTTTTATTGGATCAGCCTCGATTAAATTCTGCTCACAATCGAGAATCGGAGCCAGAGAAAAACACCAGTTCATCCAGTTGTATCAATATCCTCGGCGGAAGGATCCTCTTTCATTGAATTCCAGCAGGTTACAGGCACATACCTATGTAAATGTGGTGTAACGGTTTGACAGGTAATATGTCACTCAGTATGAATAGGTTGTACGTTTGAAGTGGAGGTACGGTTTCCGTGTAACCTTTTTAATTCTCACAACTACAGCTTACAACTGGCCGGAGAGAAGTGAATTCCTCGTGAAAGGGAAATTGAATCAGAAGGGCACCTCGATTGCCAGTTTCAGTTGGATAATATCAGAGGTAGTCGTATATGAAAGGCTGGATTCTCTATTTAGACAATTAAACTTTGATCGTATAACAAGAGTCACGTCTAACCCCACCGGGCTTGAAGAGCAAACTGAAAACCTCTTCTCTGACTGCCAACATTTCGGCTCGATTCGGTCCTTCCCCAGGTCCCCATTCCAAGCTCCGTGTACTGCTTCGTGGTACAAGCCAACTTCTTCAGTTCGTTCACATAATGCTGGGTGTGCGTACGGGAGACTGGATGGATAAGCCTGGCTTCGTTTCTGCCTTTGACTGACGAAGACGAGGACAGTTGGGATTCTGGAATAACCGGGTTGTGTGGAATAATCCGAATTTTTAGGCACTGTACTTGAGATTTTCTTTAATGCATAGAAGGTTTCGACAATTAAGATACTACAATTGGGTGTCCTTAATAATGTTATCGAATCTTATCGGGAGTGGGGAGAAATGTTCCAGCGTTAAAGTTTATTGGAACTGAGGGAATTTTTTAATTTGTACTTTGTAGGACTGGAGACTGGAGTTTATCAGTTCACTGAATTTTGCAGGTGCCTTGCTGGCTAACAATCAGTTTAGAACAGGATCGGCTGGGCTTTACAGTAGGATGTAATAAGCTAAGGGAATTAATCGATAACAAGTTATCGAGTTTTTTGTAATAGGTATCTAAACTTTAAAGCCTCTATAACGCCTTTTCTTCAAATTTATGAACCGCATGCTTATTTGTAGGCAGTGAAAGGCAACAAATTATTAATGAGTTTCAACATTGCTTACTCGCTTCACCTTCCAACACTATGTCCTGTAATTTGTATTTTTTGGTCGGAGCAGTAATTTTTTATACAAACAAATTTTATAAAAGTTCGTATGGAATAATGAATGCGTAATCTTAGAAATTACTCGGTCTGGGTCGGTCTTACTTTCTGTAGATGCTGTAGAATTTTGTATATGCAACCGTCCTATGATCACAAACTCAACACCCTGTTATGAATTAAATGTATGCATTGTGTCAGTTGTCAGTATTAAGCATAGAACTGGATAAGTTCTACCATATAATTCTGTAGTATTAAGCCATTGGAAGTAGTATTTATATGGAAATATTATTACTTACGGTAATGGCATCAATTATTTAAAAGAGGTTCTGAATGATCAAAACCATGAGATGATGTTAAGTACCGTTTAAGGTTCAATCTTCTTGATTGTGTGTGAGAATGAAGAAATATGAAACAAGCTTATGTTTCTCAAGATTGACAATTATAGTTTGCATACTTTTAATCGGCTTTCAGCTTTCAAGGAATAAATAGTTTTTTTACGGTTTTGGATGTATAATTTGAAGGGAATGTACCATATAAATTCAACTCTTCTCGTAATTTCTTTGTATTGCCACCTCAGCAATTTTTAAGTGTCAATATTTTAATATAAAAAATCTAAAAAAAATTTGCAACAAATAATAATGACAAATCCAATGCTTTTTAGTACAATAAACAGTCAATAAGCTACTTCGTAACAAAAGCAGCATACTCTCCAAAACGATGAGATTGCAACTATTTTGGAAACAAAGGAAGGGGTGTGCAAAATTCATAGAAGTGGGGTCTTATAAGACAATACATGCACAAAACCAGCTTTCCAAAAAACATTTTAGTTTAATAAACTCAAACAATCAAAGCACACGTAAAAGTCTCTTGCTTAAGATATGCAGAGGAAGTGTCTGTAAACCGATCATATTTAACGATCCTAGTCTAAACATTATGTCCTTACTCCTCCAAATCCCAATGTTGAATGTGCGTGCTGAGTTTGTCGAGAGTTTAGGAATAAAGATGAGAAATATGCCATCATAATTTTTTACTGATTACTTTGATACAGTCAGTCTTGGCAAACAAGGGACAAACTACACAAAAAAAAGTAAATTGAGCTCTGGCCAAAGTCGAAGCACATAAAATAAAATTGTTTATCTCTTTTTCATCGACGAATAAGTTAGTGTAGCAAAACCCTTTTCCACGGATTCATGGAAAAGATATATAAAAGGGACAGACGGTTTTTTGGGACATGGTACACACCCTTCAATCCAACCGTCCACAACAACCCAACAAAACCAATGCCTTTCTTAAAAATCACACTTTTTTGGGGTTTTTACATGACTTTGTTGAGTACATTACGCCATACAACATACAAGTGGATGATGAAGTAACAGAAAACATTTATAAATATGCGAAAAGGTCTTCCCCGAGTCCCCTCATCATTTTTATATCCGTTATCCCACTGCCTCTCTCTCTATTATGTAAATCTTTAATGTACTTTCAGATTTAGATATGATTATCTTGAGACTCATTTCCAACTCTGCCTTTTGTATCTCGGGAAGAAGGAGATGCGTTTTATTTGTGAGCACCCCAACAGGCATTCTCTATGTAGAAGAAGTACACTTTTCGGCTGTCTAATTTACGGGAGTAACCATTTTTATCCACCCCTATCTCCTGTTATTGCAGAGGATATTCTATGGGCCCGTTTAATATTTCAAGCCTTGGGTGGATAAATAGGATCGGATTATAATCTGAGTTTGAATCAAATCAGATGTGATCCAGCGTTTTGTACGTTTTGTTAAGGGCTCTTTCCCTCCCTCCTCCGCGCTTTTTAATCATTTCTCTTTGCTGTTAAAATGACAGGTGACGGGTTTTACACGGGTTATAAAAATAAGGAACTACTAACGAACTACAAGTTGATTTCCCATACTGAGGAATAATTAGTCCTCGGAGAGATATCAGACGACCATCTTCGATAGTTGTTAAAAATAATTGCATCGGGGTCCTTTTACTACTCTGTTATATATGCTGCTACTTTCACTTCCTCTGCTCTGGTTCGTGGCAATGGGAACCAGTGCAATATGACTATAAATTCCTGATATGAACATGAACCATGGAGTAAAAATGATGTGGTAATGGCTAAAATATACACATGCAGATTATCGACGAGGGAGGACTTTTTATGTTTGCGGCTGGTGACCTTTTTAAATCATCATCTACCATTCGTGCATGACTCAATCGTAATAAAAAGTTTTCCCCGTTCCTACTGACTGATGATGCTCCTTCGTTTTAAAAGCATGAGCCATCATTTCAGGACAAGAGAGGAAAGATAGACTTCCGTTTCCAATTAAATCCCTTTAACAAAGGGGTGTGGGGACGGATTCCAAGAACAATTATTTACTTTACGACTAGAACAATATTATTAACAATATTTCAATTCTCTCTCGCTCTCTTATATTCCATTTCACATTTGTGGATTTTTTTTGCTCGGAAACTGAATTAATTCCGCGCTTCCCCTCTGGAATTGACAATGCAACTATTATATTTGCATGTTTCTGTTTTCATCCCAGGAAATGTAATTGTTTCGAACATAATTTGATTTCGTGAGCCCTTATTTTCGGGAAAGGAAAGCCACGAAAATGTACTGTATTCAATTTTGTCGTAAACAATTTCTAAATTAAATTTTGTAAATGGATACACTCCGTTCCACTAATTGTCCGTTGCTGATGTGAACCTGAAAGAGAAACCTTATCTTCGTATTAGGATATGCATGGAGTTAATGATTTACTTAGCGAGAGCTGGAGTTGTTCTGCGTTCCCTATTAACCAAGAATTTTCAGTATCTACAATTACAGGATTTTGTGTAAATATGCCATCCGAAACTGGATTTTGTTTAGACTGCACTTGTTCCATGGCAAGTCACTTTTTGTAAACACGAATTAAGCTCCATTACCGTAATTTCGGCGAATGCATGCATACTGTGGAGATAATCTAGAACGAGAGGTTGATAAAGAAAATAATAATCCCCGAAATTCGCCAATTTACGAACGGTAATAGGAGTAAGGAAAACAAAACCATTCATAATACTCAAACCCTGACATTTACTTGCTCACAATAGAAACAGGAATTTACCGTCGATGCTGGGAGTTACCAAACTAACTTTAACTTGGAAACAGTCATTTTATGCATGTTCTAGCACTGCTGTAGGTGATAGTGCAGCAGAGCCGAAGCTAACGAGTATGTAGTTCCATGCATGCGAAATGTTATGAATATTTCAATAACCTTCCACACAGGAGGTTGTTTTTATGTTTTACGAGCAGTACGTTATGTTCAGTCCCGTCTAAATGATAACGGCAATCCGAGTCCAACTCCACTTTCTGAAGAAGTTCCCCTTCCTTCGGTGACACACGACCAGTAATAATCTCATGTTGTATATTATAATAATATGGAAATGTCATCGTAAAGTATATTATCGCGAATCGACAGTCGTGGTCGTGGTCGACTTTCAACGTCCAAAACTTCGACAGCGATAACGGGGACGGTGTAGGGCTGTCGCCGGTGACTCGAGTCCTTTCCCCGATTATTCATTACCGGGACATTAATTCCTTGGAAAAGATACGTTTCTCCATTTTATTACCATCCGGTTGTAGTAGAGTAGTGACAGTAGTGTGATCCTGCCCTTTAGTTAGGGGCAGAAACTGCCTCAGACCCAGATACCTAATATTCACAGTATGGTTTGGTTTTAATAATCCCCAGGATATCCATCTAAACGGAGCCAAAGCCAACAAATCCAACAACCTATGTCAACTCGACGAGAGGAAGGACATCATCCAATCCACCCTCATTTATGGACATGGCATGAGTAACCTTAATCCACAGGCTAAAGAGATGAGGCTGCTGATTCAACCTAATTCCATAAACACTGGTTTACTATATATGACCGGCCAGATAGGGCAACTTGATATTAGCGTCCTATCCCTATCGCTTCGTCATACGTATTCCCTTTATGTATCTGCTTTGATGATAAGTCGGGGTTGTTACGGGGAAAGCCCTCTCTCTCTCCGTAGATTCGGCCTGACCTCATATAAACTGGGAGTTACTAGAAAGCTGGAATGAACGAGCGGATTGAGTCAATAAGACCGCGTGATAGTCTAATACGCTTCCCGTCCCGACAACAATTTCAACTCACTTTACTGTTTCAGCCGGTGATATTTACCTATATATTATTATTACTACTACCCGAAAGGTTACACACACTCATAGCCCAAACTACCCGGATACTTCCGTATCATGAATGAATGAGTCAAACCAAAAGCAGGCAATCTAGGCAATCCGGAAAAGCGAAATGGAAAATACCTACTCCAGTTCTTGCACCCTATCCTTACCAACCGAAATAATAAATGGGGTATAATAAAACATATATATCTTATTGTTACTTCCAGGGAGGGGTTCCTTATGCCCCACACAATATAATACCCCTCTGCCCGTCATGTACGAATTTATTCGACACTGTCCCAGAGTGACTACTTGTAAATTGCAGTCGGTCGAGTACATTGTCCATTGTATGCCCTAACCATGGGCTTCGCCCCTATAATTTCATCCAGCCCTGTGTTATGTAACCATGCAACTGCTGAGCCTCTGTCTCTCAGATTTAGATGCACAAGTTCAGGGACAAACTGATCTCTTCTGGGGTTTCGGAAAAACTATCTCGAGTAAAGATTGTACAGAGATACAGTCCTATAAATATATACTGATTATTTCTATCTCCCTTCCTTTGCTTTTGCTTTCATGATCCCGCAGATTTGATCAAAACATGACCATGTTATGGATGGCACGAGCTGGAGCGAAAAGAGTTTACGTTTAGGATTGTACGGTCGATTATTACTGCACTCCAGAATATAATGGACAGAGCAGAGGAGCTATTGGTTATAGGTTGATAAGGGAGCTTTATTATTTGGTTATAACGGGCAGATGTTGAATAGGGAGGGATCCCTTCCGTGAATTCACTGGCTGGATTTTTTTTTGAAACCCCAACGTACTTGAGGACGATCGTAGAGTATGGAATAATATCCACTTAAAAAACCCAACCCAAATAACCTGAACCATCATAATCGGACTGAACCGAAGTAAGAGCCCTAAAGCAATAGACTACTCAACAATCGGAACAATTAGCACGTGCCATATGGTATAAATAGGCAACTATATCAGAACAGGAAATAATATGCTAGAAGGGACCAAATCCGCTAATCATTCAATCATCTGACCAAAGGGTAGTTTCTCTGCTCGTAATAATATAATATCCCTATAAATATTTTTATGCTAAAAATTGATAGTAATATTTAACAAACTATGCCACATCAGCCATCAAAAACGCATACGGGTTTATATCAAACCATGTACAGTCAATGGTGGAAATATTAAGGGTGAACCGACTTGTCAAAACTCAGGATGGATGGGCTTGGATATTTTATTATTATGTTAAGGATATCCCTTTATTCGAATCGGAACAAACGGGATGAGTTTCTATGAAAAATTACGAATGATTATTTTTACCCGGTGGAAATATCCAAGTCATACTTCACAAATACCATTTAAATATATATCCTGCTGTTTAAGAACGATCATATGATATAAAGAACAATAGGATAGATTACAGATTTCAGCCTGATGCTTGAAAGTCTGTTTTTCACCGAGACCTGCTTGGTTACGAGCCCTTCAAATCCGTTCCCGATCTCCAAGCCTTTAGATGTGCCCTATTTGAAAGCCATGATAAAGTTACGGTTAAAATATTCCAACCCAAACTTCGAGGTGTATAAGCTTCTGACATATCTGTGTGTCCGATTTCATTCATGCATCATCTGTCTCTCGAATGCAACCCTCACAATGACACAATCATCATCAGCAGCATGACATTGAAAAATGCAGTGAATGTGCAACCTATTTTGACCAAGTCGAACTGATTCTGAATGACAATCGAGATTTATATCCGACATCGGGTTTGCATCAAAACATGTGACAAAGAAAAGGCAGTTGACGTTACAATTTGATTTCCTACACCCTTAATTGCAGGGAACGAGGATCTACTGTAGTTTGATTCAACAGTTTTAACTAATAAATATTATGTGTTTGCCTTGCCTACTTTGTTATGTCTAGGCTTCTTGCGCTTCTAGTTGTAGAAACTGATCTCGTCGAAAATCCTTGAATATGATGTCCTTGCCGGCAACTGTCTCTACTTTTCACGGTTTTAGAGCAAAAACTTCAAATAATTTATAAGAGTTCAAACAACCACACAAAATCCCTAATGTATACACAAAGAAGAGTCCCAATCTCGTAGTTTTGAATTCAGAGCCTGTTCTAATATTTTGAGTTGGTGTCGTATTCAAATTAAACAAACCAAGACGGCTAATGCACCACCCAGGGACTTTCACCAGCTGAAATTTCTGAATGAACTGAGTCCTCATTTGCTCACAAGAAGATTGATCAAAGAGATTAACAGATGATGTTGAAGAAAAGAGCTCCCAGATTTTTCCTCTCATTGCGAATTCACAAACTCTCGGGGAGGAGAAGAGTGAAAGTAAACAAACTCATCAGAGTAAATCAAGCCAAACGATATGGGTCCATATATATTTCTTTCACTTAAGTAAACACAACAAAATCCTCGGATTTCAGATTTAATTCAATCCACTTTGAATTTATTTCTATCCCTCTTTCTCAGCCTTACTTTCTCCACAGCCTTTTATTTACAAGGCTTAAAAGACCTCATTTAATGTCTTTTTCCCCCAAATAAATTATGACATTGCTTTTGTCGTTCTATTCGATTGAGTAACAGATATTATTAATATCTTGAATTGCTTCTAATTAACATAATTTGGGGTCTCAAACTGTTTACTGTTTACTATTTCCCTTAACCTGGATTAATATCTCCATCGCTCTGGAACGCACTGCCCTTGAAGCCTTTAGGATCCATTAATTTTAATTCCCAATTCACCTGAGCCTGATCGATTCCCTATTTCTTACTGCAACTAAAATGTATTTGCTTTCGTAGAAAGTCCTTTATCCGCGAAGGAGGCATAAGAACCGTGTATAAATGGGATTTCCATTTCCAACTTGGAAAGGAAATAAAGAAATATTATTTTGTTCAAGTAGCCTCGTCAGTGCTATCGGGAAGAATAAAAAATAGTCTGTGAAGAAGGAGTCTATGTTAGCGATTTTGAAAGGGATCGGATGATTTTCCAAGCACGTTTTATTTGTTAAGGCATTGAGGACCACAGACAGTGGCATGAATTGAAGCAAACTAAACCCTCAACTCCTAACTACTACTCCTCCGTTGGGTTACAATTTTGAAGCTCTCTGCTGAAGCTTGTTATAAGATATTTGACAATGGCAGTCAGTGCAGGGCGACACTATATCTATCATGTAAGTTACAAGAGATGGAAGATGGATTGATGATGATATCAGATCAGCGTCTTCAATAGAAGCAGCTGAGAAAGGTTCTTCGGCCATTCAATCTTGCCACACAGAATGAGGACGGGTAGTCAGTGGAAGAATCACATCTCTACAATTGTGTGCAGATAATATAATATATATTATTATAGAAAAAAATCTTTCTTGGCTTGGCTTTGTCAATTGTCATCCTGATTACATTGGGTAGACGTATAGGGTTTCGAAATCCGTATTTGAAGAAGCAGAATTACGCACCTCTTCTGGTAATTCATCCCAATATGTTACCCAATCCTTATTCTTCATTTCAGAAGTCATAGGACACACTCCGATTTGTCAGAGGTTCGTCCAAATCTCAGAAATTACGGGTACTTGAACATTTAACGAGCAGATATTTCGGATTTTCGGTAGTCCGTAATTAGGAGTCGGATTTAAAACCCCCATGATTACCATTTGCAGGAGCGGAAATGGGTCCCATCGACCATTTACTTCCCAGTATAATACTCTAGAATCATAAATGAATCACAAAAAACCGAGCTACTTGATTCAAGGAGGGAGAGAGAGGAGGTGGTAATATATATTATTATTTTCAGTTCGTAAATCCAATCGTCCTGCTGACGGCCATAAAACCATTGAACCCATTCATTTTTCCATTCCAAAGAATATTACAAGTAATCTGAGGGACCTTAAAAGCTACTCTATAGGAGCCTATAACGAGCCATCGGTTTACACTTTTCTATTTTCTTCACTTCCGAAGAGGAGTCCGTTTATTTCATATTGTCACGTTTCTCATATAAAAATCCGGAAGGACTTTAACTTTCTCTCTTTCCTTACGGGGAAGAGTATCATTTGTGCGTGTTGTAAGTGCGTATTTGTACTCAGTCTACCATCTCCTCCGACCCTCTTCTCCACTAAAAGCTCAGAGATTTAGAAAGAAATCAACGGATCCGATTTCAAAATTGTCAGATTTATCCCCTTTTATACATTCTCATTCGGAAAGAGATCTTTGGGCCGTACCCTTTCTTATTCCCTTTATCCACCAGCAACCCTTTATAATGACTTGGGTTCAACCCGCCTCATCTTATCCAGAAGAGCAGAGAACGATCCTAATATTATTTTGGCAAGAAGGGAAAGTAGAGGAAGAAGAAGGGTTCTTAGAGTCGAATGGAATGATGGGTTTCGATAAGAGGGCTTTGGGTTTGTCACAGGACTTTCTCAACCCCTCTTCGACAGTCTACTTTATATGGATGGATACGAACCATTATCCTTAAAATTTACTTCTGTTTTGTCGTCTTTGCCAAATGTGTCTTGGTGTAACTGAATCCGTATATAGAGTAAGTAACAAGTTACTGAAGTATCGTCCGGAACTGTTGCTTCTCCCCTCCCGAAGCTGCACTTTGTTCGTCTATGCTCTTCACCCTCCCGTTCAATTCCCTTCCTTGTTTGATGGCAGAGAATTTCAATTCCCAGAATTTCTGTACATGTCAGTCCCTATAATGTATTTAAATTTGAGCCTATGTTCACAAAAGTAACAGTTGATTTAATTCCAGCGGAACAATGACTTAAGATTCCGATCCGGAAAGTCAATTCAGCGGGGGTTTTGTTGACGAATTAATAGTTTGAATCCCGTTGAACCCCAAGGATTATGAGATTCCTTCAAATTACAGTACCATATGCTCTCCTCTTTAATTTGAAATGTCTGGAACAAGCCGACAGGTTAAGGTTAATTCGGGGAGGATTTTTATTCAAAAGAAATTAGGGGCTTTTGGAATTGGAAGGCCTAATTTGCATGTTCTATCCAAAGATTCCAAATTCCAAAGCCTCGTTCCTTCTCAGCGCATGTTAGGGCTCCTTTCTTCGCAGTCTTATTAAAACTTTGGGCTGCTGAGAGTTGAATTTCTATGGACATTAAATAACCGTCATATGCGGTCGGGTCGGAAACGCTGAGAGGAATACAGGAAATTGGGGAACTGTCACTCTTCCTTTCCAAAAAGTTGGGAGGAATGAATTTTATGAATGCCTTTAGAGCAAACTTCCACAAGTTTGTCAGGGAAGGCTTTAAGGACGGAGACAAAGGCGGAGTGCATTTAAAAGATACACAAAATAATCTATTATCATCCACCACGACACGGGAATGATAGTACGACACCGGCTTCCTTTCCCCGCTGATGTACTTTCCATATCCGCCAATCTCGCTTCCCCTCTTCCTTCCTTCAACCGTCTTCCCTCTTCCAGATGATACAGATCAGGTTGATGAAGTCTTCTTCTTGAACGGATCGGGTGGGTCGCAGGCCTTGTCTGGGCAAAGAGAGATAAAGTTGATACCGACAACCGGAGGCATGAGACCAGTCAGTATCACAACTACAAGTAGAAAGTACTTTGTTTTAGTCGAGGTGTATATGCATGAGATCCCGTTTTTTCTCCTTCTTATTAGTGAATTCCTTAATAAGCCTCCAATTTAGTCGGATACAAACAAGTATCCTTCGCCGGTAAAGTGAGGACTTTTCTACCCAAACTTACTTCAGCTCGGAGAAAGCGGTAGAAAATTCATATTAGGAAGGAGGAGGGGATTGTAATTCTTATCTCGGAATCTAAATATGTGTCCTGTTCCTTCGGGGAGAAATGTACATTTATGCAGAAGTTGGCTTGAGGAAGTGATCCCTATCTCGGAGCATCGTATACAAATGTGTACACCTTGGTCTTGGAACTTTTTTGAATATGTTTCAGAGACTGTGGCGGTGGGGGTTTTGGTAAGTCAGAGGACGGCGAGGTCTCCACCCTCCCTTTTTCTCATTTCATTTCATTTCAGGCAAGTAGTGACTACGAGTAGGCCCCAGAGACTTGGTGACAAAAATTCACATTTCTCTTTCCCCGTTTCTCCAGCATCATTTCCAGGAGGATCCTATTCCGGAGCCCGACACCGACACGACGACAGAGTGAGAGAGAGCCAACAACAGAGAAAGGTTGACAGTGCTCCCTCTCTACAAATATGTACAGATAGCTGGGAAGAAGAGGCCTGTCTGGGCCTGAAATGAAATACAAGTATCTTAAATAAGATAGGATGGGTAGATTTTTCTAAGAGAGATAGACTATATTAGATATATTTTTCAAAGGGTATTTTCTCAGCTATGTAGCGCAATGCGGGGAGAGGAGCTGATGGTTTCCATGAAAAGACACTTAAGATTGAAGTGATTGATATAAATTTGATATTGAAAATGGAATTCTTGTGTTTTGATTGCAAATACGGGTTTCAGAGACGAGGATTCCTTCGCTTTTATTAGAGGCTGGGAATTTAAATTGCCAACCGTTCTGGACACCTCATCAAAGTAAATGCCAAGATTTTGTAAATATTTTTTGATTGCATAAACTCCGTCATTTATTACGTTTAATAGAAGTTGAAGAGACAATTGGAGAGCGAGAAATTGAGTTGAGGAGTAGAATTAATTCTTTAATGGAATTTCCGTGTTCTCATCAAAGAAAGAAGTCGAAATTGAGAACTATGGATTGATTGTCTTTTTGCTTTTATACAAAAATGATTTCGCTGCTGAAAAGAACTCAATTGAATCTTGTGTTTTATGCAATCCAAACAATTAGACCTGTCCCGAACTTGAAGTATTTGATAATCTAAACTAAACGAACATTGTTCTTTGGATCATAAAAAATCCCCCAGTGGAATTCAGATTAGTTTCTAAAAATAAAGGGATTTAAATTGCTAGGATAGACGGGACGTGCGTGCCAACCACTCTGGGTAACATCTTCACTTAAACATCCTCTAGAATGTGGTAAATTGAAGCCAGGAAAGCTGTTGTCTCCTGACAACTTGAATTACAGTATTACTACGGGAAATGGCCTAAGTCACCTTCAAATTGCACTTTGGTTGGTGCCGAATGTTTGGAGCATAAAAAGTACTCTAAGTTTTCCTCTAACATTAAACCACTAGTAACTTCATTACGTTAAGAAATCCGCCGGTTCTTTCTGTCGATTTTTTAGATAACAGGATAACACATCATTTTCTTAATTTTCAGCAGCTCGTAGCGTCTTTCCAGGTTGGAAAAGGAATTCCCATCAAATTATTCCATAAGTGCATAAATATAAAGCCGATCAACCCAAGGCAATTTCCTGTCTTCAACCGGAAACTTCCTTGAAAGCTATTTCTCCTCCTTCAACATCTACGTCATATCTGAAATTATGATTTTTCAATAAACTACTCTTTGTCGCTTCTGCCTGAAAAAACATCACCAGCCTCGATATTATAATATTGCGAACAAAGGCGAGAGTAGAGCCTATAGAGCAGTTCCAGTCACAGCGACGTTTTTATGAGCTCCGTAAATCAATGTCAGGTTTTAAAACTGTTTTGATCCAATAATGCATTATTAGCATATGGAGATTTATTGCTGACAACACTGCTGTTGCTTCCCTGTTTTATGGGATTATTGAACGCATCTCATCCTCATCCTTGCTTAAGATATGCAAGCGCCGTGTGTTGATTCTTATCACATTTTATATTCCGGCTGAATTTTTCTTCGTCGTTGTTTAAGACACAAGAATAAAATAAAATGAAAACTCCTATAGTCAAAAACAGAAACCCGGAACTCCTCAGCATCCGTTTTTAATATCCATTCCCGTTTTTTAAATGCCGTCTCAGTCCATAGTCTGCAATTGTTGTATAAAGTAAAAGAAGCGAAGGATTGCAAGCGTTTAAATGTTCGGCGAATTCCCTAACAAGTTTCAAGCAATATGGCTAAGCTTTGAAGGGCAATGCCGAAAATATGCTAAATAAAATATACTATACCTTCCGAATTAGGAATACATCCAGTCATGCTTAAAATTTTATTCCGAATGTCAAGGAAAGAGGAGGAAAGGGACGGAGAGAGATAGAATATTCCGAGAGACAAGTAGGTGCCGACTGAAATAAATGGGTGTTTTGAAAGATGACAGGCCGCAATGTTTTGACTCCTTAAAGCCATCTTGATCCACTATGCTATTCATGTAAAGGCTAGAGAACCATTTGGGCACAGTCTCCTTGCGACAGTCCCGGTGCCGAGAAACACAGGATGCTGAATTGAATGCCAAGAAGTGGATGAGGAGTTCAGATGAGAAAAGGATCTCAGATCTCAAATGCACTTATCCAGCGGAATATGAAAACACTGAGCACTTGTGGTCGCCTTGTACCAGTCGTGTCCACAGTCCATACACAACATGTTACGAGATAAAATATATTTTCATTACAAGAGCCGAATAAACATGGCTTTTATGTTGAAATCAACCGTACAAAGGAACTGGGTTTTGCTGAAATAGAATAGTTCGAAACTATTAAGAAAGCATCTTGAATTTAATTTTCAAAAATTACAGACATTTTTGTCGCAGAAAGCGCTTATCTATGCAGCTTCTACCCAACAGAAGAACTAAAAATCATACTGTAAAGAAGAGGACACTTAGCCCCCAACCCCAACCAGATATTATAGGAAGTAATGTCAACAGAACATTAAAAAATACTACAGATTTAAAAGCGAAAAGCCATACTCCTCCAATAACAGAGACTTGTCAACTAACTTTAAATCCCGAGCACATTAGAACACAGTTGCCCTCCAAGCCTGTATAACAAAATTTTAGGATCCCTGCCTGTAATAAAAAAGAACCATCCATGTGCGTTTATAGATAGATTCAAATCCTTATGCTGAGTGAGAGATGAAAGTAAAAAACATGGCTTAAAACCCCTGAGAGAACATCTAAAAGTATTTTCTTTTTTTTTCTCCATTCCGAAGATTTATAATCTGGAAGTTTATATCCCGTCTATAGAAGCGGAGGTAGTCAAATTCCTGGCAACAAATTATTCAAAACGTTGAATGATGAACCAATTAGAGGAAGTATGTTTAAAAGAGCAATAACCAGCATCCGCTCCGTCCTCATCTGTCTCTTCATCCATGTGTCTCCATTGGCATGCAAAAAAGCTCGAGATTAGACGGCATAGGAGAGAGGGTCTGAAGATCCCTCTCTCGTCTATCTATAATCTATGAATAAGTATTTAAATCTAACAAATTTCCAATCTCCAGAGTCTAACCGCTTCCTCTCATCTCAATATATGCATATTTGTTTAAAGTGGGGATTGATCATCCCCGCTTTTATTATCCAACTCCTTTTAAAAGTCTCTGGGAAAATGCTTCGGAAAGTAGAATCTTTAAGTAGCTTTCCTGTTCACTTCTCTTTTTGGTTGCTGCAGTACGGATGGGTGAAATTGTGTAAATGCTGCAGATCCGCATCCGTCCCTCAACTTTGTTCTATTTGAGCTTATAGACTCAAGTGGAATGATGGAAAATAGAGAGATCAGCCCCTTTAGATTTTTACGATCGGTGTTTATGAGACAAATCCCTTCGGATTGGCATCCGAATTAGTATTCTCCGAATGACCGGCTATTTGGTTTTAGGCAAGGATGCATTTTCCCCTCTAATAAACTTCCCGAATGAATACAAAACTCCTAATTTAGGGATTCAAATGGGGCGTTGGGATGGGAAGAGGATCTTATTAGGTTTTGTGGTATTGATCCGGACTGCAAACTGCAACGAACCGAGTCTTGTTAGGCTATGCGAACGTGTGTACTGAATAGTAACGGTATAGTGTGGAGATACATCGGCTCATTAATCTCTAACTACAAATAAGGAATTCATTACCAGGAGCATTTAATCTGAATTGTGGTTTTTTGGCTGCAGTGGAAATGAAGGGGAGGGAAGAAGACACCGACTTGAGACATGGTGTGAAAGTCACTGTAGCTTATCAGCCTCGATTGGTGGCAATCCTGAAGATAACAATACCATTGGGAGGTTAGCTTAACTTTAAACCCTTGTTTTATGATGCAGGGTTTTAATATTCACGAAAAAGCAAGAGGAGAGAATCTGCAGTTCGGCTTTAGAAGTCTTGAGATTCTAAATTGATTAATAATTATGGGAGTCGCACTCCAAGTTTGTGGAAAACATGGAGAGGTAATATTGGGAAATGGAAAGGCAAATTCCATCTGTCACAACCTCCTTTTCTCGGCTGTAAGTTGTAACCTGACGAATCTAAAGAAAATTAGAAATGCATTCATGTCCTTTTGTGGTGAGTGTGATTGGAGATAAGGATTTAAAATTAGATTTTGGGATTTAATGGGTGTAATAAATTAGGTTTTGTTGGGTTTAAGCACAAATTTTCGGTGCTATCTGTTTTAATCTGTGAGGATGTCTTCAATGATTCTTTAAGTTCCGAGTCAAGGAGTCTGGATGACCAGATGAAGGATGAATATTTTCGGAAATGCTCAACACCCACCCGCGATGACCGAAGATAAGAAGGGCGGTGCTACCGATGATAAACATTTCGGTGATTCTTTATATTTTTATAAATACCCAGACATACCGGACTTTCTAGGGGTCTTTCTTTCCGTTCTTAATACGGCATAAAATCTTGAAGGAATGACATGTCCTAAAACTTACTGGTTTCTCATCGTCTTGTCCTCGGTTTCGAGACGATGGAAGTGTAAGTGTCTGGTTGCAAAATTGGGGAATGTAGGATTTCAGCATTTTCAGCCCACACGAAATGGCTTTGCTTACCCTGTTTGGTGAAAACTCCTGAAAGTCGGGATAAGTATAGTGGAACTATTTTCGGTGTTGTCTTATATGTATTAGATAAGATTAGAGGAAGACCCACATTTATTGTCAACGTGAGTCCATAGAATGATGAGGATTTAAGGTCGATTTAGAAGGGGGATTTAAAATGTGTCAGAAGAAAAGTTTTTGTTTGAGGTGGAATCAAAGCCTCTAGAGGATTTAGTTGTGACATGCACAGAGACCACCCTTGATGATCAGGTCTTAGAACTTGCCCTTTACTTGCAGTTTTATCATCATCGCCATTTTCACGCCTGATTTGTATCTTTATTCGTTACTGTCTTTGAAACGGAGCTGTTTTGAATTTTAGGCGTCGGTTTCTACTGGAAATACAAGACGAAATGTTTAAGAGTACATTTTAATTGATGCTAACAATTGTGCTTCGTTGTCGAAGGAAAACATAGTCCGTCGTTTAGAGTTTAATTGCCTTTATTATTAACATGAGGTTTAAAAATAACACGCATCCCTCCCTTATGACGCTGGTTTGCTTGTTGAATTTTTAAAACGCTAATATAACTTAAAATTGCTACCACAAATTTTATTACAAATGCGTTAAAGACCTGCTTAGTTGTCAATATGGTTTTGGATCGTGTAGTAAATTTTGTTTTTGTTGTATACTTTCATTGGTAGTGAACAAATAATACGTTTCACTTTGCGAATATCGAGTGTACTTGAGTTTAAATCTATTAAGTATCCTTCATACGCAATATTGAATACAATAGATTGCGTAGGTGGGTATTGAATGAACAGATTATGAAGCTTAAATTAAATTTTGACAGCGGCTTGTACAAAAGGATTTTGTATTAATGAGATCCAATCCTTTGCTGTAGAGTTTTTGCATATCTGTGTGCCTTGATGGCGATTATCAATATGACGTGTTGTGGGAACCAGTCATGTGCAAGTACTTCCTGTTTTCGATTTTGATGTGTTTGCTGGTTATATCTACCGTTAGATTTAGCATTCTCGGTACTGCCTGACAAAGTCCCGCTTAATCAATAATTTCGTGATGCAAGCTCCATAAGCTTCAACAAGCTTTTTGTAATTGAGAATTAACGCCTGAGTGGATTTTGTTGATTGGCTAACAGATCAGAAATCGTCATCATTCTCTACTGCTTTAATAAATTCCCAGTGAAGGGTACCTGAAAGGTTTGATTAACTGATATTGCGAAGCAGTGTATCTTCTCTCGAATGACAGTGAAACGTGAAAAACTTTATTTTTCCAATTCCTATTCCACGGGATCTGTAGAATACTTTGCATACATTTTTTGAATTATTCTAAAATGTCAAGATGTACAAGTTTGTCTATTAATTTAGTCTCGATCTAGTTTTTGATAGCTTTGAAATGATCTTTTTTAGACTTCATACAGCTTTGTAAATTAAATTGTAATATATTATATTCTGCGATTTACTTGATTGCGGACAAGTTGCAACGTGGACAAACCAAAAGGCCAAAAGCAAAGTATATATTTCCCTTGGCATATTTCCCTTAACCACGCTTATTTGTTGGACTAACCTACGAGACCATGCCAAAAGTCTTCGGTCCTTACAATTGATATACAAAACTATAGATTACATTAGTTGAATTAACCTGCGGATTTATTTTGTAGTGCCACGAATGAGATTGTGCAGTACTTTATGCCTACAAATTAATTTCACCCAATAAAAAACCAAAAAATAATTTCCTCCTTGTTATGGTTTCATTAATAGAACCTCGATTTCCCCGCAATAAAAATAATAGTAAATGTAACCAACCAAAATATTATGGTTAACAGTCAATAGCTCAAGCCCTCCTCCTTAGCAAAACAAAACAGTGATGCAGGGCCAACGTAGGAATTCCTGGAAGTTGGTAATAAATCAAACGTAATTAAGGAGGAAATATATTTCTCCCTTGCAGTCTTTAATAGTCGAAGTAAGTAGCTCTTTCTTTTGATATGGCCTTCCCTATCATCCCCAACAATCAAGGGGGTCTCCAGTTTCCCGTTGAAATGAGTCCGAAACAAAACTCATTTGGCAGAAATAAGTGCTCAGTTTATTGGCGTTTGATCCCTCTTGATTCTTCTCGATAGGAGAGAACGGTAGCGGAGAGGATTTTTTTCTCCGATGCCCTGGAAGTTGGATATAAAATCCAACAAACTACGATCCCTTGGCATAGATTGGTTTTAGGCTTGAAGTGGATTTGATTGGCTTGTATCGCTATTCCTATACATTTTCCCAACTACTCGTCCCATCCACCCAGTTTGTCCTCTTCATTTCTTCCAAGCGTTTTCTCCTTGGGGATGAATCGCATGATAGAATCCTCGTAATGACATTTCATCCTTTTTCCCCTCAGTGTAAGATAACTTGGTTGGTAATCAGAAGAAAAAAAGCCATCAGAGACTTGAAATCCTTCCTTAGTCTGCCTAAGTCCTTGTCTTAAGCTTTTATTCTCATTGGAAAGAGAAAAAAGGGTTTAGAGATCCTCCGGAATCAAAGTTATGATGATGACAAACTCGTTCAATGACATGAGACACCGAGAGGACGGAGAGAGGGACCTAAAGACTCAGCCACTAAACCACATCACAAGTTTGCGGCTTGACGATGATCACGATCAGGATCAACTACCACTACCACTTGTCTATTTCTCTATCTCCGAGGAGATCATTAGTCCGGCTTCTACTGGTTCACTAGGCAGGAAGATAGGGAAACGAGGACGGGATTCAATCAAATTGAAAGATGAGGAGCTTTTTCCAGCTCTCTTTCTGCTCTACAGTCATTTGTTTTCTCTCACTCCGACATCAAATTATGTCTACGGAGATTTTATCCCTCGCTAGTTGAAGGTTTAAAAAATTGTCCGATTAGTTCCTCTGCATTCTTTTTTTTCGCAATTAATTTTCTACTATTTATGATGAGTTCAAAGCAATGCATTACTACTCTCTCTATCGTGGATAGAAATTTTGCATTATTCATTTTCCCCAACAAAGCTAATGTGCATCAACACCGGCCCTAGGTCGAAATGAGCAAATGGCTCTTCCATGTACTTTTCCAAACTGTGAGATGCTTTTGGCTTAAATGGACCTTCGACACGCACCTTTCTAGTGATTTCACATCAAATAGCCACTCCCAGTCACTCACTGTTTATAATATTCAGTCGATCCAGTCATCCGTTAAGGCTCCCTTTAGCTTTGGCCTCTCTCAGATGGATCTCTCGAACTCGGGACTCGCTCATCGCCTATTTCATCAAATTCATTTTGTCTTACCTGGAGCAGTAAACAAGATGAAATTGCTTTTCTTCCGCTTTGACCAGTTTACTTGAACTTGGTTCGATTTCATTAGCAATTTTGATAAGATCTTTCCCTTCGGGGTTCTACGTCCTTGCACTGCACGTGGGCCGTGGAAATTAGATTGGATGAACTGCAGTTCCGATAGGGTAGTCCTTCGATTCTCTATTCTGGAGGAGATGGATAAAATACTGTATGTATGTGTGCATTGATGAAATTCGGGATTTTATTATTTTGCTTCTTACTTGAAGATGAGGATGTTTTGGAGTACCCAACGACATTGACAATCAATATTTACATAGGATTTTGATTTAGACATAAAATAAAATGCAACGTGAATATTTTGTCGAATATTTTCGCTTTAATATTTGTTTTAACACGACATGCGTTTGTGTAGATTGATAAAATTGTTAGTCTGTGGAAGGATGAGAGTAAATATTATTTGTCTGCAACATAGGTATCCCACAATTAAGGGCGTTATGCAAGTTGATGTTGCCTTTAATTGAATGCATAATGAATTGTTGTGAATAGATTTTGATGCGGATTCTTGGGAAAAAATATGTATGGGATGGGAACCTACACAAATTTTTCATAATTAATTCAGGGTAACATGAACTCCATGCCCCATACAAGAAATAATTTGCTGTAAACCATACCTCATTATTCTGAAAATTAATCATCTATACATGTAAGCCCTCATATTATATTCAATTATCACATGATTGAATAATAACAAGAGATGATTATTTGTTAGTTACATAAGGATCCTGCCGAATATTGGTTATCCGACTGTATATATACTTCGTCTCATATTGCAATATTTAGCGAATGTGTAATCAATCGTGATTCAGTAATGAAATTCTGTATATTTTTAGAACACAATGACAACAATTTTAATGCATTCAGTTGCAGGGGTCATTATCTCGATCCCAGACATTTTGGTTATGAAATGTTCCCTTTTGTAACGATTGATTGCAAGCTAATCGAGAAGAGTGTGGCAACAGGATCAGATATAAACCTTGTCGAATTTGCGTATCTATTATACTTACAGCAGTGAATTGTATCAGGAATTTGAAAAATATTATCCGCGACAATCAAAATGGCGAATTTCCAACATGTTTTAATTACGGGGCTTTTGTTCACGGTAAATACGGTTTCAATAAAACTCAGAACATAATCAATTTAACAGTTAAAAAAATGGTGTCTCAACGTAAAATTTTATTTTAGATCGGGTGTACTCTAGCTCATCCTGTTGCCGACGAGACTAAATCTGTTGAGATCGCTTCTGTACAACAAAGCCAACCCACCGAAATCAAGACGGTACGAGTTGTTTTATGACAAATTCATACAGTGAATCCATCATTGGTAATTCGGATTTTAACAACATTAATTAATAATTTTAGAGTGCTTCAACACAGACAGGGGAGAAATTAAGACAGGAAGGAGATGGAGGTGGAGATGGTGGGGATGGTGATGGTGACACTCCAGAATTTGCTCAAGTAGGTGCACAAGTGGGTCAAATCATTACGGGAGTATTGGGTGGTAATCTCGGTGGTGTTTTTGGAGGTGCCACCAGCTTTATTCAGGAAGAAGATACGAAATCCGGGGTTGGGAACATCCTTTCCAGCATTTCGAAACCCTTCAATCAGCTCCTGATCAGTGGAGTAATGCAGGGTCAGAAATTCTTCGGAATTACGGATCCACCATCAATCCTCCTTGCAGCTACAACTCCTAAGCCACCAGTCAATGCACCAGGACTTGCGAATCCCGCAGAATTCCAACCTCAACCTGAACAACTTCAACCAGTTGCTGTGCAACCCGTCAGAACCACCAGGGCCCCGATTCCCTTAGCACCACCCAAGGATTCCGGAGAAGATGATGATGATGAGTCTCGAGCCGATTTGAAAAATAAAATCCGAAAATAAAACCCTTTTTTAGCTTTACAAAATCTCAACTTGTGTCTCTAAACTACTTGCATAAGATCGTGTTTTCGCACCGTATTTCGACTTCATAAAGTCTGTGGACAATTCAGTAAGTTTGAATTTCAAACCCAAAAGACTCGACTGTAGTGAAAAGCTGAAAAACGAATTGCAAATGCATTAAACTGCGTTGGGTTAACATAATTTAAATTCTCTTGAATAAAAGGTTCCAGGAAATTTTCGCACTTTCCAACCATTTTTCTACGAATTCATCTAGTAGTGTTACCCAGAATGTTCCACTAAAGTCTCAAAATGGTCAAGTTCTGTATTCCGTAGAATTCCGACCTATTTTTTATACATTCTCCCGTCCATTCCTTGTTCTTGGCTCCCGTTCCTTCCCATATTTCTTTCTGTTAATGGGAAAATCGGTTACTCTAGTAGACAGGAAAATTTATTCCTCCACATTCTGCATGGAATTGCGTGAGAAAAATATTTTAGTAGTCTTTCTGTGAATCTCAGAGTGGTCATTCGTGATTCCAGTGAAAGCCATTTTCATTCACATCTCCAGCATCTAAATCTGTGCCCTGTGTGCCGTTCTGTCCATTTGTGTGCCAGCAAAACCAACGTTACAAAAGGGAATGGACTAAATCAAACCAGCCTGGTTTTTTTCTCCCGTTTTTTTACTTTCAAGGAAAATTTATCGCAAAACTAATTGCTTTATTTACAATGTGCAGAAAGTGTTTACATTTTCAAAGACCCTCTCACGACTTCCTAACCCGTTTTTCATCAGCAAGTACTCTTCGGGGCTTTATACAGTTCCTATGAAAGGAGGAAAAGCTTTATTGGCTATTGAATGTAACTGTAGACACTTTTCAATTTCGTCGCGCAATTATATTTCTTGAAAGAACAAAGGAACCATTTGCTTGAAAGCATGATGCATTATTACATTACCTCCCCCTTTGGAAAACTATTAAATTACTTTCAGGAGAATTTACGTCAATGCTCATCTGCAGGACTTTGGGGTGCAATTCCAAAGTTGTGAGATTTGTGAGCAGATATCCATAAAACCACAAGCTTGGGGGTTTATTAACACGAGTCCTCGGAACTGCAACAATACAAATAGTAGACACAAATTCATACAGAAGATTAAATTAATAACCTAAGCCCTTCTCCCATGTTCTATAGTATATAATCCAGATGATTACAACCGAGGAGGAAAACTAATATTCGTAGGTGGGCATCTGATTATGAGTCTTTTATTCAAATTGCGATGGGAAGGTGTGCATGAGTTATGGCTTCGTGGGCCGATTCCAACTACTGTATTATTTGTCTTGGATTTGAATCACCGTCGTCTCGGATAAAGGGAGTTGTTGGGTGTGAGAACAGAGTTGGGTTCAATATTGGTATTTATCCACGCAAAATATTAAGTGGAAGTAACAGCTTCCTGTGGTTTAATGTTGATTGGTAATCGTCGCATAATCATTCAGAGTGTAATAAACCGTGAGCGATAAACATGAACAAATATGGAATCATCGTGACGGAACAATATGCAATATTGTGAGGAATAATATAATCGTTGGGAATGGATGTATTATGAAATATTCCAAAAACGAATGATTCAATTTGTTTTACATTGAATTTTGCTGTTGAAGGCATTGTAAATTGTACTCAGGTAGTTGCTAATTTTTTATTAGCATGATTAATTAGTTATAATTAATTAGGTAGGGTTTAGACTTTGGACTTCTTGGCTTTGTTTCTCATTTGTTAGATAAGCACAAACTGCAATTATATTTGACCTGGAAGAATAATTTTTTTTAAATTTGTAAATGGAATAGGGATGCAATTTATTTAAAATTCATAATTTTTAATTTAATATTGGCTTTTTCCGACTCACCTACAATATTTTTAATCTCAATTTATCACAATTGATTTTTTTGCTTGTACCTTATTCAAAATCGAAGTTTTCTTGTTGCAAGATTTAGAGTGTATTTATGATTTGAATTATAAAATGTTTTGGGTTCTCAATCACGGAAAGTACGATGGACCTTTTATTCCGAGCATTTATTTTTCATTAAAGAAAAACTACGACACCTCACCGACAGTAACTCTCTTTCATTGAAATCTCCAAGGTCCAGGTGACACAAAAGCTTAATTTCCTGATCTTGATTTTTAAAACAGGAGAGGTTTATTGGTGGTAAGTAGGTGAATTAATTCAAGAGTTTCATCTCGTTCTCGTCTCCTACATTTAGACTAATCTTATGCGACGGCCCTTCTGCTGATATTGCCAATCACCATAGGGTTTGCGCTACATTATCTCATTCATACTATAACCCAATGGCATATAATGAAACCTAGTAAGTAAAACAGCTCCATTGTTCTCTTTTCATTTCAATCGTTCTCAAACTATTCCCTTTTAGCTCATGAATAATGCAACTTGCTTAATTTCTCCAGCATTTTCCTTTGTCCTCTCCATCATTCAGCAATTCAGCTACTTCTATCCCATAATAAATTTTCATCTCATAGTAATGCCCGATCTTGGGCCTTTCGGTCCTCACAAATTCCAAGGATACTTTGAATTCTTTCAAGCGCAAAGTTTTCGTAGATATTTCCATGTGTAAATCTACCTGTCCGCTCCTGTGGCTGTTAGGTTTAATTTTAAATTTTAATAACAATTTTGTGAATTTGAATATTCCTAAACCCAAAACCTCTGGGTTAGCGTAGCAGCGAACTATGATTGCATTTTGATTGAAGCACCTAGCGAGACGTCTATTAATTGTGGTTATACAGTAAATACTTTCAATATTATGAAAGTTATACCTTGCTTCGATTTAAAACATCAATGAATTTGTCATAAATCGAGGCGAGGTCATCATACAGAAAACGGTGTAAAAATGGATCTATACATTTTCAAGCTCATATTTTTTGCGTTATGAAGGATTTTTAGTCACGAAACAATCGAAAAAAATTTTACAAGTTATTGCGATAAAAAGATTTTGGACTTGAAAGTGACTGAAGGGTCCAAGCAGTTTATTCAAATTGATTGTTAGATACGAGCCGGTAATATTTTAAATACCATAATTAGCTGTACAAACTTGGAAATGTAGTTTTTCCATAATGGATGATATGAAAAGGACTATAAACGTCAACATGGTCTTTCCAGTTGTCATTAAAACTAATAGGTAAATCGGTGGGTAATTAAATGGAGGGGTTCGGTGGTTATGTCGTTAATGAGAATGGACCAGGGAATCGTGGAGAAAGTTAATCCATTACATATTTTGAATCGACATGCTTCATAAAATCCCCTATTTTCTCTGGTGAGCATCAGATAATGTTAATGGATTAGGAATGCAGTGTATGAATTTAGTCATACTTATAATAATGGGAAGGAGTAAAGGCAACAAAATGAACTAAAGTTGAAGTTTAATTTCTAACCTACACTAGGATTGATTACGAATTCAGCCTAATTTTAATTAATAATTAGTTTAATGACGTCTTTTAGAAGACGGACTTGGCCTCAATGTTGACAACCAATTGAAAATACTATTTATCAACCTAAATCGCAATTGCACTTCCATTCAAATGTTTCGATTTCAATATCCAAATTCCGAATACGTTTCCTTATTTATAGCAGGCGTACAAGAGGCAAAATATTTCATTTCAAATAAAACCTTGTAAAGTGATTAACATTCAGCATTTAAAATGTACCAGCATTGCTTTATTGTATCGGTATTAAAATGATTTTTATTCAGACAAATTTCTATTACGTAGAAACGTGATTATGTCCAGAAGTCCCGGGACTTAGAATATTACTGCTGAGAAAAGCGATTCCCAACTGTTATTTACTTAACTATGCTTGATGAGGTTAGACAATAACGCAGCAGTAAATTCTAAGTTTAGAATAATTATATTTGCATCGGTATTATTCGCGGCCTTAAACTATATTATAAAAAACAATGATTTATTTAAAATCGTGTTGATACTCAAAGCAAGAATAATTTTAAACATACGAGAGTATAATTTTATGCCTAAATCTACTTCGATCCACTACCGGTCTTATTTAGCTCTATATATATTCAAAGTATTGAAGAAAGCGGTACAAAAGCGAGTATAGAGAAGCTCCATCAAACCAGAAGGAAAACATCATCGCCATATAACCGATTCCAAATCGAAGGTAGACTACATGTACACAATGGCTACAGCCAAACATTATGTAACGCATTTCACACACATGGTGCGTGACATTAGTGCAGAAAATAGGAAATTGAAGCTCCAGTAAAGACATTTGAGGTTACGCTTTCCCCTTTCCCAACAAACAGGGGCCTCAGAAACCTTTAAATTCACTTTTCTGAAATACTTAACCCTTCCTTCCAATCTCAAATGAAAATACTAAACACGTTTAATTAAATATTCAACCGAAATAACTATGCGGTTTATTAACGAGAAAATATCAACATAGTAAAAAACAACAAACAAAAATCTGCAAAAACATCCTCACAACTCATTTAAAAGTATCCCTCGCCCTTTTAAGATTAAGCCCACCAGCAAAATGTAATTGCTCCGAATCCATCGCTTATTTCTTTAAAAGGAAAATAGTCGGATTAGATCAGATCGTATATCATATCACATTAATATTCATGACTTTACTTCAGCAAGCCGTAATCCCTGACTCAAAGGCTGGATCCACTCTATAAAGTTTCGTTAATATTGCATATGGAAACCTTTGGCACGGCAGTGTCGAATTTGAAAGAGGTGAATCTACGCCGTCATATATTTTCTAATGCCTCTTCTGCACTCAGAGTGATTTAAAAGTTGATGAGATGAGAAAGGAGAGGGATGACAAATATCCGAGGACCACCCTTTCCTCACTGACTAATAATACGTTTCCCATCTTTATCTGTCCGCCTGTACACAATTCATTATCATTATTATGATTATCTTATGCCCTCGAAAATTCACATAATAGATGGGCTGATAAAAGACACTCCTCGCATGCACATTTGGATACGTAAGTAGGTAACCTGTGTATCAAAATCAAGCTTATCCGAGGAAGAGGGGAGCTTCTCCGAGTCTCATCTCATAAATGAAACAAGATGATTGCCGTCAGTAACTTCGTCTAACTGGCATGGCTTGGCGTACACTGGAACTAGATCAAGGGATACTTGTACCTCCGAGGCTCCCGTTACTCCATGAATACCGTCGCTGGAAGGGCAGAACGTAGTGAGTTTGTTTGAATTATGCAGAAAATTAATGTAAAATAAGAGAACATTAAGTTTGGGCCTAGGTTTGGGCAGGAGCGTAATCTGTTGCAAATGTTGGGCCAGATATAAAATCCGTCATACTATTCGGTATTAAAAGTAGTTGGAAATCTGTAGATGCCCCCTGTCCCATCCCTACGTCCGTACTTCTCCGGTTAAGAATGAGATTCGGAAGCATTAAGCTTTTAGAGGAAGGCATGGATCTTCTCTTTCAAAGGTATCTGTAATATGGCCAGGGTGTGTACATTAATGTAATGGTAATTCTGTCTCCTTCCCTGTTCTAAAAAGTGAATAATGAGGTGCGGAGTGGATTGAACTATTTTTTGCTCTCCGTGTCTGCATTCACCACTTTATCCGCCTCTCAGTAAAGATGTAAATCAAATTTTAGTTACTTTTACTACTACTCTTCTTCGCCTGGTTATGGATGGGATGGTGTTGTTAGGATGCTTAATAGGTGCTATGCTGAGTTGTTTTGTTATCCGTAGTCATTATGGGAAATTAACGGAGAGGTTACTTTATCAACGAGGGAATTGATGTCGTTCCTACGTCTATCTTTTAATAAAACGGCTGAAGATTCAGTAACAGGGAAATAGAGTGCATAGATGTCTGATTTATGTCCTAAGTAATTAAGTCTAATTATGATTTGATATTAGTTTTTATAATCAGGGTTTCGAGAAATACGCTTTCATGTATTACACTTCTGATAAATGCATTGCTGGAAAAATTTTGGCGAATTTTACCACGACATCGCTTGTCCACATTTTGCGACGAATATTATATTAATATTAGCATCTAATTTAAGAGGAAATGGGACCCTTCTCTTTTTTAGATAAACAGTGGAATGCGGTTAACCAGGAAAATCGGCACTTGACGCAATTAGACAATAACAGAGTAATAATTTGTCGTCCAAAATGAATGACTAATTGGATTTTCTGACAGTTCTTTGTCTTATTTATTGCAAGAGTTGTAAGGAAAATACTATGTTGTCGGATTTTTAGACCAAACGAATTATTCCATCAAAGAAGTCTCTACTGCGCCAATAAGAGTAATATTAATTCTATTGATAAATTGTTGCATCCCGTTCTTCTTCTGAAGAAAAAAACTCCAATCAGATCAAATTTGGGCATAGGGATATCCAGCTTCCTTCCAATGGATGAATTATTAGAGATAACAAGACTGGTGGGGAGGCCACGAATAGTGGGCAGGGGCCATTTAGTTTTGCCGGAGGCCCAGCAACAACGGTACAATTCGATGCATGAGTTCAAATACCTACCCCTATCTACATCGAATAGCACGGTATCCCACCCCTACCTACCTACCTCGCTTAGCTCGGTATCCTACCCCTACCTACCTACTTCGCTTAGCTCGGTATCCTACCCCTACCTACCTTGCATAGCTCGATATCCTACCCCTAACTACCCCTAACTACCTTGCATAGCTCGGTATCCTACCCCTACTTACCTCGCATAGCTCGGTATCCTACCCCTACCTACCCATACCTACCTCGCATGGTTCGGTATCCTACCCCTACCTACCTCGCATGGCTCGGTATCCTACCACTACCTACCTAGCATGGCTCGGTATCCTACCCCTACCTACCTCGCATAGCTCGGTATCCTACCCCTACCTACCTCGCATAGCTCGGTATACTACCCCTACCTACCTCGCATAGCTCAGTTTACTACCCCTACCTACCTCGCATAGCTCGGTATGCTACCCCTACCTACCTCACATAGATCGGTGTCCCTCCCCTACCTACCTCGCACAGCTCGGTGTCCTACTCCTACACCTATCTACCTCGCATAACTCTGCATCCTACCCCTACATACCTCGCATACCTCGGTATCCTACCCTAATCCTATCTTCCTAACCTAAATCAACGGTATTTTTTTACATTTTGGCGCCTGCCGGCGGGGCCCCTGCCGGGGGCAGCGAAGTGGGGAGTTCAATACTATACTGCTCAGTATACGAGGCGAAAATTAAGACAATATAACAACAATCGAATGTTACAAAAATCAACGTGTAAAATACCATGATAAAAAATGGGGAAAACTCGTACAAAACTGATTTTTAATCCGTTTTTGGGTTAGTATTTGGCGAATTTCTCACGAACGCTTTGGAGATATGACAATCTGGTTAGTGATAAAAACTCGTAATTAAATTGTTAAACAGTTACATCATTTTGTCCACGTTTACAATCATAAAGCACCTAAAAATAAATAAAATCCGAAAAAACCCGATTTTTACCCGGTTTTCGGGTTTTATCTCGAAAGTTTTTGTTACATTCGCGGGTTTTTTTTGCAGATTCGGAATCTACGCAAAATTTGCGACAAAATGATATATAATATGTCGATATTGAAAACTATGACCAAATCCTTATGTAATCGTAGTAGCGTATACTAACAAGACAGGTGGGGAGGCCACGAAAAGTTGGGCAGGGGCCATTTAGCTTTGCCAAAGGCCCAGCAACGGTACAATTCGATGCATGAGTTCAGATACCTATCCCTAACTACATCGAATAGCACGGTATCCAACCCCTACCTACCTCGCATAGCTCGGAATTCTACCCCTACCTACCTCGCATAGCTCGGTATCCTACCCCTACCTACCTTGCAAAGCTCGGTATCCTACTACTACCCACCCCTAACTACCTTGCATAGCTCGGTATCTTACTACTACCTACCCCTACCTACCTCGCATGGCTCGGTATCCTACCCCTACCTACCTCGCATGGCTCGGTATCCTACCCCTACCTACCTCGTATGACTCGGTATCCTACCCCTACCTACCTCGCATAGCTCGGTATCCTACCGCTACCTACCTCGCATAGCTCGGTATCCTACCGATACCTACCTCGCATAGCTCGGTATACTTCCCCTACCTACCTCACATAGCTCGGTGTCCTTCCCCTACCTACCTCGCATAGCTCGTTATCCTTCCTCTATCTACCTCGCATAACTCGGTATCCTACCCCTACATACCTCGCATAACTCGGTATCCTACCCCTACATACATCACATAGCTCGATATCCTACCCTAACCCTATATTCCTAACCTAAATCAACGGTTTTTTTTTACATTTTGGCGCCTGCCGGCGGGGCACCTGCCGGGGGCAGGGAAGTGGGGCGTTCAATGCTATACTGCTCAGTATACGAGGCAAAAATTAAGACGATATAACAACAATCGAATGTTACAAAAATCAACGTGTAAAATACCATGATAAAAAATTAGGAAAACTCGTACAAAACTGATTTTTAATCGGTTTTTGGGTTAGTATTTGGCGCATATCTCACGAACGCTTCGGAGATATGACAATCTGGTTAGTGATAAAAACTCATAATTAAATTGTTAACAAACATTTACATCATTTTGTCCACGCATACAATCAAAAAGCACCTAAAAATAAATAAAATCCGAAAAAACCCGATTTTTACCCGGTTTTCGGGTTTTATCTCGAAAGTTTTTGTTACATTCGCAGGGTTTTTTTGCAGATTTGGAATCTACGCAAAATTTGCGATAAAATGATATATAATATGTCGATATTGAAAACTATGACCAAAACCATATGTAATCGTAGTAGCGTATACTAATAATTGCAAATCGGTGGAGTCCGTTCAGTACAAAAGCTTCTAAAGTTATACCAATTCTGGAGCGTTTGAAGATAATAGCATTCGACGATCCCTCATTGTCGGCTTTGTTAAGGTAATTTATGGGTCAGCGAGGGTGCCCGAAGAAGGCAGGAAGAGGCTGAGAGAGAAGAATAATCCAAGGGCACATGGTAGTGCAATCTAGCTAAACTCGCCTTTCAAAAAAGAGGATTTCCGTAATTGCACACATAAATAAAATAGGATGAGCTTATTGGATTGGAATTACTTCAGGACCTTCTTCCTGCTAAGCCATGTTCTTAAAGCTTCTAAGGAACTACTCCAACTTCCTTTATACAAGCATTGTGTTCACTGATCAGTAAGGAGTTGTACAGAGAATTCCTTGTAGAATTTAAAAGGCTAAGCTGACTGGAAGGAAACTAGGAAAATATTCAGTTTGACGTAATTTTTTCGACAGAACATTAAATCCGCTGAAACAAAAGATCCGGATCCAAAGTTACGAATTCCTCATCCAAACTGTCATTCCTACGTCTTCCAGCTTTGAAAACATATTTAAATCCTGACACCTTGAATGACTTGCCCTAATAAGTTATGAATTCCAAACGCCACAATATCATTCCCTCTCTCATTTACGAATCCCTGTCTCCCTTTGAAGACTGAAAAATGACAAGATAATAAACTCCGTATTAAAAGAAATGACAGAATAAGAACGAGACATGGTTTTTGTTCCAATTCGATTTCGACTCAACAAAGTACGCTTCGTCCCATTCATCCTTCATCTCGAATCGGATGAAACGGGAGCCGAGAATATAAATTATGGTGTATTTCTCTAAATCTTCCTATATCAATATTGAAGGAGGATGACACTACTTCTCCTTAGAGTCTATAGCTCGGAATACGGAGGCATTTCCATCTGCTTTAAGAGAGAGAGAAAGTGCTGGTCTATTTTATCCACATTCAAAATTCTCGGGAAAGAAGAATAATCTGTCCTCTGCTTGCCAGTTCCAGAGATTTGTGGCCTTTTATTTCTTCACTTGATTCTTTTCTTTCCTTTTGCTGTCACTTTAGTCTTCTATTTTATTCCCTTGAATCGGATTGAGATGTAACTTCTTTCTCATCCATCCATGAATTTTAACTCATCACTATTCACTCTTTGCTAAAGAATTACTTTCACCCCACTTTTTTTTTCTCTCTCTCTCTCACTTAAAGCAGGAGAGGATCTCTGTTTTCTGAACTGTCGTCTTTAATTCATCTGTTCCACTTCATGAACCACTTTCTCAGGCTCCAAATCAACCTATATATATGTACGTGTGTAGAGAAGGAAAGAGGATCCACTAGGCACGACTCTGGCGACACTTACAATCCTCCGGTTTTTAATGTTCCGTCACATCTTTGCTCATCCGAAACGTCTATATGCTGTTGAAGTGAGTTAAGCTCCTTCCATTTTTTATTCGGGAGTTTGCCTGGGAAATTTTTTCTCGGCAGTTTGGAAACATAAGAGGCTTTTGGTTTGCTGATAATTTGAAATGAAGAAAATGATATTTTAATGAGTTTTAAACGGTAGTGATGTTTTTTAAATTAAGTGAAAAGTGATTTTTATGTAGTTTTTTCACTGATTTCATAGTCGTCCTGCATTTTTGGGACATGGGTTTCAACATATAATTGTACTGTTTTGGTGTGCATTAATACGTAATACCTGATTACTAGTGATTAGTAATTTGTATTTTGGGTCAAAAATTTATCACTAGGCCCTTTCTAAGAAACCCCACCGACGAATTGCCATAATAACTTGACTGCTTAATTTACAGACATGTTTGTACCTAATAGAAATTATTTTGAACTTTTGATAAAAATTGAGAATCTCAGTTCGGTCACTAATATTTAAAAAATCTAGTACTGCACCAACGATCTAATGCAAACTATTGCTTAGAATATACTATTTTGCTTAACATACAACTATATCTATCTAAACAAAACATTTTTGTCATAGTCATTCTTTCTCTCTTCCGGTATTTTTATGACAGTAAGAATGTCCAAATTCATCCTCAAATAAATTTAGGAAATTCTTGAGTTGAAAGTTTGGAAGGATGTTCTTCTCAAACTGGTTACAAAACTTAGAAAGAGGAAGAAATGCTCATCAAAAAGAAATGTAGAAATGGAGAGAAAATGGTCGTTAACCACACCTGTGTCATCCCACACACCTGTCCCCTTATAGCAGACCAGATTTTACATCTTCTAGCAAACCATTTCTCTAAATTACTTTACTAATGCACCAAGACTCCTGCCATAGTTTATCAAATGATAACAGTACTTATTTTCAAGTTTATATGTATAGGCTGGCATTGTTTTTGTGCGACAAATCAAATTTTAATAGATTAAAATGCATACCGAATTACAAGTGAATATCTTAAATAGTTTTCACTGTTGAGCATATTTGATTCGTAGTTGCAGTAAAGAAATTTGGGGTTCATGGTTGCACCAAAAATGCATTGACTAATATACTAAAGCAAATAAAGCCTTACTTCGGGTATAAGCAAGTGTTGTAAATGTAACGGTATTGCATTTTGTTGAGTAATTTAACATTCATAGACTACTTGTATGCATGGAGAAAGAATGCCGAATGTTTGATGGGTCAGATAAATGGAGATAGATAGAAGTATCTTATCTAGTTCTATAATTAGATATAACAACGCAACGCATGAGGTTTGCATGACTTTTACATCACAATATTACAATAAATCTTTTGGACTAAATCGAAACTCTGAAAATTCACAATAGCTGGTGATGGTGGATATAACCGAGACTTCACATATCATAAAAACTTACGCAGAGATGATCAGTTACAATAAATAAAATTGGTGCATGATTCGTGAATACAGCAGACACCTTCAACGTCGAATTAGATGCTCAGGCACCATGAAAGCATCCGCATCCTTATCTATTTTAGCAATGCTGAATTATATCCATGCAAAATGAGATTGCTATATACTCTAAAGATTCCCTCGACCAATATCTACAAAATGATAACGAGGTACGATGCGATCCTACCGTACTTTATTTATAATAATGCATCATACAAGATAACATTTCAAAGTCAAAACCAAAACCTTTACAATCCCACATAATTTATTCACTTGTTAGTATAACGAGTTATAAACAATAAAAGGTTGTATAGTTTCTTATTTTAAAATTTTCGATCATAATTTGTACTAAGTTAAGTCCATCAAGCATGACTTTCCAAATTAAGTTCAGGGTGGTAGTAGCCCTCTTCTTACTTCAAATTACTCAAATAAAGTTGAGTAATGCTGACGGAGTTCTCGAGTCGGTCGCAATTACTAATTGGGGAGACTGGGGACAATTTCAAAATTGCACCCATGGAACTCAAGTCCAAACCTTCCAACTGATGACGGAAGGCCCAAACGATGATAATACGGCTCTAAATGGAATTCGATTTTATTGTGGCGTCCGAGGGGGGTCAGGTTATACGAACGTTCTGACAAGTACTGTAGCCGGCTGGGGGAGTTGGGGAAAGAACTTTTCTTGTGGATTCGGAAGGGGTCATATGAATGGGTTCCAACTGAACGCTCAACCTTATCAAGAATCCAACGACGACTCGGCGACAAACAATCTTCGAATATTCTGTTCCGACGATAAGGATCCAATTAATGATTTTTTGGAAGGAGATGGACTAGACCTGGGAGAATGGAACCAGCAAGAACATATTCAACGGTGTCAACCCGGTGAAGCCATTTGTGGCTTGCAAACCCAAGTGGAGAAATATCAGGAAGACGGTAATACTGGATTTATAAAATCAAAGATGTCTTTAGCACTTTTTAAACAATCTAAAGTTCATTTACAAATGTGTTATATGATGCTTCAAATATTTTTGTAGATGATGACACGGCATTGAACAATATCCGGGTGAAGTGCTGCACCGTGGTCTAGAATTACAAGCTGTAAACATTGAAAGCGCGTCGGAGGCATTCAAAACAATTTTTGATAGAATAAAAATTGGTAAATATCAGAATAATAACTTCTGTAATTTAAAATAAATTAATTCTCGATAAACTGTAAGCGGTCATGTTGCAAATATGCCCAAAAATTATAAAAACTTAGTCAAAGAGAAAGTACATTTAAATGATTTAAACACTGGCAGTTTACGGTAGCGTTGCCATCCGCTAAAACTTGTCTAATTAGGCGACACATGTATGATGTATGTTTGTTTAGAATACGAATTTCCGAGGAAAATATATAATTTTCGAAATTTTTAAATAACTACTTGATTTTTAAGTGCCATTTCGGAATTAATTTAACGGTTTTATTGAAGAACTGATTACTACTGAGAAAAGTAAAAATCAAGAATGGTTAATATTTTATGAAGCCGACAATCACAAATCTGCATATGAATGTAATGCACACTTTCTAGAAATAGCTCATCTGGTCCTTATGTTTGATCAAAGCAATGTGTCATCCTCCCACTGGTAGTTATAATTCGGAACCTGAAAATGCTAATATGTAATTGAAAGGGAAGATGTATGAATGGATGCAGGAAAGTGGGGTCTTTTCTCTTTGATAGCTAAAATTCAATAAAACACTTACATTCTAAGCTACCCTTCCCCTGCAAAACTGCAATTAATCTTATGACTTAAAAGCTTTGACACTCTAAACTAATTCCTCCCGATAATTCCTTCTGTCCCAAAGGAATCTAAAAGTAAAGGTTTTAGGGTTGTAGGAAATGCTTCGTTAGCATCAAATGAAGTCGGGAATAATTTAATTTAAATGTCGGCAGACATTTAAAATACATATGTACGAAGCAGACATTTACATTCAGGAGATCATATTCATCCATACGAGATATTCATATTGGATACTACTGTCAGAGCTAAAAGTCAATCGTGATTTAGTTAGATTAAAATACAGTAAACATATATTTGCTTTATTTCATTGATTAGTAAAATATTTAAATTTTCTAGCATATTGTTTCCTGCATACTTGAAGAACTGAACATACTCTATTAATTTTTTTTTCATTTTTTTGATACTTGTTACCCATTAAACTAGTCTAAGAACAAGAAAATGGCTAATACGTTTTGTTCATATTAAAAACGTTTGTTTAAGTTTACAAGAATATGTAGGACGCAACTAGAAAACTACAGTTAAAAATAAATGTGATTCATTAATACCGGCTTGGCATATAATCTCAACAATCACCAAGCTCAAGAAGTTTATCTTATATATTTCACAATTTGCCCAACCTAGATCCGCAGTATTAACTGCGTACCCAATTGCAAAATTACTGCATTTTACTGCAGCGGCCCTAAAAAATCAGATACGTTATCAGTAAAATGACGCCAGAATGCAGAAGTTTGGAAAGAAACCCGCCTACATCTCAAGGTTTAGAACCATCCCTCCACACCCACTCCAGAATTAGCCATTTTAATGGTTGTCAAAATATGCTTTTAGTAAAAGCCACAGAAAATCGTAAAAACTGTAACCGTCATACAAGCACTTTGACTATAAGGTTCTCCTCGTAGAGCAATATGTATTTTGTCTCTACCTTCAACAATAGAAAGGATGTCACCCCCTTCCCACCCGAGACAAATCTCGGTATAAAAGGAAAGCAATTGGAATATCATACGAAAACGCGGAGAAAGATATCCTCAAACTTGTCATATAATACGAGAAGATATCAAACAGTTGCGTTAAAGTCATCTTGCTGGAATCTCTCACCACGAAACGGATACGCTAGCAACCTCAATGGATATAACCATGGGGGGATCCCAGACTTCCCCGTAATGGTAACCGAACAAGACTAATATTTTATTTTTATGTATTTCCTCTATTTCTACAAAAGTCTCTAGCATAAGAATCCGCCTGTCCTGCTGCGGCCGATTTCCCCAACTACTTTCGAAAGTCTTTTTTTTTCAGTTACCCATTGGGGCTCCATGTCGTCATATTCCTGGAATTCTATTACTACTTCTCTCCCGAATCCCAAGAAGACGAAAAAAAAACACTAAAAGACAACTGCGACTTTCTCTGCCCACTATATCCACTTTTTCATTTTTATTTCATCCTTTTATTATAGCCAGTCTCATTTATTTACTTTTAATATTCGAGCTAAGAAATATACTAGCGCCTTCTGATCTTGTCCAGCTGCTTACTGTCCTCTAATGCAAGCAAATCTCAAGGAGGCTCTCTGTCTCGCCTGCGGTGAAAGTTGGGAGAAAGTTTTGTGTTTTTTTGCCCCGAAAAGAGCTCAATGCTTTTCCCATTTTCCGATTAAGAACATGAGAGTAAATGATAGGGCTTTGCAAGCTGTCAACCTATTGGTCTCCGACGTACGGACCTTACACTTAGTCTTGATCCACGATTGCTTTCGCTGATATTTATGTCAACTTTTTGTAGTGGACTCCTCTAGGTTGGGCATGGCACGGGATGGAGATCAATACCATTATTACAGCAATCCGGCTCGGTTTAGATCCCCAGGATATGCAGAAAGGTAGGGTTTTGAATGGGAGAAGTAGAATTGGGATTAGAGCCCGTGTAGTCCGAAACTTATTTCCCAACGAGAAGTTCTTATTTCTGTATTAATTTTGCGAAATAACCTTGCTCTCTGGGCGGTTGTTCCATTTAATTGTTATTACAGTCTTCCTGTCATGTTTTACAGTCTTTGCACAACCTTATTACATTATATTCGCTTACGAGTAATAAGAAATGCATCGCATGATGTGGAATAATTCATGAAGTGGGCTATAAAAGCCCTGAAGATTTGCACTCAGCCTTTAATTTCCTTTACATTGAATGCCGGCTTGAGGAAACTCATGGCTTGAATTGGTTTGGCCTAATGATTGTAAAGTGAAAGTACTGAGGACCGAGTAGTTGTTGTATGGCTAAAAACGTTAGTGGAAACTTGCCGTTTCAGAAGTTGAACTGATTTTGATAATAGTATTGTCGTTTGTCCAGTTGTTGCTAATGGGAAGTACGGGATTTTGAATTTTAGCCGTGGGTAGGTTATCTAAATGGGCTTTATTTATGGGTAAGCTAGAAAAATTGCTTGAGATATAAAGGTTGGATGAGGTAGATAAAATTGATGTTTTTCTGTTCGGTTTTTTGCGATTATTTTATAAAAAGCAGTAATGACATTAACCTAAAAAGTTAGGTTTTATAAAAGTTGGGATCAGCGAATACGGGATATTTTCCCCGTTTTTTAATAGAAGTCCTAGAACGTTTGTCAACAAGTTCAAGACGTTATCTTGGATCTCCGAAATGAATACCCGAAAGACCCAATTCCTCACTTTATAGCTAACTAGGTCAATAAGGTGATTGGAGACCGGCAATTTTCCGAGCCTGTGATTAAATTGATACCTACTATAAAACTTAAATTATAGAGAAATTGTTCAAACTATTACGTGACTACGTGTCATAAGTCATTTACATGATTATTGCTCCTTGAAAGTGTGATTACCACCAATTGCAAACTTTTGAATTATTATTAAACCAGGTTATACCACATATTCTTTCTTTGATCTCCGTGAAAAACAATAAATAACCCGGCGAATTATTTTTATTTAATAATCCATCAGCATGTACGGGAATGGTCCCCAATTTTGTTGCTCTGATCCCTAAATTATTAGTTTAAATTCCAAACCACACCGACATTTGTTACACGATATTTGGCTTGTTTGGCAGCAGCATTTAAAATCTGTTAGCACTCAAATTTAGCATGCACTACGATACTCGTATTTGATTCCAGGAAACTGAAGCAATTTTGCAAGAAAAGGGATGAAGAGATTCATCAAGCCCTTGTTAGAGCAACAAATGCCTAATGTAGATTAAAGTAAAACCTTGTATTTATTAACCACCTTTCTGTCGGCATGATTTACAGTGCCATAATTATTATTTCACGATTTGTTTTGATTAATGTTCTGTATGAATTCAATGTATGAATCAAAGTAGAGTGCCGTGATTTTAATGGTAATATGAACAGCATTAAAATGAAGCAAAAAAAACGTACGAGCAGAAAATTGCGTAACAAATAACACCTTTCCCTGCAAGAACAATTTAAAAGAAAAGGCTTGTTTGAGACCTTAATATATTTTCCCATTAGCCATTTTTTTCTGATTCCGTAGATTTTAAAATACCCTTTCGCGACATGAATAAAAAATAGAATATATCATGAACAAAATAATTACTGTATTTAATGTACAAAATTAAATAAGTTTAAATCTACACGTTTTCAACAGAAAAGCATTATTTCGCAAAACACGGACGTCAAAGGATGTTCTTTTAGTAATTTAGTGCAGGTCCAAGTTAATTATTTAAATTCTTATGAAATTTTGTCATTCAGAAGCGATCTTTTGCGGAAGATTTTGAGTGCAGTCCCCATTTCCGGCTGAAGACTGTTTAGCTTGGATAAAACTGTTTTAATGTTATTCTGAATAATAAATGAATGAGTTTTTCTCGTTTATTCTCAAGATTCTAGACTCTGTTTTACATATTAATTTTGAAATATTTAATTCCATCAAGATGTTGTGTTTATTTTAATCTCCGACACGATTCAGGGTCGTCCAAATAGCTGTTTCTCTTTTTGTTGCCGCAGCACGAACTGAAAGCAGTATCACCCTTGCCAAAATTTTCTCCGTCTTCCAGAGACTGTGGCATTTCCTTATGAAGTGTTTCCGGTAAAAGCAGTCCCATGAACGCTGCAAAGATGGCTACTCCTCCAAAAACTAATGTAGGAATGGATTTATCCAGCGAGTCCTGAATGAAATTAAAATTGTTATAACTGACTGCAGAATGACTAGATAGTTTTTATTATAGATTCATAAGTAAATCTACCAAAAGTGTAATCTGAGGTGTCAGCATCCCTCCACACCGAGCTGCCATGGAACACAGTCCAACTGCAGAATTTCGAACAACAGTAGGGAACAACTCCGCTGTAAAATTGTATATTACAGCAAAGCAGCCAGCCATTGCAATCTTGGCCAACATGGCAATAGTGGTTACAACCCATCCTATAAATAAATAAAAATTGTGGAATTCCAAGACAGACGCATTGAAAAGGACGTTTAGATTTTAGCAATCACCTCTGGGAATAAATGTTGTTACAACGCAGGCTATACCACCAATTAATAAAAACGCAGAGTTAAGTGGCCGTCTTCCTGTCTTGTCAACAATTAGGATAACCAACAAATGCCCAGGAAGATCCGCCAATCCAGAGAGGAAGAACACAAAATAGGGATTTCCGGGTAAACCTCCGGTATTAAAGGCTAGTCCGTAAAAGCATAATGCGATAGCAAACCAATTAAAGGCCGTATTAATCGCTCGGAACCGCAGGTTCGGTGTTTTGAATAAGTCAGATATTCCGTAGGATTCCTCAGAGCCGGATTTAATTGCTGCGGCCGTATAGGTACTTTCCGATGCGTTGTTAAACGACCTTCCATTAATCCTCACAGCTTTCCTAGCAATTCTCACAGCTTCCTGAATTCGCCCTTGACTCCAAAGCCATCGGATGGACTCGTCAACCAGCCTGGTGAAGAAAAAGTAGTTGAAAATATATTTTAGCACGTCTGACAATTGCATTAAACTCGATAATTGGGAGGCAGGTTCCCGCTAATTAAATTACCAATAGTGTCCGAATAAAAGTAATGCATGGCATGCAAATACCGTTTGCAAAAGAGTTACATCACGAATCAAGTAACTCCACAAGGCTACAAAACATACTCCAGTTGCAAATGAGGCACTGAAAAGAGTACCGCAATAAGTCCTGTACCGCTTGTCGATCAGTTCCATCGCTGAAAAGACCCATTAATTATCCCATAATTAAGAATTAAAGAGCTCGCTATAATTGAACATGATTGCTTTGTTATTCCAATAACTTTGGACAATAGATGAACACAACTTACATAAAACGAAGCCAGTAACGTAGGCTCCTCCCGATCCAAAGAAGCCGTAACAGAACAAGCTGACGCAGTACATAATATAGTTCGTTATGTACGGCCCACTAATTGCGAATGTGAACTGGAGGATAGCAGAGATACAGAGGATTGTCTTGCGTCCATACCTGGAACATTTTTCGAGAAAAATCATCAGAAAATGACAGTGAAAGAGATCAAATCTTTACGAAACGTAAACCAGAAACGTCGTTCATACTTGTCAGAGAGGGATCCGCAGAACAATGCTCCGTTAAATACTCCGAAAACATAAATTGACTGGATGAAAGCCCTTTTCCATTTGTTTTCACAGACCATGTCCCACTAGAAATATAAATCATAGGGTGAAGTGTACCGCAACGGACTTTCCCGTATCTATCTATCAGTTCCGCGCCGGAATCAATACAAGCGTGGAACGCTTGTTGACTATCAATGCGTGGTGCTAAATCTCCTGCTGATAATACTACTACTGATGATGATGAGGATCATGATGATGATTTATATATTACCAAACCAGCACATACTACATACCTCATATACTCTTGACTGCTGATAAATTGAAGTGTCATACACAAACTGTCCATCACACGATACCGCCGTCCTCGTACCGTTGTCATTGTCAAGCGGGGAGAGATATCTCCGACAGGAATCCAATTCTCCATCAGGTTTAGTTGGGATGTATTGTGATAAAATCCCTTTGTCAAATACGGGAGATGAGGTGCTGTTACTGAGATCTAGTTCTCCTATTAGGCATCTAAATCATTCAGGACATGTTCAACTCATCCTCTCTCTCCTACAACTACAATTAGCCCAGTCACGCTGAAAGCCTGAAAGTGAGGTCCCCACAATAATACTACTCTATAACGGTATTGACAAACACACACGTGCACGTGTATTCGGCCTCACCTGTGAGTAGGCGTCGGTGCTACGAACGTTAAACTAAGCATATGCATACCGGCCAAAAAGGCCGTAAGGAGATGGAAGATATGCTGCCTCAGTTGGTACTTCCCAAACGTCCCTGTGCGAAAAAAAATGCATGAGAACCTCTATTTTTACTCTTCTGCAAAAAATCCGTCAGCGTTCATGAATCTCAATAGCTTCCTTACCCAGCTGCCCCATTAGGTCTTCTAACAGAGGATCTGTATGCATTGTGATGACGTTTACTTTATAGCTTTGTAGTGGCTGTAAACTGCTATTTTCTGGGAATGTTTCCTCTTATTTGTTAAGATCCTGTGAGGGAATTCCCATTGATTGAGATCTTACACCTCAACACTTGCAATTAAAAGGAACAGGAGGACGAGAGTATATTGATACAGAATTCTTCCATCTGCAATCGCTTTAACAAATGCTTTGAAATGGGATTGCAGCCCAACTAGTTTGGATAACACCTCAGCCGAAGTACAAATGAAGACTGGATTTTATTTCCTTGGACGGAGAGGGTTGTAACAGATTCGACGTGTATTTCCCGAGTCATTTCCAGCTACTTGGGATTCAGATTTTCATAGATGTGAACATGCTAATAATAATTAAGGGGTAATTTTAGTTTGAGTTAGGTAAGTTGTGAACTAAACTCAGCTAGATTTTAAATTACTTTGCTATTAATAACTTGTAATAGCAACTTTAAAAGAGTCGCTAAAAGTATAACTTAAAAAACTGTCCGAATTTGGTATTCATGAAATAATGACCAAGAACGATTAAAATAATGTCTAGCGTTGCGAGTGTAGGACGTGTAGGTGTGGACTGGTCGCTGGCTGCTCACACTGGACTGTCAATCATGTTTAGACATTAAAAACTGAATATAATTTACGTTGTTCTGATCTTTGCATTTTTCTAACTTCTAATTTGGAAGACATACGGAAAATTGGACGCATCAGACCGGCAATTCTTCCCTATTGTTCATGGGCTTTTAGGATCATTATCAAGAATTATGGTGAGTGGTCTGTGTTAATTAGTATCACGCGATTTTTGCACCTTGTTAGTCCAACTGAAAACAGATCCTATTGTAGTGCAGCGGAAAGTTTGCTAAGCCGTTGATTTTAAATGTATACTCCCAATGCGCAAGGAATAAGGAATAAAGTGCTTGCCTATAGTTTGACCATGCAGACATAAAAACGCCAATTAATTCGAGGACGACTTGTGGCCTAGCTCGTCTGTAGTTTGTGCAGATAAACTTTTATTATACTAGTTTACTCAACTTATCCAACCGTTGGTGTATGAACTAACAATTAGATTATTGGACTTGTAAAGATTTTAAATGTCGATCTTTGCCTAATGGATTTTTTAGCTGGAAATATCTACAAAATATTACTTAGGAATTACAGCCTGTCCCAATTTGGAAGTTGTTCGTTTTTTTTTTTTTTTTTTTTACTGTATAGCTGTTCTTTATATCCTTTAACCTAAAAGGGTTTTTGGTTTAAATGAAGACAATTTAATGTTTAATAAATGTGTTTCTTAGTTGTGCTACTATTTTCTACATAAGACATTGATATATTGCATTACTTCACAGTAGTTGAGAACACTGTAGAAATCAGTGTATCTGAGGAGTTGCAGTTTTGTGACTTCCATTATCTGCATAGAAGCTGTAAATTACATTAAAAGTGAACGCCCGCATATTATTTCACGCACAGACACTTTAGAGTTTTCCAGTCTGAATCAAGAGTATGAGAAAATTTGCCTAAATAAATTTTTGATTGTAAAATGACCTCAAACTAACCTTTCCGGTCGAAATTACCCTGTAATTGCAAAACATGGACCGTCGGTCTTCGCTTTCCGTTTGGTATATTATTCACTTAATATTGTCCTAAATGGACCACTTTGGAATACAAATGGATTACATTTTCTTTTAAAGCCCCTCGAACATGAAATTTAACGCAAAGTTAATTACAAAGCTATCACTTAGATTCCATTTGATGTATAGAAATTTCGAGGTATATTACATCATAAAAAGTATTTTCACCTTACATACTTCTGTCTGACTACCACTACAGACAATTTAACAGGTAATAACGGAATCAAATAATTTAAAGCACTGTTGTTATCAACAATATGGAGCCGGCCAAATTATGATTTCGGTCATTTAAAAATAAATGACGTACTAGTTTTAGTACAGAAACCTGTGTTTCAGAAGTCACGAGTACCATGAATATGAATGTTGTTAAAACTGCCATTATTGTCACGGGTTTTAGTAAACACGTTTTTTGACCTTATCTTACAATTATCTTTAACTTTCTAACGACACAATTAAGGTTTTTATTCTGTTCTTTCATATTACATATTATTGGAAATTGGAAAGCTCACACTTGAATATAAGTCGCGCATATATGTATAAACGTCGATCACCTCCAACGCTGAATTCAGTTTCAATGGGCGCAAGTTGGTTAGATCTGCAAAGTGGTTTTACAGTATTGAGTAAATCATAAATAAACTTCTGGACATTAAGTGGGACACCCTGTATTTCTATATTTAAGCTTAGCTTAACTAAACATCCTCTATGCAGTGTAATCGTGTGAATTATCCATTGTCAACCTTGAGTTTACTTTAATTTTAAAGATTTAATGTTTATAATTTATTTAAGCATCACATTTTTATGCATCCAATTTCCAACATCGGCATCCAGATTTTATAATCAAAATTCAAATGCTGAAAAAATGATGTTGCATATAAATGGAAAAGCTTCGTCAATGAGAATCTGTTCCTGCTGAAGTATATTGCAAGGAAAGTTTTAACCCACCAGCTCCAGCTTTCCCGGAATCTAAAAATACTCGACATTTGTAAGGAGAAAGTGTGCTAGAAGAGAGGTTTGCGATTTGTAGGTGGCATCAGATACTCAGCCGATAACATCCAGGCTCCCACTAGTTCATGTGTCAGATATAAAGCAGCAAACAATAGTACAGCTTTGAAAATATTCATGATTTTTTCATTCTTTAATAGCTATTATTATGTATCGTAGATACATAATGCGAATGGGTCGGTGTCTGTCCGTCCGTCCGTCCGTCCGTCCGTCCGTCCGTCTGTAAACACGATAACTCGAGAACGGCTTAATCTTTTGGAATTTTTCTTTCGGTTATCCATTTAGGACGTCTAAAGGGAGGTCAAGTTCTTTTGGGGGCCTTGTAGGTCAAAGATCAAGGGGGGAAAGGTCAAAAGTCAACATTTTTTCGAATAGCACCCCCCCATGAGTGATACATCGCTAGAAAGGTATTATCAAGGGCTATTCAATGGTGCATATGATATGGGGGTGGGGTCACCCCCTGACCGGTGGGAAGGGGTCAAAGAGGTCAAATTACAAACATATCTGTGTGATACATCATTCGAAAGCTATGAGCAAGTGTTTTCGAATGACGTATGTAATTTTGCTCTATGGTTGGGGCAATTTGAGATTTTTAATATTTTATGTATTTTGAACATTTCAAAACGCAGTTTTCACATTGGACATGTTCAAAAACAGTTCAGATGTGTATAGAACGTTATAAAAACGTCACATCTACGATACATGAGTACAACGTTGGACGGTTTATTTAATAGCGAAATCGGATAATGAATCCATGCATGCATTTTTGATTTCATAGTCGAAAAACACATTGAACATTAAAAAAGTTAAGTTAAGCTGAAATTCTGAACTTCAGTAACATTGTTTTAATGATTACTTGCAATATTAAACTAAAATTAGAAAAATGCATCCATATCCTTTATGCTTTAAGGTAATAAGCATAATCTAAAATAAATGCAAATATTTGGCTCTCTATTTCTTATACGTGACGTTGAGTACACCAACATCAGTGATGCATGGCCGCAATCAAAATAAACAAAACTTACTGCCGTTGTTCATCAGACATGAGCTTAATCAGATTCATAGAAATCTGATTATACTATGATATCAAGTAACTGTAAAACGGCTATTGCAAATTTTATCAATCCCATATTTCGCTTTTGATTCGTACTCGATTGATCTGATTCGATTCGATGTGATATTTCTGTAATGGCACTAGCTTCTTTATAGGTGATAGGAGAAGTGGTAAAGCGTAGATATTCATTAAAATGAATGAATTTTTACTTGAAATTACATTTCAATTGAAATAGAATTGTAAGATAAGACCAGGAATTAAATCCTGCAGTTGAAAAAGGTCCCACACCTCGCATCGCTTACTCTTTTAAATTATTTTAGAAAATGACGGTTTTAGACTGAATTGACTAATCTTAAGTGCAATCCAACAAGTCAAAATCCTTGAGTCTTTTATTATGATACTATACTATTAATTTCTGCATACCTTAAACCATTCATAAGGTCGAAGGATTAATCAAATCGCAGAATATACCTTGCCCACGTATACATTATATTTATATGTCCAAAATCATTTCAAATTCTACATTCCAAGTCATAAACTTAATTCAACAATCTTATTTATATCTATAGTACATACTTAAGCATTATTCAAAGTAAAAGCTCTGGAAAGTTGAAATGAATTAGATTTTCGAAAGTTAGTTGCTCAAAACAGAAACAAAGAGTTCCATGAATCCGAAAACTATCGTTCTTCAACATTCCCTTCTATGCTATTTTAGCGGCTATCCCGCCGTACATTTTTGAGGTCAGCCTTAATGCTCATTCATAATTAACAGCGTAGGCGTATTTGTTTCAAACTAAAAATCAATCGTTCTGGCTGGAAACCATAAAGATATTCTATATATACTCTCTTGAAAATCCCAACACAAAAGTACTCGAGTTAATTTGAGGATATGTAGCCAAATCCGTAATTGAATGCTCCATGAATGGAAGTAAAGTAAGATTGGAGGGGAAGCCAAATGTTTGAGGCAAAGAAAACGAGGTTGAGGTTGGCAGGTTTAAAGTATGAATAGCGATCGCAAGCCAAATAAAGTTAATTTATTCGAAGGACTCCGAGAAACTCGGCTTTGGTTCGTCGTTTAGAGAGTTTAGAGTTCAAGAGGTATGGTCATTGCGTAAAAGACTTTAGACCCCCGTTTGCCAAAGAAACTTTTCTATAGCTTTAAAAGCAGTTTCCCAAAATCTTGAGATAAGTCAAGAAAGCTGAAATCAAGTAGACAATCTCAGCATCATAATGTAGGATTCCACACATTAAAGCTCAGTGATGTGTATTAGAGATAACTTGAATATATTAATAAATAAGCCTTAAATCTACTGAAACGAGAACTCGTCTTTTATATACCCCGTTTTGGAACCGTTTAGAGGGCTGGACCTTTTTTCTAGGCCTTCACACAAGGGCTTCCGTACAATTTATGGTATCAAGCAGATATAATAAACTAAATTTACCTTACAATTTGTTTAACCAAGGGAATTTTTCGTTTCAGCAACAGCTACCGACCCGGACTTTTTTCATCTCTGTCCATTTCATTATAACCCTGCTTACTCAGTTGCAGAAAAACATAGTCAGTTTCTCACAAATTAACAGAACGTTAGATTTACAGCGTTCTAAAATATTATTTAATCATCTAAAGTCAGCGTCCCAACTTTAGATTCCTATTTGCCAGTTAATTAAAGCGTCTTCCAAGGCTCTGTACTCAGAGCAGGCTAATAAAGCTTCTCCAACTGGCTTTGAAATTTGAATTTTTTCGTGAATGAAAATCCTTCGTCAATCTCTGGTTGATCTCCAGCTTCCAGAATCTCTCAACAATTATCCAGTGAAAAACATACGAATGGCTTTCCCGTCTTAAGCGATGAATACAAACGAGATGGCTGTGAGGATATGAAAAAAATTCAAAGCACTTCAAAGGTCCTCATCCCAGCTCTAAGAAGAATTCAACAGGGTTTCTCTGCTAATAAGAGAAATGGGTAAAATGCAAATGTTTGAAATGAAAACCATCTCTTCATGGATGGGAGGAGGGAGATGAGAATGAAGATGAGATGAGATGACAAGACGAAGAAAGGACGGGATTCGGAAGATGGAAATTTTGAGCTAAAATAAAATGTCCTCCAGTTCCTTATGTTATCTCCTCCTCGGCTATGTATTTCCTTTCGCGTATAAAAAGCAATAGTTGCAACTTCCAATATAAGTAAATGTATAAAATAAGCAGCAGGGCAGAAAGAGTTAAGACGGAGAAGGCGAGAAAATGAAAATAGGAAGAATGAAAATGAATCTTGTGTTAAGAAGCCCTGTTCTATGAATTTATATTACTTTGAAGAATAATGTCAAATGGGAAAAGGGATGAAATGAGAGTCGACTTTTGGAGGAAGTCGGAAAATGGGCTACAAGGGTTCATATTCTCACATGTGTTACTTTAACACTACTTTATTTGCAAAGCGCTTGACTTTTTGCCCTAAAATGACAAGCTTTGATATAGGAAAAATTACGGCTTCCTTAGTGTCACAACTCGACAATATTATGCTTGACATGTATCTAACAAAATAATAAATTGAAGTTAGGGAAATGATGAGAAGTTCCAGATGAAATGAAACCAAATGAAAGAATGAATACAATGTGGAGGGGGGATAAAAAGTTTTTAGATTTGATAATTTATTCCTGGAATGGGATAACAGTTTGTTCATTATTGTGAAAATAGTGGTGTGGTGGGTGGGGCTCGAGAATCAATGTTGTATTACTTTCTCGTTTGCATTTTTTGGTCGGTCGAAATTAACTATATTGTATTACAATTTTATATGGAGAACCTATGGACTTGCATTAAGTTTCAGTTTTAACAAAAGAATGCGAATGAATTGAAGTTTCGATTGTATTTTTTTCAATTGTAAAGTTCAAGAACCGAAAGACTTTGTATGTACTGAGTTTTGCTAATAAATTACCAAAATAAATTATTATCATTGTGGTTTGATTTAAATGAGAATATCTTGATTTAATGAATTTTGTCTATATATCGATACTTAGTTCATTTACAAATTTGAATCAGATCAAATTACGATTACTCAAACACGTAAATTTTTAGATAAATGCATTTGAATCCCGTACCTTACAGGATTCAAAATGGGTCGTTTAAAGAAAATCAATCTAAACCTTGACATGCATCTCGATACGGTACCACCAATAAACTAGACCACAATCTCAATTGGACTACCTAAAAAGTTACGAAAAATACAAATGTCAAGATGATTCACTCTCACTAATTGACGACAACTGCTTCAATGTATAGTTAGTTATCAATGACTATCAAACCGTCTAAACAGGTTTTGGATAGTTATAATTGATGATAAATAATTTTAATTATGCATAATTTGCCGAAATTTGATCAATGGACCAAATAAGTTAATAAACTTCAAGCCTCCGTATAACTCCACAAAAAATTTCTAGACGCTTACTTTCGTAGTAACTTTTTTGTATTGAATATTATAAGTTTTCCAAACGGTTTATTTTCAGTTGAACAATCAGTTTTGTGTTATAATGCTGCTGATCAGTTATCTATTTGTTTGTCCATTTATCTCAGTTATCTGTAAGTTGCAGATAAGTTAGGTTGACATACGAGTCGTAGATCAATTGAAATGATAAAATCCATTACAAATTTACAATTTTAAGAAAAATCAAATATAACAATAATGTGTGACATTGAAGGATTCTTTGAATTTCCGAATTTTGACTTTATTGCTCCCATAATTTGACAATTCGTAATACACCCACATATCTCCTCAATTTGAGTAGTTGTTTCAATCCAAATCCCATTTATTATACATCCGTCATTGTGCAACAGTTTAATTGTAAACTTATTAGAGCGTCGCTGATTATCTAAATGGAATGTAATTTCTAAAACCGAAACGAGACCGAAACTTACCAGTGATTTTTTTTAAATAATTCAACAAATAAAAACATACTGTTTAATTGTGTTTTGAGGGTCTGGGAACAATGAGTTTTGACACACGAATTCCAAGAAAAGTAGACCGCGTTCGAGGCCTAATAATTTACCGAACTCTGGAGAAGACCCCGGAGTTTTTACTCCTAAAAAAACGGAAGGTGAACGACTGGTCTCCACCCAAAGGTATTTCATCATAATAAAAGAATCACATTTGAAAACATACCTAACACAACCAAGTTTTTAGACCACCGAATTGTAATTTTGTGCTACCATTTTAAAACTCCAGGAAAGCAAGATGGTGCTGAGAAAGAAATTGAAACCGCTCTGAGGGAGACGGAAGAAGAAACGGGTTTAATTGAACAGGACGACTACCAACTGTTGAGCCGGAGCTCGAGGATCTACTTCGAGGTAACCGTACTTTCTCCGTCAGCAGAAGAAGTGTATGTTCGTCGGCAATAAACACAAAAGTTTATTACAAACATTGATTAATATTTTAGTACCGGAATCCTGCCAACGTCTTGAAGAAAGTTACTCTCTGGCCCGCAAAGCTTACTTCCTCCTCCAAGGTCATCCGAATTTCCAAGGAGCATGAAGACTACCGTTGGCTTCCGATCGATGAGGCTGCAAGATGTGTTAAGACGGAGTACAGGGGCAGCTTGATTCAAGCAACTAGCATCATCAAACATCAAATGAATTAAATAGTAGTCTCTGTCTGTTCTGTATATAGTAGAGATAGTCATCCTTAATTTATAATCAGTTACCCATTTCCTACACGCTTTGTCTCGATTAACGCTGAGTACTTGGGGCTCAGGTCAACAGTCTCAGGTAAAGTTCCATCAATAAATAAGCTCGAATGAATTTTTAAAGCACCATTTTTTGGAGTAGTTTAGAATTTAGATGCATGTAAAAAATATATTGCATGCAACGAATAAAACTAAATGGGCTAAGGTTAGCAATTTAGTATTTAGAATTTAATTCTCTCTGGAATTCTAATATACAAAATCCTAGATTGGTACGTCATTTTCACACAATTTGGTCTGATATTTCAATTTCAATCCAACCTTATTGCAAAACATCCTTTTAGCTCTGAAATGTTTGTCACGAAAAGTAAAACTGAATTCGGCACAAGCTCACTACAGCCCACATATGATTTTCCATACGATTCAACAAAGCTTAATGGCTGTCAAAAATAATCCCTTGACAGTTCAAGGGCAAAGGAGGGGAAGAAAAGTCAAAGTCCCAATAACTTGGAGAGTTGGGATGAAGGGATATCGGGAGAAGAGACAGGTTTCTCGGGAAGAATGGCAAATTGCAAAGATTGTATTTGAGGAATTGCGAAAGGATCTGGGTTGACTCCAGTAAATTCCCTACCTTCTTCCTCTGATGACAATTCCTCTTCTTCTTCTGTAGCAGCTCAAAGTAGGTTTGTAGCACCGAAGGCTATATAGTAGCAGTGGGTGTTGCCTCAAGACTTGGACTCGGGATTTGGATTCCAACTTCCTCCAGACACGTGCAAATCTGTCCCTGTGGTCTCTCTGACACCGTAATATCTTAGACCAGCTTTACTACCCAACCGACCCAGCAAGGACATATTGATTGAGAGAAAGTAAGTAAGGCGAGGATAAAAATCACAGAATATGAAAACATACAGAGAGAGAGAGCGCGAGCGATAGGAAGATATCTGAGGAAGATGGATCATAGATAAATGGATAGACACTCTCTCTCGTTCATGGTGATGGTGATATAAATTCGGGTCCCTGTATTTTAGCTTACGGCTTCAATAGGAAATAAGGATGAGATCCCTGGCTCAGTAGGTACTATGTCAAAGTATCTCTCCAGAAGGACGAGGAAAGGAGCTCGGAGGACTTTTTCGGTTTGTGGGAATCGTGATTGGAGACTTATAGCATAAGGATGTATATCCATTGCCAGACTGGGAATAGTAGAATATTCGCAAGATCCTATCTTGGCTTGTAAGATGAGGAGTAGAAGTATATTTGAAGGGCTGGCTGTAGGATTGTAGGATCATAGGACCTTATGCCTGTCTCTTCTTTTGTACTACCACCACCGCCGTACGACCAAACTTTGAAAACTGAAGTGGGAGCCAAAATCGGGAAGAAAAGGAAATCTTTAGAGAGTCGAAAAGAATATTTTTGCAGAATTCTATGTGGTTGGGGGGCCCTCATTCAAACAAATCCAACTTCTGTCTCTGGAAATGGGGAATAGAGGCCAAATCACTTGACTTGAGATATGGGATCAATAAAATGCTAAAAAGCTCAGAGATTTTTACTTATTAATATGAGTCTTCCATCCAGTATAGTAGTCACCAGTTGGTGGGGACTGGGGACTGAAGAATGAAATATCAAGGACTGGTGTGGGGTTTACTACTACTTCATATTACGACACTTCAAAAATTCACTCAAATTTTGTCCGAGAATATTCCGACTTTTTGTGCGGTCAGAAAAATTCGTAGGTTTATTAACAACATTTTTCATTTTATTTCCCTTCGGCAGGATTCAAAGCTTTACACTTCAACGAGAAAATCGGAGATTTTTTTGTTGTTCCGTGGACGGTATTAAAATCATACGACAAGATCTCTCAACGCTATTCTAACTTGCCCCAAAGATGTGTGGATAATTATTTAGAAACATTCGTAGCTATTTTAGATCCTAATATTTCTAAGCTGCTTTGAGTTAAGCCAAAAATATGCTTAATGATGAAATACAAGCTGTCAGTGTCAAATACCAAAAATGGTACGATTTCTCAAAGTATGTATCATTTCTTCACACGTTCCGGAATGAATGGCGAACTGAGTCATTTCCATTCTTAATCAGTCAAAGTTGTATTTTCGTAAATATCTGTGGAAGAAATACCCTCCTTCTTCTTTACACCGAACTTTTCACCCCGACATTTCTCTATAATTCCGGGACCAAAATATTTTCGCATGCCATGTGAAAAAAGAGTCACCCAGGTTCCTGTGTTTTTTGTCATCCTTGTTTTTAACGGAACAGATGCAGTTTGTATGTAAGGAGGGATCATCCTCCTTCTCGAACGTAAAATTCCTATACTGATGTGCCAAGTTAGACAAATATCAACATACCGGTTGCATGGCATGACACAGGATAACGGCTGATGGGTTATCAGTTGTATCGCTTTATACACGCTTCATGTGCCTTCTCGGGCCTGTCTCCCGGCGTCGGGATTTATATACTCTTCTGTATCATCCCCTTTTGCCAAGTATCTTCTTCTCGGAACTCATTATATGTAGTTACGTTTCAACCGCTTTAAGAGTCATGTTAATAATAATATAGTTGAGTTCATGCATATTTTCCCTGTAGATCTTTCAGAGATTCCTCAAGATTCGGTCGTTGAATGTGTACGAGAAAGAAACCCGGGCGAAGATCCAATAAGTAGTTTTGTTTTCGTTTACATCTTCCGAGAAGGTTTGTTGGTTAGTCCTACGGTATTCAGGAGAGGTTCACAGTCAAAATCCGAGTTCGAACAGTGTTAATTGTACATTAAGAGACTTGATTTTCAAGAATGGTATTACTGTAACTGTAATACATTAAGTATTACTGGTTAATCGTGATTTAGATTGTTGTCAGATATGTTTGGTGAAGACAGTTGAATCCCTGATATTGGGCATTTATTTGTGTATTCAAGGTTTGATTTGATTTAATTATATCCAAATTAAAGAATAAGTTAATCAAACAAGCTGTTTTTTTACTTGATTTTCATTTAAAAAATAAATACAGTACATAATAGTATCCAACTAATTATTTGAAAAACACTGGATTCACAGACGGGATGAAATAATCAATGGCTTTCGACAAGAAAATTGCAATGGAAATAAGATATCATTCCTGGAGTTGGTGTTATAATAAAAAACATTTTAAGAAACTGGTCCCAATGGATCCAAGCAGTCGTTAAAAAATACCATGCGTCAAAACACAGTGCAAGATTCCAAAGTTATACGGGATATATTAGGAATAACGAAATATATGTCTTGTACTTATTGAACGTGGGAACTAAAATAAGAACTATGCATAATCCAAATGATATTTACTAAATTAAGCTTATCAGATTACGTGATGTGAAAATTGATGTTTCAAATAATCAAATCAACAATTTCTTTGGAATTGCATTCATACAATGGTGAATTAATTGGTGGTTTAGTCCTTCAAAATTTTGAGCTAATAAGTCAATGAGAGCTAAATTAATCGGCTTTTAATGGTGCTCCAATTATATCTTCAATTAAAGCCCTGTTTTGAGGTCCTGTGTTACTCAAGAATACATCGGAAGGATTGAACTAACGGCACTGAAACACCAAGTTGATGGGAATTCAACAAAAAGATTTGAAACTCTTGGGGAACCTAATTGATTTTCAATTGTTCAATTCTCCCATAAATTCTAACCTAGTTCTCCTCGACACATTCGTCTAAACGAAGAAGACTGGAGGATGTCAAACCTTTATGCAATCTTCATCTTCACATTCCAGCTCCTAATTTGGATGGCAAATTGTGATAATTTTTCACTCTCGGGTAAACGTAAGTTAAATATTCCGTCCGAATAGAGATTTCAGGAACTCAAGAAAAACCGCAAGCATTTTTCCATTCGAATTTGAATTCTAATTCAGTTCCTTTAATCTTAAATCCTATCTTAATAATGGAATTTACCTTCCTCCTTTTGGCCATCCTTAAAAATAATAGTCCTGTAGTCCTGAGCGATGACTTCCTCTCATAAAAATTTGCATCCATGGATGACTGAAAAAAACTGCCAGATAAATCTACAAGTTCTGGAAATGTTATTGCTTTTACAGTTCGAGAAATCTCAAGTGTTGTAAATAATGTGGGGCAACTGCCCTGTCCTGTAGGATCTCTTGGAGATGTTGCAATGATTTTATGGTTCAAAGATTCTTCTGGAGCTCCAATCTACAGGTAATCAATCTCACAGAAACATTCTTTTCAAAAATCAATTCGTCCATAACCATCTACAAGAAAATCAATACACTATACACTCTCATGTCACATCGAAAATACATACAATCACATCAGCTTGTCTAAGATCCTACCTTTCTGTGTTCTGTTTCTATAATGTATGTTACCAGCGGTTATAAATCTGAGAGACGGACTCGGTTCTCCTGAAACATTCATAGTTTCATGCAATGTAACAAATAAATGAAACAGGGAATCATAGTCCTTCATTTCCTTCTGGAACAAAGGATTCTTCAATCTTTTCAAAGAAGCTGGAGTCTGTAGCTATGCTTTCCTTCGTTTGGCTAGAGAAATAGCTCGAGCAATATAGAGATTTGTAACGGTAGAGAGATACCTTTTGTTCTATATCTTGTCATTCATAATGGTAGAAAGGGTCTTCTTTCTTTTTTATGACTTATTACTATTATTTGTTCTGGGTTCTCTGTTTGCTTTTCCTATTATTATCATCATCATCATCGTTATTATTACGAGGAGCAGAAAGCATAAGACTGCAAAAGTAAAAATCCTTCGGGATCACAACTAGAACCTTCCTTGCCTTACTGTATCGGTTGAACCCGGTGAAATCTTAAGGTAGAGAAAGTTGGGAGTTGAGCTAGGAAAATGAAAGAGAGCGTACCTAATTGAATCTCATTTTAACCTCCACTTCTCTCATAGTTTATTTATGGCAGAAACATTCTCAAGGAAATTTGTGCTCAGCTTTTGTATTTCTAAAGGGACTGAGGATCTTTCTCAACTATTCCTGTAAAGACTCCAAATGGAAACTTAATTTGTTTGTCAAGGAAGAAGAAGGGAACGGATCTCGGCGAAAGGGAACACTGACAAATCGTTTCCCTCTTTTCTTCGTCGGATGAAGTGTTGATGTTTTAAAACTATTTAAACTCGATATTTAAATGGCAGAAATAGATATAGGATTAGAAGATGTAAAGTTTAATGGCGGATAGTGTTGATGAAAGTAGAAAAAATATTGTATCACGTGTGCTGTCATTTACGAGGATGTTTTCCATAGGTATTCCTTTTTATTACTATAAAGCGAGACTCACAAATTCTCTGCAAATTACAAACAAAGAGTGACGCCAACAGTTTTAATTCCATTTATGTTGAGGCTTTAATAAAAGTGCCAATTCATTTGGAATGAAGGTGAAAGTTGCTCAAAATATTTTGAACCTCGACGACCTTAACCTACAAGTACTAACAATAAAATGAATGTCAAAAGTTGACCTTCAAAACCATGTCGAGCTGCTAGACCATATATTTGACTGTGGTCTGAATGGAAGGAAAGTAAGAAGGTCAAGAAATATTCAAGGGGAAAGATATTCATATTTATTAAGGATGGTCAGCATGATCAATTTACGACGCCTCTAACCTTCATAGCTTGTAAACAATGAAAAAATCAAAATTGAATGTTTTGCAGATCTGAAATAATGTTTTAAACCATTGTTACTATTTTAGCTACGATTCCAGAAACGAAAAAGAAGAAGCTCGACATTTGACAGTGAAGAACGACTGGGGTCTTCGCCTGTATTTTCGGATCTGGGCAAATTTACGAAGACCCCCTGTGTTAATAATACGGGATATCCAAGCCAGCGATGCGGGTGTTTATAGATGTCGTGTCGACTATCGGAACGCACCTACGACTAATTTCGTCAGTCGATTAAAAGTAATCGGTAAGGCAATTTTTGAAGAAAAAAATTCTGTGTTAACTAGTGTAGTTTTAACAGGATACGTATGTAATGAGAATTTACTTTCGTTGTCGTAAATAACTCAAGAACTTTGATACAATGTGTTTTTAATTGGCTTGTGCAAGTAATGCTATTCTCGGGAGGTCAACAATTTGTGCGGTTTACTCCTGTCTGTTGCATGTTACGGTTTTTAATGCTTCCGTTTCCCGGACCTGTGAAAAGTAGCCGCCACCTAAGCCTGTGTTTTCTCCTCCGAATTGCAGTTTTTTAAATTAAGCGAAACATGAAGTATAATATAATATCATCACATATACCATGCTTGTACTTAATGCTGCCTCATAAACTTTTTATAATTACTATATCCCTAATTCCGTTTCATGATTATGCATAATTACTCAACAGAGATTGTTCTAGACTTCCCACATTTGAGCTACATGGACAGTACTCATTAACCTATTTTCTATGGGAATTTTAGAGCCACCAACACGTCTAGAAATCCGAGATACTTCCCGTTACCGGCCTATTTCCGACCAACAAATGGTCCCTGCCGCTGAGCATTCCGAAATAACGTATATGGGTCCGTACCAGGAAGGACAGAATCTAACAATCAAATGCACTGCCTATGGAGGTATGATAAATTATTAAAGCGTCCTGATATGAATGCTATATACCCGTATCCTGTTGTGTTCAAACGCAAATAACTTCAAAATAAATCTGTTAGCTAAATACTGTTTTGAATTTTGTGCTGCATCAAGCTCGGCATCGCTTATGAAGGGCGTTTAATAAACCTTTGGACAGCAGATGAATTTTAATTAACTCGATCGAAAATCAAATTAATGGTTTTGTTCAACACAATCCTCCTTTAAAGTAGATAGATAATCTCACTTTGGAGTGAAAATTAGAAAAATTAATTTATTACACGCCCCAGCCTCTAATTGAAGATTTTGTTTAACACTAAATTAAGGAATATTTTCAGCAGGTTCTAAAACAGATATTTTATGTATTTTGGTGAAAGTGCACGAACCTTTTGTGGCAGTTATTCTCTAACCTTAAGTAAGATCATTCCCCTGATTGTAGGTATATATAGAGGTGTGCAAATGGCATCTTGAAAGGGTTAGGATCGGCTACATCTACACGTAATGTGAATGTGAAAGTTATCTCGATAGTAAAGAATCTGCAATGCAGTGAGAAAATGTTCACTTCTCATCTCTGTCTTCATCCTCCTACATCCCCATGAGCTAGAGGATACACATAATTTTAGTTGGCTAAGTGTGTCTTCTGTAGTAAAAACGACTATGACGAGGAGCCTTGCTCCTCCCTTGGACATGATGGGAATTCTAATCAATCTATTTCCTCCGACAGCAGTCCTTTACCCGTACGACCGTATCCCAACTTGCCAAATTGCGGGTTGTGAAATCTTGAATCCACACAACAAACCGAACCCCTTTAGCAATGAAATAGTTTGTTGATGTACTGCAAATCTAAAAAAAATTCGCCATCAGAGAGTTCGAGTTAGTACACCAGGAGAAAGTTGTTTCGGAGTGATTTAAAATTTGCAATATGTTAGGAATACATTTCCAAATTTTTACCCGTTCATTTTTATGCCAATGTTTCGAGAATCTCAAAAATTGTAACTAACGACGAGGATAATAATGTCGGAACTGAATCCACGTGAATTATTCAATGCAGCTCAAAAATGTTCATTGAATACAAGTTAACATGTTTATTTAACAGGAAGTCCACTACCGGAAGTAACGTGGTTCAAGAACGGGGTGATGATCGACGAAAATTACGAGTTCGTTGGAAATAATTACGCTACAAATGAGCTGAACATAGTTAACTTGAGGAGTGAGCACACGTCTGACTTGTACACATGCCAAGCCTCAAACAACAACGAGAGCAAGGCGATCTCACACAGTGTCAACTTGGATGTGTACCGTATGTTCTAATTAAAATTTTACAGTTCTATTGGTTTCAATGTAAATGCGATTTCCGCCGGTGAAAGCAACTCCTACTTTCACTTTTAACCCGTTTCAAGGCCATAAATAATGGATGAGACGTTCTGAGTGCAGACCAAGTTGGTGATTATTTAGAATTAATCATTCAAATAGAGAGCATATAGAGCTCCCTACCACTGAATTGTAGGATTTTAATTCATTTTGACAAGGTTCCGATAGTTTTATTGTCTAGCAACTTGGGATGGCTACGAAGCGTACATGTGCATGAATTTAAAGTAACATGAAGCCCGTATGTTAGATATTGTAGTTCCGTCTTTGTCTACAACGAGTACGCGTTTATAAATGGCTTAAATGGCGAGGTTTCATAAAACGTGTAGTTTTAATGAGATATGGAAACATATTGATTGTGAAAGTTGGAGTCATATAGTAATACAGTATTCATTGAAAAAAATTCGTCTAGAAATGTTATTTTTTGCTATTGCAAGTACTCTAGCTCTTTTACAAGCAATGCATGTAAAAAGAAAAGAGTGAAAGTTTAAAAAAAAAAATGCACATTTAAACTTCAAAACTTCATACTTTTTACATAAACGGATGGTGTGGTTGTTGATGTTAAATATCTTTAGAATATGCATATTATGGCGGAGTTTTAGAGTTTATACTGGATAGAATTTCATTATTTTATATACTCTTACAAATTCACAATTCCAGGATTTATTTTTGTCACAAAGTTTACGGAAGTTAATTCCATAGAGTCCTCACACCATTAAGTTCTTAAGTTACGTTTTGTGAACTTTTTCCATGCCACTGAACATGAGGGTAGTTCTAAATTGAAACATGAACTGAAGCGTCAAGCGGATTTGTGACTTTACAAAAAGTTGAAGGGGAAAGTGAAAGATGAACTGATGGTTTTCTAACATGCCAAAATAAATATAAAAGTGAAATGCAATTCCTCTCTTACAATAAGCAACATAAATTCATTTCGAGTACATCTTTCAGGGAAAGGTAACTGCTTCAATTCAGAAATACATGAAGTGTCGTTATGGCTGAGCTTGATATTGAAAACTGAATAGCTGAATGCATCAGGGAACTCCTATAAAGAAAGTTATTGTTAGTCTATTTCAGCAGCACCTTGTTAAGTTGTTGCACAACCCATTTGGGAGAATAGGGTAAAATCCAGGTAACTAATCAGCTTAGATTTTATAAGACGAAACTCCAAATTTTGAATTGCAGGTTTTCGAAATCACCCGGAGCAAGGTTCGTAGTTAAATGGTGTTAAGCTAACGTCTAAGGCACACATCAACAAATACCCGAAAAATAAACGAATACAAGGTTCAGTTTCTATGAAATCTCAGTCTAAATGTCAAAAAACGTGCTTAGATTAGAAGAGATTTTTCGTAATAAACTGAACAAGCATGAATACGAATATTGTTGATCCAAAAATCATTATTCCAATTGAAAATCTGAATTCAAAATTCAGTGTCGGGTAAAATGCAGCTCAGGAAGCTTTCGAAGCAAGTTGAACTTGTTACTGAGGAGTAAAAATAGTATAAAAATGAAAATGGTTTACAGACAGTTCATGAAATTGGATTTTGAATTTGCAGTTGGAGTGAAATCTGTCGACCTGGTGATTCCAGATGAGATGACAGCAGGGGATGAGTACACGCTTATTTGCAAAGCAATGGGGGCCTATCCTACAATCAAGATTGAGTTCTGGAAAATGCAGAAACGCATTGGCAACAAATATCAAACAGTAAATTTTTTTATCACAATATATAATAACTTATTCAAGCAACATTGTATTCTTGGGTTATGCATGCTCAATATTCCTGGTTTTATATTTATCACGTGCCTGCTTTTTATTCTACTTTTCGACATTTTCTTGTTAATAGTTGTGTGTTCGTAACATTCTTTTAAGAGTCGTTCATAAAATTTGAGATTTTATTGGGTAGACGACGAGTATATAATGAATGTCTTGCCCAAAAGTTTCACATTCGGGTTTAAAAATACAGACCAGAAAACGCTTTTCCAGTTACCGAGACAAACTTTTCCCATTTAAAAATACAACACATAAGCACCACCACCAACAACATCACTTTCTCAATAAGTTACCATTTATATATTTTACTGAAGAGAAACATGAATCCTCCGAACTCCAACTTCAGTTCTCCATACATCGGTTTATATTCAGACTAGTACTTTCCAAGATGAAAGTTTTCCAGAAGTTTCACCCATTTCGTCTGGAATAAATCCAGATTTGGTAAATAATGGAGAAAGACGAAATTCGAAAATTCTATTTCAAAAATACAGTTACCAAATACTCACGTTGACACGAATGACATCAAAATCAAGTTTCAGGTTGAAATTGTCAGAAGTTTGGAGTTGTACTTTTTTCTTGGTATGAAGAATTAAAAAAATGCGTGGTTTGTAAATTTTATGTTGTAATTCACATTGTCAAAAAAATGCGTGCCGATAATATTTGTTTATAAAGGTTTCAATGCAAGGTTTTTAAGTTTATTTCCTTCTATTGTATTCAATCGCTTCAATATTTCAATAATAATAATTACTAGATTTAGATAAAAAGTAGGCATAAGACGAGTTCCACATGATTCAAACTCACCTAATAAAGACAAACGGGTAGCTACTGTTTGCATGAAAACTAATCCTGACACTATCTTTGCTCCGATGAAAATTAAGACAAAGCCGAGTTTTTGTAGACCCGTCTCTAAACTGCCTAGCTCAATAAATTATGTAATATTTAAGCCTTAACCCCGTCTAAATTGTTTCCTTAACCAGAGATCAGATGCAGACAACGTGACAGCATATAATTTCTCCTACAAGCCCGAGATCCTCGATGACGAGATGACGATATCCTGTAAGGCACAAAATCCATGGATCAACGAGAAGCCGCTTGTGGCAAGAAAAATCCTCAAGATTAAATGTAAGTCACCTGGGCTACAAAACCGGTGTCAAATTAGAGTAATGGATCACGAATCCTTGCCTCCGACCGAGAGAGAGAAAGTAAAGATATATTGCGAGAGGAATGCCTTCTCTTTCATCTCACCTAGCCGATGCGATAGCTCCGAATCCATTTCGCCATTAACTCATGACGATTTTGTAACTGGATCTGCGGTTCTCCGGCTTCTCAACATTTACTCCTCTCATGGCGATCTCAGATCCTTTCGATGCCATTAAGAGACAGAGACAGTTGTACATATAAATTCTAGATATAGAATGACAGAAGTGGGTCAGGATATCATCAGGGAAGAGAGGGAAAAAGAAGATCGAGTCTCTCCTTTCACGTCTCACAATAATATATAACAAAGGTTGAGCAATGGCGTCTTCTGTCTTGACTTCTGCAAATACGACAAGACAAAGATTTGGAGAATAAATATTTGTAAACGGAATGAGTGATAGGAACAATCAAAAATCTAATTTTTGCTCCTAAACCAGACTGACGTGAAGGAATTTTATTTTATCTGTCAGTCCTGACTTCTCCTGCTTCAGGTTCAAACAAAGAAAGAGTAGTTGTAGGTTTTTTTTTACAAGTCGAGAGGAGGGCTTAGTTGATGGGAAGATAAGATTTAGGCCTTCTACTCTAACGTTCCTTAAGACCGGAAAGAGAGATGCAAATCCAAAGCGGATTGCAAACTCCCCATACGCTTCGGGATATTCATCCTGATTAAGACGTGTAGAATATTAGATAGGATTTATACTTCAGGAGAGATGCCAAAGTAACAAATTTCAGTCACTAATCAAATCCCTTACGGATGTCCTCTTGATTCTTCAGCGCTTTCTTTGCTGGAAATAGGTTCTTCCACGACTGTTGTAACAAGGCTGTGAAAACAGCAATCTTTTATTCTTAAAGGACAAGAACCAAAGCTGAATTTCGCAAGAATCCCTTTTATTTATACAAATGAATTTGATATTTTTGCTGGTATTTTCTAGAAATACATAGACACAGTTAAATTACTTTCCTTAGATCTCGAGATCTTGAAAGTGTCAAGTGACAAGTTCACGTACTCTTGATAGAAGGCGAAGGTAAACAATGCCTGACAGGCTGTGTTCTTTGTTGTAAGTAGAACAAAGCATTTTGCGAGCATGATTTGAGATAACAAATTTGTTGTTTAGAAATATTTGTTACCTAAGCAGATTAGAGTTAAAAGTGTACGCAAAAAAAGTACATGAGAATAGAGGATTTGTATTGTATACGAGGTTTTTCTACACCACTGATAGTAGGAAGATCTTGAATGCAAGTGACAGTGAAAGGTGGCATTTTTATCAAGATCCATGTTTTCGGGGCCACAAGCCCTAGTGCGATTAATCTCAATTATCGCTTTGAAAATATAGGAAAGAAACTGCTAACTGCTAGAAGCGTTGCAAAAAATACTATATATAGTTTAGACTGTTTAAAGTTTACGTGCACAGAAAAAAAAATCCTGCACTCCGGTCTAAACTTTTAACCAAAAGTTTAGAGAAAAAGTAGCCCGACTATAGAAGGAAATGTGTGAAACTAATAGTGAAATATATCCATTAATATTTTAACAAGGACCTTAATCAGACCTAAAAATGTTGGATTGTAGGCATTGCATTGTAGCTACCCAGCATATAAAAATTCAAAATACAAGTAAAAAAAGCTACAATTAAAAAAATCTCTCATTCGAAACTCTCCAGTGAATATTTTAAAATTTGCAATTAGCAAACAGAGCCAAAGTGATGGATTTTAACTAATTTGAAACAAAACAAAATTTCATATTTTTCAGTTTTACTAATTACTTCTTCATCATCCACTATTCTCAGCTTTGTCAAATATTAAAATCCTAAATAATTCTAATACTTTCCCAAAACTACGAATTTCGAAGCCAGTAAACTAGAAATGCATGGAAACAAACTAGTTGATTTCATATAAGCCTTTTGCCAATCCCAAGCCCAATCTCATATCCATAGTGTATAAACTCTACTCCAGTTTATGTACACAACGAAGGCAGAATTCAAGAGCCTTGTGTTTCATTAAGCTTTATTCCATAAAGACAAAGCCAGCCCAAGGTGAAATGATGGTTTAATTGAATTTACTTTCACATGGGCTCTAGGACTCTTTACTCTGAGTAATAAGCACTGGAGGAACGCAACCTCATCACAATAGCAGAGTTTCTCTTGCAGTATAATATCTTACAAAGCTATAAGCTTGAACCGTTGAACCCCAAGACCCGAGTAGGCTCCAATGTGTATTAACCCAACTTCCAAAAACTGATTACATTTCACATCCATGCTGCTTCCATATGAAGAAGAGCAGGAGGATGGAGATAGGGGCGATATGATACTTTCTAAGGTCAGCGGAAGTGTTTATAAAATGCAAGAAGAGATGCTTAAGATGAGATCTCTGAATGTTGGGCATTAGGAGAGAGATTTTTGGAGAGATGAATAAATTTGTGGCTAGGTTGGATATATATTTACAAATTCTAAACAAGTCACCTTAGTTAGCTTATACGAAAACTAGCTAATGTAAATGGCTCCAAAAAAGCACAATCCCCGACCCTAGTATCCCCTACTTTTGGTTTAGCCTTTCAGATTTAATTATAATTTTCCTCTGCAAAAAGTCAGGAGGGGAAGCCGTGTCATTTTTCATGCTCTGTTATAGGTATATGCCTGCAAACATTCTCCTTAAATTCATTTCAAGTTCTTCACCGTGGAGTTCCCCGTACTATTATTACAATTAGCTTTGAGAAAGTGTATGCAGAAGTGTTCTTTACCGAGTTTTCCTCCATAATTTCTGTACCTCTCAAGTAGAGGAGAAAGAAGAGGAGAGAAGGAGATAGTTTTGTTTAACTTGAAATTTTTAATGCTCACTTCAGACGTAACAGCTTATGACTTACAGAGATTGGTACTCAGAAAGTCAGGAGTATTAGGAGGGAGCACTTTGTGAATTATGGTTATGTTGATGCATACGCTACGATTATGGATATCTCTCCTCTACTTACATTTACAGCCCTTTTTGCACTCAAAATTATATTTATTGGTTGCACGTGTGTTTAGTCGGGTCTGGAACTGCCGAAGTCACTTTCAAACTTGTTTGGTTATACTTCCTTTTGAAAGATATTCGAGATGATAATTTGTTGTTGAGGAATGATTTAAAAATTTAATTAGGATGGTGTTTTCAAGGTCTTTTTATGTTTGTTAGATAAGCCTGTCACCATTCTCCGATTTGGTCAGAACAAGACGACTAATTTCACGGAAGGAGAATCCGTGCTGATGGAGTGTCATGTGAAAGCTAATCCTCCAGTGTTTTCAATCATGTGGTTTCATCAGGTAAGATTGAAAAAATCAAATTGGTTTAAATTACAAATGAAATGCTTTTATTAATCTCGGTTTACCTCGAAAAAAGTTTACGAAAATAGACAAATCTATTTGCTTCATTCAACGGCGACTATTCGTGTTGCAAAGAAGTTCAATTTGTTCCGTTTAAAGAGTATCTGAAAAACTTATCCGAAAGCTGGATGATGAAAACACAAGAACCCTTATAATTATGTTTTCATTCTCAGATTAAATTTTGCTAAAAATAAGAACCTTCAACCTTTCGTCACTCGTGGGAGATCAGATTAATTTTACTTCCATGTACGTAATATGATTCTAAAAATAAACGCCACAGCAGCAACTTGTTGTCAAGTTATTAATTACAATTTACAAGTTTTTTAGGAGTAAATAAAATACGCCCTCGTTCATCGTTTACGCTTGAATTTTCTAAACCAGTCATGAACATATGAATGAGTCAACTGCCTCGAAAGTCAGGTAAAGTTAGGAATTCATTGTCCCAAAGTTGAAAGTTCACAATCACACAACGAACCCTACGGAAGTAAATATTCCCAAAATACCAAATTCTCTACCCAAATGTATTTTCAGGTCCGGATTTGCTCATTTTCGATTCCCAATCTAAACCAAAACAGTATCCGTCGGCGTCTTTGTCCTACTTTCACCTACCTTGGCTAGGGATGGAAGGACGAGAGAAAGGGACAGAGAAAATGTGAAGAATGGCGAAGATTGAATGCAGTTGTCGTCTAGAGTTTCTAAATCTATATAATAATAAGAGTATTTTCAGGCTCTGTCTAAAATATATAACAAGTAGGTTATCCGACTTGTCCTGGATTGGATGTCCCATAGTCCACAGTCCTCGGCGGCAGCAGCAGCCCTTTAGAAACGATTTTGCTGTACACGTAATAGATTTCAGGCATGTCTTTCCAAAACATAATATAAGTAGTCAGCTAGGTAGGCCGACATCGGAGGACCATTAAAACACAATACTCCTTGCTGACAAAGGGAAAGGGTCACGACCAGAGTGAATGCTTTCTCTCTCATACCCTCATGCCTTCCATTGTTCCCTCTCCCTTACCTTCCCGATCCCGTACTTTCCAAATCCCAAAAACCCTATGCAGTCCCATGATGATGAAGTAGTACATGTTGTGTTTATGGTTACGATGTTATATGTTACAGGGCAGAGCACAAGGAGTTTATCTTAAAAAACGTCCGTTTGATTCAAAGATTTAAAAAAAGCTCAATTAACTTTTTCCAAGTGTTTTTAAAACGGGTTTTGTAGTATTTAGTTCGGCTGTACATAAGTACTAGATTTTGCGAAAGCTTTTGCCAGAAATTATGAACCCTTTTTAGACTCTCTTATTTTTTCGCCAAGTTTTTATTAAGTTTTTGAAAAATACCGATGTTTTGTTGATATATATGCGGATGGTTAATTTAAGTGATTCTTTAAATTTAAAGCAAAATTTACAGAGTTTAAACCGCAAATCCTGATTGCCGTGATTAGAACTAGTTTGTAAAAAAATATATGATATATTGACTTGGATTATGGCCTGCAACAACTACATAGTATAAATTCGATAAGGACTCTGTACACTTATTGGGCGTCCTTCTCAACTCCTTCAGGAGTCAACATCCATATAGTGAACTCAAATCTGTTTTTTCTCGTATAGTATTATGTACAAAAAAGTCAGGAGCACAGATAAAGCTTGCTTCTATGTCTATGGCTTTATGACTTTAAAGAAATTTCAATTTCAGATCATTTATTTTCGAAACCTTGTGTCTCAAACAGCTATTTGTTAGATAGAGACGACCATGTAGCCCCTCTGGCATAACGATAAAATGGCTTTTGAAAAAGGAACATAGTGTTTGTTGGGTGGAAATTGATTTGTGATTAGGTTACACTTACTCGAACCCTACTACAATGCATCGTTCATGTGGAGTTTTTGCAAACTTGAAAAGTGGATTGATTTTAGAATAAATTCGAAATTTGATACTTGGTTGGCTTCTTTTTAAATTATATCCCATACGAGATGTATAAGAGCAATTTCAACTTTTTTCCTCTTTAATTGATTCTATTATAGAACGAGCAACTGAGCAACAATGAGACGGCTGGGATAATAATCACTGGAATGACGTTGATAATTACAAACCTCAAGGCAACTTCTGGAGGAAAGTACTTCTGTCATGCTGTAAATGATGTTGGGAAGGCTGTTAGTAACCCTCTCTATATTCCATTGTATCGTAAGTTACCTTGTTCTCATTCTCTTGATAATAATGCATTTTGCTTTTCAATTTATTTGGACATATTTTTGTTTAAAATATGGCCCAAAGTTTCAACATTTGATCAAAAAGTTTGTTTTAAGCTGTTTCACATTTTTCTTAAAGTTTGCAGGTATGTCGTTTTGTATGAAGGAATTTTTATTTAATTTTATCGACTCACAATTCTAGTTGTGTAATTTATTTGCGCATTAATTTCAAGCATACGGAGTGGGTGGATAGTCCGCTCGATAGAATATCTGAAATATTAAAAAACGTTCCCGTTCTAATTTATTTTGCTCGCGAGCTGCATAAATAGCTACATTCTCTAATGATGATTTTCAAAAAAGATATTTAAAAAATGATAAAATCCTGCAACTACAACAGATCTTAGATCTTAATACATGGAACCGTTTCGTCAAAGTCCAGAACTAATGGTCGTTTTAAGGTCACATTCGTGAAAATGACAATTTAATCTCTTTAGAGCATTGCTCTTTGGGGAAGGCTTCATTCATATTTATTCCAGACGAGTTGGTACTTACTCTCATGCATTGCATGAATAGTGCTATTAAATAATATATATGATTATCTTTATGAAAATAGTTTTGTCCTACACGACGGAGTTCTTTAAAAGCGGTCTACAGAGTTTCTTATAAGCCTAGTTTTGCAATAAAACTGGATTAAGTTTCTCAGCTCCCCTTAGAATTTGGTAATCTTATTTACACTTGGGTAGGGAAATGGAGCACAATTGAGTTAAGCTAATATTTTGCCTATTCAGATAATAGTCCTCTCAAAGGGACGTTTGAAAACTCTGGTATGTAATATAGCAGGATAGCCGTCGTCTCCTCTCTACTTTTGTATCCTAAGAATCTTGACTCAATTTGGAGCTTGGAGACATGAAATGTGGCAAGTTAAATACTTAGCAAGCAAGACAAAGTTAGGGTTCAAGTGCGGGTTGAAGAAACTGCCATTATTGGTGTTATTTAACATACTTATCTTCAAAATCTTAGACTCGGGGCAATTGAGGAAGCATTACTTTTGTCCCTCAGTGACTCCATCCGGATATACATTTTCTCGGTCTTAATCCTGTAGAATCTAACGGAGTAAATATTTATTTTCGGGAATTCAGAGAAACATTTTTCACAAAGAATGCTCTTCTTGAATGTGCATTAATAGCGAAGATTTTTTAGTGCAGTATTTAGAAGACAAATGTTTTTTTTTTTAGAAAAACAGTTTTATTTCCATAACCAAGACATCAAGCATTGATAACATTGACAAAAAGTAAGCACTACTTCTAGACAAAGATATGGCTAATAGTGATGGACCTATTTTCTAACCCAACACAAGTTTAACTGGAACCGATATCAAAGCATTAAATGTAAAAAAGTTATTAATTTCATAGAAAGTCATCTTGGTTGACTTTTTTACTTTGAAAAATCGAAATCCTAAAATTCCGGCATAGATTGCAAACGGTCGAGTGGCCTTCATTTCTTTTCGGATGATTTTAGTAAGTAAAACATTGTAGACCAAAAGTGTTCTTTTTCGTTCAAGTATCTGAGATTTCGAATCTTCATGAAATTTTATAGCAGGAACGAGGGTATATTCTATTAAATAAATGCTCGTTACGCATAGAGATGGGCATATGAGGTAAATAGGCATTGGAATGAAGTAATAGCCTTTTAGAGTTGCCCACAAGAAGCTAACATTTATTCCTACCCCGACTGACATTATCATAGCAGTGACGAATTCAACTGGTTCCGATGCAAAATTATACATACACTGAAATATGTTTGCGTATCTGTAAAATCTGAACCAGGTCTTTTGTTTTCCGACATTTTGAACCGATTCTTGTGCGATTCGAACGGCAACGGTCATCATAGTAATAACTGGTATGAGTAGTGTGTAAATCGCCGCCGCTGCAAACAAACATAGAAGCGTTCGACCAAAATGAAGTAATAACTCGAGTGCTGCAACGTTTGAAATTTCTGGCGGTATCACTTTCATGAATTCTTTAATGACGTAGTAATAAGGGTCAAAATTTTGAAATAATGTCAGCCCCGTCAATACGAACGGATAGACAACAAATGTTACAACATTAATAACAAGGAGTTGGCCCAGTCGGTCATATCTTGGAGTTATGTACGACGGCAGCGGCCGGATTTCTATTAAAAGTTCAAAATCGTTAAATCAGAATAAAACTGTAGGACTGGATTCCAGGAGAACAAGATTGACTCACCTTTACGAAAGATCTTCTCAATTGCAATTAGTTCATTCCATGCATTGACAATTGTGGAGCCGTACCATATTACGAAGCAATGCATGACGAATCCAAAGGCGACTACTGCGCCCGACAAAATAATTGCCAAAAGGTTTACCAGTGGTATGTTTCCTTCTTTGGAAAATAATTCAAATAAAACAATTACTGCAGCGAAAACGGCATAAGAACCGTGAACACAGATGGTCAGTAAATAAAATAGAAAAAGATCATAATGGTTTTTTATGTGAACTAGTCTTCGCTGCGTCTTATCCCAAATAATCGGTGCAGTTACGATGTGCTGATAAATGTCTGAGTACAGGTCCCATGATTTCCATACAAGTGGACTACTCATGTTGTGAAGAAATTTCGTGGCCACATCGACGAAAGTTGAAACCAAACTAAGCTATTTGAGATGGATTGCTGAGTGTGATTGCTAAAGGTCGAACGAAAAATCGTCAGTTCGAATCCTAGATTTTCCCAACTATGGGCTTCAGCATTCATTGATCAGTCAGCCTGGAGCTCTTCAGGTACCTGAACTAAAATATGAAAGAATGGAATTTCTATAGATAAATAATTTATAAAATTATAATTCAAGATAATTTCTAATACGCTTTCCGCCGAAGAAAAAAACATATTGTGACGGGTGACCCGAAAAAATTCTAGATTTGAATTATATTATAATTATAGTCTATTTTCAAAACTATAAATCTAGCTTAAACATACAACTGGAATATCGTTTTAAAAACTAGCAACTAAAATTCTGCTTTCACCTCAAAGTTTTAATCCTTCAACCTAAAGTACTTTTTTTCGCAATATTCGCATGCATAAAGTATGACTTTCTCCCAACTACATTATTTCTTTTCTAGCTTAACTTTGCCAATGGGAATATATTGCGTGCTTCGTGGAAGTAAGTCTCTAGTTTTTTGCAAATTAAAACGTGAAAAATTGCAATACGAAAGATTGGGTACCATCAAGGATGGAATGGGATTTTTTTCTACTCTATATCGAGTCCGAATGTTGAAGTATAGCCAGTCGAGCAACCTAAACGCAAAGGTATTAAAGTCTGAAAGCAACAAATAACATGAATGACTTGAGTAGTGGCAGGAGATAAAGTCGAGAATTGAAGCCCTGGTTCATCGTAGTTTTGAGAAAAACTGTTAACTCCTAAGCCTTTATAGTCACAAGGTAAAGTCAAGTAATGTATCACAATCATACAATCCTACACAAAAAACAAACACACACACACAGCAAAATCGATATAAACCATGACTATACACAAAGGCCTTAGGAAAGTAGATCAACTGGACAAGATTCAACATTATACGTTACAGATATAAAGTTTGCGTGATCGGAGGCAAGGTGAAAAAAGTAATTCCAAGTAAAATAAACAACCCTCGTTATCTAAGAAATAAAAGAGGCTGTAAAAGTTTAACAAGCCCTTTCAATTTCAAAGCCGAAATGTCGCGTCAATTAACAATTTTTCATTGCCCATGGGTCACTCCATTACAGCCGTTCAATAAGGCAGTAAAAATAAGCCTACCACCCAATAACATTCTCTCTCTTCCTAAATGACTTGGCCTGACCATACGGTTCAGGGACGTGATTGAATTCCTGCACAGTTTCCTTCGTTCCAAGATTTTATTAAAACTTAAAACAATTTCATTATTGACCTTCATGGTTTGTCTGCCAAAGGACACTTTTGTAGATTATTAGCCCTAACTTTCTGTTAGTAAAATAAATTTTTATTTCTATCCATGGGCTGGTACTTATTTTAAGACCGTGAAGGCAGATATTACTTAAAACTTAAGCAAAGACGGGCTAATTGGAATAGTTCGGTTGAAGACGTTATGTGAAGCGTAACTGAACAACCGGAACATGTACAAGACAGGGTTAATGTTGATACATGGAAATCTGTGCTGTAAAAAATCATTTGGTATTTATTGCATAGTTTCAACATCTTTAGTTCCGTCATCTGTCATTCAATATATCGGGTTTCAAATGTTTTCCTGGCATAATGAATTGAAAGAGTTTGGTATTCGCTGTAACTCTACAAATGTCAATACAATTACAATCTACATGTAACGTTGTAGTTATGAATTCTCAAAGTTTTCCCGTCCTTCACAAACAGTTCACAGTTCTTGTCACCCGACAGGCTACTTTTAGACTGACCTTTTCGTCGTTGTAGCGAGTAACTCCAATTTTACTTTGTTACTGTAGCAAGCTGGAAAAAATCCGTTTACCGTTTGTTAAACGATTGAGACCATTACTCATACATTAGTATATTTTGAATGTGGTTGAGATTGTAGTTCTCTAAAAGTCGAAGAGTATTTTTCACTGTCGAGGTCAAAGAAAGCTTTTGAATTGTAAATTCACACGCTCCAAACAATTGCAGGCCTTGTGTTGTACTCGGTTGCGAATCTTGCTTCAATTAAAACACCGATCATTAATTCGCGTGAGTTGGGAAAGTAAATAAAACTTTCCATTTATCATCATAATAAATGTATATAATATCTGCCTATATATACGGAGCAGAATTTCCAATTACGGGGCCATTCGGGACGGCTTACAATTTTGAATTTCAGCTCAAAGATTCTCCTTCATTAATCAAGTTTTGAGGTATGGGTGTTAATGAAGTAAGAAACAGGAGTTTCATCATTTCTCTGTACAGTGGAATGAGGAATCTTGCTGCATTATACAAGATCACGAAACACCAGTCAGAAATTTAAGAAAGTTTAGATTTGTTTCTGGTGGCACAGATTTATGATACGAGGTGAATATTAATTTACTAGGGCGTTGAAATGAGCTTAAAATATTCAGTGTAGAATGGAATTAGTTTTCTGTAATTACTAACCGATATTTCACCCGTTGGTATTATGTGTATTATGAATATGATGCTGTGGGCTAAGACCCCTATCATTCCCAAAACTTTCGAAGCAAACATTTGCAATACAAACAAACTCATGATCATGGTTCACATTTATCGAAATACATCTACAAATAATAAATTCCAAAATACATTTAATTGTTCAGTAAAATCATCATTGTTTTGGGGTAAGAGATGGATGTCCGGAAATCAAATTCATGTAGATTAACGAAGGAATGAATTTAATTTCCAAACTAATTTATAACCAAAAATAATATGAGTGAACCAAATGGACTTTCTTTCAAATAACGGACGGCCCGGCATGTCGACAACTGCGAATCAGTTTCGGTTTAACTGATTTCAGGATAAACGTTGGACAAACCGAGGAGTGACGTGACGGGTTTTGAAAAACCGAACTACAAACAAAACCTAAAACGGCATCAACAGACAAAAACTACTGGGTATTTTTACTCCAACGTCAAACTATACTAACCACACACCCGTAATATTTTGGCTGCCGAGGAACGAAACCCGAAACCCAAAGTTTTTAAATCACTGCGTGTTTAACTAATGTTGACTTTTGTTCCTGGAGAAAGAAATTATGGGTGGCATGTCGGAAATGTTACTCGCCCTCTCACTGGAGCTCGATTTTTATCAAATCACACCCACATAGTGGTGAGCTAATGACAAACGTAACACGTAATGCTCCGAATTGTCCTAAATCAAGGATTTCAAACCGATTCCAACGCATCCGCTAACAAAATAAAGAAACGTATAGATTTCATGCACCAACTAACTGATGACATACAGAAGCCACTCGAAACATTTCCACTTATTGACATGAAACTTGATTAGATTTAAAGCAAGTTGAAATTGTACCCTTTTCTTACAACTTCATATAAGTAAACTCAAAAAGACAATCCTTATCATATTTATCTAATTAATCAAATCCATCTAATATAACTATTGTGTTAAAAATATGCTTGAGATCCAAACCAGAGTTCTTAATTCCTTTTGGTGATTCGAAATAATCCATTTACAATCCCATCTTCTCCATCATCTCCAGGATTGACGGCATAATAACAAGCCACCACCATACCACCACCCACCAACTGCGAGAGTTAATGCCTTTTACGATGAGTACTTCTTCTAACAACTATCTCCTTCTCCTGATGGAGCCATAGTCCATTGAATTTTATTATTTCCATCATTCCCGATTTCTGGATACCGGGCTAGTTGTTGGCGCGGGTAGTAGGAGTTAAGGGGTAATTCCTGGAAACATATCCCTAAGTGCATTATGTTATAAGTTGGGGGTATAAAAGGAACCTTTTTGTATCCCTACTTATGAATTGGAGGAGGAAATAAATCCGAGGAAGTCGTAAACTGTTTCCGCACAGCTAATTAACAGGAGGCGGTGGATATGTCTGTAATTGCTAGATAGGTGTAAGTAAGGGTGACACAAAATTTTACGATAATAGCCGAAAAGGATCCCAAAACCAGATGGAGACGGAAATGGGAAAAGAAAGGAGTCTCTACTTTCAAGGTGCAATCACATCATCTTCCTCCAGTTAAAAGCTCTGGCCTTCCAAACTGGCTTTTCACTTTTGCACGGAAAGAGCCATATAACGTAACATGACACCGTCGTCTCTCCCACCCGTCCTGCCAAATCTTATACTCCTAACAAAAAGTCAACCCTATTAAATTGACTCAATTTTACGGGCCCTTTTACCTTCATCCTTACCCTATTTTATTTCCACCGTCTTAACTTGCCTCCTTCAATTTCTTTGGCTTTGCTTCCGAAAGAGTCTTTTACTTTCCCTGTGACCGACCGTTGAAATGGGTTTATTGTTGACTTTGCTAATAATTACTTTGATGTGGAATGGAATCTATGCAGGGTGTGGTCTCTGGTTTCCTTGTTGTCATTAGCTTCTCTTCGTACTTGTACATATTTATTTACTTCCTTGATTCTGTTTCCAGAATTGACAAGTCAAAAATTGAGACGTCTTGAGCGTCTAATGTAAGAAGGACAATTATTGGGAAATTTGCCGCATTCGGACTCGGACTAAAAAATTAAGGGTTTCGTAACGAAATAATCATCGAGAAATTCAAGAATTGAATTTTGCTTTAAAAATAAGATAACTAAAGTGCGATTTAGAACCGTCTTTGACATTCAAACTGGAAAAGAGGGCTGGGAACAGACGATTCTTTGGGACTTATTTTTTACAAGAATGGGTGTTTATGCTAACGAAGCAAAGTAAAATGCAGTTGACATTTTTCCTAACAAGCATTAATAAGAAAATTTGCTCCTTGTTGTTCAAGTCGGAGAGAAACTGTGGGTTGCCTCCACAAGACCCGGTTGGCGTATAATGGTTTCTATTCCGGTTTCATGCCTTCTCAGCTCGGTTTGCTAATGTTAGTTTGGTGGTTCGTGAAAAAAACGGAAGAATGACTTGGTGAAGGAAGAAGGGATGGGATTTTTATGACGTGTCATTAATGCTCAACTTTCCTCGGTCTCGTTAACGCCCATAAATTATGGCTTCGGATATATCATTTCTTCCCTCCCATTAGATGACAGCCTTTTTTCGCTTTCTCACCATGTCATCATCATTTTATCCGTTGTCATCGCTAATTTCCTCAGTAGCTGGGCAGCCGTATCAGACAAAAGATGACAATGTGTATATAGTATATACATCTAGCCATAGAGGACCAGATGTAACATGTAACTGTCAACTGTCCAAAGGTTTCTGCAATGTTTTTAGTTCAAGACTTTTTTCTTATAACGGAGCATCGGCTTTCTCACACCTTTCTTAACTCTATAGGCACATCAAATTCGCAGGGATGACCAAGATACATGGTATCAAGATACAAGTTACAATTACTGTTACTTTGTAGCAAAGGCCCAAGATACAAGTTACAATTACTGTTACATTGTAGCGAAGGCTCAAGATACAAGTTACAAGTTACTTTTGTCTTCTTGCCTTCAAGATACAAGTTACAAGTTACATCGCATAGAATTTATCACTCAAGTTACAAGTTACAATTACAGTATTTAAGTTACATTTCAAGTTACAAATTACAACCATTTACAATATACTACGTATTTACTTTTAATGCTATGCTAAACTATGAAACAAGGAGTTAAAATTTATTAACTTTTAACAATGCTAATAGTTAAAAGTTTCCGTCACTAACAAGGGACATCACCCAAAGGTCAGAGCCTGAATCGTCTGATTTTTTTACTGTCGAACACACAACTAATACATAATATGAACCACAAAACTGCAAGAAATATCTGCGGTAGTTCATCCTGGTCATTTAAAAAAAATCATGAAATAAAAAAATCACGAAAATTGACTTTTTCAAAAATTAATAAAAGGTCGATTTGTGGTCCGATTTTCGAAATCTTTCGAGTTTTACAATGCTAAGGAGTTGTACTTTATGGAAATCTAAAGATTATAATTTTTGTAAAAAATCGAAAATTCATATTAGTTGTGTGTTCGACCGTAAAAAAATCAGACGATTTGGGCTCTGACCTTTGGGTTATGTCCCTTGTAAGACGCCGTCGATTTGGACAGAAGATCATGAATTAAAAAGTCGTTCAACTGGAGCTGATGAAGGAAGTGGCGTATTATATTTGATAAATACTTGTTTTATATTTGGATATAAGTTAAGCATTTTTACATCGTCATTCGGGTCGCTGAGATAATTAATGACCTGCAGCTTAATCTCATTTGCAAGCATTGACTAGTGACAGTGGCATTGAATTCTACGAATTCGAAAAAATCATCAATGTTTTTCATTTTAGTATTCGGAATCGATACAGCTGCAGGCGTGGTGGCGAGATAAACTGACTTTTCTGACAAAACTGTCGCTAAAAACAATTCCGTTAGCTCATCCATTTTGCTTAACTACTACTGCCCAGCTAAGCTTAATTAATTAAAAAGTTGGACGTTGACGTGACCCCTCCTCTAAAGGTTAATTTGTTGTTTGGACAGTTTCACATAGAGCAGTTACGTTATTGCCTTGCCTTTGTCTGACTTTGAAATAATAACCATTTAATATGAATGGTAGATTTGAATCTGAATCCACTACAAGTTTGCTTTTTAATTACAATATTTAAAATTAAATAAATTGACAGACTTCAAACGACCGACTCCATCAACAATGCAAACGTAAACCGAAATCCAAATGTTTAAGCAAAAGTGTAAGAGCGATGCTTGGGTTCTCGAGCAGAGAGAATTAAAGAAACTCCACATTACCACATTACCTAGTGGTATTATTAACACATATAGCATGCGTGCGACCGCTGGTTAACATTAGTGTTAACTTTGAGTTTTTATTTATAAGTTATGGGGTAACCCAAGAAATGCTTGAAGCTTTAAAACTGAAGTAACTTGTAACTTAATTACAAGTTATCTTTATTTTTCCAATGTTACAAGTTACAAGATACTGTTACATTGTAAGAAAGTCTAAGTTACAAGTTACAAGTTACTTTTTGCTTCAGAGCCTTGAGATACAAGTTACAAGATACTCTCGAACTCAAACACTACTCAAGATACAAGTTACTAGATACAAAATTGTAACTTGTAACTTGTAACTTGTATCTTGCGAAGTATCTTGGACATCCCTGCAAATTCGCAGTTTTTCTCATTAACAACACTAAAGATAATAATAATTTAATCATTCTGTACTTAGCAGGATTTAGCTTAGCTAGTCCCAAGGTGGCGATGAACAAGGTGAAAGAGGTCAAACGACAAGGTATAAGACGACATATTCTAAGGACTATCTGGTTGGACTGAGTTGATTGAAATGTCATGGGTGACGCCCATAAAATCCACAGCCTGAAAATCAAGCTATCATGTCGACCAGAAGTAATCACATTACTTTGATTTTGATTGGCAGACAGGAGTGTTTTTATGTAGACAACTCCAAGGATCAACCCATACATGTGTGGGCAAATAACGAAGACAAAGGAATATCATGCATAAAAAAGTTATCGAAGTTTCTCATGAATTAAGCTTAGGCTCACGAAGAACCATAGACAGGGAACAATGGAGACATGTTAGGTGAATAATAAATTATGATGAGCAGACTATCGCACTATATAGACTCGTTCGTCTAATTATTACCCGGATAAGAAAACTAAAGAAATCCGTAAACACCCACCGACAAATTGTAGTTTCCTCGGCAGAAACCTTCTCCCCGTTACTTGCATGTTCAGGGATCATTAAGACAATTAAGCCTTCTCAACAGCTCCCGTTCCGTACATTAAGATTAGGAGGCGTTCTCTAATTAATTTGCTAGTCTTCTTCGGCAGTTTAAGATTGTAACACATTATATTTTTAGGGAAGTATCCTCGGAGCATCGGTTAATAATGTAATGTCCCGATACCTTACAAAAATAAAGCAAATGCCAAAGTAGGGGGACAACGCTATATTTATCGCTAATTAGCCAGGAAAATGACCGAGTAAATAACCGGATTTTATCGAACTCCATGGGCGAATAAAGGCAGTTATGTTCATCCTCGTGTATCAAGCGGAAGGAAAAAAACTTGAAAGCCTTCCCTGCAGATCAATTTGCAACGTAAGGGTGATGCTGGAGATTACAAATGACATGATTACATTATAAGAATAGAATGTTGTCAAACGCAGCTCAATCTGTGTGGAAATAGTAGTCGAGATATCGCAAAATATTTACGTGCATCAAAATTCAAAAGGGATTTGATATAAAAATAACTTCAGAGTCTCTCCGTACAAAATACTGCTGAATCTAAGCCCAAGCTAACTGAATACATAAAATTGAACCTATATTATATGATGACTAAATGGATCTCCTTACGCTCTTGGAATTGCAGTCTCACCTAAATGTGTCAGCTCGGAGGCAGCCCTTATTCCATTAGCTGTTGGCGAATCTCATCAACTCGGTTGCAATGTCTTAGCCTGGCCTCCGGATTTGAATTTTTATTGGACTCTTAATGGATCTCATGATATCATACCTATTCTCTCAGCAGCAATGACAAACTTTACTAAAGGAGCGTTTGAAGAGATAATCCCTTCAGAGGAGTTTGATGAGGACATCCCATTCCCTACTTCCACGATCAGAGGGATCCTGGAGATTGCAGAATCTGGCGACGGGTCTGGTTCCGGCCTTGGTAGAGAAAGTTCCCACGTTCCATTTCAATTAAACGGAGGCCTAGAACAGGACTTGGCTCTCAATCCTTCGGAATCAGGGAGTGGGGTTGTGGATGATATTCATGAATCAAATCCACCTCAAGACGAACATTCAAAATTAAAATCGGAAGAAATGACAGACACCGACGTGTCGAGATTAAGTCGACAAATCCGTTCCTCCAACAAATATGTTTTGGCAGGGCAGAAAAGATGGAAGGGCGAAGCGGACGGGAGTGGAGATAACATACGTCATCAAGCCATCCTCTCATATACGGTTCGGAGTGTCGAGGACTACGGGGAAATCGCGTGTTGGGGACGAAATTCTTATGCAAAACAACTTCAGCCTTGTATCTTTCACATTATTCCAAGTGAGCACCCGCTATATTTATTATATTTTTTTTACTTTCACTCTCCTCCTGTTTGGCCCCCTTTACTTCCTTGGCCCTCAATTTGTTCAATTTGTTTTTCTCATTATTAGACCAAAGTATTTGTGTGCCTTACTTAAAATACTTTACGCTCGTTTGTTGAAAAACAGTTATTTCCGATCGGGAATAACAGTCCTTACTTGCGTAGCTTTCAAGTCTCAATATGAGGTTGTGTAAACATGATGTGTTTATCGTTTCTTCATTCTTCCAGAAAATGGCATTTCAATTATAGGACGATTTGTTGTCGTAGAGGGTTGATAGATTCGTTGAATTTCTAAATTGTTTTGGAACTATTCAGAGTCGTGCTGTTAAAATGGCAGTATCTCAATTGTATTGAAATCTTTAAATGGAAACAGCTCAAAATCAATACGAATACAAACGAAAATATCCTCCTATGGCATCCGTGGCATAACTTACCTAAAGTCGCTACAGTTAATAGCACACAATTTACCTACGAGATTCATCCACTAAATCCAATAAGATATACCAACAAAAAAAGGAGAACTCTGTTAATTCCCTGTTAATTGTAAAACTTTAAAATGCGAATATATTTCGATTTTTTTTTTCCATTCATACTTTTCATCCAATACACGCAATGTAAGATAAATATCATCCAACGCTTGCAGTCGTTTGTTTGTCATTACTCTGAGCCCCTTATAAAGTTATAAGGTCGGGAAACGCTTAGAGACTTAGCTCATCAATCTTAAATGGTAAAAGTAGGATGTTTGTATGGTGAGTAAGGTTAATGAAGCCTTGAGAGGGGAATGGGCTTATTTCGCGTTCCTCATCTTCCTTACCACTGGAGTTTGATTGGGACTGAAGTTGAGATTTTCTGGTAGAATTCCGTATCCCAACCGGCCCAACCCAATCCCCACTACATATATCCGGGCAAGAAGACTAGGAACTTTCGTATAACTAATAAGATAGATTGAAAACAAGATTGGCATCGGTTGGATGATCTTGGAATTGGAGCAGTCCCTCAATTCAACCCTACTTGATTTTTAGGACTTAATGGTCTACCCCAGCAGATCTGCTCTTCTCCGATGAAGAAACCCAATACGTACTTTCACTTCAACTCACCTACTTTCTCTGATTGAGCCTCCTGATGAGCAAAGGAATCAGAGGCGTAATACAGTGTAACTTGTAGCCCAACAGAGTGCAAATTTGACCACCCCGAACTCTGTAAATTTAATCAGCCTGAACTTTTAATCCCCTTTATGTTTTAAAACTACTTTCCTTTAGCATGATTGGATTATTTTTTCCCCTAGCTTTCTGGAAACCTTCAGAAATTGTTACTGTTAATATATGAACTAGGAAGTTCCATTAAGGAAACCGACCAAGAACTGGAGATGAAATCTATACATGTGGAAAAGTGCATTTGCTGAAACCATAGACGAGGAACCTTTTTACTCCCACACTTCAGTTTATTCAATCTTTCTTGTATCCTTGATACTGATGTGTTGTAACATGAAATATAAAAACCAATTCGCAATTTTTTTTAGTCTTTCCTCTTACCGCGAATAATACTAACTACTCTCACTACTAAGCAACTACTAATACTGTAAAAACAAAAAATAATGAAAACACAGTGTCAATGCTTTTGTTTGCTACAAAAAGTTAGTTCTTGAGTCTTTTAAACATCAACATTATATACAATTATAGCATAGCAGTACAGATTTTTATATCAAAGAATTATACTTATAAAGATATCTCCGTAAGCATTTTTCTGTGTTGATTTGCAAAGTCTAAAAAATAACTTATTTTTGTCTTAAAGAAAGGTTTTCATTACTAAACAAGCACAACTATAGATTTTAATTAATAATAATTAGTGTTTTTCAACGTGACATGGTATTATTTTAAAGATACACGATAGTCAGAATAGACAAAATCAAATTAATAATGTTTCATAATGAAATACCTGTGATGTTTACTGTCATGAACACAACCCAAACTTAAATTCATCTCATGGATTTCAATATTGACATAATTTACCGTGCATAAAATAAAATACATATACAAAGCATTTCTCATTAAAATCAAGCTTGTCAAGCTACGATACAGGTAAACAACACAAGCAGTACGTAACAATGCTGTTCCGAACAAATATTCTATTAATAGTCACGCAACGAGTTCCGAATAAGTACAACAGTTTCTGCGTAAATACTACTAACTCAGTTGGTATCACTGCAACTTTCCCAAGGGCTTAATTAATTTAATTTAACATGGAGGAAATTGATATGAAGATTTCTACTCATTGAGTAAATACACCTACTCACCTGCTAATATAGTCCCGTACCCTCCTTTGTCTTCAGAATAACTAATAGGAAATATTATGTTCCGTTTGTTCCTCTTTAATTCAGGATGAATATTTCAAACGCTCTCTCATTGACTGTGAGAACTTTTCCATGAAAGTCTTGAATATTTAATAGTAGAATTCTTCCACTCTTCCTCCCCTTTGTATTTCTGTTGATGTAAATTAGTTTTGTTCTCTCCTCTCCTATTTCTCTAAAGCTCTTTAGTTACACTTCCAACCAATTAAAGCCATGAATTATAGATTTTCGAAATCAGGTTCCCAACTGTTTGATGCTAGATTAATAGATTATTAGCGTGGGACTTGCATCCTCTTCATAAAACATACCACAACAAGGTCCGGTAATGCAGATAAGCCCCTTTCTGTGTTTCTCTTTACCCCGTGAATGTAATGCCGAATTGTAGATGTGAAATCATCCCAAAATCTCAACAGTTTCCTAACTGATTGTTTTCCCTTTATTCATTCTTCCTATCTTGGCAGTGGGACTGACATATTTCCAAATAATGAGAGATGGTTTTTTTCTTGCAAGAATAAATCATATGCCCTAAAGGGAAGGGCTGGACTTTCTTTTATTCCCACTGACAGCCCAGATTTTATTCCCTGGGATGAAGGGGAAGAATAATTCGTAAAATAAATAAAGCATCTCCTTGTTGCAGTGAGAGAAGGTTGCCTCTCCTTGTTAATTTTTCTGGACTAATTAACTAAGGATTCCTTGGGGGCTGTGGGATACTTAAGTTTAGGTTACGGAGAAGTAAAAATGAGGTTGCTGCGGCAAAAGAGTAGAATACGGTCTATCCTGTTATTAACTGACGATATTTTTAACATACAGCTATAGAAGGGAACATAGCCAAGGTTTATGTGCTAAAGGTAAGGTACCTTTATCATTTATGTAAGTCCTTGGAAAGTCGGATCCTTCACACTAATATGGTATTAGGAATATCGAACCTCCTCCTTCCCTTTGACAGATGGTTCAAGGAATAGTTTAGTATTCTCATCATTCCTACTCTTTTTTACCCCGAATCCCTTTATTTTCCCAAAATATCCATACTCCTCCGGTGCAAAGAAGTTGCTCCGATGAAGGGGGAAGGGTTACTCTAAATTACAAAAAAGTAGGGCATAAATACCCTTTGATCGGCAGTTCATCTTCCATTTTTCTATCCTATTTTACAGGGACGGAGGGAAATCAAGATGAAGCGGTGGTTGTTGGTGGCCTTAGAAGGGATGGGAACCTGACAAGCCAATACCCTCTGCAGACCGTAGAGCTGGGAGCGGAAACCGGGGAAAGTGGAATTCGAGACCCATCCAAATTGCAAACGACATTGGGCATTATCTTGATGGTATTATTGATATTTATTGCCGGTCTTGGTGGGCTCCTGCTCCTCCTTTTACTCTTCTTTGTGAAACGGAGAAAGGAAATACAAAGAATGGTCATGGCCCGTAAGGGCAGAGACGCAGATCTTACCCAAGTAGCGTCATCAACCACTGAAAAATGTACACCAACTACTTCGTACGGAAGTAAAGAAGATCTGGACCAACTCCACGGCTTCAGGACGGGAGGCAAGGACTCTGGGATCCCGAGTAGTTGTGGACATAGTAGTTGTAGTAACAGTTGTAGTGGTGAGCCCCATTCTCCTAGCATTTCAACAGCCATGACCACCATTACAAGGAGTAGTTGTTCGAGCAGAGCTACAATTTCTAACAAAAACGACTTTCCACCTCCACCGACATCCATTATTTCTACGGCAAGTACAAGTCATGGATATGGAAGCATTGGAGAGGATGAAATAGAAGAGGACGACGAGCGGGGAAGGTTGTACTGAAAGGTCGCCTAAGATCTTGAGAGGAGGGGGCATTTTCCTGGAAATGGTCGGAATTGCTATTCAGTATTGCTTTGCAGACTCTACTTTCGTGGTTGTCCATTGACAGGAATGGTGACAGACTTTCGTCGTAAAATAAAAATTACCCTTAAGGTAAACTATGGACGACAAGCTGTAAGGGTTAGGAGTGCTTCATTTTTTCAACCGGGAAGTTCCACCCACGTTGCTCTTGAACTTTTTATCCCCTTTCCACTCGTTGTGGGAAGTAGAAGCCCGGTTCTGTCGAATCCTACTTGAATGAAATCAGTTCTTGTAGGGTCATTCAAAATTCTGTAAGCTGATCAATTCCGGCCTTCTGATAATGTTTCGGTGGAACGAGGAGGCGTCCGAGAACATGAGTCCCATTGACATAAGTGCTTGTTTCCAAGAGGTATGAGACTCAACTGCTGATTTCGCTACGAAATGTTACGAATCTAATCAGACAATTGCTTCTTCTGAAAAATTGCTTCCTTTTATGTTAACTAGGGACTGTTTCTCGAAATAAAGGTTCTCGTTGGATGAGAGTTCATTGTACAATGGAATACATGGTATCTTTTTAGAGTTTGGGTCGTTGTACTCAATATAATGAAAATTGTTTATAGGTTTGACCCTAGGATTCCATTCAAGTTGCCATATGTAACATGTTGAAATTTCATTTTGCAATTCCCGTCTTTTCTGTCAAACCAGCACCGAACTTATAACTAGTATCAAGGAAGCGTAATTTGTAATTTCTTCTAGATTTTAACCCAATCGTCAGTATAGTTTGTAAAGAGTTTTTTATCTTTAATGTGTTACACATATTTTTGTAACATGTGCATTATCCATGTAAAGAAAAAATTCATTAATTAATAGGAACTTGAGAACTATATACGTATGTCTAATTTCGTGTCGAATAATATTATAACGCAGTCGCAATGTTGTTGTTCCGGCGTTTGGCACATAGAATCTTAGAATCTTATTTAGATTTTTACTTAATATTAAATATTACTGCAATAGTCGAGTAGTTCAAAATTAATGTGAGTGTTAAAAATGGTAACGCAAATTAATTTATTATTGAATTTGACTTCGAATTTAACTAATGCAAACAAAAGTTGTGACTATTGATAGTAATTACTTTTTGTCGTCATACTGGCGGATTGATGGTTATACCCTGTACAAAATACAATAACTGTTTAAAGACGTATTTTAGGATGACGTAACGTTAGCGTTCTGTATTTGAATTCCACAACTGATTTTTACGCCGTAAAAGGACGGTAAATAAAAGAACTCAGAACCACATTTCAACTTCCCCTTTGAACAAAAACATTTGAAGTTAAGATGATTAAAAATGAATTTACTAATCAATTAGTAAATTCACACGCCCGAGTTCAAGAACCCAAGCGCAGATTCTGATATTTTAAGAAATGAAGAAACCGACGAAAGACAAGGACTTTTCACCAAAAGCGGAAGACAGCTGCCAAGATTTTGCTCAAGCACGCTACAAACTTCAACAACGGCAATGATACATATCATGCAATAATAACTAGTGGGTCGACAACCGTAAACCAGGGTTGCCAACACCGTCTTTGTTGAAGAAATTTCAAAATTGATTCCAACTTATATACCTGACATTTAAAACAATTACAACGAATTTCAAGTTCCAATTCATGCTCTGTTTTGCAAGTCAGTCAATTCGCCTTTTTTACTTCGACCCAGTCCCTGCCCAACCCTGTATTACATATTTAGTACCTCAATTCCATTTTTTGTCCCCTATACACCGCTATACTCTGAATCCTTAATGTGTGTCTCTAGAACAACGGAGGACATCCTTCATAATATCATAGAAAGAAAGCAAACGAAGGAGAAAAGTTTTCCTTCCAAGAATGATGAAGTGCTGGAGCGAAATGAAAATATTCATTTGACAAAAGGGGAACCTGCCTTTGTTCTTAGAAATCTGGAGCGGCTTGACAGAGCCTGTTCCAGTAAACAGTAAATACTGTATACGAAACTACAATTACACAGACCTACTTCTTACTTTTAATATAACTTCGATAGCAAAAGAGTTATATCCCTTAGCCTCATTGTTAAGCATATTTCCGAGAAAAACTATGACGATCATTCACTCATCCATACATAAAATAGGTCTAAGAACAGCTCCAGTTCTGTTCATTTAAAATAAATCTCTGTTAAACGAATAATAGCACCCAGTCTGGAACGCTCAGCACTTGATTCCTTGCCTTATTGTACTTACTCGTCTCAGAAATAAATAGTAACAATCAGGAACGAGAGGAATTGAATTTTTATCTTTAGGACGGAGATTAACCCTTTGCTTCTACTTTCTCTTGAATTCCTCACAGATAATCATTTCATTTTAAACTTGTAATATCACTATCATCCCATCTTCCTCAATGACCAATGGGAAGTCCTTTTGGAAATGAAGGAACGTGCAATGGGACTCTTGTGCATTGAATAAAATTGTCCTACTTTCCATCTTTGAAATGTACCTGCCGGCCCCTACTGCTTCTACGGCTGACTTTTACTTTCTCCATTTGCTACAACAGAATCCAAGAAGGCTCATTCAACATTCTCCACTTCCTTCCTTTCTCATTTTCAGTTTTATTATTATATAGGGGATTAGCATTATTACAATTGTTATGGGGTGCAAGACTCCCCTTTCCCTTCTGCTCAACGGTTAGTGAGGACGGTGTGACCAGGATTTCGTAACTGATTTCGCATTCCGGTCACACATCTGACCGGAACTGTAGCAGTCCTTAAAAGGAGAACAATTTCATTCGGCATTTTCGGAAAAGGGATGATTAGCTTTGGAAGAGGGAAGAGGGACTTGAGAAGTACGGAATTTTATAAGCTTTATAGCCCATGCCGGGCTTTCTCCGGTTAAAAACGATATACCAGCTACAGGAGTAGGTATAGCCGGAACTCGCAGGCCTTTGCTCCGTCCTAATGTTGTTTTTCATTGATTTTCTGATATTATAAAAAATTTACCTGCCAAATTACCTTTGGAGACTTCTATGGATGGTTTATGGCCGAGAGAGAGAAACGGCATTTTACTTAAAACTTCCGAAGCATAAAAACTTCTCCGTTTAATTTCCTTTAAAAGCCTTTTGCTGGCTGGAAATGGTGGAATCATATTTGGAAAGGAAACCCCATCCCGATTCCTGAGAGTTGCATAAAGTATAAGGCTACGGGAGTGGAGTTCGGAGTTCAGAGAAGTCAGAGGTAGTCGTAACTACAATGTAATCTATGTACCACCACCATTCACATTAAAAATAAAACAGAACTGACTTGTGATATTGAGCATGTAAGGGGGGAAGTGAAAGCATGGAGTTATAAATCAGGGTGTGTGTGTGTAACATCTGCTGGAAAGTATGTGAGTTGGGTGCACAGAGGAAGGGACTCAAGTACGGCTTGATACAGTCAACCCTGTCCTCTTCCATTTCGAGTTCATTAAATGAAAATTAATAATCGCCTGTTAGTCGACTAGGACTGGTGCGGTAAGGGAACTGTACTTTGCGACGATATTACAATTTATAATGCGTTTGATTCATTGCAGGAGTGTGTTGATCTATAAATCAAGCTCTTTGGATGCCTTTAAAACAGTTGAAACTAGATAAAAAATCATGGGATGCATTGTTTTATATGGACAGAGAAAGCAGTAAAGAATTTATTGAAGAACAAACGTTTACAAACGCACATCACAAAAGAGTGAAACAACACGAAACATGTCTTCAAAATCAACTATCACTTAATGTCGTTTTCCGTCAAATAGGAGTTGTCTCAAGAATCTCACATTTCCCCAACCATAAAGAAAATTCATATACATTGGAGAATAACACTTTACTGTACCTTAACCTTAAATATAGTTTATTTTGAGCTTAACAGTGTATATTATGTTGAGAGGAGAGATCGATTGAAGTTCAATAGAGCTGATATTAATTATTATTGCCCATAAGATTCCTGTCAAAAAGTGAAAAATATTTCTCAAAAGATTGTGACTCAGCTTTTTATTTTGGAGACAGGATCAGTAATTGGGACTCTCCATATAGGGAAAGAGATAGAAGAGACAAATATAAAAGTAGCTTATGTTTTTATCATATTTATGTAGCCCTGTCAGGCGATAGGAGCAGACGAAGGTTAGCATTACCTTTTCACCGTAGGGCCTCACTGCCGGTGATCATTATCCATGACATATATCAGAGAGAGTCAAGAATCATATGTTGACCTTTCAGAGGAAATGTTTCCCAGAGGATCCTCCTTTCTCAGACGAGAATTTTTATTTCACAGCCATCGTCCGTGGCCCACAGGGTTGAGATTAAAGCCCTCGTCTCAGCAAAACTTTGAAATATGCACCTTTTAATCATGCTTATTTCCAGAAAAGTCAGCAAATTGGTGACACGGAAATGTGTGACAGGTCATTCTTTTGTCTGGAGAAGGATTTGCAGCAGAGCTTTCACTGAACTGGAAAATATTCGCAATCTTCATTTGCATCTTAACCGGGCTCTTTGCTGCCGGCTATATCGTCCCTCTCCTCTCCTCTGTGGAATAAAACACGGGAGCGGAGTTGAAGGATGAGAGAGCGTTTTACCAAATAAAAATAAAGCTTCGGATGATGTACGACTTCATTTTTTTTCCGAAACTGGAAAGTCTTTTGTATGTTGCAGAATTATGAGCAATTTATATGCAAACCAAGTACCTGTATATTCCAAAATTGCGTACCTCAAAAACCTGAAAGTAATTTCTCTCACTGCACACTGACTGCCACGTGGAAATAAAATCTCCAGAAACTATTGTTCTCTCTCTGGCGATAAAGATAGGAGTCCCCATGTTTAATGATGAATTCCTCCCTAAAGCTTTCGACGGGAAAGTTGAGGGAAAAATCCTTGAATTTTTATGACAGAAAACAAAACATAAATACTTCATGAGTGTGCTTTGATACATAATAGATAAAATATACTTTCCTCCTCTCTTTTCCCAATAGGATTAAGTAAATGGGTTTGAAAGGAAAACAAGTAGCATATAATATTATATTCCTTTCATACACGGAACTGATATTATTACGTTACTCCTCGTCTCGTCTACTACTACTGGGACGGCTACAGGAGCCAAAGTAGAAGTCGTAAAGACGTCCATGGTGTGAAAGAATTGACTTAGCTTAAGCCAGAATCGATAAATTTTTCTCTCTCCTCCTGCCTTTTCCAATATCATTTCCTCTGATATGATATGAATGAAATGATCTGAAAAAAAAACTAAAGCCAATCCAGTAACTTGAATGCCTATAAACCTTGGTAATCTTTGTAATACATCCCATAACAGAAAGATGAGCTCCTCTGCTTTCTCCTCCTGAACAGATATTGTTTCCCATCCCAAATGCATTACGGAACGGCTCCTATCCCCTCATCATCTCTCTCGGCTAGGCTCGCCAAGACAGAACAAAGGAGGCACGTTCTAATGCACGAGCTTCCAATCCAATCCCATCCCAAATGTCTCTGTCTTTACAGTATAATATCATATCCGGAGGAGCAATGTTCCTTGTATTGAAGACAGACGCGAAGGTAGAAAGTTGAAGAAGAAGAAGGCTCTTACAACACTCTCATTCCAATTATTTATGTTCGCTAGAAATTACTCATTGTTGTCCTCTGGGGCCAATAATTGTGCCTAAGTTCTTGTTAACTTCCATTCCGGACTCTAATTCCCTTTCATTGGAAATCAGCCACGGAAACGGGATTATTATGATCACGTACCGCAGGAAGATGTTTAAATGTTGGCTGGGGATTCGAATCCGGGGGTTGTGTTAGTATGCTTCAGCAGAGTCGATAACTGGAGGCGGATGGATACTTATTAATTTGAAACAGTTCGGAGTATTCATGGACTTTTACCAAATATTGACACCAGAATAAGGCTTTAGGTCGGTGCTAATTAGGGAATTATTTTTCAATAGGCTTGGAGACTTATGGAATGGTCAACAGAAGTATTTTTCTGGAATTTCCAGGAAAATATTTTTTAGGTAATAAGAATAAATGTTGTATAGGTGGCCGTCATCCAATCCCACGAAACGAACCGTAGTTCCGTCATGCCAATCGATTGCTAATTCTTCCGATCATTAAAACTGCTTTCTCCCAACTTGAGTATGAATTCATGTTCTGAAAACAGCAGCAATGGATTAGCCACTCATGCATATGCAGGTACTTGTTGTCTGGCTCGTGGTACCGGTTACGGTTGAGTGGTTGATTATGCAACTACTTGAAGGACTTTGACCCAATTAGGCTCTCAGGACTAGTTCTTGCAGTGAATGAACAAGCCATTGATTAAACTCACCGGGAAATGGTACATAGACTTTATGAGAAGCAGTAGTGGAAGGGCGAATCGAGTGAATTGGAATCTAAAATCGATATGAACAGTCTCCTTGTTATGCTTGCATTGCTTTCTGACTAGAATTTACAATCGGACTCCCTGATCTGTCTGGCAATATTTGCACTAATCCTTCCCTTACGACCTATAACTTATTCAGAACGTATCTATTACCCACCATTAGCATCCTGTTCCAAGGAAGACACTCCAAGAGTACCTCTCTAGACACCTTAGAGTTTATGAGGTCCAGCCAAGTAAAAAATGGGTCATTTGTTGGGCCAATTTGGCGATTAGTCCTATCGTATCAATGAAATTTTGAATCGGTGATTGAGAACTCGAATGAAAATTTAACGGTTTTTATGCATTCATCGAAAAAAAGTTAGGGCGAAACTGAAAAATATCAAAGTCAATAGTTCAAATCCACAATTTATTTTCAACACCAAACAGCTTTTCGTTTGATTTACAGAACAGCAACAACAGTCGGTAACAAAGTTATCCGATTTAGGTGGATTATCATAGCAGAGGAATTTTCCGTCCGTGAAACAGGTAAGCTTCAATCGATTGATAATCAGATACCACAGATAAATCTGACGTTGACAATTAGAGTAGAGGAATTAATTTTCCAGGATTGCTTTTAGCTTAATCAAATTTCGGAACCTTGACGAAGTATTTTACATACAAGTGTCAACATGCCTCTCGCATTTTAACTCCATATCTCCACACGCTCAGACGTGTAGGATATCATACAGAGTTTATCTGCATTGCACTCATTTTTTGAAGCCGTCAGACACACACACAGCATGGATTTAGTCAAAAAGTTAGATATAATTTAGCAATCACAATCGAACACACTTTGAAACATCCAAACCTCAAGTATTTACAGTATTTGTACATTCAGATTCGAATCTTAACTATTTACGTGTAGTTAGTACGTAAATCAATCTCAGATCAGAAATAATACTTGAGAACTTAATAATATATATGTTATAATATAATATTAGCTTCTCTGGCGTTGGGGAAGGATCATATGCGACTTTCTCTGGGAGCAGACGAGCGATTTGAAGCCGTGAGTAAAGATGATTTATGGTTATGGTTTGTATGAAGCTCTCCGTCCTGAAAAACATATAGAAAATAAAAACGTCATATAATAAAGGCATATACAAAAAATATCTCAAAGTATCCTATTTCCAATCGGTGCAAAAATAATGGCTTTGTTTATTACCTTCCGAAGCACCTTTCTAAGATTTATTCCGTCACAGATATTTTTTATATCGACAATTTTTATTGTCTAAAGTCCCTACTTCTCATATGCCGTGGAGAAATTTGCTCGAATGTTTCAGGTTCATTGTTTAGGCAATAATTTTTAAAATCTAGGCTGGTAATAATAAGTAAATCGTAGAAAGCGACGGTGGAAATAATTCACAGATTGTACACTTCTATACAACCTTGGGCAAAAGACTTATCTCAACATAAAACGTGCCATTTCGTATCCAATATTTTTTATACTCCTCACAGTCCTATTTTAGCTTACAGCAAGCCCTAAATTTCCATGGCCTTAATTCTTACGTGTTTCTCGAGGAAGTTTATAAGGTACGTTACAGAAAAAAAATATAAAAAAACTGATGATCCCAGATCGGAATAATCCAACACTTTTTATTAAGATTTCAGGAAACTCCAATGAAAAGGCTCGAACTGCGTGCCTGCAAAATACATTTTAACGACTTTCCCTGAATGGAAATAATACAATAGGAAACATCCGGACAAGATCTGCACCTTTCGAAACCTATTGAGTTCCCCGTGGGGAACAACTGCCAAAATGATATATTCCTATGCAGTTTCTTCCAATCCGTTGATTATGAATAGCACCCTTAACGACCCCAAGGATTGAGCATCTTCATCATCTTCTACTAACGCAGAAGATGAGAAATAAATTCTCAGAGATTTGAGGGTTTGGATATTTTCTTGGTCTAACAAGGGACAACACCCAAACGTCAGAGCCCAAATCTTCTGATTTTTTTTACAGCTGAAAATATAAGTTTTGTTAACAACGAAAATCGAAAAATTAGCTGCCCTAATTGATTTTAAGAATGTTAAAAAAATTAAATTCGTGTTTTCCGGTATGTTTTCCATGAGTTTTTGCCTTGGTCCGAAAAAGAGATAGGGCGTGAACATTGGAGAACCCGAAATTTAACATTGCGTTTGAACGAGCGAATTCACTAGAATCAGACGGGCGTTTACTATAGGAAGGAAAGAAAAAGTCGACTTTCTCGCTCGTTCTCTTGCGCTCACTCCTAAAAACCCGTTTTCTGCCGTTTTTCGCGATCTTCCCACACTGATTTCTCAAAAACCCCTAAAAACTAGATCAATATATTATGATTTTCGTTTTTCTAATTTTTTTCTTGATTTTTTGGTGTATTGCATTAGTGATGTTTCATATATTTATTTGCAGGTCCATTGTGTAACAATTTTTTTAACATACTTAAAATCAATTAGGGCAGCTAATTTTTCGATTTTCGTTGTCACCAAAACTTATATTTTCAGCTGTAAAAAAATCAGAAGATTTGGGCTCTGACGTTTGGGTGATGTCCCTTGTAAGAGTTACTTCTTTCGAAAGGGCTTGTGCTTGTGGAGCAATAAAAGGAGTCTATTTAACCCCGTATCTCCAGTTATGCTGCCATCATCACTCTTAACTTCCCTTTCTACTCCAACTTCATCGTTTTATTGTTGCTTTAGCCCTCATGTTTCCCATTTGATGATGGAATTCACAACGGATTAGTTCAAACAGAACAACTCTTTCCTCCTCAACCCGTAATGATATTATGAGATCTAGGTTCAAATTCCGTTTGCAATCTATGCGTATTTAACAAGAATCTCGTGGAGAAGTGTAACTAACACTTGTTCGGGTTCTCCCTCAGTCCCTCGCCCTATTATCCTACAATATATCTTGTCTTGTAAGACAGAAGAAAAACGAAAGTGAGGATCTTCGGTAACGGTTTGCCCTCTTTGTTCGTCTCTTCTCTTCCTCATTAATAATCTAATATCCTAACCCCTCCAAAGGTATCCCGAGGAGATTGTTATCAACTTTGTAATCAAAATTTAATTTTTCATCAGTCTCATCTAGATTTCCTCTCCTTGACTGGGTCCCTTCTTCACAGATTTTTATCTTACTTTGGTTACTTTCGCACCGTTGTTCTGATTGTAATATTGTGAGTGGGTGAAATAAATACCTATTCGGGAGCAAGGCCCATTTCTGAAATCGTTCCACGCACAGACCATTTGATATGAATTATTATTTGGGTCAATGATGCTCGTTTACTTCAGACTTTATCGAATTCAATCAGGTTTTCACTTATTGTTAAGGGAATGGTTGGATTTGCTGAATTCTAACTAATTCTAATAGAAATCTAACACACTTACTTGTATTATGTGTTTTTAATTACGGAAAATTACGCTACTAACACGCACAGTCTCTTATTGTGAAGGAGTAAACTTGGGGTAGATTTTCATCCATTTGATTGGAATAAAATATGTATCTAGTTTAACTTATGCCGAGCAAGGGGAAATAATAAAATTGCCCTAATGAGCCGACTTAGGTATCGAATGATAGGGAAGGAGCGATTTGAAAGAGAATACCTATTAATAGTTCTCTAGATTTGATTTTAGACACAAAAGAATACGAGGCGCAGTTGGAGTTTATACAGTAATTGGCCTAGAAATGTACTAATTGAAAACGCGTTGCCTTTCATGCTTCAATGAAAAGTATAAATTAGATGCTGTTAAATGTATTTATCCGGAGGGAGTGAGATCAGATTTAAAATCAAGATAATTAATTACCGGTGTTTCAACCAGAGTCAGCGCAACGGTTTCCCCATTGTTTTTCACCTCCAAGTCCTTTTTTCTTCTTCTCGCTGGAGGTGTTTTGTGAATTCGAATGAAGCCTCGGATACCTGCTGAACGATCTGAAATAAATGCCATATATACAGTCATAAATTGCTTAGCATGATTTTGATACCATATTACAGATGTGGATTTTATTAAATTCTTATCTGTTAGTTATAAAATAAAACTTTGTCTTTCGGATTTTTCTTCAAACCTTCACGTTCACGAAGATATAACATACATATTACACACGTATATAAATAAGCCTTTTACAGGCTGAATATAATTCGTTTGGATCTGCTTGTAAGGTCGTCTAAAGTCCAAGTATTCACGTAATAAATTGAAATAAATACAGCTTCCTATGCTGTATAATTACTGTTTTTTCCATAATTTTTATTGTCCATACGATATCGTGACAACCCTGATATTTCTAGATGCAAAACTGAATTTCCCAATTTATCTATAGATGATCACGCATTCGGTTTTATAATTAGTTTCTTAATTTTTGCTTTCAATCATCGTGATTACTTATCACTGGTTTCGTTTTCTCACGATGCACCCCGACTGAGATCAAAATGTTTAAAGCATCGGGCGCAACTGGGTATTCAGCATTACTGAAATGGAAGAATAATAAGAATTTACAATGACTCGGTAACCAAGCTTGGGGATTTTCCTTGAATTAGTTTAAGTCTGGCATAAGAGAGCAATGATGTCAAGTTAATTGAAAAAGCTACACAGCCAGCTGAAATAAATGCCGCAGAGTCACCCAACACACAATGGCACACATTCTTAAAACCGAAGCCTTCTTCTTAAGGAAATGCATGCATTTACTTGAAACTTGCCATTTATATATATACCTACGAGTCACTGTATCCTGGCAGGAAATTTCCGTTAGCGTTCCTTTTATTAAATTGAATTTCTCTGAAACAAGACATTGGCTGTTTTTCGAGGACAAAGCAATGGTGAGAGTAATCCAGAGAAGTAACCGTTCTTTTCTATAACTTACGGTTATTCTCAGATTGTTACCAGATGCTTTCGCTATTAGTTAAGAATCACCCATAGAAATTTACGGGTCGTGAAAGCACACATTCCACCAAATTGTTGTAAATACACGACTGGAGGGGACTGTAGAAAGCAGGTCGCATTTTCATACCCCATATGGCTCGAGAGGTCTATTGACAGTGAATTTTTTTTCAAAGGACGTTACGAACTCCTAACTGCCAGACAATTTAGGAAATGCTTCTACAGATTTCGCAAGATCTTCGAGAAAAGGTATTAAAGATCAAACCTTTCAACAATAGTAGATTCAACCAAGACAAGAGATTGTAGTACTGTAAACTGTAAGTATATGATGATACAGTTTTAAAGACATCTTACCGGACTTTTCCAAGCCAGAAACATGAACGCATTGGCGTATCACGATTGCATTTACCAGATTACATTCTTTGTCTACAGAAAAATATAGACTTTAAACAGTATCGATTGGTTTTTTTGTGCTGTACTTGGAATCTTATAGAATTGGTTTTTATTCGAAATTTTTTGCAGATTTTAAATACCTTTATTTTCTTAATATATTAAGGTTACAATCTTTATCAGTCCGTTTCTACGATTCTATGTTAATTTATCTCACAGAATTTTATAGGTGAGAACTATAAAACTAGTTGACAAACGAAAGTATGAAAACTGATGTTTCTGTGTAAGGCTAAAAAAAGATCTTACCATTTTTATTTGGGATGACATCAGGATTTCCAATCTCTTCCAGGCCATTTTGGTCTATCTTTGTAAGGGCGGCTTCTCCTTGGAAGTTGTCACTTTCATTATCTCTTCTAAAGAGCTTGGCAACAGGAGGCTTTTTCCGTCTTGAGCGCTTCCAAATAGCGATTATCGCCAAAGTTAAGAAGATTATCAGGACTGCAGTACAACCGACTAGAATGGCGAATATAGGATTCAACTCTGCATCAACAGTGGGACCTAGTTTATGTCCAAAGCAAAGTGTACAAAAAAAACAATGCAATAAATACTCAATGTTTGAAAACTTTGAGCTAATTTACCCCTTATTAGGTATTTAAAAGTATTTAATAGTTAGGTATTTAAAAAACTAAATGACCAAAACGGGCATTCTTACCCGTTAATTTGGCAACTCCTCTAAAAGTAATTCCATCCAAGATGAAGGGTTCCGATCTCCCTTTATCATTGACAGAGTAAATAATGAACCGAAATACAACTCCAGTCTCCATATTATCCACCGAAAACAATGGAATCTATGACATAAATAACAAAAGCCCGAAATGTATTGTACTGTTCTGTTCAGTTTCCAACTTTCGTTGCTAGCAGTCACATTGGATATTGGATCAGTAGTCGACCAAAGGGCTTCTCCTCCATTTATCGATACTATATTACAGCTCTGTCTCAATATTCATTTGCCAGGCCCATTTCGACACTGGTAGGATACTTTCTTGGACATTTGGACACAAGTCGTTTTTATCCATCTAAAAGCCACGTTTATATTTCGCAATGTGCCCAACTACAGATTCATTTTCTGTCAGGGATTGGGAAATCCTGTTATAAATATTTACCTTAGAGGAACCGTTGAGCTTGATCTTTTTGGCTTGTAAGTCTACCACTTCGAGTATAAAATGCTGCGGAAGACCCCCGTTGAATCCTTCCGTACATGAAATGCTGAGGGAGTCTTCTGTTTTATTAAAAATAGTACAATTCTTAAGGGGAAAGGGTCTTCCGGCGGAAACGATTTGAAAATAGCACGGTGCAGTTTCTCCTTTCCCGACAGCGTTTAGCCCAAAACAGCCCAGCGTACCTGTTTAAAAACAGCCATTTTCCGCCTGTTATTCATTTTTAACCGAAGTTTGCTGTACTTAATCAAGCGAAGTTATCACTGGCTCTTTCTCTCAAGTTTGTAAAATTAAAATACACTAGGGTTCTCACCATAGTCGACCTCACTGATTGGCGTGTAGTTGAGCGTGCTTGTGGTCCCACTGGAAGTATACCTGGAAGGAGGAACGGCGATTACTTCATTACCCGAGTTGTTGAACGTCCAACGGAATTGAACACTTGGTGGATCCGAAGCCATTTCACAAACGATTTGCACAGTCTCATGCTTCATTGCTCCTACTAAAGATTCGTGGTTATATCTACATGTTGGCACGTCTGTTGAAAACACCCACAAAAAATTTGTATCAATTGATTTATTTATGTATTTTGATTTGTCTCGATCAGTCAGCATTATCCACAGAAATTATCGAGATCCATATTATCAGTATTATTATAAGAGTAACTAACGCTAGGCTAAATAATGTATGTGGTTTTAGAAACAAGTAGAGACATTTTCCACCCCTTCCATTTGTGTCCAACTTAAAGATTTTTTGCTCGAGTTGGGGGTAATGATGCGTAAAACATAGTGTATATTCACTAGAACTTACAACCCCTTTTTAATATCACTACTTTCTCCATTCGGCACACCGTATATATTCTCATTGACGCCTGTATTGACTATATGCTATTAGCTATATTAGGGCTCTCTATATACAAAGTAAAGTATTGAAGATTAACAAAGTAAGGCATCGGCTGACAGCCAGATGAAAATTTTGACAGGAGATAACGCGTGAGCTATAGGATTTATAAGTTCATCATGGCTTTCTCTTCTGCAGATAATAGAAACCCGAAACAGTGTCACCAGCCTGCTTCACTTTCCGAAATCCAGTCCCATCTCATCCGAACCAGAGCGGATTCCATACAACAGGCTGTATGCAGTAGTTAATGTGGTTGTCTAATTCAAAGTATGTCAGCTATCCTAATTCAATGGCAAATATTCGTTTGAGACCTGAAGCGTTTTTGTTGATATAAACCGATGAACAACTATTAACGAGTTCCTGGTTCTAGAAACCAAATGTTTTTAATCCTGTTCGTTTTTACAGTTCTGCTTATTCAATAGTCATTTCTTTGAAACTCTCAAAACTTGCAAATGAACTCTGACCTTAAGATCAAAATAATACAGCTGGATTGGAGTGGATTGATCGCTGTTAACTTATTTTTACTTTTGCAGATTTTGTGTTGATGAAAACCCGCTTGATCGAGTGAGCAATCAACAACTTCTCATATAGAGAATATAACATAAATAGAATTTAGGAGAGTATCTCCCTTTATTTTGTAAACAGGTTTTTATTTATTGACGAAATCATCAAAGTAATTTACTCTCGCTTTGCTGTCTCAGAAATCCATTTAAACTGGATCAATGTGGAGGAACAGTGAATAAAAGTATTTTTCTTGATGTGGAATTCAACAGATGAAATAAACTTCAATTTCCAGTTTGGCCTGTTCAGTGCCTCAGAATTACTGATCTACTGACAACGACATGCGAAACGTTTCCAAACAAAAATACCTTTTATGTAAAGCATTTCTCCTATTTCATCACATCCACTTACATATAGCTACGAAGGTTTGGACTTCACCTGCATTGATAGGAAATTTTGTTATTGAGAACACGAATCAGTTTCAATATTTAGAACCTTCCAAACCATTTGAAGCAAAAAGGAAACTCGGGAAAGAATTTAGTAATTATATCATTCAGGTATGTATTACAAGTGAGATCAAACGCTCAGCTTATTTTCAAGCTGTTTTCACAGGCTTATATTCGTAATGTTCCGATCTCTTTGCTTTTTGTATAGGAATTTTTCCTTTGTAGCTAAAACGCTTTGTAGCCTTGAATTGGGTGCCCTTAATTAAAAAATATTTGCGTTCGTATCCTGGCATCTAATTATCTGTCTGTACTGTTCAACTCCTAGGAGAACAGTGTTTTAAGCATGCAAAATTTAAAGAGAATACACTTACATTTGACGCGGAGATGGACAAAGTTACTCTGGGAAGATCCAATATCATTGACTGCGATACAGGAGTAGTTCCCAATCTTCTTTCTGCTAATTTTTTGAATTACCAAGCTAGGATTTGTGATTATAATTTTTTGGGATGCGTTGTGCCGAATTTCCCGTCCCTGTTGAAACAAATTATTGTTCAGTTACAGAGTGACAAATGTTACAATATTTTTGAATTTTTTTTAAAGTCAATGGTTGTTAACATTTCTCAGTATTTGCCGTTTAACACTTTGTAAAATTCTTTGCAAATAAATGCACGCTTGAATTAAAAAAACAAGAATGTCAATACTATAAGTACATAAACGCACAACAAAAATGGAAACCTTCGTGACTAAATCGAATGGATTCCACCGTCGAGTGAACTGTTTTTATAATAAAGTAAAACGCTACTTGCTTCTGGCTACAATTGTATCGACCCTGGATTTGTAGATACGTAAGCAAGGTTGTCGTGCTTTAGCGATATAAATCTTTCAGCAATTATGTCCACTGGCGTTTGAATATTCACGAAAGGGAAATGGAATAGTTCACATTTTTTAATTTACTGCAAGGTAAAAGCGTAGCACTTGAAATTTTTAAATGCATACACACCAGAGCTAGCAACGTGTTTCAAAGTGACTAGGAAAAAACGATGTATTTTTAATTTTTAGCCCAATTCCATCATCAAATATGTAAACGACAATTTGTTGACGTTACATCAAAGGGACCGGACAATTTAATTGGTGACTTTGAAAAATATTTTGAATATTAGTCGCTAAAAATCTCAACAATATTGGAAATATTGTAAACAGAGTATAATTACATTGTGAAACCAGGAAAGTCGAGTTTCGCGTGGATTCGATCGAACGGAACATTCAAAGTAGACGTCATCTCCTTCCTTGATATCGTCTGGCAGCAAGTTTGTTCCCAACTGTAGAGTAACTCTAGGTGGATCTGAAATTAATTTTTTTATTAAAAAATTACAATACTATCAAAACTATACTACCATCAATGCATACTCATTTTAATTTATTAACAAATTAGATGCAATAGCGATCTATCAATTTGTTATCAGAATTTTAATTCCACTGCAAGCCTCATTAATATGATCAAACATTTTAACCTAACTACCGAAGCTTCAAAGAGTCGATACACTGACAAGATGAACTTTCACCACGTGTAGGAAAACAGAGGCTCTCAATTCCGGCTACTTGGCTAAGCAATCAACAACGTACTACATCCCAAGAAAAACTTCTATTTTTCCTGCCATTTCGGGGTTATTTTCATACTCTCGTAAACATCTTCCTAAACTCTCAACAACTTTTAAACAATCAACAAGAAGGTGGACTTGAGCTTGAGAAAGTCAACTCCTGACGGACGGTTCCGTAGCCGTGCACCTCATTCCGTGACATAACCCAACCATCAAATATGCATAAGTCCAAGACGACGCCACGCAATAGAACGAGTTAGAGGGATAGTCTAACGGAGTAAAAGTACGTGCCCAACGAGAACGCTACATTTAGAGACAACCTACTTCTTTCTGAATTTTAAATTATCTTCATCCCAAAATTGTCTCTCACAAACTCTCAACCTCATGCTTTCCTCGAGCAGAGAAAGTTTTATATCCCTCCTCATGCCTTTCCTTCATTCCCGAGCACCTGATATAAATTTAGTTCAGCTTGTCAGATTACCTGAAAACCACTTGGGCACAAGTGAGCTGACGGTGAGAGAGAGAGAGAGTCTCCAATCCTCTTATTGTCGTCTCTCGTATGTTACACTATGAGTTATGCTAGAGCTAGAGCTCCAAAGGGTTTTAAGATATTAGGAACACAGGGAGCAAATAAATAGAGAGCTTGTTCTCCGGCATAACGAGTTAAATGCAAGGGAAAGCCCTTACTAGTCAAAGTGCATATAAAATTTTCTCTAACGTTCATATTCAAATCCATTCCCTTCATCCATCTGTGAAATATGAATTCCTATCTCTCATGCCAACATTCCCTCCTTTCATGCTAAATGAAGACAGGTCTTGTTATATTGATTTATTAAAAGCCTGTCTGTCGTCGTCCATCTTTTTCCTCGGAAGAATTATAGAGGCTATAGAGAAATGCTAGGGAAAACAGGAGAATTTTTGATATCCGGCCACTTACATTGAACATTAAGCCTCCATTGATCTTCTACGCTACTTCCAGATATCAACTTATTTTCGGCCCGACATGTCATTATCTTCCCGTCGTCTTCAACGGAGGGTTGGAAGCTTAGGATACTCCGGGTGACATTTGTGTCCTCACTGTCCTTGTCAAGCTGGAAGATGAATTAACAGGTATATGCAAATAAGATCGGTTTTAATTATTAGAGGGCTACTAAAATGAGAGATGGACTTACCGTCGTAGGAGCCTTATCGACAAGCCGGCTATTCACGTACCAGGTGATATTTGCGCTGGGACGAGATCCCACCGCAACGCATTCAATGTCGTATCTCTTCCCTGCCAGGAGGTTCGAATCCTTGGTTGTGATTGTTGCTAGAAGGGGCCTCACTGTAAATCCCAAATTTATTAATAGTATCGTTAATCCATCTCCGCTGCCATTTGACTAGAATGCTTTGTAATTAGGATTATAAATCCCCGGTCTGTGCGGAAATCCTCTCAATTATGACGAGGATGCAATATGGAATGAGGTTGAGTTCATACTGCTGGGTATTCAAAGCTCAAATACAGTGGTAACTTTGCTATTATATTTCAGTCGCAACGACCCATCCTTTTGAGAGCGATAATCAAACGTAATCAATTAAATTATATTAAGTCCTTTCTATTGATCGTTATCAGGAGAGGCAGATTCAATGGAATTAACAGGATAAATCCAGCCTGTGCCTTTTGATAAAGGTATTTCCCTTTCAACTTCAACGAGTAATTCGAACTTTAGGCTTACAATGCTTGCAATTAGAGCAATCTGCAAATGACCAGATTCGGAATTTCATAGAGGGCTGTGAGTTTATGACATTCTGTCGAAACGAATGTATTGCATAGGGTCATATATTGCTGCAACGCAACGCAACGTTCTAGACTTCAACAAAAAGTGTTACATAAAGCGACATCAACTAACTAATCAACTAAAGATGCTCTTCGTCATCCGATTTTAATAATGCTAAAAATGGCTATTACGCGCTTAGTTTCAGCTTTCAACTGCTTATCATCTCGTCACAGCATTCTTTTATCGCGGACATTATTAAGTGTAGTTTAAAATGTAGGAAAAAGGCTCATTCTTTGGTTTCAATTAACGAGGTCCAGAAATAGCCATTGTGGAAAACAATGTATTCCCTAAAAAACTGCAGCCAGAATTGTAACTTACGGTTCAGATTGATTTTAGCAAAAGCAGATTTAGGTGTTGATAAGTTGGTATTAGAGGCTTGACAGGTAAACTTAGCGCCATGATCCGTTCGCCTGAGATGTCCATAATCAAGCTTATTGACAAGTAAACCGTCCCCTCGTTCAAGCCAGCTTCCATCAATCATTTTGTTATCCAACCACCATTTCAGTGTTGGTCTTGGTCGACCTAGATAGACAAAAAGAACAACATGGGATTATAGATTTTGATATTTAGGAGGAGAAGGCAGGGTGGACTCGTTTGGAGTTAAAACTAAGTTCTGCGATCTTCAACGCTTAAGTGATTTATGTTAATGCATCTAGTTGCGACGACCATATTAGGATCGATTTAGGTCCTAGCGAAAAGCAATTGCATTAAATACACCCAGAGGATGCGTGTAAAAAGGTAATTCCAGCTGGGATTTTCACTCTGAAGAGTGATGATTGCATCTTCGGTTATCCTCCTGTAAATAAATCCGTAGAAGAGGAAATCTCGTTCGATTAAATTAGCAGACTCGTTCATCCAGGAAACCATAATTTACTCTTTTAATCGATTCGAAATCCTAGCAAGCCCTAATCTATTCAAGCTTGCGTGGCTCATCACTGACTGCATGCTGATCAGGGACTCATTAATTTGTTTGGACAAATTGGCTAGAGTTACGTGTATTCGAATACTCCCAATTTCAATCTTACATTTCTTGAAATATCAATACTAAATACCAAATTTTCGTGCTCTTGGTATAGTCAACTTGAAATACTGTATCTGCTTCACATCGACATCTAGTTAATACCTATTGACCATCCAACAAATGATTTACTGCTGTTTCAGCACCCTTGTTTGAAATCAGCAGGTTCCTTCATTCTCAACTGTTAAAAAATGGAGGTGAAAGCAGCATCAAACTACGTCCGTAGTCTGCAACAAGAAGATAAGACGCATTTTGCAAAATATCCCACTCCGACGAAACAACCTTCAAATCCGACTAGTTTTTTTTATACTCCCCCTACCTCTTTAGTAATTACTCGGATCTCTTTGTCTCTGGCCCAACATGAGCAGTAGTCAGGTCGGAGTCTCTTTTTCTGTTCTCATCTTAATGTCTTGTGGCGAACCACATCTGAGTTAAAATGAGTCCATGTTTCCGAGGACAGTGTGCCGAGTTATTTTACGGCCGTACAAATGAAGAAGAGAAAGAGAGTGAGTGATGAAGCCTAAGACGAGAGAGAGAGTGTAATTGGGTGACCAGTCACAAATGACTGAGCGATACAAATAGATTTGGAATGAATTTCACGTCTCCCTTCTCCCGTATCATTTACAGAAGATAAAAAACGTCTTATTCTGACATTCCCTTTGTTTCGTCTCAACGTCTGTCCAAGGGCTATACATGGGCTCCCAAAGTAGCCACAGATACGACGGAGAAAGGTCCTCTAAGAATAGTCGCAGTAGCAAGGAGGAAGTTCGGGAAATATCATATAACTTAGCAGGTGTCTCAGAGTCCGAAAAAGATTTTCTCCTGGATACTTGAGATCACAATTTGTCCCCTAGGTTAGTCCAAGAAAGAATTTTTTCTCTCACTTTCTCTTCCTCGAAATCCCATACGAATGACAGAGAAAGTTATAGCAGAAACTAGCTTTCCACCAACCTATACTTACATATAGTAAGGCGAGAGGCTCGTATTATGAGTTTGGGTGAAAGGAGGCCGTATAGGCGTAGGAGACTAGGCTCTTTCCGAGATTGAATGATACAAGAAAGTCATCATTACCTAAGGATGTCACAAAGAAACCCAACTATTCCCACTGCGGTTCTAACTCACAAAACCAGGATTTTTACTTCTAGATTTTACGGCTTTCAAACCCACTCACCTAGATGTATGAGAGGGACTATGGGCCTATCGTCCAGGACGACGGGGCCTAGGGCCGGGCTTCCTGGCGGATATCTCGGCTGTCAGCCTCCACCAGTAATAAAACGGCGTGAAATGTAAGAGAGAAAGTATGCCTCATCTCCGCCCTTCTCCCGTTGTAGGGAATACCAGTTAACAAAGTGTATCTCCATTTAATGGATTCATACTCTCTTTATATATGTGATTCCGTTTGGTTTGGGGAAATGAAGTAATGTTTAGTTAACCCCCCTTTTCCACCAACCTTTCATTCCGTTTTTGGCCTTGTATCATCCGAATTTTCCTCTGGTTACGAGAGAGTTACTCCTGCCGCAAATTTAGCTACGTTCTACTCTTTTACCTGACTTTTTCAGTAATGGAAACGGATAAAAAGCTCCTTTTTCAAAACTGTACTCTTTTTCCGAGAACCTGTACATTTCTAACATTCTATCTCCTGAACGCAGAGGTTTCAGGTTTGTATGTAGGGGACTATGCATACATTCATTCTGTTGCTACCAACCAACGTTTACTTTCGGTGGTGAAAGTAAAGGAAGGTTCTATAATAAATAGGGAAAGAAGAGAGTGCTAATAACTTGGAACCTCATTAGCAATATAAAACCGACATAGAAGGAAGCCCTTTCCTTAGAAACTGGATGTGACAAGGAACTCTTTCACCACGCGTTGGCCTATCAACCTATCAACGTCAACACTCACTCCAGTCTTGTCCTTGGATGGGATTCAATGAGAGGTGAAAAGAAATAGAGGAAACTTTTCCTCGAAATCATCCTTTTCCCATTTACAATTTTACGTTCCCTGTCAGACAAATTTTGGCCTGACTCTGATGATGGGGACCCGGTTTCTAATTGATGAATTGGAGACACACATTAGAACTTCCTTTTCTTTGTGCCGAGATGGCTTGATGGTTTGCAATTGGAGGTGTCAGGAAGAGTCTCACATTTACTTATTGTGATTATGGGCTATGCATACATTAAAGAGGATTAGGTTTTATGGGTATAAATGGTATTGTCAAAATTAAGATGACAGTTCATGATTTCTTAATGTAGAACACCCGTGACGAACAACAGAACTCGGGCATCCGTTTGCAAATTATGTGATGGTGGTATTACAACAAATACAATGTGAAAGCATATATTTATCTGGTGGATGAAAAAGGAATACTATATATGATTTGCCAATCAGCATATAACTAAATATTGTTAAAAGTTTTTAACTGATTTATTCCATGAAGCATTAAAAATCGGAAATACAATTGTGATTTGAATAAATACACAAATGTTCTCCGCAGGTATCTTATAGAAGCTTCTGACATTTCCGTTTTTTATTGAAGATGCAGAATCTTCGTAAAATTTGCGACCATATAGATGGCATTGAATATTTTGGAATTTGAAACGAATTAACCTAACAGTGGCAAGTAATTTAAACTTCAAAGGTTTTTAGGTGGATTCCTGCTGTTTCATGCATTCACTCACATGAAATGTTCACGTGCTTTTAATAACCAAGTGAAAAGTGTTGAACTCAATAATAAATTGCTTGAAACAGTACTTTTAGAAGGTAAGATTTATAAATAAAGCATTATATTACAGCATGATTATATGACTTTTTGCGTAATCCTCAATCAATCGTGATGTGGTCCAAAGGACACGTATATCGCCTTTACAAGCAGGTTAAAGTTCATTATTCAAATCAGGTAGAAGGGTGAATAAGATTTATGATAAATCAATAAACAACTGACCTCCGTGGACTTCACATGTCAGGATAAGGGCTTTGTCTTCGTTGTATATCATAGTATCCGTGAAGAAATTCGAATCGGCATCATATATCACAGGATTCCCGGGAGGCACTGAAAGAAAGAGACAAATCACTGTAAGAAATGTATTTATTGTTCCAGATCCCTTCAACAGATATGTTTGACGGACAAAACCCATTCCGCAAAATGCTTTTCGAAACAAAACGATTGGATTAGATCCCTCGAATTGTAAAACCAAATTGAAGGCTTATAAAGTAGTTTTCCGGATTATCCAGGTCAATGGAAAGTTCCCAAGTTGTCAATAAGCATATTTTATCTCGACTTGATCAAACTCCGGAATCGAATCAATCATCAACGAGGGAAAGGGATTGGTTAAATTTCCTTGACCACAATGAACCTTTCAAAGTGGAGCTATATAATCCGAACTCGAAACTCTGAGGACAAACGAATAATAAATCTCTGAACTGAAGTCCCCTTGAGAGACTTTTAGTTTGTTGTTCTGATTAAAAAAACTTTTAACCGACGGTGGTTTAAAATTATTCAAGGCACGTCCATTACACAACCTTCAAAAGCAGCTATTGTTAGAAGCTGGACATCAGCTAGTTTGCCTCAGCTCAAATGAAGAGCAAATTTACAGAAATCTCATGATTTGGCAAGTGAAATCAGGTTTCATCTAAACGGAGAGACTTATGACAGGGCATGCCTTCATCAGTTAATTCAACAACGAGTTGTGGTCAGGCAGTTTTTCGGTTAACCAATTGTAAGTTACAAAGGAAAACAAACTCATCCACAAACAACTTTACTTTTGCTCTACAATCAACTTTCATGGTGTTTCAAATACAGAGCTTGCATTAAATTCGCTTTCGTTTGAGATTGTAAGCAATGGGAAACCGGATTTAAAGTTAGACAGTCGAATAATTTTGACGGGACTAGCTTTCTATAGCATGAAGGTATGAATAACCAGCCTCGATGTGTTCTTATTTCTAAATCTACAAAATCTGACCGGATTTTGCTGATGCCGAATCCGAAAAATGCGGCGTTTCATCGGATTCGGATTCATTATCCCTGTTTATTAACTATTCGAGTATAGATAACTTTGATTCTGCTAGAACATACGTTTACAAAAACATAGTTTTTGCAGGTCGATACAGAATAAGAATAACATATTTTAGCTGTCAGAAGATATACAGTTCATAGTTGAATTTAAACGGATAATTGCGCAGCAAAAACACTGTTCGGTTAAAAACTTTGTTAAAGTAAAACCGCAGTCATTAATTATATTTGTTTTCGTGCAAACTTTTTTGCAAGCGGAAACTATCAATTTTGCTTAGAAATGTAAAAACAGTAATACCACAAAAACTTGGATTCATCATGCAAATTCTCAAATATTCAATCCTGTGAAAATCTTCCTTTTCCTAAATACTGTCATTTTAACTCCTTACTTTAACTTAAAATTGTTCCGTCTTCTGCCTAAAAACGACAAGCGACTTCAAAATGTCACCCACCATCCCTGTCCTCCAGTGACGGGCATCAGTAGTCGGCTATTATTAAAGGAAATGGCAAGAGAGCGAAAGTGTACAGGGAAAATAAAAGATAGATTGAGCGGAGGTTGGAGGTCATATGTGTGGTATATTGACTGAGTTAGATTTGCAGAAGCACAAGATGTTGAATCTCGAATTTTTCAAGTTGACGAAAATTGAATTACCCCTTGGGAATCGAGTCAGATCTATTTGCTTGTCAATACACAGCTTTCTTTATACATAAAGTTCTCTTCTGATTCCTTTGCCTTTTCAAATATTCAACAGAGAGAAAGTTTTCCTCTTCCTTTCCTCTCCATCCTTATGTATCTGGATGTGTGTATTGGAAGGGATTTTTGAAAGGATCCTGACATCTCCTGATAATCTTGAATTCCTCATACTCTATAAAACAACCTCAAATACATTGCATATCCGCTTTTCACTGTTTGCTTCAATTGACAACACTTCCAACATTTCGAAACTTATTTACTTTTAGCTTTCCTTTCACTCCAAAAACGATGGGATTCGATAAAAATTTCATTCCATTCTTTTATTTTTCAACGGGATGAAGCACCCAGAGGAAGTTTTTTTATCGCGTTAAAAATTTATTTTGACGTGTGGATTGGATAAAGGGAAATCAACATATGAATCTTTAATTGCTTGACAAATAATATCTATTATCCAAGGAGCCTCAAACACTCCGCGATTTGCGGGTTCAGTTTGATTGCACCTAGAATCACGTGAACATATAGAAGTCTTCAAAATATTCCTAAAAACAAGGACACGCCAAGAACCCTGCCAAATAAATAAAGATGAATGTTAAAGCATTCTTTTGAAAGGCAAATAAAAGCCTGTTTTCCCTCGTCCCCTGCATTTTTCTCCCATATGCAAGTAGTAAAATAAAATGGGACGACTTTGGTTTGAACTCCGTGCAAACTTTCCATCTACATACAACTACAAACTTATGGAGAAAGGAACTTTTTTCATAGATTTCAATTTAGAAAGTGTGACACATTACTCTTAGGAAAATCGGACGGGGAAAGGAAAGTGGGATTCTTACTTTTACTTACAATGGACACTATTTAAGTGACAAACGAGTTAAGGGTTGTAATATATGTAAATAGACTAATTCGACCATGCTGATTACGAAAATCATAATTTTAGCTCTGCGAATTTACTCCTTGGGGGTCAAAAGTAGGTGGGAAGGTCAAAAAACGGGCGTGAGTTTAGACTTTCCTATAGTATTCTCCCGTTCCCTTTTCCTGAAAATGCTAATACCAGCGCAATGTTATTTTCCCGATCCTTCCAATGTTAGCGCCCTATCTTCTGATCGGTTTTGCGAGAAAAAGGAAGGAAAAGTGGAAAACTAGACTTTCTCCTCCTTCCCCCCTTCTCACCACTGCTAACTTTTAGCTGAAACTGCGCGGTCTCTGACCTTCCCACCTACTTTAGACCCCCAAGGAGTAAATTCGCAGAGCTAAAATTATGATTTTCGTAATCAGCATGGTCGAATTAGTCTATTTGCATATATTACAACCCTTAACTCGTTTGTCACTTAAATAGTGTCCATTGTTAGTGGGGATATAACGACCTCACGTCAACAACTGTAGGAAATGGCCCATTTCATACACAACTTGCAAAAAGTAAAAGTAAAGTTAGTCGGGCGGGGATTTTATATACATATCAAAGGAATGCATTGAGTAGGAACTGAAACATAGGATCATTTATGAGTTTTACGAGGAAAAGATGTTTATTTCCAGTCTTGGTCTGATTTCAAAATTACACCACCTTCTCCGTAGTATTTTGCAGAGCCCTTTGGCAAAACCCAGCCAGTTGACCCAACTCACGTGTTCATAAAAAGAAAAACAGAAGTGGAGATGGAAATAGAGAAGAGCTGCTGACGAGGACTGCAGGGAGTGCAAGTATAAAGCATTGATTTCCGATTACAACTTTTCCCCGGAGAGAAGAGAAAGTCGGAGGACTGGAAACGTACTCTAAACGGAGGAGTCCACCGTCTGTGTAAATCCGATTTCTCTCTAGAATCCTGCAGAATTACTCGAATACTTATACTTAATATCTCATACTAAAATGTACACATCCGTAGCGATATCCATTATTAGATAATGCATCAACCGAAAAAAAACCCAGTCTTTTCGCTGGGAAAGATGGTAATAATGGCCTCTCTGTGTGTATGCTGGATGTGCTAGTGTATATAACCGTATATATGAGATATCTTCATCTTTAAATCTTCCGAGAGAGTAAGAAATATCTCTCGCTATCGATTTGTCTTTTATAATAAGAAGGGAGAAAGGATTCTTCGCCTTACTTCTAACTTTTTAAATTATCCTAGTGAAACGTGATCCAATTATTTTGGGCTCAATATCCCCAAAGGAGAGGAAATGTCTCCCTACATTTATAACGTTTTAAATTGCCAGTTGAAAACTTGGTGGAAAATTCCATAAAAACAAGTTCGAAATTTTAAAAGTCTGGCACAAAAGTACAACAATAGGTATTGCCTACTACTAGCGAAGAGGTTCGAGCTATTTTTGCCTCGAAATCTGGGACCGGAATTGGGATAAAAAAGTTTTAAATTGCCGTTCTTGGAGAAAGTAAGGATCCTTAGCCCATTATGATATCTGCGATTTAAAGAGAAGTATGGTCTTCCAAGTAGTGTGGATGCTTTACTGAAATAGAATCTGGGAAGGTATGGACGGAGGTAAATAAACCGGGCTGGCAGGTAAGAGGTGTCGTTGAATGTGGATTGAAGTTTGAAATTGAATTGTTAATCGTAAATAAACTAAGGGTTTCGGGAGCCTGTCAATAATACAACTTGGGAGTGATGTTTGGTTTCAGTCCAGAGTTCAACTCCAGGGCTCCAACTGCTTTACTCTCTAGTGAAACAGGATAACAAACCATGGGTCCGTGCTTCGATGAAATATTTAAAGAGGAAAAAGCTTTGACCAACAAGGCGGCTCATTATTACTATATATCTCAATCGGACTCGACAAACACCGTGTGATTGAACTCGGGGGAAGGGAAAGCGAAACTAGACTCAATTTTATGCCAATTGATTTCTTTGCAGGAGTCTTACTCACTTTTACGAATCCACCTCCGTTTCCGTCGATTTTGGAACCAGGAGCGAGGTTCAATTCTGACTTGATTCTGTTTGTGGAGAAAGGCCTTATTGCGGAACATTAGAGGGGGAAAGACATTGGGTGAAAGTGGAAAGATAAATGCAATTCACACTCTATGCTATCTCGTACATTTATCTACTGGAGAAATTGGAGAAGGGAGGTACGACTATTTTATCAAATGGCCTCTCTGCCCTTGAATACGTAAGTCCCGATTGTCGTATTGCAATTCCTGGACTCCTATACGGTTTTCGTCGTTTGTACTTAAATCTAAATGTATTGAATATACCTTATCTATTGTAGCAGAGGAAGAGAGGGAGAAAGCTAAAATCAAGCTTTGCGCTTTGCAGTAGATTTAACATTCGGCATGGGGCCACCACCACCACCCCATTCCCTCACTTTATCTTATCTACAATGCTTTCACCAAATACTCAAATGACTTTTATCCGCTGGGCTTTATTGTCTCGTCACTTAACACGAAAAATATTTCATTACTATTTTTCGACAAATCTCGTGTAGTTGTTGTGCAACATGGCACATAGTAGTCGGGGTTTAAGTAGATTAATTCGGCATATATACTCAATAATTATTTTATGTCGATTTCATTTAAATCCGGAAAAGTTTAAGGTAGGTTTAATAGAGTAATAAAATTAAAGTATTATTTCTATGTAAATTTACAAGGCAACAACTGTGGACTACAGCCTTTACATGGGTTCTTGATTGGGGGAGGGGAGAAAATTTAATCATTGGGGTCGAACGGATGAAGGGAATAAGGTTTCATGCACAATGCATGCAAGAACTAGATTTCTAAAGCCTGTCATATTCTCTTATAATATGATCGAAAACTTAGTTGTGTCAATTTTGTAGTCAGGCTTTGTAGTGATGTGAAACTTGACGCCGAATTGGTTTTAGTTCTTCTCTTTATGAGCCATAAAGTTTGATTCCTGGCCTGTCTTTTTGGTTGAAGGATCTGTTCTGATGTTAATCGTAAAATATTTTGATTTCCTGGTATCGACATTCAACATTTAGAACGCTTGAAAACATTTTGGCAAATGTGGAACAAGTGCGCAGACTCATTGAACATTGAAGATTGCTTCATGCCCAGATTATTGGTCAAAGTTCTAAGGTACCCCCTATCTAGTTGAAGTGGCGACAGGCCTAACTAAACAAGATGAATGGTGAAAAATCTAAAAGATCATCCTGTATTCTACTGGTGTGAAGAATCGATTTATATGTCATTTTGCATTTCTAAACAAGCCGGCCTGTGATCTTTCTGCATGCTATTTTAAGGTAGAAGGCTAAATTAACAATTAACAATCGCATAATTTCCATGAATAATTTATGCTAAGGTAAGTGCAAAAAGATGAAAGCACTTAAGGCCCATAGTATATATGCATGTTTTCCTGCTTTCAATTAGTAATCCTTTTCCGAGATTGCGATAAGTAGAGTGGATGTCCATTAGAGTCCATTCCAATATCCTCTGAAATTTGCATTTAAAACACTGGAGTAATATTATTTTTGGCAATCTTACGTTAGCCCGGTAAGTCAAAAGTCTATTTTCATCACATACCTGAATTTTTGATACAAATTTAAATATTAGAATCGACTGGGACACTTATAAATCCTGAATATTTTCTTTCATAATACAATTATTTTTAATTACTGTTCGACGTCGTCAAGGACGGACGTGTCGCAAAGTCGCTCCTGCTTTTTCATCGGTTTTGGTGGTATTTCCGGGTTTTAAATTGCCAAATTTTTTCCTGTCGTTCGCGGAGTCTACTCCCTCAACTTTGTCACTCAAAATATTTGGTTTTCACCCGTTCCACTCATCAATTCTGGACTCAGAAGTGATTAAATTGAACAACCTGTTATTTTCTCCGCAATTTCGATATTGATTGCAGTTTCAAGAAAAACAAAGTCCTAAATCTTCATAGAAACGGATGGTCTTTTGATGGCGAATACGGACATGCTTGATGAGGATGATCCAACCCGTCTGTGGTGCTTCTGTCAACAACCACATAACAATTTATTCATGATCGCATGTGATAATTGTCATGAGTGGTTTCACGGAAAATGTGTCCACATGACAAAAAAGCTGAATGATTTCCTGCTCAAAAATAATAAACCATGGTTCTGCTCTGATTGCCTCCTTCCAAAACATGATGCTACCCCCAGTATGCTTTCTAATCCCGATGATTTTCCAGATATCAGCCAGTTAATTCGTGAAATAAAGACGAGACAAGATTCAACTTCACATCTTAATGATCCATTACCTTCTGAAATGACTCCTGAGGATTCAGATTTGATCTCTTCTACTACAAAAGTTAAAGATTCACCCTGCCCAAAATGTCTCAAATTATTCCGTGGCTTAAAGGGTTTACGTCACCATTTCCGTAGGATGCACCCCGGCGAATCTATGGAGGACCTTGAACCTGTAAACTGGAACTCTTCCTCGTTATCGCAACAATTGGCTTCTTTAAGAGCAAGCGTTCCAGTTTTGAAACGTGTCCCGAAGGCCTGCCGACATTTAATTGCTGATGAATTATCTTCACTTATTAACCGATGCGTCGCGAGTAATACTATTTTGGATTGGTCAATTTTATTCTTTTTCGCTTATGGAGTACTTCGTGTTCCAGATAAGTCACCCAAAAAGTCTCATTCCTTATCCACGTTGGTCAAGCAAAATCTCAACAATTGGCATAAACTCAAAACTCTTCATCCTTCGGTTTTACTTCGTCACTTGTTAGAACTTAATACTCGGAAGACTCGCAAGATCGGATTCAAACATAACAACTCTGAGAGGCATCGAAGCCAAAAAGTCGTATCTAAACTCTCCGAAGGTGATGTTCATGGCGCTATCCGAATACTTTGCTCCGAAGACTCTTTTGCACCGAATGTGGAATCAGTATTTCAAGAGTTACAATCTAAACATCCGCTTCCTATGAAGGATGACATTCCAATAATAGAATTTCCTGAGGATGAATCGTGCCCTTTTGTTTCTGAACCTGAAGTTATCAAATCAATATTTTCATTTCCATGTGGTTCTGCTGGAGGAATGGACTCAATTCGTCCTCAGCATTTGAAGGATTTATCCTCTGATTCTGTTGGAATCTCCTCGAAACGACTTTTGCAGTCTTTGTCATCGCTTTGTAATTTCATGATGTCCGGATCCGTGACCTCAGAAGCCATTCCAGTTCTATATGGAGCATCTCTATGCGCAATTTCAAAGAAAAACGGAGGGATTCGCCCGATCGCTGTGGGGACCACGTTTCGCAGATTAACGGCAAAAATAATTTGCAACCGGAACGTACACGAGTTGGGAGAGTCCTTGCGTCCGAGACAACTAGGATTTGGTACGAAAGGAGGTGCAGAAGCTGGGGCACACGCAGCGAGGATTTTCTTATCAAATAACACAAACTCGGGGAAGGTCTTTTTGGAATTGGATTTTCGCAACGCTTTTAACATGTGTGCTCGTGGTCAATTACTTTCGCTTGTTCACAGACACCTTCCAGCTTACTACAACTTCCTGTATCAGTGCTATGCCTCGTCATCTGACCTTAGTTTTGGAGAATACACCATCAATTCTGTACGTGGTGTTCAACAAGGAGATCCTCTAGGACCTGCATTATTCTGCCTTTTAATCAAGACCATGACGGAGTCTCTTTCATCCGAACTTAACCTTTGGTATCTTGATGACGGAGCTTTAGGAGGGGAACCATCAATCGTTCTGCAAGACCTTAATATTGTCATTACATCTGCCAGGGCTCTTGGTCTGGAACTCAACTTTAAGAAGTGCGAATTATGCATCCTTTCCGAAGATACGGATTTTCGTACACAGACTTATAATGATTTTTGCAGCTTAGCCCCTGGAATTTTATTATCAAATCCAGCTGAAATGACCCTTCTGGGATGCCCTTTGTCAGACAACGGAATTCACGTTGCCATTAATGAAAAATTAAAGGTCCTTAAAATGATGACCTCAAGACTGACCGATCTACCATCGCATTCGGCTTTCTTCCTCCTGAAGAACTCATTGGCTATTCCAAGATTAACTTATTTATTAAGATGCTCACCTTGTTGGAAATCCCAGAACTTGTTAATGGAATATGACGCTCATTTACGACAATCGTTGGAATTAATTTCTAACACAACTTTTGATGACATTGCCTGGAGTCAAGCTACTCTTCCGATCTCGAAAGGAGGACTTGGAATTCGGAATGTCAACTCCTTATGCTATTCCGCTTTTTTAGGATCCATTCATTCCGTGAAGGATCTTCTATCTAAAATGTTTGGGTCTTTCTTCGCTTTCGACATCAATACGGATGCAATGTCGAGCGAAGCTCTAGTTACCTGGTCTACCTTATCGAATGCTGAACCCCCACTTTCGCCGTTTTCTTCCTTCCAGAAAAGTTGGGATAACCCTATCTGTGACAATTTACTGTTAAGCATAACCACTGGAGCGTCTCCAGTCAATTTGGCCCGTCTCCTGGCCTCGCAGACTAAAGAATCTGGTGCTTGGCTTCATGCAATTCCGTGTTCAACTATTGGTACCTTACTGGACGATTCGTCTTTTCGGATATCAATGGCTCTTCGACTTGGACAACCTCTTTGTGTCCCTCATTCCTGTACCTGTGGCGAAACTGTTGATAAACTGGGGCACCATGGCCTCGCATGCCGCAAAAGTGCTGGAAGGTGGTCTAGACACGAAATGGTGAATGACATATTGAAGCGTGCCCTAGTCTCCGCTGGGTTTCCAGCCATTCGTGAGCCGACTGGCTGTTCCAGAAATGACGGCAAACGCCCAGATGGAATGACTTTAATTCCTTGGAAAGGAGGAAAACCTCTGATTTGGGATGCAACCTGTCGAGATACTCTGTGTGCCTCCTACTTAAACATGTCATGCAAAGTTGCTGGAAGTGCCGCGCGTTTGGCCGAAAATCAGAAGCAGAATCTTTACTCGAATCTTACTGATTTTATCTTTATTCCATTTGCTATCGAAACTATGGGCCCTTGGGGAGAAGACGCTAAGAATCTCATCAAATCAATCGGGAGAGTCATTTGCGGTTTAACCAACGAAAAAAAATCCACTTCATATTTGATTCAGCGGATAAGTCTAGCTATTCAAAGAGGGAATGCTGCTTCCATCATGGGGACCGTTCCTTCATCTGATAGTCTCGACGAAATTACTTATTTTTACTTTTTACTTAACCTAAATTTTGAATTTTCAAAAATATTGTTTTTGTTATTATGAGCATTGTAACTTTAAATACGATGTGATAAGTAAATTTAAACGTCGATACCTTAACGACGGATTTACGACCCTCAAAAAAAAAAAAAAAAAAAAAAAAAAAAAAAAAAAAAATTATTTTTATATGAAAAGTAAGAGGGTTTGGTTTAAAAATAGTCTAAAGGTCTGCACAATCTTCAAACCCAGGCGTATTTTACAATAATTTGCATACAAACGCGATTTCAGCGTCAGCGATAAAAGCCAAGGAATACAGTTTCATGTAAAGTTAGAGAATTTTGCAAAACCTTTCCTGAACAATATAATGACAGCCCGACAATGAATAAGTTGTTGACAAACAAAGCAATTTCATTCGATCGCTATATTAATCACCGAAAATAGTTTCCTTCCTCAATTTTCCACGAACCCCAACGGCACTGCGGCGGGTTTTGCGCATAAACGATCCAGTTTACTTTCTTTAGCTTAACACGATCTGAACTACTGTCTAAACATCTTTGTTACAAATAGAGAGGAAATCGAGATCCTAAATTCAAGGAAAAGCCGGTGTGTCTCGCTTGCCTCATCTGTTCTACGATATTTCGCTCGCTCATCTTATCAACATTTCTCTATCAAAATGTCGTTCTTAGAAGAGCAAAGTGAAACCACTCTACGTTTCCTACACAGTATTATGTACAGAAACCTAAAATATATTATGTACTCTATCACATTCCCACCCATATATAAGGACTATGTCTGTGGTTGTAGGCTCAAGATCAATAACTCCGCTTAGCGCTTCTGTCTGATCCGGAGTTCATTTCTTCATTCTTTAAACAGTTTAATGGCTCTGCACGATACTAAATAGCTTCGTGGGAATAGGAAGGACAAGGAGCTCGAGCTTCTCGATTCAGATTGAAACAAAAATCGAGGAATCGAGGCATATAAACTACGTATAAATAGGACTTTTTGACAGAGAAATCTATTGGATACTGTCATAGCGTCCTATGTCTTATAAATGATAACAGACAGTGGCGGTTCTCCGTCAGTATAACTACATTTTCGAGGATGATTTAATGACTTACAGTTACCAACCCTAAGGGATAGGAGATTATCTGTAGTAGAGGGTGTTAATAACAGGCCAGATAGTAATCAACTCTGTTATACGGTCAGTTTGGGATGTCGGAGAAAGTTACGGCGGCAAATCATCGAGATGGGCCATTGCTGACGTATCATTATCACTGTCCTTTTTATGAAGTGCTTAGGACGGGACGGAGATATCAGTAACGGTAATGGGCATTGTCAGCCGTCAAAAATGAGAGGTATTACAAATGACTCCCTCGACTTACCAATGATGGTCAGGTTTATCCTTAGATTTCGAGTGGGCGAGTTCTTGAAGTCCACCCGACATCGGTACATCCCTTCATCTTTCATCTGAAGATCTTGAATTGAGAGGTAGGCCGGCTCGGACATCTGTTGAAAGTACAACCTTTCACCCCATACGGACGACCGTTTCGCGTCTGTCGTGGGCTTGTCTCGAACGTCGAATCTAGATGAATAATAAATCATTTGTTATTGACAGTCAAGTTTTAGCTACTGAGCTAACATTGGCAGTGTTTGTATCATTTTTCACTGTTATTGATTATGATTAGATGCAAATAGGCTAATTAGTACATTCTCCATAAGTATAATTGACATAAACTATCAAATCAATTCAATCTCAATCTTAAAAAAAACTAATTTATAACAAAAAATCCACTAAATACAACAAGAAACCAATAGTGCAAATTTGAAAATATTTAACACACCGAGAAACCAAATCCTAGCCCGGTGAACTCTGTTCTTTTGATCTGTCAAGGCAGTATAAATTGATTATTTTTTGTCTTTTTATCAGGAAAGAAACAGAAAGTAGATGACAAAAGAAGCTGGAAACAATCAGAAAACTGAAACTCAATTTGAAACCTAGAAGCCTCCATCCACGGTTTCATGAGGTCTACTACAAAACACTAAATACTTCATGAAATATACCCAATTCCGTCCTATAGAGAATACAACTCTGAACTGGCCAGGATTATTATTTCCAGGAGTAAGTGTAAATTCAGTAAGTATAAGAGAAGAAAGCCCGGCTCGAAAGAAGGTGTATTGGATCATTGAATGTGGATACAAGTCACAGTTGGAATGAACCATACGAAACTACCAACTACTTGAAGGCCAACTGCTCCAGCTATTGTATCAAACTTCTTTGATATTCTTTCCCTTCGGCTCAATTGCCTCTTGACCTGTTCTCTTCCCTGCAACCCAAAAAGTTACCGAATAAGATAAAAGGCTTAAAAATAAAGAGAGGAAGTCAGGCTTTATTCGCTTTGTTACCTTCCACACTTTTTTATCTAGCAGATTGAGATTGAGAATTTTACACAATTGGGTTGCTTATTGACAAAAGTTTCCCTTCCCCCAGAAAAAAGTTGTAATGGAAAAGAACCTCAGTCAATACTTTCTTGGTCATGATATCAAAACATTCATTGTTTTTGGATAGATGCAAACACAGAGAAAAAAACAGTTTCCATCTCCAACAAGAGACCCTTAAACTTCCAATAGCACTTTATTCAACAAAAATACATCGGAACAACAACAACAACAACTTCATCACATGGATTGCAAAACACGAAGGATATGCATAAGCTTAAGGTCAAAGGGTTTTACTGAAACCCTTTTACCCTTTGAAGTTGGAAAACTATCCAACCAACTACTTATTGAACTGTACTTTACTCAACCTGAAGGGTGTAATTTATTTTAAAATCTGGAGCATAAACAAGACCCAGCGTTGTTTTGCAAAACATAAACCCGGACAAATACAACTGTATCATGTTAGAGACTGTGAAGCTTTTGCAAAAAAACTCGGCTCATTGAGTAGCCGTAGCTCCATTAAAACTAATTATTTTCATTGTCCCATTAAACTAAAGAATACCCGTTCAAAATTACAACCGCTGGCTCAATGAACTCTTCTGAAAAATGAAAACTCTAAACGGAAACTATTGTTTAGGGTCTCAAATTTCCCTAATAATATTAACATTTTAATACCGAGTCCTAGCAGCTCATAGAAGAGGAGAGAGAGTAAAACTGCCTTGTCTAACTTGTCTTCTCTGCCCGGATGTCTCCATTCCTCTTTTTACTTGATTATCTGAGTGTTTACACTCGAACAATTTCCACACTTTCTCCGCCAACGTCTCATTTGTAAAGTGAAAGTTCAACCAAATTATTTCCCGAGGTCTTCCTTTCATCCCTCTTCACAGATTATTCTTATCTGGGCGCCTACTAATGATAAACGTCTACTTTAAGAGGCTTACGACTTGTAGGCCCTTTGTAAGGAAAAAGCAGGAGGAACTTTTACTCTCCAGCCGTCGAGAGCCCGTCTAAAACTATCAACTCCCGCTATTCTTTATAATAATACTTTCCTTATCATCAAAAAAGCTTATATACATACACAATCATTATACCCCACTTTCTCTTCAACGGACCCAACCTGCCTGCAAATTCCCCTATAGCCCCGTGTCATCGTATAAGCCCTTTTACTTCTCCGTGTCAACCCCATGAGATAGATGACTCCTTGTTCGGAGAGAGAAGTGTGAACTGGAAAACTGTGAACTGAAAATGGTCGAGATTTTCCCTCAAGTCTCAGCCTCTCAGGCCTCAATCGCCTCAAGAGTGATGAAAAGTTTAATAAAAGAGGAAAACTTTGGATTTCGGATAGTTTAGTTAGGGAAAACTGGTCGGAACTCAAACTCACCTAACAAAGTCTAGAGCGGGCGAGATAGACTCTTTTATGTAGTTGAAGGAGATAAGGAGTCGGGTGTATTATAGAGTGAAAGTAAAGCTAAATCGAAATATTTACACATTTTCTTGCCAAACAGTCCCTGTTTCTTACAATTTTCCTTAGCTTTCAAAAAAGTTGAATACGTTCAGAGTTTTCTGAATGTTTTTCGGAACGGGATCCACAATTGTTTATACTCCTGGGGGCTGAACGGGAAGAAGGAAGTGACAGGCTATGCTACACAGCTCATGTTTCCTCTGTCTCATCGCTACCACCGGCACTTGGTATGGAACGATTTACAATGAATCGCGTGTCTATAAAAACTTGAGTCAAGTGGCATTTTGCCTCTGTGGAACGGTACATTTTGCATTGGGAACCACTGTACTGTAAAACATGGAGGGTACATGTTAAAGTAATTTTATTCTTGGGGTAAAAAGAAGAAGTAGTTGTAAGAAACAATAAAAGGGATTCCCCAAGCATTCTAAGGGATATAAAAGCAGTATTATTGCAAACTATACGGCTCCTTCTGTTGTTATTTCATTTCGTAAATGGACATTGCAGGAATTGAGATGACGCGGTGTGGTTGTGAAAAAAGAAGAGCTAGAGGATGTTACGGATGTAGTTGCTATTGAGGAAGCCCGAGAGTGTTCTGTTTATGTAATTTCTGGGAACATTTCTCCTCATAAATCCATATTGCTCCTGTTGGGGAAAGTAAAGTGACGGAAGGTCATAAATATGTTGTCAAAAAAGCTCTTCCCCTTCTCCTGTCATGTATCATCGAGATATTTCACTGTGGATTTTTAAATTGAGAATATGTTAGCAGTCAGGCTACATTTTGAACTATTCACATCTCATCCGGAGGAGATGCATCCTCTCTGCCCTCACATGAATTAGAATAGGAAATGATGAATTGTGAGCAGGGTGATGGAGGAGATTCCAGGGAATTGTTCCGGTGATAATGCTTATACTGCGCTTGAGGCTCCATTCCTTGTAGGTCCCGTGGATTTTGAGAGTGTTTGTTGTATTTGAATTGTACTTTGATTTCGAAAAAAACTTACTGTAGGACTGACTTTTAAAATCATTATACAAAATAAATACCAGCACCAGAACAAGATAATAACGAGTTTTTGTTTAGTTTCGTGATACGTTTCTATGTTAATTACTTTTTTAACGTGATAAAATGCCAATTTGTCCATCGAAAAGAAGTCAAAACAAAAGCTAAAATTGGATTTTTTCCTACGACATAACTGCCAGTGGACCCTAGAACTATTTTATTTTAGATTCAGTAATCGATAAATGGCACAACGCAACAGCGAAACGTGCTTGATTACAGATTAGTGATCATTGGTCAAGAAAACCAAAGAATTTTTCGATTTGTAAGCAGCAATCTTATGAAGTTTCTTAATCCCCGCATCCAAGGGGTCTACCCTTGAAACCCCTCCTCTTTAAATCCATTGTGCTTTCTGTCCACGTGTGTAAAAGAATAACAAACATGCCCCGTTGTCAAGAGGGAAGCTGAGCCTTTCCCTTCTGGTGACAAAAGAGCTCCGGTCAAAATACCTCATTTCAAATGGAATAGAATAAGGAATGGGGAAAAACTCCAGTGGTCAGCCAAGCATTATACTTGAACAAAACTCGGAATAAATATCCGGGACAAATTCTATCTCAGATCTCGCATTTAAGAATCAAGATTCCATCCGAATCCTATATAACCCCCATTACCATTCAGATTCACCATTGTCGTAAAGAATAAAATTCCAGTCGTAGAAAAGAGAGGAGATATAGGGGATCTTAAGGAAAGGGAAGGAAGGAACGGAGGAAAAGGAAATTTATTACAAAATCAATAATGCAGACTATTCATGTATTCCAAGCAGATTTTTAGTCAAACTGAAACCTAAGTCTGGTGTAGTAGTAGTAGCCTGTAGTTCAGAGAAGACAAAGAACAAGAGGGGTGATAGGAAACAGGAATACAAACGCCTATCCATTTCGTATAGATAATTTCCATATAGGCATTCAATATCTATATTATACTCCGATACCTTTCACTTCTCTAACAATTCCACTATTTGTAAGAATAAAATGCATTGAGAGTTACTATTTCTATTAAGTCCACACACGCACAAACCGTACCTACAGAGCCCTTGTGAACTTATTCAAGGAGAGTTGGCATTTTGAGCAAAAACGGCAAAAAGAACGAGATATCATGGCCAAAGTTAGCACGACAAACTCTTTCATACCTTGTCATGACGTACTTGTGAATTTTGCAGTGGTGAAAGGTATTGTCCTTCATATTGTTACCGTAGTTAATATCAAAGGTAACAACCACCACAAAGTGATGCTCATTATTAAGGAGTGGAGTAAAACCGTTTTATGGGCACGCTCTGTAAGTCCGTCCGTCCGTCCGTCAACTTGTTTTTGCTCTAACATTCTAACAGTAGCAATTTTTTCAAGGACGTTTTCAGGTTTTAAATCTGAGTTATCGTATCGTATGCTCATACTGAATTATTTGTAATTTCTACCCTTGAAAAAATTGTATAATTTCCACAACAAGCTTTTTGTATTGGCTCACCCTTTCATACGTGCGTTTGCGACGATTTATTCCTTATCTGGAGTTGCTTTCACCACAGTCAGTCGTGTACAGTAATTTACTCCCATACATTTATAAATGCGTAAGGCTTTTGATACGAGGGACAAGAAAGGGCTGAAATGAAACGACTAAAGTGTGTTGGGCCAGAGAAGATAGGCCGAAGTAACTAATTCATGTCTCTAGCTTTTCAATTAGGGTTTACTACCGTTTGTAAAAATAAGATGAGTTACTGCAGAATGCATGGGATTCGGAATTAGAAGGATATTTACCTTATACCCGTAGTTACACACATATACTCCATTCTTTACATTGTCAGATTGAGTAACCTACTTCCCTATTGTAGGTATTCTAAGTCCCGCTGCTACCCGTATTAAACTATCCATTTTACACCCAGTTCATACTCCATTTCCTTTGAAATCTTTACAGTTTACTACCGCCTTGTAGATGGTTTCTAAGCTGCCCTCATAAAAGATTTTATTTCATAGAGGAAGAAGACGAAGGGTTTAGGTCCCCATAAACCATATCAACACGGAGGCGGAGGACGGAGTTGTCATTGAGCCCCCTCGACATATGCCATATACCTTTCACTCAAACTAAGAAATTTGACCTTTCCTGAACTTTTAGTCCCAATCTTGGTTTTATAATATTACATTACGACTCTTATAGCCTCCTCAAACTATGTATTTGGTTTCGTTTCGGAACTTTTATATAGCTACTGCCCTCCTTTTTACTTTAAATATGGCTTCAGTCATGAAACTCACTAACTCAGCGACTAACTTTTCATCCTGTTTGAGATTCCTACAGAACTTTTATATTCCCTTGTTAGATACCCAGCGGATAACTTCCGACCGACCCTAGTTGCCTATGGAATGGAATATTTGATCTATGATGATAAGATGGGTGGGTAACTCCGGATAGGGAACTTTGTATTCATGTCGAAGATCCTGCCGGTCTGTAGAGTTCCAAAAATCCAGAGTCTGCAAGGTGCAGTTTAACATCAATATGAATTATTCTAGGTATCAAACACGATTAGGAAACATGTCCCGTACTCGGAAATTAGATTATCTTGGACTCTTTATTCTACCTGCACTTATTAGTTCCTCAAATTCTAGCGTTTTGCATGTTTCGTAAATAAAAATGCAAGCTGGATTTCGACAGACCAATTTACCAGTTTAGGCTTAACAAGCTCCTCTCTTCTAACTGCTAACTAATGCATATATAAGTATATATGACTAACTGGGCGCTAGTTAGTCCTGAATAATTAATGTATGTTTCGCATGGTCCCAACATCCGAACGTTGGAAGTTGGACATAACGAATTCATAAACGTGTACAGGAACAGGGCAGAATAACTAATTAAGACAAAGGGCCTGACTCTCCTAGCTCATAAAAATTGCAAATAATATGAGGATTATAGCCTCTCCTCGACTACAACCATACTATATGCCATTTGCTAAACAGACCGAAATATATTTGTTCCTACTTCTGTCACACATCTACCACAAATCTACCTACAATGCTTGTATATATATGGACCTAAAGTTGAAAGCAAGTGTGCATGCACGTGGAAGAAGAAACAATAAAGATATAAATACATAGGCTCGGCGAGCTGTTGTACAAACAGTTTCGACAATGATATTTTGATGATGATTTGTGATTAGAAGGAAATGGTAATGGCCGGATGGTTCTCATATATACACATATCCGCATCCCACGGGACTCCGTAAAATAAGGTTAAACAAATGAGGAAAGAGCCGTTGGGATTAGCATGTCTGCTAGACATTCGATACTCTTCTCTGGCTCTATGAAACTTGAGTTGGGTTCATTGTGGATAGTTGATAGTCAGTCGAAAGTAATTACTTTCATGTGAATGAGTAATTTATACAAAATGAAGTGTCAAGGTTCTCATTACCTGTAAATGGGTTCAGCATCCTTGTCTCGAAACCAGAGGACCATGTGCAATTTGTCATCTCGGGTGGGGACACGAACGTCGCAGTGGAGAAATACTTTGGATCCCTCCACACCCTCCACATGCTCAACTGGAACTGTAAAAAGAAAGGGTAAACCTACAAAAATATGCTTAGAATTTCGACACTCAGATTTACGGTGAAGTGTTCCCACATTTAAAATTCATGCGAAATTAGGACGACGACACTTTTATCATTTTAATTGTATCTTCTCAACCTTCCTCGATCTAGAGAAACTTCAAAACCGCTAAAGAACCTTCTACTCAACTCTCGGTCACGAAAAGGAAATTTATTCACATGTCCGTCCAATGAGCATCAGAAGTAATCCAAACAAACCCAAAGGGATAATAAATATTCAAATGCCGACAAAGATCCTGGAAACTTTAAGATCGGAGTGGAGGACTACGTAACATTAGCACGTGTGTTATTGCTCCAAAAAGGCCCAAGAAGATGAAACTTTGAAAGGGGATCTCTCGTCTTATTCCATGCGGAGTAATGATTAAGATAAGGGACATTATGAGCAATAAGCATGAAAGCTGAGATCCTTAGCGTCTTACAGAGTGTGAAATCCATTTGACACAAGACGGTAATAAATCAATGGGATTATATATTATATGCATCTGGGATCCGGCTCACATTACTGTCGCTTCACTCCAAACTCCAACTATTGGAAGGAGTCCTGACACTTTGATTCAAATTGCAAGTGTAAAGGTAAACCAGTCAGCGTTGTAATAACATGTGAATGTGAATATAGGTACATTAAAATTAATATTTACATCCTCTGGCTTTTTAGCTAGTTTCTGGCAACTACCATGATTAAATGGGATTCACGACCCGAAAATTTGATGCAGATCAAAGGAAATTCACAAAGTAGATAAATAACTTTGAAATTGACCGTTAGAAAGCAAAATTCCATGTAATTCAGTTGCAACAAATATTCCAGGAACGAAATAAGCATGGAAATAAACCTATTTGATTATGAAGTATTTGTTTGAAGTTTCCAAAGTTCCTATTCCCCTCAAATCAAACATCAAAAACGGGAACCGAGACAAATACCGATACCCAACCACGCAGCATTCCTTGACAAATGCACTTCGAATTTTAGAAAATGTAGCAGAAGCAGCAGACCATACGGGCTTGTCCACAATCCACAAAGTTACGGCCTATTTTGAGAGAATCCCATTGATCTTGCAATAGTCTCCCTTATTATATACACAGAACAAGTCAAGACCTCAAGAAAGCAGTCGTCACTCCATTGAAAACTACTTGCTGAAGAAAGTTCATAGACTGAGAAAAGGAAATAAATTGAAGAAGGATTTCCAACAAAACCCTGTCGAGCCTTTTGGGACTCTGCGTTTTCAAATTTCAATTGAGGATGCAAAACATCCTCCCCTTTCATCCCTCTGTACTTGTTTGGCTCCCAAGGAAATCATCAACTTGTCACTGCCTCAATAAATATGAACAGTGTGAGTACACTGTTAATTGACCTTAGACCAAAACCCAGACCTTAAGAGCTCTGTTCGGCGGAAACCAGAAGTTCATCTTAATTCCAAACCAAAAGACGTAATATCTTGAGCAAAGTATTTGTATCCTTACGGAGTAATAGAGAAGACTGAAGCCAACTCTATTATATCTGTATGCATAACAGGCTTTTTGATTTAAAGTGTGAAGTCTGCTGAGGGTTTTGTGATGACTCGTAAGTCTCTCCAGCCTCCATTCATTCATTTATTCATTCATTCAGGGCAATAACTCCGTACACAAAAGGACTTAGCCTCCTCGTAACACTAACAGTAACAGTTAACAGAGTGAAAGAGAGGAAACAAACGCTCGAGACATCCCACACCACCGTACCATCAGCCATCAACATCATCATCATAGAGAAGAACCACTAAAACTACAACTACAAGTACAATGGTCGTAGACGAGGATGACGGGGCTGAGGACCCAACCCACGGCACGGCACCGTACCCAAAACATTCGGTAAACATTGGGGTTGGTTTTAAAACATAAAGGAACTTGAGCCTAAAGATAACATTAGAGAGGCCTGGAAAGAGATTACCGGAGATTTCTACCGCACTTATTCTTCCCATTCTCAATTTCCTATTAGAAACTTCCCTCCCCTGTCGTACATTTCTATTAGTAAGTAAATAAAATAGAATACGGACACAGGGCTGTAAGTGTTGGATCTATAGACGATTGGACCTAGCGGGGAAACGGTTGTTGGAAGTTAAGGAAAGCCAAATAAATCCTTCCTTCAAGCCCTTCTCTACACTAAATAACCTAGGATTCTACTCTACTCCACGGAGTAACCAGAACCAACAAAGAAACAGGTCTTTCACTCCCAAGGAAAATAAAGTTAGTCTTTCAGAATTTAAATAGAGAGGAAAGACATAGTTCATTCCATGACTTGTGCCTCGGGTAGAATGAAAAGCATCGCCACTTCCAACGTTCTAACCGACCACCACCACCACCATCGCCACAACTAACTTGGCCAAGTATTTACACACCGGGCCGGGTATTTCGATATAACGGGGCACTCCGATATTCACAGCATAATCATGTACGAGATAAATATACATGGAGTAAGTAGTAGCTCATGTGGACTACTGTCAACTGTATAGAACGGGCTGGAGAGCCGTTACACTAGGACTAGAATCCACTACACACGCTTTGCATGCAAAGTTCCCGTTTTTACTGCAAACACGGCAGTTTCTTCCTTACTCCGATATTTCTATTTGTTTTGGACTGCAGTAGTGTTTTCTCATGATGAAGAGAGGAAATTTCTCACGGGATACAATTACCATGCAATAAGCTTAAATGCAACTATTTCTCATGTGAAGGTGGTGTTGGTCGTGGTGGAAAAGGAAATAGGAATACTGCTGACTCGGGATGATCCACTGGATAAACAGTGGAAGAAAAATATTTCAATATCTTCAGGACTGGAATAATTTTTTCAGAAACACGAGAGTGTCATGGAATGATGTGTTGAAATACGAAAAAAGCACATTACAGAAAGGGGGATTCGGGTGGGTAACCTATCATCTTTGGGTTCCAACTATCCCAGTTTCCCCATATAAACAATCAGTTTCTCACCCAAGATATTTTTTAAAGTTTTTTCTCATGCCACACCACCAAAGATTATTATTTTGTTCACACAATAACAGAGTGAATAGGAGTAGCCTAAGCTCAATTACTCCCTGCTCGTAACCCGAAACCACCAAAACCGCATGAATAGGGCAAAGTTAAACCTCCAGATTTTTCCCCATTTTTTTTCTATTTTTCTACCTCCATGTTATAATAAAGCAAACAACCTGTGGTGTATTTTTATACAAATATTGCTCTACACGCAAACCTTTTAGGATATATTATCACCAAACTTTAGCGAAGAAAAAGCAACAATGGATTAAAAACACTCGCATTGGGATACTAGGAACTGGGAAAAGGCTTTTAGTGTTTCCCGCAAGGACTTTTCCAGGCCAGAGGGTGAAAGTGGAACGAATTTAAACGAATATGCATGCTCGTGCCATTTGAATGACGAGAATAAGGATTCTTGACACTAAAATGGGTTAAAATGATGTGTTCTACACTATATTTTAGCACGTGAAAGGTTAAAGTCTGACAGATCTTAGCAAAACTCCCTAAAATAATGTTGAATAAAAAGAGGGAGAAATAACAAATTAGAAGGAATCCTATTTCCTTTCCACCGTCACCTAACTAAGGAACAGAGCCTCGTTTCCTAGACTTTACCTCGTACCTCGTGGCTTTTTATGTGATAAACTGTAACAGGAGAGTAAGTTACAACTGGAGAAAAGTGAGATGTCCCGCTATAATGATATCCCGGATGTGAAAGGTACCCTTACTCCGTAACAGAAATAAGGTAATGGGAATGAAAGAGGAGGAAGAAGCCGAGGATGAAAGAGCATGCCTCCAACGTCGTACGAGGAGATACCTCTATTATATTTTATATATGCTTAAGTAAGTATTAAAGCAAGATGAAATCATCCTTTAGGACTTTAGGACAAGTCAAGTCCCCTTCTTTACTACAGGATCTAGACACTCTGTACTACGTCTCATCCCTTACTTTCAGACGAAGAATAGGGCTTGAAGAAACCAGAAGACAAGTTAAAACTCGGAAAAAGAGAAGTAAAAATGGGGTTTATATAATAGTAAGAAAATAGGGTTTTCCGGCTCTTGCCATGGACCATTTTTCAATCCGAAAGTGGCTTTTCCCGGAAACATAACGCCTCAAATCGTCAGCATCTTGACTTTACTTCTCCCTTCCATTTTTATTGCAATCCTATTTTTCTCTTTCGCACTTTCTCTTCCTGACTATTCTACTTTCTCCCTTTCCCCCGTACAGGACTGACTCTTGGCCGTACGGAAGACAACCGAGACTGAGGGTGTCTATACCGTTAGAATAGGCTTGAGATGGACGTTATTATACCTTCGTCTGCTACCTTCTTTATTTGCTACCGAGGAGAGGAGAGTCTCGTCGGAAGAATAGCACTCAAGAACTGAAGACTCAAGCCCTGTCTCCTTTCTTTTCTGTAGAGCCTTCTGACTTGGTTCAGGAAGCACATGGAGTCAGCCAACTATCCTCAAATATATCATGTCCCATTCATAGGACCACCACCACTACCAAGACCAACCTAACATAGGCTGGTAGAGTCGGTCTCTTCTAACTCTTTCCCCTTCCCTACTTCCGTTCCCGTCTTCGTTCAGGAATATATATGAATTGAGCGGATTCTCTAGTGTTTGATTTTTATATCATTGCCGGGAACATATGAAGATGGGGAATGGTGTGTAAAGTATTCGCTTTCTCCCCAGCAGATGTATGTATAGTTAGGGGAAAGCACACGGGCCGACGGGAGGAGATGGAGGGCTCCGATCCACAGAAAATTAATGGGTCTTCAGATAAAGTGCCCACAAATATGCCATTCTTGAGAAAACTCTCAAATAACTTACTCGTCTATACTTTGCTTTGGTGGACGTGATACTTTCTGATTCCAAATTGCCCTGTTGCCTTCCTATTTACTGACCCTTCCGCAGTTCAATCAATAGCATTTAACTCCTTAATCAGTCAGTGGGAAAGGGATCTATTTCGTACATATATGAATGCAATAGCAATTCTAAAAAACAGAGCCAATTACCCGTCTGCCTGCTTCCTTTTAATAATAATGAGGTTTAGAAAAGGGAACTCAACTATAGGGAGTATCCCAACAAAAGAAGAGTAAAATCCACATTCGAGTGTTAGTCCGTATATTTGCTATTTTAAAATTTATGAGGAGCTCCACATCTCATGATGCAATTCACTTCCTATCATATCCCCGCCCTCCCTCGAGAATAACCTGGCAGAAGATCCTACAATTGCATTGGAAAGAGCACAAAACATGGAAGTCCAGAGGGTATTTTGTCTCCAAAGATTTGAACCAAAAGGGAAGGAGACTGACAGGAATGGAGCAAGGTTGTCGTGCGTAAATTTAACAACATAATACTAGTACATAGATAATTCTTATTCGTAGAGGATGATGTGAAATATCATAGATCTTCCCTACAATAGGAATCCCATCCATTCTTTCCGACTCAAAGGGTGACAACATACAGAACGGACTGCCGTTGTTGCTGGCCTGCTTTCACTCCTATCCACAATCCAGCTTTTTTGGGATGTAGTGCAGCGGGGATAATATTTTTAAAGTCCGCTTCGAAATCGAGTTTCCTATACTATACCCCACCCCCTGGAAAAAGCAGATGGATTCTTGAGATTGTGTCTCTCTACAATTCGAGGCTGAAAGGCTGGGATATTTGGTTTATATTTTATTCTGATGTTCTGTTATTCCCATCCCACAGCGGTAATCCCGTCTAGTGCCACTAGGTAATACTACTCAACTATTCTATTCTCCACTTTTTCCTTGTCGCATCATTTCACTTCATTTGAAAAGATAGGCTCCATTTCACATCTCATCATCATATCATCTCCGGCACATGAGAGCGGGCCAGAAACCAATAGAAAGCTCGTAGGCAGTCGTGTCGAGCCATCTCGAAATATCATTCCATTCTCGGCCTGAATCCCTGTAGGACGACCAACTTTCAACATTACTGTTATTACATCAAAATATATGAGGTCTCTTGCTGTGAGCTGGTGATGTTTGATAGTTTTGTGGAACTGTATCAACTATCATATTATCGCTCTCTTCATCTTCTCTCACCCGTTCTAACTAGAGGAGAAAGTGGTGGTGGTGATGCGATAGTAAAAGCCCAAAAGTTGCCATAAATATCCTCTAATATAGTTCTCTGACTCACTTGGCCCGTCCTTCATATATTATTTGACCTATTTAAAAAAGCCCTCATTCATTACCTTCCCTAAACTTGCATCGGATTTAGAATGTCTGGAAATTATAAATGGCAAAGTACGTCAAATAATAGCTAGACGTTTTCAGCAGCTCCTCTTCAGATCTTTGAATTACGTGTATTTGTGTTGGAAATCTGTAAGAGTAACTTTAGAGACGCAGACAGGGCTTTGGAGGAAAGAATCCCTTTATTTGCAAGGGAATAATTTAGAGAATTCAAACATAACGGTTAATTATGATTCAAAGACGGAATTACAGAATTTTAATGAAGGAGCCTTGGCCCGAAATGTACTTGAACTATCATGAAATGAAATGTAATCATAACTCCCTTTCGACGGATCGTGGAGATTGGAGATGGATGGAGAGGAAGTCAGATGATGCATGAACAACATATGTAGATTGAAATTACATTTGTTCTCTAAACTTTTCTTTTCCACTCTCTCATCTTGGTAAAATGAGAAGGAAAGAGTTGTAAGGTTTTAGCATTTGCTTTGGTCTTTTTCTTATATCAAATAATACATTTTACTCATAAAGATATGACACAGAGCAATCTGAACTACTTAGAATCTGTACTTTTCCTCTCTCTCTCTCTATTTCTCATGAAATATTCAGAAAAGTTGCATCCATCCATTTTCTTCCCTTATTAGTTTCCTTGCCCTTTCATTTCAACTCTTCATTTCTTTGTACTAACTTTCCTCCTTTCATGTGCGAAATTCAAGAGAGCAAGAGCTCATAGCTTCCTCTCAAGCAGATCTCAAAGAATCTAAAATACAGAAGGGTATATACATACGTATATCGAAGTCATGTGTACTTTGAATTATTTCATCATGCCCTATCTGCCACACCATGTGTTCTTTTCATTATACTAGGTGGAATAATAAGTGGGACTGTGGAATTATATGGTATACCGTTATGTAGTTTTGAATTACGGAGGAAGAGGATGATTATATCTGATATTATATGGGCCAAAAAAGGCATATTTCCAGTCCCCGAATTTTTTGTCTTGCCTAATTAAGGCCATTACAATGCAAAATGTTCCAACCCCGTTTCCGCGATACTTTTCTTTATCTCTAGAGAAAGAAAGTTTTTACCAAGGCTTATTGTCTTTCCTCTTCTTCCTCTCTCTTTGCTTTGCTCGAGGAGTTTTCCATTCCCCGGTCCCACGGTCCCATCTTCGCTTTCCATAATTTTTATATTTCTTCTTAATAAATATAGTTGATAGGGGTTTCTAGCTCTGGAACGGTTTTAAGAGAGGGTGGAGGAGTTTATAGAGGAAGGACATTTATTCTTCGGCAATGTAAATAAATCGTTGGTTGGTTGCCATTTTTGGTTGACTTGGGGAATGCGGAATGAATGTGGGCTCCAATTACTATCACCATTCCAATTACTATTGAGAGAGATTGTAGATAGAGGCGGACATTCAATGGCTATTGTGGGAATGGTTGTGGAAGGATGGAGTTTAAGTCTACGTTTTTTAGCCATTGGTTAATTATTTTGTGTTTGAGTTTGATGGTACTATTCGAAGCATTTAGCGTACGCATAGTGGTTTACAAGTAACAAATATACTGTCACAAACTTAGAGATTCTGTAGAATGTAGTCCACTAGTTAGTGGGAGTGAGATTTTCTAGAAATTTTCGAATTAAAGTTTTTAAAATACTAAAAAAGAAGATATCTAAGAAAGAGCTGTGCTTTAAATACCCGGCAAGATGAACGAATGAAAATAAATCTTGGGGAATTTCCATAATTTCGATTTAGTTTAGTTACGTATATATTAACATCAATTTATTTCTTCTTGCTTTCTTGAAACTCAATTGGGAATCAACTAGTTGGTATTTACATGAATTTTTCGGATTATAATTAAAAAATTGCCATCGGGCAGTCTCGTTTAAAAGCTTTAAAATTCAAGTATTCTAGTCCGGCAAATCATTTAAATTAGTGGATTTAATTGTTTCCAACATTACCATAACTGTAAATGTTAGTGCCTTTACGGCGATAAGGGATTTGATATTGCTTTAATTAATTCAGAGAACCAGTTAAATATACGTATTGAATATGCGTACGCATCATGATGTACAAGTACGATAAAAATAGTATGTCAATCGATAAGCTTCCAGGAGTCACAGTTTTACTACATAGTATCTTAAATTCAAGATTAAAACACTTTGATTACAAAATTCAGTTTTACCAACTGAAGGAAACACAAACAAATGTATTGTACTAGCCTGGAGGAATAGCTGCATGGTTTCTGCATGTGAATGAGTATTTACTAAAAATATCAGGATACTTTTTCCTAATCTAGAATTCTTAATAAATACCGTGCTTTGTGAGCATAACCATCTTTTATCTCAACGATGGACATAATAATTCTTACAATCGGTTTCACCCTACTAATATGAACAATAGGGATCAGCATAATGCCCAAATAACGATTTTTATGGCACCTTATCTGAGACAACCACCGACCCCTGCGGTAATTACGTTCCTTGAATACAAAATGAGCCCAATGTAGACCTCGAGCCATCTTCACTTACTTTTATTGCTAATGAATCGGAATTACTAGAGAGGACAGCTAGGTTATCCTGCTGTGTCTATCAAGTTACACTTAGAATAACAAAATTATTATGCTGAATAATTTATTATCTCCGATACCTTGTTAAGAACTTATTATATTGCCAATTCCAAAGTAGCTGATCATTTTACAGCGATAAATAATTAAAAGGAAAAGACTCTTCGTTCTATTATTGCCTAACTATCGGTTGGCCATTCTCAGCTTACTTCTTAAAATGACATGAAATATCAAATTTAATCATTCCAAATTTCCAAGTCACCCGAGGCTGATATGCCGATACGGATTTATATTTAATTTGATACAAGGACAAGTAAATTCCAAACGGTCAATTTCATCAAAAACGAATAAAAAAGATAATGAAGAGATTGCAATCTCTATCAAAGTAGGCTATTGTTAGATAAGACAATCGATTTCATTAGGGCAAAAATCTTACATTCTTTTCTGACACCTGACGGTCTTCACAAAATATAATGATAAAATTCAGATCCAATCCAACGAACGGATTAAGACCGACAAGCCTACAAGAGATACTAACTAACTAACACGCGAGGATATGGGATTGAGAAAATGAACCTGTCAACATTTCCTTTGTCTTACAAATTGACAAGGCTGAATGAAGACTCAATGCAATGCCCTTTCTGTCCACCGATAAAACATCACGAATATCAGAATCGATAGTCCGGCAGCCCCGCAATTTGAATATTTCATTAAAAATGAAAGCAATTCAATTCCAGTGCTTGAAATCTAGGGTTATTGCTCAAAACAAATCGAGCAAATATAAACATTCAATTCAACAAATTGCCTACAAAAATAAAAACCAAGTACCATATCCTACTAACTCTATACCTGACATATCACCAATCAACTCCAACAATGAATGACTATTATTTTGTCCCTTTACAAAGCTCTTCTTGAACACGTCGCCTATTTATATTTATATACACACACAAAGAGACAAAACTCATTTTAATGGATCACTATCGTCTTTGATAACTAGAATATTCATGATCCTGTTCATAGAGCCTTTCACATGGGTGCGGAAATACATGGGATATAAATAATTTATGAATAAACATGCAAATAAAAGGCCCTCCAAAAGAACTCTAAACTCTACTACAGTTCCGATACGGCAACAATTTTCAATACCGAGCATATTAGAACCTATAATGAAAGGGACGAGTAGATTGTGTGCCTGGAATTTTTTTACGTACGTCGTTTGTTGAATCGCATGTCGAATGTCGACAGCTTATAGCTTTAAAAGCCAAAGTAGAACTCTCAATTTCTGAGACTTTTTGAAGAAAGAAGAAAACCTTCTAAGTAAACGAATGTGGTGTAATATCAAACCAGGAACGTTGGATCCAAAATCGCTCGGCTCCTAAGTCCTCTCGTCTTTCATATTCCACTCGTAGTCTTCGAGCCCCTCTCTCTAGGAAAAAGAGACGCAAGCAAGACCCTACTGCCTACTAGAGATTCCTAAAGAATGGCATGAAATGAAATGGCATGGCGTGGCATGACAGCAATATTTTACTAAAAAAATTGATTTGGGCTTTCAGCCGAGGAAATAGAGTTTGTGAATGAGCTTCTCATTTTTTCCCTCCCATCATCTATTACATCCGATCATGCATGAAATAAAATATATATGTAGGTTGATTTTAAGTTCCTAAACTCTTGGATATATCCTTTACATAAATCTTTTGATACATACTTCAAACTTGAGATTTGAGCGTGCCCACTTATCATAACCATATATACTTCCATCAATTAATATTACATTTCCTCCTCCGGCTTTACTGGAAACTTTCAATTAGGAGCAGAAATGCTGTGTGCGGAAATATAACCTCGTTTCAGAACATTTATCAACTTTCGTATCCCTATATTTTAGTCTCGAACGATGTAATGAATTTCTAAAACCCTCAATTTTAAAGACTATTTTTGCAGGCAGTCTATTCGATGACCAGATAAACACTGACATTCACGCAGCTTAAAGTAATTCCCCAAGCATTAACTCTAATTGTAGGTTAGAGTTTAAAATTTCCCCAGGATCTTTCCTCCAGTCTCTGTGCATGTTCTTCAGCAATTGGGATCCTCTAAACGAGGTAATAGACAAATGCGGATTCTTTTCAATTCAGAAGGCAGATTCATTAGCAACCCGAGGGCACCTGATAAATTGTTATTGCAGATCCCTTTTAACCTGGCAAATGCTATAAAACTCACCACAATTTGTTTACCTACTCAACCACCACCCAGTAAAACCTCGTCTAATCCTTTCATTCATTCTTTATAGGCCCTACGAACTCTTACACTAACCTCCAGATAATGCTCTGTATAAATCTATAGAGACTCTCTCGATGGGAAGAGGCTGGTTAAAAAAGTGGTCGGGAATGAAAGGAAGGGAAGGGGGAAAGTGAAAGTAATGTGATGTTCTGCGAAATAAAAAAAAATATATAAGCAAAAGGCTGAAACTTTCAAAGGGATCAAACGATGAAGGGAGAAAGTAAAAGGGAAGGTACTTGTCTTCCACCCGACAGCCGACCATTCTTCTCAACCCTTTTCTTGAATAAATATCCAACCACTATTGAATATGACTTTCTCTCGTTACCCTGAGAAAAATCCAGTGACAGGTTGATCACCCTCTCGAACCAAGACCTTGAGTTCGACTATTGAATCGACGTAGTGTTGTTGGTATTTTAAAGTTTAAGGAAGTAGAACCCTATATATGTGGATATCAAATGTCAACGCGAAACCCGATCTCAACCTTGTAATTTTCCACTCCTGACTGCACTTTGAATGGAGGACTGAATTTTTCCTTTCGGTATTCACGCCGGAGAAGTGAAAGTCTAAGACTTTCTCTATAGGGACTGATCTGAAGGCCTAAATTTGACCGCCTATACCTGCCTCTTTTCTGGAGGAGTTTGACAGGATCGTCCGTGAAGGGAGGATGAGAGACACGAGGCAAAAATTGCAGGATCGCGAAGAATAAAGAGAGGAAAGTATTTTTAAGGATGTTAAAACTGGCGTCAGGAGATGTATTACTCCTGTAACGAAGTACAAGGAAACTCAATACGATGAAGTCTCCTGCACGTAAAAGAGGAATTTTTCACGTCCGAAAATTTCGCCTTCTCATAGACTTTCCCCTGTCTCATACTCGGAGGTACTTAGGCCGCTACGACTTTGTCACTGTCCCTTCTTGTTTATCGTTCGGGGAGACGGGGAGGAGGACGGTGAACCCTGAGACGGAAGCTTGTGTCAGGAGAAGAAGCTAGTGCACACTGCAAAGAGATACTTTATGGTAGAGAGTCCACAACTGCATCCACCTTAAGCATCTCTAGCATCTATAAATAATTCCTTTCTACTTCATTTTACAAGGCTGTATCGTCATACAGTTTCGGGGGAAATTGTTGGCGCAAAGGAACGGTATCGGAAACATGTGTCTTGTCCTCCCTTCCCTCACCTTTAGGGTTCTTCTCTGTAATTTGATACGACATGAGAGAAATCCCATGCATAGTATATGAGCAATACATCCATACACACACTGGTCGGAGATAGATAGTGCAGCCGACGGAGGGATCATGCTGCTGCTGTTACTGCAGGGTTTGTCACCTTGGTGAAAGTCGTTAGTATTTAGTATGTATCGGTGTGTGTGTACAGTTATAATGCATTTCCTTCCCAACTTGCAGTACAAATTGTTGAGCAAAAGGTTGAGTTAATGTTAATATGCGTCTGGATATGTGTCTCTCATCCGTGGAAGAGGAGACAAGGATGTGATGTTGTTTTAAATTGGAATGAGAGCGAATTTGGTGGTATTTGTTGCAGAGGAATAGTGTAGAGCGAGACAGACACTTCATCACCGGATTCGTGATCCCCTCTAGTCAAGAATGCTCAACAAATTCACTTCTCACGGTCAACCCTGGTTGGCGCAATAACCGTTTGTCAAAATCACCTCTCACCGAAATTCAATACAGCCAACGCCACTTGTCCAACCCGGTTGCTCCACACATATCAGTGTCAGAAGAGGAGACAGAAATGCCAACAAAAAGGCCCTACGCATAGTTTCTGGGAAGGTTTAAGGAACATTCCACCGCTTTTAGGAACAGGGTTGCTTATTTATAATATTCATAGAATGGATCTATAGTAATGGCTAGACAGGATTCCGACCGTTCCGAAATGCAATAGAAACGAATCACGGAAGCACGCAACGGAGTACGGTTTCAACTCAGTATTCTTGTTTGTCCTTTGATTATATATTCATGGTCTTCTTGGATTGGACTATTTCTCGGACTATGTACCCGTTGTTACTACAATATGATTCCATTTATTTTTAGACGGCACGTGGGTATAAATAAAATTGCCAAAAACTTCTGTTTCAAATCAATTGGATATAAAAATGAGGGAAGGAGGCCGATTAAACATTAATGGCCTTAAGTTCAAGAACAAGAAAGCAAAGTTTTTGTAATAACTTGAGTCAAAAAGCAGCCACATCTAATACACGAAGTTTGAGTTTGTACAGCAAAACATGACGTCCGTCACAAGCAGGACAGGCTGTCTTTGGGCCGACGAGTCCTTATAAATCCTGAGAACATCAAAGGTTTCATATCTCAAGGAGATTTAATTGAAAATGATGAGCCTGACGTGCCTCCAGAAACTGGCCATCAAAGGCTTAGCCCTCCACCAATCTTTCAAAACTCCGTTTAATCGCGTGAGTGTGCCCTTTCATTTCGACATGACATGACAGGGCACGTAATTATTCGGCGGAGGTCTGTTTAAAGATCACTTTAATGTCGGCTAAGGATCCCTCTAATTGCTCGCAACTTATGCTTAAGGAAAACTCTTAATAATCCTCTTATTAGAATCTCTTGGTAAAAAATAAGGTTTGTCCTTATTATTACTTTGATAGTTGATGGTGCATGGGAACGGGGTTGTAGTTGGAGGGCTAGCACTTCAAAAACGCATTTTCCTCTCCTTTTGTTCACCGTTTAACTTCATTTTATCCCTCTTAATCCCCGAACTTACAGAGGGTACTTGTAAAAAGCTTAGGAGGAATCCAGGAGGAATGTTATCAGACCGGTCTTCTTACATTGCGGCAAAAGGGTATTCTATAAATTAAACTACTACCCTGTCAGCTCTCCTGTTTTATTATTATGTCAGCTTAAGGGCTGCCTGCCTCACAACCCGAACTTGTTACGCTGAACGTGCATGTTATTTTACGCTGGAAATGTAAATTCAGTAAATTTTCCCAATCCTTGCCCAACAGAGTGACTGCATGAATATGTAGAGGATGGGAGTCGGACGGCCTAATTCCTTAAAATGTTAAGTGCTCAATGGAATGGAAAGGAGCTGCTCCTTTAATTCAATCCACCGCGTGCTGGACATTATAATCAAGTTAACTTGGCAATTACATTGTATATGCGGTGGAATGTGTAAATCAAGTAAATAATTAGATGGTTTACTGGAGGGGGCAGTGGTAATTTAAACAACCGATCCTTCTCATTTGCGCCATAAAAATGCATAAGAGATTCATCACGAAGTTGGACTTGCTCGCGGATCATTTCTAAGCATTTTTTAGGGATTAATTTTGAATAATCACAACTTTCTACATTTCAACTGGAAATCCTAGGGGTAAAGTGGCGGATTTACTTATTTATTCAATTATACTTCATGCTTAGAGGTTCCCTTTTACTGTTTGTTCATGAAGGAGTTAGCTGGGATTGGATGCGGTGTTCTATAACAAATTAATTTAAAATGAAAATGAGAAATATGCAGAATCAGAGGGGGAGGTGGGGGAAGATTGTGGTTACTCCAATGCTTAAATTTAGAAAGAGTTATCACCACACAGAGAGCAGGATGATTTTATTATCTCGAGGAGAGAATGGAAATAGTGGATGGAATTATCAGAGCATTGCATCTTAATTGACAGAAGAGAATTCATGAGCCTCTCTTTGTTCCCCCCCAACTTTAGTTACGAGTTGAAACAACCTTGTTACAACTCTAAAAATATGTTGTGGCAGGCAGAGTTGTCGTAAAATGGAGTTGTTTTATATTGTCGGACTGAGAGTTCGACACAAAATGATAAATTGGTACAAAAGGGTTGCTTGTTTCATTCTTGTTTCTACAATATTTTGAGGATTTAGTTGGAGATAAACTTGGCCCAGTAAATAGAGTTGGTAATGAGCAAAACTCAGGTTGACATCCGTATCATTTTTTAAGCCAGTTGAAGATCACAGAGACATTTCATTAGCTTTTTGTAATTTTAATTAAAACTCATCGTGGTTCTTCGCTTGATTTTTTTAGTATTGTGTCCATTGAAGGACAATAGTTAAAGTTGTTAAACCGTAATCCAAAGTGCAATTTAACATTAAGGAAATCACATTTTAATGCCAAGCTTATTTCATTGCATACAACTAACAACTACATGTTAATGTTACCCATTGTTAAATACGATTTATAACACAACAATTTAACGAGGGACAACGCAACGGTAGTAACTGCCGGCGCCAAGACTCAATATAATACAGTGTCTATCGTTTGTTGTGCTTGTAAGTCTGAAAAATATAAGTGCACTTTTTTTATTGCATATCGTTTTAGAGTTGATTTTTACAGATTATAGTAGTTATCTGTGCTTGCATGCAACAACTAAACCAACAACATGATTATTGTAGTTTGTTATCGTTGTGCATATAAAAAAAATCGGGTTGAAACTTGAAACGAGAAACAATTATTTTATTACGTTCTCAAGCATAGAACAATTTAGATAAAAAGGTCAAATTAATACGCAACAGAATGCTTCTTTTTTCCAAATTTTTTCAAATTGTCAATTTTCCATTTGCCATGAGGTTCGGAATAAATATTTTTTTACAATTTCTGTATACAAAAATACTATATGCCATCAAGAAAACTGAATTACAAGCCATTTCTTCGTAATAAAAGCCCAGAAATCCCAACAAATTGTCATTAAAATATTATTAAAAAAAATAGAAAAGCGACCCGAGCGTATGATTAAACCGCATTATCGGCAACCAGGAACAGTACCTTTATAAATAGGTAATTTAAAAGGTGTAAAATTATAAGGATTACGTTGAGCTAACCCCATCAGTCACAGGTTGTCAGGAATAGCCGGCTTTTGTTTTTTTGCCTCCGTATTATTAAAATTCCTCTCCTTACTCACTTCCCTAAACCCGAATTCATTGAAACTCAACACGTCATTTAAGATTTATCCCGTAGTTCGTTCAACTATGCTTTTAGCGTTATCAAGACCTAGAATCTCGCAAACAGTTTCAATTATTATCTCAGTTCTATATTTACACAGCTGAACTACATTACATGTGGTAGGCTGGAAGACTAGAAACGCTAACTAAATGTGGTTTACCAATTAAAACCAGCTCTGACTTCTCTTCAATTTTTTTAATCAATAAAAAGAAAAGAAAACCAGCCACATTGTTATGTTTTTAAAAATCCACAATGAAATGCTAAATATGTTCAAAAATTCACTTAATCTATGAAAAAAGACCCATCATAATCGTCTTGGGTGTTAACAAGTTAATTTCGTAATTCCCTTAAAAGCACGGGATTAGCTAATTCGATCAAGTTAGAAGTTTTTATTAACTAAACCGCAACTACTAGATTCAAAACCCCAATGAAACAGAGTTCTTATTTGATCTTTACTATAATTTTTATTTTAAATTGGTACCACAACATATCCTTACATTTTATACCCGCATAAGCCTTTAAAGATCACCGTATACGATGCATTTCTTTCACTTAAGGAAAGCAATACGAATCTAAGCCCTTGAAGATAAAGATCGAGTTCGTGAGGAAGAGAAGAAATGCTGGTCCCTTTTATTTTACTTCCATCAAGCTCCACTTCAACGCAATACGAAATAGGCACTTGAGCGAACCAGCCAAACCAAATATCTCCCTGATAGCTGTAGATTTAACAGAGAGGCAGAGGAAAGTTTACTTAACGCCAGCATTCAATTTAAAAGCAAGACTTTGACTGTACACATATGAAAAACCCTATACCCAATGAAATATAAATGCCAATTTCGTGTGCAACATTCATGCATGATTGAAAGTTGAAATCAGTATCAAGTAGCTCCGGAAAATCGTAAATAATACTAAACCTGCATTAAATTCCAGTCAAAATCAATTTCACGACTTGGAATCTTCAACTGAATTAGCCTCCAAATCCCGTTGGACAGAATATTCGGAGTAAACAAGAAGTTATAGAGAAGAGGAAAGAGCAGCTTTTCAACCGGATTCCCTTTAATATTTCAGCTAGAACTAAATCATTTAATATGTGGTTCTATACAGTATAATGTACTTCTAGTACTTTGACTAGTCTTTTTCTCCTCTGATTCCGGATATGTGGTAGGACCCTGGAAAAACCAAATAACAACACGGCTAAATTGGAAGGGTGGCTGGAACGACATGGACTCAAACTTTCACCACATAGAAAGCAGAAGCAGCCGAAGAAGTCATACGGGTTTGGTTTCATCTACTGACAGTTCACTTGAGCCCACAATTTCTTGTCATCCCATCAACTGCAGTTTCCACAAGATTGCTCATACCTTGTATAATGCAGAGTATATTCAATCTTACAAGAAGGTATGGAAGTGAAAGCCTCTCCTCTTATCCCCACCATTTATATCAAACATTGGGAAGCATGGAAGCAGTTCCTGGCTTCCAGCTGAGAAATATTATTATGATCAGGGGATGAATACAAGTATCTACTTCTAAACTTCCAATGTTGAATCCCTGATTCCGTAATGTAATAGCCTCCAGCCAAAGTCAAACAGCCTGGAACAGTAAAGGAACTTTCTCTTTACGCATGATGCATCTGATTTGGTCCCACTGAGAGATAGCTATATAGATGTACCTTAAGTCTACTTGTCTGCACACCAACCAACGCTACAGTTCATATTCCAGGTTTACAGACACGTCCCTGTACGTCGAGACAGGATTTGCCAGCCGAAGCCTAGTCTTATATGCGTATAAGCTTAAACGGGAGACACAAATCTGATTTCGAATTTCGAACAAATGGCACGGAACAGGGAAACAGATTTGGATTTTCACGCTGAATCCAATTCAGCCTAAATAAATACAATCTGTCTATATTTTCTGCTGGTGCTTGTGGCTTTGGTTTTGCATGATCTGGTCGGACTGAATTTCTCACGATATGCCAGGGAAAGGGAATTTCATGCACATTAAATAAACATACGAGCCTCAGTAATGCTCTAATACTCTGTACTTACGGAGGGAAAGCGGCCGGGCTGGAGCCGCTACTTCCTCTCTCTCTAAACAGTGGACCAGGAATGGGAAAGCAGGACGAACGGACTAGAAGGTTTATGATGCCCGCTACTATGCTTAAGTGGTTTTCTGTTACTTTCCTCATAGTGCACATGAGAAACACCTTGGACTCATTGCATCTGTTTTTCAGGACTATTTATAGAATAGTTATGTATACAAACTATATATTGTCCCACCGCAATCACGGACTTTCCTGCCAGTTCTTTGCACACCACTCGGCTGAGACCCAAGGAAAATTGACCGACTCAAGGTTGACTGTAGTTCGAACGGGACGAGGACTCATTTGGCTGGCATTGAAAGGGAAATCCTGTCACGTTTGTTATTTCAATAAAAGCTTTGGTAATGAGATCGGTTCAAAATAGAACGAGTCCCTGCTCCTTGGAACGTGGCAGGGAACTAAGTATGCAAATTCCAAACTCGATTTCCCAATCTCAGTTTCTGAATCAATCAGTGTGTGAGGAGAAGGGAAGTTTAGTTATTTGATAAATGATCCACAATACATAAAATGTAAGGACAGAAGAGGAAGAAAAAACGACTCGTCTGCAAAACTAGAAAGAAAGGAGAAGAAGTAAAAGTCAGGAAGGAGACGAGACTATCCATTGATGTGAGATACTTGCCTCGCATTTCCTATTCTCCAGAGACCTGCTGGGTCGCTTGGAGCAAGAATTCATGAGTCTTGACGTACAAATCTAGAGAGGAGTCCTTTATTTTCTGTAGAATTTTCCACCAGTCTAGGATGAGATTTTTTTTGTATGCAAGGATCCAGAACCACATTCAAATATATATATGTATGAATGTATGTATATTTAGAGACCTCACAATATGTATACAAAAAATTTGCATCCTTCTGAATCCTCGACTGCCAAATGAATTTATACGATTTGGTGAGGAATCCGACTTGAGACAAGGTCCCGGCCTCCTATTTCATCCCTTCATTTTTTGACTCCAGGAATCCTATATTCCTGAGACCCCGAAGAAAAATACATACACACGATGTAACAGAAAAGGAACCTCAGAGTATTAACCAATCCATGTCCATCGCCACAACCACCAACTAGCAAAACACACATTCACATTCAGAATTCTGTGAAAATCCTCGGCTAGGTCACATATTATTCCGTTCTGTTTTGTGGTGTGTAGAGGTACAGTTCCTGGGAATAACAATATTTTACCCTGTAGCATCCAGTTGAGCCTCCCATACAAATGGGACCGGGCATATATGAGGAAGACGTGACTAGAAATTCGGGTTCTCCAGAGAAGGACTTGAAATTCACCATTCACCATCCCAAAAATCGTGTATCTCTCTCTCTCTCTTTCTGCCTATTTTCCTCGAGAAAAAAAAACAGAAGATAAGCCGAGCCCTTGAAGATATCCGAAGCCAAAGCGGGTAACAAAAGTGGGATGCTGAAGGTTTGGTGGTGTAAGAGCAGGAAGGATGCCAAGTGGACGGGGAAAGTAAAGAAAGCCGAACCAGGCCAAATAAGGAACTGGGTGATTGTATAAATGTGTGCTTTGGTAGCCAACAAAACTGTTCGATTCAACCATCACATAATATTCATACTACTATCCTACGTACTAATACATCCTAACTTCCACAAAACAGAGGAGCATTAGCAAGGCAGGGAACAGATACCAAAGATTTCTCTTCAGTCCCTATACATCTACGTCAGATGTGCTTCAAGCCATAGACCTTCCTTTCTTTAGAAAGTTAGCCTCATTTCAACAAATTCCATCTCCTTCTGTTTCTTCCCTTTGACAAGAAAGAAGGAAGAATATAAAAACCACACCAGAAGAAGAGAGAAGAGTTTTGGGATGGCATTATCGCCGTAACAAAGATAGCTACGAGGAGCTATATCCTGCGAGCTTTCTCCGTTGTGGTTCTATGCGAATGTGGTTTACGTTCCGCTACTAGTCCTCTTAAAAGGAGATCTTGGCATTGAAAAACGACCTTTTCACCAGAACAGAAAGGATCCTTATGTTCCTCTTTCACTTTTCATGCTCAAAAAGCCTCCTTTAGAATAATATAGGCTTATTGCAACATAGCCACAGCCACCAGATATCTATACAAATGGATGCTAAATATATATATTTATATTAATTTTACTGGATCACACTCACTCCCCTTGCATCCGCCTATGGATAAAAAAGGCTTTGTGATTGTGAGATATGCATATTGAACCATGATTTAGCCCCTCGGCTCATGCCCAATTATTAAGGATTAGGGATTTCCGACTCCCACACTGTTGTTACAGATCCCAACATTTCTCATCTGGAAATTAACGCAGATGTATGAGAATTGAGAATTGTTGGTCGTCCTGTGATTCTGTATAAGAACTAGCATCACATTTCATAGCTTGTGATATAAAACTATTCTTTTTACCCCAAGAGACACTTGGTTCTATTTCCTCCTCCTTGTATAATATTTACCATTTCCGCTCCAGATTTTCCACCGTTTTAACAATTAATTCAGAACCGTTGGCTTGCAACCGAGGAAGGCTCGGTGTGTATCTAAATATTCCAAGCCCTCTCCTCCCAAGCTAAATCTCCTTGTAAAATTCAATTTAACGTTCATTAAAAATTTCGGATTCCCTCGTTTAATAAAATTTATATTGCATCTAGGCTGGTTACATTCAGAGACTATAACATCTACTGCCTCTAATAATGATGAGGAGCAATAGTCTCATAGTCTTGTATTTCAGTTAGAATACTGTTATTTTATTGCGGAATTAGGAACGGAGAAAGCAAGGATGTAGAGAGGCAGTGAGCAGGGCTGCTGAACAGAGAGTAAAATCTGATACTGGTTTTGCATGTTTACACGGTTGAATGGCTTTAGTTTGATATATCTACATGAGATCTTGATTCTGGAATCTGTTATATTTTAAAGGGACCTCCGTTACAGAACCGTGTAGATTGCAGTAGATGAATATGTAATAGAATCTAGGATCCCCGTAGTCCCCCTTATAATATTTTGTTTACAGAATGGATATGGCGGAGTTGAAAGTTTCTCGAAAACTGTTATCCACCACGGGTACAGCTTGTATTTTGAAGTAGCTATGCTTTTACTACTCCAACGCAACGTACTTTGCGAGAAACTTTATAAACTAAAGAAAGTCTAAAGTAGTCTCTCTCTCCCTTTCATAAGAAAAGTAAATGGAGATGGGGTCTAAAATTTTAGGAAATGTCCATTCTATAGTGCATAGATAGAGGTAAGAAGGTAGCAGGTTGTGCTCTGTAATAGTGGTTGTAGCATGTTATATATTGTATCTGTGTAGTTGTTGTAGTTGAAACGGGTGGGCTGTGGTATTTGGCAGCTCCAAAACTTTTTCATCCGAAATATTCAAAGTATTTTGTAGAATTGAGCCCCCTGGTCTCACACTTGCACATACTTTCTCATTCTCGTTCCCACCAAGTAGTCTCCTTGGTCCTATGAATATTCGATCGTCTCAAGTCCTCCGTAAACAGAGGAAACTTATTCCAAAGTCTTTTCATCCCACTTCATTTCCACCTTTTCCGAGAGGAGGGAACGGGCTTCGTATCGTTAGATGTGTATAAAATATACTTACGGAAAGGGATCATAGGGGAGAAATTATCTTTAGTTTCAATTTTCCAGTTCCCAGCACACACTTCTCTGAAAGGTGGCTGGAATCGAAGCTTTAAGAGGCGACAAATTCCAAAAGAAGGATCATTTACGGTATTATTTTCCTTTTCTTCCGTTTCCAGACTCGTTTGCGAGACGTGGAAATAAATGCGCCGGGAATTGATTATGTCTCGATAATTGAAGGCTTTCACAGGTCTCAAGGTTTTCTGTATAAGTCGGGAAACAGCTTGGTTACTGCATTTTCTTTGCGCAACTTGGCAAAAAATAAAATCTTTATCTTGTTTGCATGTGAAAAGGCATGCAATCGATTCCGTATGGAAATGAAATACGTCAGATGTTGTGGGAGCTGTCAACACTCGGAGAAGTCAGACTGTTTTTGGAAAGGGCTTGAGACGGAGAGAAAATATTATTACACAAATTGACGAATCGATCGCTATCGTTTTGTTTTTTATTGGAATAGTATTATGTCGTGGGATGAAGAAAGGTTTCATTCCTCCACACGGTCAGTAAAGAGCAATTCAAAATTGTCGAGATGTTTGATTCAATTAATTTCGTTATTGGATTGTGGGAACAGAGGATTTCTTTTTTTTTCGTCACAAAAATTTCTAGTTTTTGGAGACATTTTTACAACACAAAAAAATTTGTCTGGTTATTTATAGCCAGACAAGTATTTTTAACTGTAATTCAAGTGCTTCAATTTTGTCTGCAATTATGGAAGTCATACAGTTACAATGAATGCATGTGGGTGGTTATAATGTGGTTTATACTTTGGTGGTCCTAACCTCATAAAACCATGATAGTAATAAACTTCCCACATGCACTCACTGAAGGATCCTCTCAGAAGGTCGTTTTTATTAACAACAAAAATACAATAAAAGTATGAAGACCCATTTAAAGTGAATCATGGAATGTCATTGTTTATAAACTTCAGATTACAGAACCGAGATGTTTGCTTTCTTTGCTTAAGATCCAACTAAGCTCATTCTCAAACAAGTTACCGAGTCATATCCCAACAGGGTCGGTGGTCGTCCACTGTTTCTCTGGCGAAACAAAAAATCAGGAGCCGATGATGATGGCGAAGACAGAAAAACCCCAAAACAGTTGTGTCTGTGACTTGGTTCCGTAAGTTATAGTTGCTTTAACATCTCGACCTTTTAACGTATATCACTGCTCCAAAATATGGAACAAGTCTTAATGATACAAGCGGAAGACGGATACTTCCTCCTTAATGGGTTATATAACACTCACAGAATATAAAAATAAAAATTGTTATGAGTTATGATATAGATGTAACACCTTCATTTTTTTCTAAAGACGAAAAGAGCTTCTAGAAGCCAGAGTGACCAATAAATCATGCCGACACGAAATATCTCACTCTTTTCTTAGCCAGAAACATCATTCTTCTCCTCTCTCTATTGTAAAAATATGTAGAACATGTAAGTGAAAGTGGTGGAAGTAGAGCAGGTAAAATCGTTGAACAAATGGCAGAGTACATATGCATAATGTATTATTTTTCCAGTACGTTGCGATTACGTATCCGAAAATGAAGGGGTGTTTGGACTAGTTATTCCATACAAATAACTTGTGTCAACGACAGTGACACGAGTTTCCTACATTATCGCAATGTTTCATAAACTCCATATTAGTATTTCAAATATTTACACAAAAGACACCTCTCCAATAGAGTAGATAAAAGAACAACAAAGACAAAATTCAACGTTTTTCAGATAGCTATTATGAACAAACTAGCATAATATAGTTGTTATTAAATTGTGCAACAATGAAACGGACAATGAATGAAATGCCTCGAAAAGCTTTTATCTTTTATACCCGAATTCAAATGGCAAACTCCTGTTTTAACTTTAACAGTATTTATCTTTATCATAGCTCTCTAATAATAATGTAGCTTAAATGTTGTGTCAGAGAAAGTGAAAGGCAAATGAATTGTCTTCGAGATGAGTTAATGGATAGGAGGACACATGCTTCTCAACATAATATAGCACAACATCCATAGCAAATTTTACTGAGAAACAATTCGAAAATTACATACGGATCAGTCAAGAGTTCAAACTTCCAACTCAAACCACACAAAGAAAAATGCCATGTTGTTGATTTCAAACTTAACGATTGGCAAACGAATGTTATTACTATTATTTTCTTCGGAATTATGGTTAGTTCTGCATGCTTAATATTTTATATTTTTAAATAAAATAACAACCATCACAAGAATTTAAGACGAATAATAATATTTCTTGGTAAATATTGAGTCATCTGTGTCCAAAATGGACAATGTAAGAATATGTATTCCTCTAATTGGTCTTCTCTACTCAACTTCCTTATTGCTACAGTATTTGCATTTCCGACTCTTCTTCACAAACTACGCATGTTTTGGACTAATAAAACAGTAAAATTAAGTAAAATCTAAAACCTCCTTTGTAGAGCTGACAAATAATTAATGAAAGGAAACTGACTTCATATATGACCTGTCCATCTTATCCAGTTCCTTTCATTTTGTTATTTACCTGTCAATCGTTTCTGGGGAAAAAAATAATTCTCTCTTAATTCCGGAAAGCAATTTAAATATGATTACTAAATTATGCAAATGTAGTTACGGTATTGGAAATTGAACTCGTTACAATAATGAAGTATGGGGTATAATTGCTTGTTTTCGTGAGCTACTTGTTTACCGTCTCCACTGAAAATACCCCAAAACATACAGTTCCAACCTATTCTGCAAAAAACGAGACGTTTCTGATGAAAATGAATTCAACAGACCCGTTTCTTTAATCGTACTAGATGTAAAGATATAAAACCGTAATTACAAACAACTCCCTGGACTCAAGGATATTGCCCAATACTGTTACTTATGCATAAAAAGGGCTATTTTGAAAGCAATAAACCAAACTCCACCGTAGCCAAATAAATTGTTATAGACGTGCATGCTCAACAGCAATTCAGTGCAGAGATGTCATTGGAAATGAATGAAAACTGCTGACGAAGTCATTAAACTGTGGCAAAATGGGTCGTTAGAATTTGTAATAAAGTCCTTTAATAAACACAACCCTTTTCTTGTTCCAGATATTGAAGATGAGAGAACACAAGTCAGACGTAGTCACACAAACGGACTCTTATTCAGTAATTTTATCCTTTCATTGTGTAAATAATTCGAAGAGCAATTTGCGGATTTACACATAGCTTCTATAGTACTTTACAATTTCCAATCCACCTACGATTCCAAGCCCGGATAAGATTCCTTAACAATTCATTACGTATGCAAATTTAATACGATCGTCCAAAAAAGTCATTATTTCCAACCTTGTATATACAATATAAGCATAGTATTGAACACTATAACTGTTATCCCTTCGTTAATCAAATTTGCATTGTAGGAGGTCCGTATTAATTCTTTATAATTAAACTCAATTTAATGACCACGTTAACAAATAGTTCAGATAAGGCTTTGTCTCCTTCCTCCACAGTAGCTGCAACAACTGACCTCGAAGCCCACTTTAACAACCTATTACCTGATACAGAGATAAGAAGCCTATTTGACATTGTGATTGACCTACAGTCATAACCTCATAACTTCCCTTCCTTACTTTCTCCAATTTCCATTAGACATTGTGTGGGCTATAATGGATTTCAAAGAAATGTGAGAGAAAAGGAAAACAATATTCTAAGAGCAGGGCAACTCCATGCGCAAATATCCATTAAGGAGTAAAAGTGTCATAAATCAAGTAAAATAATGCGGGCCAGGTCGTATATCCATAATCCATAAGTTCCAATAATTTATTTGATCTCCATACTTTCTCTCGACGATGATGATGTATTTTTTGTCCTCTAAAAGGGCCGTTTGCATACAAATTCCTCTCCCGTTTATGAAAAAGACTCTTAATTACGAGAGACGGAAGAGGGTTTGTTTTGAATGCATATTTTATGCAAACCACTCAGTAAAAAGTTCATTATAAAGTTTCAACAAAAAAATGTCTGGGGTCCTTCAGCGGCTCTCAGAAACATAAACAGGAGAGGAATGCTTTCTCCTCGTCTCTCTTCCTTTCACCGGAAAGGAACGGGGAATTTTGTTGAAAGGGTGGAAAGTTTTATTATTTTTTGCATTCTATTACACGTCTCAAGGTGGAAGAGTTCCCTTCAAACTTTTCTTCCAGACTCTTTTAGGTACATATATATTCGACTTGGAATCCATTAAATTTATTAGAGAGATACATGGAAAGTCGGGAAAATATTTGAAATACGACTAATTCTCCTACCTTCCACCACATCTAAACCCCAGCTCTTTCCAACGCTTTAACCGCCGTAAATAAATATCAGTTCAACTGAAATGTAACCAAAAGCCTCATGGGGTAAATGAAGGAGAAATTTGCATGCTGCATGAAACGAGCCGAAATTTATTTTACTTATAGATATTCTATGTTAATGGTTCAGAGCAGAGTAAATTAATGTGTGACCTCCCTGGCCATATCCCTCTCCGCGTTTGCCTCGAGACTTGGAGTAAACAATAGTAAGCTTGTATTTCTTTGTTAATTACATGATCGAAGCCAATGCCGTTTGGCTAAGAGGTCCTGCACACTCTCCCGCTAGTTTCTATTAATTGCACTCCATCGGCCTTTCTCCGATCCTCTATCAAAATGGAAAGGCGGACGGGAAACGTGGGTATTTAATGCTTTTATTATACTCACGTCTACTACTACAACTACAAGCTCTCTGCCACAACGACCTCCCCGTCGTTACTAACTAAATTATGTATGTTGGCTGCAGTACGGAAACCAGCGAACAAAGTGAGGTTAGAATAAGAAGGCATATATTTTAAGGTGAGATTAGAGGAGGTATTTTGTGCGGTTCAAGTCCCTTGTTCCAGGGTTTTTGGTCGGGTTATTTGATTTGGATTTTGGCTAGTCAGAGCAGGAGAGTCACGATATTATTGCAGTTCACACAGCAGGGAAAGGTCCTTTGGAGGAAAGGAATCTAAAATCGAGCTGGATCTGGACGGCCTGATGGCAGGCCAATGCCATATTATTGATCTATACCTCTGGGAAGGAAGTTTGGAAGATGATTAGTATCGTTTGCGTTTGTCTTGAACTACGGTTCTTGAGAGCCAGGAACTTGGGCGCCTTTAATCTTACCTCAGCAGCGAATATAAAATATATAGCTCTTTGAGATGAGGTTGGTTTTGGGGAGCTTGACACCAAGCAGTGTGGAATGGGCCTGAACAAGCATTGTTTTAGGTGTAGTGGGAGACCACGGGAATGGCATGACATTTGCACGCCATTTCTGCAATCGCTGATTTCCTGCCCTTGCTTTATTCCCCCAACTTCACACTAACTTCCCATTATGTAAAGATCCCGAAGCCTTATATTATGTTACTTTGTGAGTAAAGTTTCTGCCTCACTTTCAATAGTTTCTCAATCCCTCTCCTTTGTTTTACCGAAATTTCTCCCATAAATTTTCATACACACTTAGCCAGGATTTGAATTAAGTATGATCAAAATCCCATTACTGGCCAACCTTAGCCAACCGACTGTTCTCACGCATATTTAGTCAACGATGGCCGGATAGTATCCTCGGTTGCAAAGGCTACTACTGACGGACACAACAGTAGTGTGGGTATTTCTGTCTATTCCATACACGTGCGTTTTCTCCGAGAGTCAGTGCTTTGCATGAAAGCAACTTGGAAAAACTTTACTTTTTCACGAAAAAAAGTTCCTTTTACGATTTACGGTGAATGACACTTTAGCTCTTAGGATTGAAGTCGTCCTATCTAATTTCCATTAGTTCGAAAGGATTCAAATGCAGCCTTTCCGGCCGTTCCCTCCCTCCGAAGCCCATTATTTTCATCGATATGTTCTCTAATAATATCAGCTATGATATCAAAGTGCCATAATCAGCTACGAGCCATGTTTTTTATACATAATAAGGTTAACCCTTCAGGAACACGAGGGTTTGATACCTGCATATCATATAAGTAATTATCGGCACACCCAAAAAAAACTTCTCGCTCCATTAAATGAGCATAAGGGAAGTGGTCGTAAAAAGTTTCATGGAGCAGGTACCTGGCTTTACGATCACTATGCACTGTGCAGTGCAGTGTGCCTCTGCCTATGTATGTATATTTATAAGATACGATCTTAACTGACTTTACCCAAATCCTTATTCCCTTCCAGCTTGTTAGCACTAGAAGGAAATAGAGGGGGAAGTTGAAACATGATATCCACAGAGGTTTAATCAGTTAATTACGGGCTAAACCAACAACGAACCCTGGAATAAAATGTCTTCATTTAATCAGGGTCTTAATAAGAAGGTTATGTTGAGCCGTAATGTGGCAGTGTAGTAGATTTGTCTCGGTAAATAAATTGAGTAACAAGAGGAGCTACAAGCTCAAGTCGTTACATATAAATTTGGGCTCTTCCAAGTTTCCAACCTGACAGGTTGTTTAACTTTGAATTGGGTCAACCTCCACAGATTCAAAAGTTTTCGAGGCTATCAGAATACTACATACTTCAAACAAGCTCATCTCACCCAACCCGACTTCTTCAAGAAGCGCCGTGCAAGTTAAAACTTCAGAGCACTTCTGGACAAAAATTGATGCAACTGGGCGCAGCGGGAGTGTAAGGAGTAAGTGGTTTGCAACAAAAATTAGCTAGATTAACTCATCCACACTCGGAATGGAAGCAGGTCAAACGTCAGAAGTTCTGTAACTTCAGAACCGCAAACTAGAGTAAGTTCGCGGTAGAAGCCTTCTCTCTCCTCGTATTTATTCTTGCCACCACCAACGGCATGATATTCCCTTAAGAAATACAACGTCAACTTGCCAAATTCTGAGAAGATTACAGTCTTGGACCTAGACGATTCCTTTTTCCTCCTCTGAGCCTTGTCTATCAACTGTCAGGGCGGCTTATCGTGTTGGGGGTCCCTTCTATTTAGGATTTGCTCCAGCTTTCTCCACAGACAGCCGACTCGATGATAATAACAAATATATTAAAGGAAATGAAATTTAAGGAAATTTAGAGAAGGGTTTGGAAAGCATGATCTTATTATCATGACTACGTGCCAAAAGTAATATAGAGCCGCCGATCCCTCCCAGACAAAGACATAGGCACGTGAGTAGATAATTTCTCATTCCTGTTTGATCTCAGTCAGCTGCATTCGATTACCACATTCTATCGGGGAAAGAAATCTGGTTCGAGATTGAAAAGAAGATGATATGGAATGAATGTGGAGCAGTTCTTTCGGGTTTCCCAAGGTTCTTCACACACTCAACCCAACCCGTCCAGATCTCCTATCATAAGTATAAAAGGCCAGAGATGTAAATGTGAAGCGATCTATTCGAAGCTGGATTGGTTAGGACTAAGACTATTGCTCCACCCCCAAAATCTTCTCCTTCCACTCGCACTCCTTCGTTCTTCATTCCAATTCTCGGATCGTTTCCCTCTCTTCCTGCCTCCCGATTCAATCACAATGCCCCAATTCCTTTTTTATTCTAAATTTACCCACCACGTGGATCCTTACGAAACAATATTTTTTCCGTCTCTATGTCTCTTCTTCCCTACATGCATCACCATCATCACCCAAACCCGATCCAGTTACAAGTTTTAATACGTTTTAATAAGTACGTCGTTCGAAACGTAAGACCAAGGGCTTTTCAACGATGTAATGTTAGGGGGGCTGGGTCACCTCCTGATCAGAAGGGGACGGGGGATGGGGGTCAAAATATTCAGATCTATTCGTGTGATACATCGTTCGAAACGTATGATCAGGGGATTTTCAACGATGTAATGTTAGGGGGGCTGGGTTACCTCCTGATCAGAAGGGGACGGGGGATGGGGGTAAAAATAGTCAGATCTATTCGTGTGATACATCGTTCGAAACGTATGACCAGGGGCTTTTCAACGATGTAATGTTAGGGGGTGGGGTAACCTCCTGATTAGAAGGGGACGGGGGATGAGTGTAAAAATAGTCAGATCTATTCGTGTGATACATCGTTCGAAACGTATGACCAGGGGCTTTTCAACGATGTAATGTTAGGGGGGCTGGGTCACCTCCTGATCAGAAGGGGACGGGGGATGGGGGTAAAAATAGTCAGATCTATTCGTGTGATACATCGTTCGAAACGTATGACCAGGGGCTTTTCAACGATGTAATGTTAGGGGGTGGGGTAACCTCCTGATTAGAAGGGGACGGGGGATGAGTGTAAAAATAGTCAGATCTATTCGTGTGATACATCGTTCGAAACGTATGACCAGGGGCTTTTCAACGATGTAATGTTAGGGGGTGGGGTCACCTCCCGATCAAAAGGGGACGGGTGGGGGTAAAAATAGTCAGATTACAAACCTATTCGTGTGATACGTCGTTCGAAGCGTATGACCAAGGGGCCGTACATTAATTACGTAACGCAAACAAAGGCCATTTCTCAGACCCCCCCCCCTTCGTAACCGAAAACATGGCCACTTTCAATGTTAACTCTTATGGAGCGTAATAAAATGTCTAGACCTCCTCCCCCCTCTTCCGTTACGTAATTAATGAACGGCACTCAGGGGCTATTCAATGAAGAAATGGATGCCTCTGACATTGAGGAGTAAGAGGAGGGGGACTTCATGGTCAAATTACAAACCTATTCGTGTGATACGACGTTCGGAACGTATGACCCAGGGCTATTCACAATTATACCAACGATGGTTTATTTTTGGAGCGGGGGGATGTATTACCCCTTGATCAAGAGCGGGGGGATAAAAATAGTAAAATATAAAACCTTTAGACAATGCGTGCGAAAGATATGGTCAATGACGCGTGTGTGTGATTCGTCGTTCAAATGGAATAGTCAAGGCCTTTTCCACGGTGTTTGCTATTTTGTGTGCAGGTCATCATCATCAATATATGACCTACGCTTCCGTACTCACAGAAAAGACTAGGAAAAGGGCCTGTCGATGACATGCACAAGCTAAAAGACCTAAAATCCTAGAAACGGTGAACCTTGAAAATCCTCATACACCGTTTCGTGGATTTTAGGTCTTTTAGCTTGTGCATGTCATCGACAGGCCCTTTTCCTAGTGTGCAATATGTAAAAGAAGGCAGGTTTTTGAGTTGAGGACTTTGGTTTTGCTTTCCATCTCTTGATATCTTGGGGTAACAATCAAAAAGATAGGCCTACTGGAAGGGATCATCATCTAACCCCCATATACTCTATAGTTTAACCCCCACCAATGTCTATGCAAATTTCAATGTGAAGTTCAAACGATTTCTGGAGCTAGAGAGCAGGGAGTCATGAGATTGTCTCATCAAATTCCTTTTTATCTTTCCCTTCTTTTTCTTAATTTCTTTCCGCTTGTAGAGGAAATCTTTCTCCGTGGCAAGGGATCCGTTTGACTGAATGCATTTGACTGGCTTGGAAAGTCGGAAGGTTGGGAAGTTCGGAACTTTCACAACCAGGATCTCCTAGTGGAGTAAGTAGCTAAGGAAAATGGGACGTTTTACTCATTTGGAATTAATTTGCCTCGACTGTAGCAATATTTGCGCGTTTAGAATCCAAAATTAAACATAATTTTAGAGGGTTATATAAAGGGCCCGAGAGAGTGGATACGGCCCTGATTTCCCAATTCCTGAAGTCTTTCTCACTCATTGCTCCTTCTCAATCTCAATCTGCTTTCCCTCGTTCCTTCCTGACTGACTGTTGCCTGAGTTTTTCCATTTCTGCCCGTCTCTTCTCAATTTTTGTTCTGGAAAGTTCTCTCCGGTCGCCTTAAATGGGAGTGAACACATTCGAGTGTCTTGAGACAGAGTCGGAGGCTCTCAGATTTCAAGAGCGAGACGACTTAGAGAAAGAAACCAACCTGAGAAAGCAGTGATGTGATCAGAATGTGGATCTGAATACGAATGAGCCCTTTGAATCCGATTCTCTGCCAGCTCTCAAGTTTACCCAAGGCAACCGACCTAGCAGCAGCAGGCATCAAGGCACCGCACAAGACGACCGAATTAGCTTAATTTAGAATCTTGCTTTTGTTAAACCATATAAAGGAACTCAATATACATGCTACATACAAGTGATCTTCTAGCAGGGTTGAAGGCCAAACTACCTTCCTAAATTATAGACTTGGATGTGCGGAGTTAGATTGTATTATGGCATATATCCGAGTAGAACTAAATTGGTTCTAGTGACGGAAATTTCATCATTCCGCATATGTTACTCCAAACATGTCCTGATACTTTGAAACACTCCATTGAAATCTTGGATGGAATTACCTAATTGCGATTCCGTTGATACAAAAAGTCCGGAGCAATTAAACCAGAAGCAGAAGCAGCAGAATCTGTTTCCTCAAGTGCCATGTTTTCCGACTAAAGTAGTCTACATGGTCCATTCCCATCGTGTGGGAAAACAAATCATTTGCTCTCTTATTAGGAGAACCCCCATTGGGAATTGCAAATTGAAACCCAATATATATCCAGGTGTGAATATCTCCCATAATTTCCCAATCTGTGCTGCGTCTCAACATTCCCTGTTCCGAATCCTCCTGTCGTTGCTAAATTGGCTAGGAAATAGAAATGTCTTACATTATTTGATGCGTTCCCAGTTCTAGTCCCTACCTACCTGCCGTTAAAATAATGAGCAACTTTCAATCGAAGAGGGCTGAGCTGGGAGCCTTGGAAAACTAGACCAAACAGGCTTTCTTATGTCTATTTCCGATCGAGTGTTTTCCCTCATAGAATCTTGGAGTAGGATATGGTGGCATCCTAGATTCCCGATTTATTTCGAGTGTGCCATGTTTTCTTTTACAATCCAAAGAGGGTTTGTTTGCAATTTCGGGCCACACAGTGTGTAAACCCTTAATTGGCTTAGTTCCTTTCTAAAGCTTCTCCTGTTCTGATAAAGTGAAAGGCGAATTGCACGTGATTTGGCTAAACCAAGATGTTGTTCTCAAAGTCTACAAAGGATTCTAGTCCTGCTGAAACTCAATTTAGTATCGGAATATTATTTGGGATAATATTATATATATATCTACTTGGCACAGGTGGGTGTATGTGTTTTGCTTTCTCTGTGTATTACATGATAAAGCTAGAGACATAGTTTAGTTTAGTCAACTAAGGACAAATCACGTCCCAAGCTCTTCGTCAACCTCCTCGAACTAAATCTCGGGAGTGGGAAACGAAAGGAGAGAGATTTCGGTCTTGCTGAGGTAGCTGATCATCCCAAGAATCAAAAACGGAACTCTAAACATTTTGAGCACTGAGGGGAAGACAAAAGGCAAACTTTAATGGCATTTTATGCTGACTTTATGATTTTATAGGGATGTCTAGCTACTTCCAACCGAATACTACTATAATCCAGCCGACAGAGAATCTTCTCTTCGGGATCTCGGAAGTTAGCCAAAACCATTGCGGCGTGAATCAAAGCATTGAGAAATACAATTTGGACTGGGAAGAAGCGTAAAACCAACTTCAATTTTGATTCTTTCATCCCATATCCCACCATTGATATATACTGGCGTATATTTATTTATTTATTTATTATTACAATGTGATACCCACAGTACGTGTACTTGGTGGTCGTTACATCACAAGGAATTATTGGATACAATATATTCAAAATAGGAGTAGTCAGTTAAATGTAATGTTAAAAATAGAAGATTTACAGTTTGTGTCATATTATATTATTATCTAAAAACTTACAATATTTATGTAAGGATTGCTTTTATGATTATTATTTTTAATTACATAGTTCATTTAGAATGTTGTCAAAACAGGATTGATATAGTATAGGATTTGAATTGATAATTTCCGTAGATTGGCTTTCAAGTAGGTAGTCGAAGATACATTTTTTGTATTGTTTGATTGAAGTATTGGAATTTTTGATGTTGTCAGGTAAGTCTAACCACATTTTTGTTGCGGTGAGACTGAGAGTCTTATTAAGGGCACTAGTTACATTATTAACTAAGTTATTTTGACATGAGTTTCTAGTATTACGTTGAGAGAATTCGTCAAATTTTAGAAAATCTCTAAAATATACAGGGGCAAGTCCAATATTAATATTGAAAGCAAATTTAAGAATTTCAAATTTGTAAATGTGTTTAGCAAATAACCACTTGAGTTTAGTACATATATCCTCAGAAATGGAATCAAAATATCTGCGACGTAGTATAAATCTGGCAGATCTTTTCAGGATTTTATTAATTAATTTATAGTTAGCTTTAGATGGACTCATCCATATTATTGAAGCATAATTAATAATAGGCATGATGTAAGCTTTGATAATAATGGTTTTTGATGTAGATGACAAGATATTACGGAGAGGATACAGAGTATTCAGGATATTATTACATTTTTGGGCAACCGCTTTTGTTTGGCTAGTCCACTGTAGTTTATTATCAATAATTACTCCTAAAATTTTCATTTCATCTACTTTTTTTATGGGTTTACCCTGCATGTGAATATCAAAATCATCAAGTTTAGATAAAATATCAGGTTTAGCAATCACCATAGATAAAGTTTTGTCACCACTAAGTTTTAGCCGATTTGACTCCATCCAGGATGAAATAGATAAGAGGTCAGTCTCAATTTTGTCCTTCAGGATTAATAATGATTCTGGTGGTCCACTAATGGCTAGATTGGAATCGTCAGCAAATAGTATAGTAAGGGAGTTTCGGACATGTAAAGGAAGATCATTAATCATAATTAGAAATAATAGACTTGAGAGACTAGCTCCTTGAGGAATGCCTAGTTCAGTTTTGAGTATATCAGAATTTACATTATTGTAGCTTACAAATTGCATTCTGTGCTTTAAGTAAGACTCAATTATTTTGCAGTTAACGTTATACCATTTAAGTTTAGATGTTAGTATTAGCCTGCATATGGTGTCAAAACATTTCATGATATCTAATGCAATAATAATTACAACAAATCCCTTAATTACATTATTAAATATAAATTCAACAAGAGCAGCGAGTGCATGGGATGTTGAGTGTCTTGTTCTAAAACCAAATTAAATGTTGGAGATAAGACGATTATCAATAAAATGATATGCTAGCTGATCATATAGACACTTTTCAAATAGTTTAGCAAGAACTGGCTGTATAGCAATAGGTCTAAGGTCATTTGGTGATAATGGTTTGATTTTTTTAGGGCTAGGTATAATTTTGGATATTTTAAGGCAATCAGGAAAATATTCATTATCTATGCATGAGTTAAATAGATCAACAATAGTTTTTAAAAAGAAGGTATTTTTTAAGCTGTAGTTAATTAAAAGGTTACTTATTCCAAGGATGTCAATAGTTGGGTTGAGTGGATTTTTTGTCCTTTTCCATGCTTTAGAGACGTCATCTTTGGTCAATGGTCTGAATTCAAAAAGTCTGATTTTTGAAGGGTCGATTGAGGTTGGTTTGACTGGAATTGATTTGGATGAACCCGGATTTGAGGTAGAGATATTGACAAAGAATTGGTTGATTTCATTTGGAGTCAAAGTGATGTTGGAAGCATCAATTCTGGATTTAATAGGGAAGCAGGTATGGAAGGTTTTCCATAATCCGTTGGTTTTAATTTTTTGGTCAATTTCGAATTTAGAGTCTTTAGCTATGTTGTTTTTTACTGTGATCTTTAAGCTTCTGTATTTAAGACGATTAAGTTCAGAAGGTAGACTTTTAAAACATTTATATGCACTGTCACGTTCCTTAATGAGACTTTTAGTTGATAAGCTAATGTACTTCTTTTTGGGGTATTTTACAATACATATAGATGATAGAGGCACAAGAGAATTTAAAGTTTTTGACAATTCAAGAGAGAGATCCTTGAGAGAGTCATTTAAGTTCATTGGGTTGATTTCAAGTTGCAAAGAGTCAATCATATTAATGAATGATATATTGTCAAAGTTTTTGTAATTTCGAAATTGTATTTTAGTCTTACGTAATTTAGGTTTTTTGATGTTGATTCGTACTTCAGTAAGCGAATGGTCAGATATGTGAGGGTTGAGAACACGATGAGATTTGATGACATTTTGATTGTTAATGATAATGAGGTCTAATATATTGTTTAAACGTGTTGGAACTTTAACAATTTGCTCAAGATTGTGGTTTTGAATGATGGAATTAAGGGGCGCAATATGATGTTTCTTAGGTAAATTGAAGTCACCAAGTATGTAGAAGTTACGGTTTTTTGATCCCAATTCAGTCACTATAGAATCGAGTGTCTCATAATCTTGATCTCTTATACTTTTGCGATAATTTGTATGTCGGTATATACAAGTCACAAAGAAACTCTTGTTTTTTCTTAGTTGAACTAAAATGGTTAAATGTTCGATGTTTTCATTATCATACACAGAGCGATTAGTAAAGTTGAATGATTCAATGTAGAAGGATGTTTTAACAAGGATTGCAGTGCCAAGATCTTTATTGCTCATATCACGTCGAATTATTTGGTACCCCTTAAAAGGTAGGATGATATCATTTGGGTAGAGCCAAGTTTCAGTTATACATAAGATGTCAATGTCGTTTTTGGTTAGAAGATGAGCTATTTGATGATGTTTAGCATTAAGATAGTGAACATTTAATTGTGAGATATTGATGAGTGTTGATTTTGTACGGTTGATAAGGTTGTAAGTTTGAATCGGGGCATTAACTTTGGGTCCTATGGAATCGATTCTTGTTGACAGTTCATGAAAAAATTTGTTGTAGAAGTACTTGAATTTGATTGCATTTCCAGTTTACCATCCTTTATTTGAAAAGTTAGGTTTCCTGCTTTAAGGGTTTTCTCTTTCCAGTTGATTATTGGTATTAGATTGCTTTGTTTTAATTCGCGTGATTTCATGCGAATAAGAGCATGGTCCCTTCTGAGACTAGCTGGAAGGTCTTCATTGATGTAGATTGGAGGTTTTGTGGTCATTCTGTTGTTCCAGGTGAGATTTCTATCAGACATTTTTAAGAATCTGATTCTAACTGGTCTGTTGTAAGCTTCACGAAAGCTGCCAACTCTGTAGAATGTGTCAATGTCCATTACGTGTCCATTTACACTCTTCAGTATGTCACAGATTAGGGATAGTAGTTGAGAGTTAGATTCATCCTTAGAATCAGGAATGCCACTGAACAGAAGATTGATTTTTAGCATTTCTTTTTGTGCTATTTCAAGATTATTTGTTAATTCTGACTGAGTAATTACTACACTCTGAAGTTTTGGCACAACAGTGTCTTGAACGAATTCATCTGTAGTTTCGGCTTTGGATTGAATATCTCTTATTGCATCTTGGATCCCTGATATGTCACTTTGTTGCCTTGAGACGATGTCATGTATTTCTTTAATTGATTTTTGTTGAGCAGTTTGCTCTTCTTCTGCTTTAGCTAATTTCTTATTGATATTTGTAATTCCTTGTTCCATGGAAGCTAAGGTATCTAAGAACTTGTTAGATAGTAGGTCCATACTGTTCACTGCTGGTGGGTCACTTGGTACAGGAGATAATCGAATATTTGTGTCAGAACGTCTGCGTTTATTTTCGTTGTTTTCATTGTCGAAATCGCCAACACGCTTATTCGTATCAATAATTGAAATATGATTTGCTGTAGATTTTATTTGTTGTGATAGAGAGAGATTTGCTTTCCTAACTTTAGGAGGCATTTTACTATTTAGTAAATGAGTATGTAGGAATAGGGGCGAGTAAGAAAGAAGATAGACTTATTTGTTTAAGAAATGGAGCAGGTAGTATTGATAGGTGTGTGCAGGCCAATGGTCAGAAATAGAATGGATGAAGCGTATAGTGGCAGTGGTGGTTCGAAATCTTTTGGAGTTTCCATTTGAAGTAATCATTTTGTTTTTCAGTGTGTGTATAAACCTAAAGTAAACTCTAATACCCCGTCAGAGAGATCTGAACGGTTGAGGAGAAATGGCAGAGGTAACATTATTGCCCAGACATCTATCTTATAAATATCCAATATCCCGTGTCCCGACCAGCTTACCGTACAATTACACGGTTCCCTAGCATCCTTCTTTTCCAATTCCAATACATTATATTGTCGATTCATTCATTCCACGTCCCTGGATATGCTCCCTTTTATGCCAGGAAACAATAACCTCTAGACATTCAATTACTAGAGCTATTGATAGGATGTATTGACTTTTAATTAACGGTGCCATAATGACCCTCATTATTTCGATCGGCATAATTTATATGATCCAGCAATTACCCAGACTCTAGTTTTGTACACCGACTTTACAATGGATAATTGGAGTCGGAGTCGCTGTTTTCTCTTTCCAATTAAATGACTAGCCAAGAAAACCCAGTCTAAATTTGTCAAAAAAACGTCACGCCATATTTTGGACTCCTTTGCATTTTTAAGCGATACCTTGATGACAAAGAATAAAACCAAACTGTACAGAATACTAGAGCGAACAAGCTCGCAAAAGTACAGAAGTGGAATAAAGAATTTACGTCTTCTATTTTCCTCCTGTCCTTCTCTGTCTATTAGTGAAACCTCTAAGGCCATGCCGAACCAGATTGGGTTGTTCTTAGATACCTGGAAATAGACATACGCATATACAACCAACGATTTCCTCAAATTATTGATTTCACCCAGAGAGAGAAAGTAGAAGAGGGAAATGGAAAGTGTACCACACTACGGTATATAATATAAGATGTACCCAAACCAAACATACGTGATTTTCCTACAATTCTGCTAGATTCCTGATTCCAAATTCAAGCCTAACTCTCTCCTGCTCCAACGTCCACGTCGATACGAAATAAACGGACCAAAAGGAGTAAAGGAAGAGAGAGAAATCAACTTTTATTTAACCAGGCCCTGCTGCTTTCTTAGAGAAAACTCCAAAGCAGCCTTCCAAACATTCCCTGTTTTTGTAGGAGGAAGTAGAAGTGCTCGAGACTGGCATGGCATGGCATGGTCATGATTATATCCCATCCTATTGTGCCTATGCTACTGGCTCCTTCCTCTCCTTGCAAAATTAGTTCTAAATGATGCCGGAATCTGCTCAGGAATACTTTAGTAGGATGTAAGGTAAGGAACATGGCTTATTATTATATTTCTCCAGCAGAAGAGTATAGTGCTTGTAATCAAACCTTATAGCTTTCTCCAGTCCGTTCTTAGGAACATACGATACAAGAGAACAGTCTCTGCCGTCCCTGTTCCGTGTACAATATCATGTGGGATCGGGGACTGTGATAAGGACGGCGACGAGGATTTCCATGTCGATGTCGACTCCTGCATGCAATGTCCAACAACATCTCCCTATACGTCCTCCCCGTATGCTTATCATAAGTAGGTAAGGAACTCTGGAGGAGAAGGGAAATGATGCAATAACCCAGTTTGTCAATATCCTTGACGACTCTACCACTTTCTCCCAACGGTTGGAGGCAAAATATTATGGGCCAGTGGCAGTGGGGGTACTTTCTCCGGCTCTCTTTCTTTCTCCACTAACTTAACGAGGCAGGTAGGCCGGTAGTGAGGCAGTTCGGATGGTTTATGTATTTAGGAGTAAATAAAGACAAGAAGGGAAATTCTGTGAAACCAAGTATGGCTGGGAGCGATAAGGAGGAGAGCATAGAATTTCTATCACCAAAGACCACATTAAGTAAACATGTTGGTTCATTTTCATTTCTTCTTCCAGCCTCTGCTTCTACTACTACCAAAATACTTGTGTTGGGATACGGGTTTTCGGAGCCTACTGGCTCAGGCCTACTTAAACGCAGTGCTTTGTTCCTCTATAGGAAGGCAGGTAAGTATATGTAAAGAAACTCATCTCCTTCCGTTCCACCTGCTTGATCATAATATGGATAACCATTTTATTTTACTCCACTTTCTCCAGCCATTGTCTTATGCACGTTTCATTCCCTTTGATACTCTCTCTGTTCGGATTCTGGGCCTAGGACTAGTCATGTGTGGAAAATTTATGGTTACGCTGATGTTCTAGCTCGATTTTCCGTCAAGGTTTTCTTTTATAGGCATGTGTTTGAATGGGGTATGAATATTCTGTTTTGAAATTTTGAGTTTTTAGAGCAAAAAATTTTTCTTTACTTTTGAAAATTTAGAAAAGCATGTGAAGTTGACTAGTTCGCGGTTTGAAATTGAAACTTCTAACTCTAATAGCATAATGTTTCGTCCATGAATGGTTTTGGAAGCCAGTAAATTATAGTGCCCAGTCTGTTGTCGAAATGGACAACAATTCATTACACTCTGTACTGTATGGTTTCGAGTACCAATCAATACAAGTGCTTGTTAGACAACATGATTTACTAAAATAAAACTGATGTTGGATGTTGGTGTGTATAACCTATTGATTAAGTCCGTGGAAAGGTCATTTTATACCTATTTGGCAACATGAAGTAATCCAAACCAACGCCTTCACGAGGTTACCTCAATCCACTCTGAGTCTGTACCAAACGGTAAACGATTACTTTATTATGGACTTGATATTTGAAGAGCCCCTCTGAGCTGTGTAAGATAAATAGGTAAATATATGAGTTTAACGGGTCTAACTTGAGGCACTTCATTTTTTTGTAATAATGGAAGGACAAACAATCAAGGTATTGTCTCCATTGTGTTCTATAAATAAGGTTAGAGACTCGTACCAATTTTGGATGTAAATTGCCTGAATCCATACTTACAGAACCACCCACGTAATCATTCCCGTCGCACGTCCTTTAAATATACAACCTAGATTGTGCAGGTATTTAAAATGTTTGCGGAATAATATTCGCAATCGCAAAATGGTCCGTGGATTTAAAGTCCCCGTAGGCGGTACTCGGAACATAATTTTAATCCTATTCCATCAGTGAGCATTGTCTTGAAATGAATTTTGTTTGCACGAACGGTTTCGCCGAATAATAAACGAATACTGCAGGATACGCTCTAATGACAGCAATTTTCATAATCCCGGTTGATAAATGAAAGTACAAACAGAGGCATTATAATATAGGAACTTCATAGATGGAATTGCAGCAGGGAGAAGATAATTCTAAGGATAAACCGTTTGTTTATTGTCTAAGCTTATGCTGATAAAATCCCATCTAATTATATATCCCCATTCTTCTATCGTTCTTGATCCGGGCTCCCACGATGATATGACACTAATTAAAAGATTTTCTTAAGCTTTTGAGACGTTAATGAATGTATATTCAGACATGATATTATATTATCAAGGCATTATAATTTTCCTTTTCATCCGCTTTTCCATACCCCAGAAATAAAAAAATCCAGCATTGTTTAGGTTTTGCTATGTATAATCCAGCATAATGATGATACAAGCCACAAACTTTAGTCCTAGTCAATCATAAAGAGTGAAATGGTCTTCCATCAAAATTCATGACTAATTTTAGAAGATTTCATTCTGGCGATGCTAAAATTGTCCATTTCTCCGTCTCTATTTAACTAAGCCCATCAGGGAAGATGTATATATTTGTATAAAGTATTCAGTTGACAGTAACGGTTTAATCCGGTATTGAAGTTGTGAGAAATGCGCCATCGGATGTATTATGAAGGAAGATTAGTCGAGTTACAAAAGCCTCCCTGACATTTATGTTCCCGGTATTTCGACTTATAATGTCCTTGGTTAAGTAAACTAACATCATGGGACTCTCTACACACTTATTGTAAAGTCCAGCACTTTCACCAAAGTAATATTAACACGAAAGGTAAATAATACTTTCAGATTTACGTAAATAATGAATAATGCTAACTAAATTACGTTTGATATTTAGGTCTAGGTCTGACATTTGACAGGTTTTAAATAAGAGCCAGTGTGAGAGAGCTTGACACTTGAATCAGATTCGAAAGGTCAGGTTATGGGCTGGTATAATTAATTAAGAAAACAGGCTCCGCAGTAATTAATTTCCGTTCTTACTGGATAATAGTTGGAACTTGGAAGGGTTCTGGATTACAATCGCTGACTTGTAAAATTATGTAAGGGCATTATTGTCAGTCATGCTGGCGGCACGGGTTTGCCACAAAATGATAACTTGTCAAATATCCCATCAATCATCCCTTTTCTTGTCCTTTCTTTATCGTAGCAAAACACTGAAAACTTTATGCCTTCCCAAGTATGCTAGTTGGGGTGTCCTTTCTGATCACTTTTTTGGGATCAGAATGTTTGTTTTCTGTCCTTTACTACTTGAAAAATTGTTTTTAACATGTCAAGGAAAGGCTTCAAGATTCTTGCCGTATTTAATTTTCCCTGTTTTTAGACTATTTTTTTTAATAACCGTTCATTCACTGATCTGCAAACAGTCTGGTATTTCGGCAGTATTGTAAAAATTCTGTAGTCACGCAGTCACGCTAGCTTTTCTTCAGCTATCGTTAAACATCTGTCACTTTCCTTAGAACCAACAAAAAAGTTGCTGTTTTTGTCCTGTGACATTCAGTCGTTCTATAATCATAATCATTTAAGTATTGCTCTTCCATGCAAATAATGATGATGACAATAAGCCCAAGGCGAAACTAAAGACACAACAATATTTGTTATTGAATCTTGACGTGACGGTAGGCGAGAAATATGATTGCTCTGCTGTTTGTTCAGAAGTTATAGTATTTATTACGAAATAATTAAAAGCGTATTACCGTTGCTGGGAACGGGAAGGGCAGAAATACGTTTACAACATAAATAGGAATTGAGATAACGGCAACATAATTATGTAAATAGCAGACATCCGCTGCGAAGGTTAGTAAACTGGACAACCATTCATGAAATACCCGTCATGGATCAATTGACAAATATTCTATATTTTCAAATTCAATATACAAAATTGGTGTTTTCGGAGACGCAAATTGGCCCAGATCCTATAATTGTTGCAGACAAGTAGACGTTGACACCAGCTTCAATCAACCTCCTTCGCATGGCTAAGAAAAATAATTACCAGATGGACCGATTGCCTGAAATCAATACTACTCACTCTTTTCAGTGTTTATGTTTCTAATTTAGGAGCGGAAATAGAGCATTTTTCTTGGGATAAGGAGAAAAGTCATTAACTGAGCCACCGCCCTCGTCCACTTTGATGTAATCAGTTTTTTGTTATTTGGGAAATTGATTATCATGAACTTCTTCTTCTTCTACCTATAATAAGTTGCTTGTCTTCCAATGCCGTGTATTCCGTGACTTATACTTGTTTACCGATAAATTGAATGGATTGCATTTATTTTCAATTAAAATTAAAACCAGAAGCACCCCTCTCCTGTGACATGCAACGACGATAGGATGTTGACAAATTTTGGCATCGGTTAATTTTCTCGAAGTAAACAAAATTAACAGAATGTGGAGTATTTGTGACTCTGGCCTTAATAACAGTTAACTGTCCGAAATGTTGTTTTCTATCGCATCGGTACCCCAACAATTCCATCTGATTTACTATGTTTTTACTCCCCTTTTAAACTGTCTTCCTCGATGCTTGAAGTGACTTACACCAGATTAAAATACTTTATTGGGATTACGAATCGGGGAAGTAACCCTCTTTTTTGAACGTAATAGGATAATTGCCTGAAAAATGTAAGCCGGCTCACAAATCAATAAAATCAACTCCAGAACACACGGTATTTTTAATCCGAAAATTTAGATGGAACGTAATAAGTCAGGTTTAAAGAAAGTCAGGATTATAATAAGACTCATATAAAACATAAGAGGGTCGTATATAAGAGGAAAGTTTTCATGAAATTTACACTCGACGCCTTGGTCGGGAGCCGTGAGATCAAATAGGAAGAATAATGGCTCCCAGACCCGAAAGTCCTTACCGAACATCCCTATTCACATTTGTGACAAGAACAAAGAGGGAAGAGAAATGGGACGTTATAATCAAGGCGAGGAATCTCTTAAAAGCTGAGATTGTGAACTTTTGTCTTTTTAATTTCCTGTGGTACTCAAGAAAAAATGAATCTTTTATTTAAACTCTTATTCAACAAGGACTCGGAATTTGTAAAAATAGGCTCCTTCTAACTCCGACCCTCTTCCCTCGTATAAAAAGACTTCCATCCATTCATATTCATCTTCTTCCATTTCCTCCGTATAATAAACTTACCGTCGTGGTGGCCTCGACACGTTACCCTAGCCATTCGAAATTCGAATTACTACTACAAGGTCTATCATTTCCCTTGCGCTTTGAGACAATGACTTTCCCGGCACCCAGAACTCAGAGAGGATTTTTTGGCTAGTATAACTTGCAATGATTAAGAATCCTAAAGACGATATTATTTTATACCGCGGTCATAATAACAGCGAATTCCGTATGATTAAGTAAACGCTCTTTTAGTTTAAATGCGTTCTAAACCCTTCATGGCTGAAAAATACCAGCCGCTCTCGTAAAATTAAACTTACTCCTTGTGTTTTGCGAGGTTGAGGAAGATGGAATATATATAATGTAATGTACTAAGGCCCGTTGCAGTTACTCCCGATTGTTAATTACAGAAGGAAAGTTAATGTTGCAAAGTAATTCAAGCCGAACTGCTTATTTGAAATTATACGAGAGCAGTAAGACATTGACAAAACGAAAAACTTTCTCAATAAGCCCAGGCTAAAGTCAATTTGCTAACTTCCTACTTCCGCTCTCCGCGTGTTCCTGGTTGCTTCAATTACCCTGTTTGGAAATGTAAAATGGCGTTTTAAAGATTTTTCGGGAAAAAACTCCTCCACCCGTTTTTTGTCAAATCCAGTCAAGTGGGAAGTGTGATTTCCTGTGATGGATTTGATGTATATTTATAGTTACTTCAGGCAAGCCCTCCGGTTGAAGACGTTTCTCATTAAAATGAATGAGAAAAGGAAAAGCTGACATAAACATTGATTTTTCCTGCACGTTAGTTTGTTTTGAATTAGGAATTGTTCAGTATCTGCTGAATTTCAGGATAAGGGTTGTCAACACTTTACTTTAACAAACCCGGGTTGTCAGGTTGGATCTCGTTAGAATTGACATTTCGGTGCAGTGCACTATGCACACATGCCTACCATCAACTATTTCTGGGTGGTACAACACACCCCCGCCGTCAACTCCATTTACGTCAGCCTCTGTTTTGAAACTTAAATTCTGGAACAAATTTTGGGGCTTGAGTATTCAAAATCTTCGATGTAGGGGAAGGTTTAGTAGAACCGATTATGAACGTACGATCCCATCCTATTTCTGCATTGAAATTAAAGGCTCTGAAGTGGAAGAGAAAGATGTTGGGTTCGAATGTTTGAAAGAACAGAACATAATACTGGGGCTTATAATCCACTTGAAAATTTGGGATTCAAAATTCACCCCATTCATCCTTTGTTATCTTAAGCCAACCACCCTCATTTTATGCCCTTAATTTCCTCTTCAACTTCTTTAAACACTTTCGATTGAAAGACATTCATTTCGTTTATTAAAATAAGTCATATTTGCATTATCGATTTAGTATTCAGTAGTCCCTCTTTTATTTTCCTCTAATGGAAACTACACACTCCGAATCGATTTTTATCACGCAAGAAAGACATAACCCACTCGGAGTAAATTCACAATGAATTTCCTAGCTTCAGTTTTTTACAAATTGTATTCTTCTACAAAAATTCAAGTATAGCGAAAATTTAGAGTTGTATATTATTATAGCTTTACTATGCATGAGTGCGTGGTCTTATAGAAAAGTATATGAATCCGGTATTCGTTCTACGAACTTGGCAGAAAAATATACATATTTGCATGAACTGGATGGATCATCAGCACTTAACACATTTGTAATTAGCATGCAGAGTAGAACTTTTAGCTTGAAAAACAAGGAAAAATACGGCTACAGGGATCGTATACATCTCCAGTTATTGCTTCAGTCGTACGCGTTGCTCCTGAAGCCTGCTTGAGTTTCCATAAATTTCCTGAGATAGATAGCCCCCCTGGGAAATGATAGTGTTAGATATTAATTAGCATGCAGCTTGGGCTATATACAGTGGCTCCGTACAAGGCTTCATATATATGACTTCAGAACAGTTCACGAGCTCGTAAACTTGTCGACTCGTCTTCCGAAAGGCATATAAAGTTTTAACTATTATTGTTAACATTGGGCTGTCAAAACTTTGACGACCATATCTTTGCAATATCTCATTCATGCACACTTCAAGCATTAAAACAAGAGCCGGTATAATGACACGACGTAATTCAAAGGTAAAACAGTGAACTCTTCCAATTATGGAGCAACCGTTACGAATTCATAAGCCATTTATCTTCTCAGAGTAACAGCCATTAAAATTCTGCAGTCAAAACAAAGGACATGCTATATAATGACAATGACAAGGTTTTCCTCGACATTGTCAACGATATTCTTCCTCTGCTATTAAATTAACTGACAGTTTGTCGTTTGTCATTATCGCTAGAAGCCGTGTTTTGCAGGGAAATGGGATCTTCAGAATCGAAAATCCGTCACGTTTCTTTTCCCACGAAATTAATTTGGGTGTCACTCCAGCAGCTTGGATACCGGAATATTTTTGCACGTTCCATTTTTTCATTCATGTATAATTAAATTCGGGTGTACTTCACGCATGAGAGAATGGATGGACACTATCAAACCCAAGAGACAACGTTACATAAGGGATAATTATATGCAGCGGATTAATTTTTTACCATGTGTTTGGAAAAACCTGATTTACGCTGATTAAGCCGGTGATTGTTGTAAATTGAAGGGATAAGATTGAGATCTTAGAACAAGATTAATTACACCTTTCGTCGTTTAAAGATACACGTCTGGACTTTCTCGGAACATCCTGAATCCTGAAGCAGGTTATCTTATAATTATAACGTTGTTTCTTAGGTAGGCGACTTCTGACAACAAAACATGGAAAATATTAAACAATAACAGCTGGTTTGTTTTCTTGAACAAATAAGTGTCAAGAATTATTTATTGGAGTTTTGTCTAAAACAATGCAGATCTCCAGCTCTAGATTACAAAATGCTGAAAGAAAAATACAAAAGCCACGTGGTATTTTCAGACAGCTTTGTTCGGAATCGAAAAATGGAACATTTAATATTTTCAGTTCTAAAGCACTGAAAATTGTAGAATCTCAGCTGAATTTTTGTTCATTTATTGGAGATTGGTTTCTCATCAACATCAAAAAACTATTATTTGTCTCAAAGAGCTAGAAGAGTTCAATGTCTATCAAAGTCATTATCTATTTATCTTTTCGACAGCCTGATCATGCGATCATCTAAACCTTGTAACTGATGCGTGAGCTATCATTATCTCAGTCAACTTATCCCATTTCCCTACGATTATATAAAAGCTTTTTGCAAGTAACTAGCAAAACATCATAATAAGACTGGCGATTATCTGCTGATTCTTCAGAATCTATACAACTGTAATATGCAAATTCTTGTGAAAGGACCCAAATCACATAATATTAAGCTAGGAGTTTTAGGTAAGTATGCAAATGAAACGACATCTCAGGAACAAGGTATATCGTATAAAGAACAGCAAGTCATATTTTGATAATCAGCCTGTGCATTTGAGACTATACTTACGAGAGAGTTCAATATTCCAAGGGGAACCGGTTAGAAGAATTCAGAATAACCACTTTTTAACACAAATCCCATAAAAACGGGCATTTTCTTCGTCCTCCGGCTCACCTTCGACTGCATTCACATTTCACAATCTCTTTAATTTTCTAGCAACCGCAGTCGAATTCGCGGAACGCCAATTTTTTATTAATCAATCCCATGCACCTACGACTTTTCTGCCAATTGTCTTAAACGCTTGTAATAATATAAAGACACTTTTGTCGGTACAAAAAAGAGACAACAGCAGAATTAGTGGATGAACGCATGGTTATGGTTGCATAAGTGCTTTAGCAAAATATGTCTTCATAGCTATAGTGTATCTCAAGAAGTTACAAACACTCCAAATATGACCCTGACTTTTTCCATTTCAATTCGCCAAAATCATTTATTTGGGAGTGAGAAAATATTCAGCAAAAATACCACCTACTCTCAAATTAATAATTCCACAAATGACTACAGCACTGAATTGAAATGTGTGGCCTTCGTGGTTTTCATCTTAAAAACTATCATTAAAAAAGATCGTTAAGTTTTTTTTCAAAATTAACGTTCTTAAGAATATTCCAAAAAGTTCCTGTTGATTAGGCAGATCATCAATCTGTGGGTCTATCCTCATCACGCGTAAACTCATCATAGAATGTGGTCTTCAGATGCTGGGCAGATCATAAACACGATGGATTTTATATTACTCCAATGGCTTGATAAGAAACAGGTCCCGATTCCTTTGGCAACTCTCTCCACTCATTCACACCTCAAAGTCGGTTCATAAAAAAATTAGAACGAGTCTTCGTAATTCAATTAAAACTCTAGAGATTAGCAGCGTTGTGGATTTTATCGCTTCGTCAACAAAAATATTTGCGCTAAGAACCCTTGAATAAATCCAGAATCACAGTACAACAGATAAGCCATTGAAATTCTTTGTCAACATCTCTAAACCCTCGACACCACTTGCCAAAATGCATTTCATTCTCATGTTTATACTCTTTATGCAATTAGAGTTGTTTGATCACGTCATTGGATTTTTATTTTGGCAAATAACCTCCCCTGTCCTCCAGCACTCTTTTTCCTCACCCTCCTTTCCACTAGATAAAAGCAGGGAAATTAATTGAATTCACTCAACTTTGATTTGTGAAGTTCTGAAAGCTTGCTTCTCACACATCTACCCAAGCCCTTGTGTCGAGTAGGGTAATTCCGCCATATAATTATACAGCATATAATATTATAATTCACACTATAACTCGCACAATGAGCAAAAAACCTGGATAAGAAGGGAATAGGGTTTGTCATAAAAATAAGATGTTTGGCTAATCAAATATCACACAGCGTTTAGAGACTACAACAGAACAACCGCTGAAGGCACGTAATAAGGCAATTCCAACTAATGAGCAAACATTTGCTTCCTTAAATTCCTTTTTGAATAATCCCTTCCCTATTTCTTTACAGAATCAACAACGATGCCTGGGATTGATGGGCACGATTTTCGGGGCAGAGACCGTCATCCTCATCGTCTCTTGGCTCAAAAAAAGGGACAAACTGAACGAGAGGATTCAAGTAATAAGAGGTTTCATGAAAACGAGTTGTCATTAATGAAATCCCCTGGAAAGTCCCAAGTCGTTTCCCACACACTCTTCTCCTCTCCTTTCAGAAGAACCTTGAATCCTTAAAAACATTTACTGCTCTCTCCGGGATCACTTTTTGGGCTTTCGTAACATCATAATGTCCCAGGCATATTCCTTTCTTTCCGCCTGCGCCTCCCGTAATAAGTTCAAACAGGGCTGTAGAATAATATCATTAGAATTTAGAACTATCAGGAATGTGACAGACGCCGAGCGAGGCAGGTTGGGGGAGAGAAGATTGAGAAATTTTGAATAAATGGCTTTCACAGGGACAGAGAGAGAGATGAAATATCTAGCGAGTTTACTGTCTCACCCAGAAATTGTACCCCCGGTTACCTGAGGAGATAAAATTTGATTCGAGATCAAATACGGCTCTTCGAGCCTTTTATCTCGAGTCTCGGCAGGCGCCGTTTCCCACCTGACTATTCTGCTTTGACATCCAATCGATGCAGATAGGCATATATCACAAGAGATTCTTATCCGTTTCAAAGCAGGTGGGGTATTTGGATATTTCAAAATCGATAACTTGAGGTTTAGTGATCGTGGAGGGTGTTGAAGTATTTTGATACATTACTCGTGTAAATCTCTACCAGTGACCCATAAAATCCCGAATTCCTACTGTTCAATTTGGCCCATATTCTCGGTACAGGCCAAGTAGGTTTGGAATTTGGGTTTTGTCGTGTCAGATAGCTGTACTCCCCTCATCTGCATGCATTTCGATGCGTATGAGGTCGTAAAAATTCAAGTGTTGAACTTGAGAACAGATTTTGCATTACTTGAAGGGCTTTCTTTCCCCTGTTGAAGGAGACGATAGGCAATAAACGGCAGAGGGATGAGATTTATTCGCCCACTAGACTCTCTCCTTTTAGGAATCGGCAAAGAATATGATTGTCTCTAATCTGGATTTGTCAATTTCGGTCCCTCGTTCTGCTTATTTATTGTAATTCTAGCATTTTACTAATAAGGTCAGTTGACGGTGGCTGAGGATATCCATGAGAAAATTAACAAAGAGTTCGATTTTTATTTTAAATTTTCCGACAATTTTGACAAGCCATTTCGTACCCATTCCCACCAATTCAGAACAGTTCACCGACGACAGGTCTCCAAGATGATTACGAATACAAAGTATCAAGATAAATAATAAATATAACTAGCGACTGTCAAGACGAAGCGCTGGATTCAATGTTCTGTATTCGTAGAGGATCATTATCGTCCTTTCTCATTCACATAAAAGGTTTTATGTTATAATATATATTCAAATACGGGCAAACGCACTTATCTCCTGTCGAAATAACCCTTAATGATCTAAAGATGCAAAGTAAGTTCTTCCCCTTCCTTTAGAAAGGTTTCGAATTATTAAATAATTCCATGCTATCATCCACTTTAATGAGATGAAATGATATCGCACCAGTGAGTTTGAATTCTACGGACCCGTCACACTTATATCAACCCTATCAAGTTTCATTGGCTTTGCTCCGAATTAATTTATCAACGCGGAGAGATGAAACTCCGGCTCAATTAGTGAGCCTAAGTGTACACTTATGCTGTAAAGCTTTCGGTAGTTTAATTGGCTTGTTATTTTTCTGGCAATTGCCTATACTATACAAGTTTCTGATGTTTGCGTAACTTTCAAGTTTCCTGGAACTGATAACCTGATGACATAATCCGTATAAGTATAAGCTTAAAACTTCCCTGGATTGTTCAAGCAATTTGTCAATGTTACTGATTTTAAAACGGGAGGGCTCAAAATCGTGTTAGCTTGATTATGAAACCTTTCAGAGTTGGCTATCTTCATGATTACTTCATTCTGGATTTTTAAAAAGGATTACGGGGACGTTGCACAAACTTTGGGTTATTAAAAAATTTAAAATGAACGGTTCAAGAACTCCATTTTCTCATCTTGACTACGTTGCTTTTGTCCGTTTTAACAAGACATGAAATCCTTTACTCAAACTTCAAACAGTTCAATAACTTAAAAAAATTATCCGGCTAGATATCTGCTCTAGTGTAAATTGTAATAATTTCATGTTATTTCAACATTTCAAACTCCAAATCATTGTGTGTTAGTTGAACACGTAACAAGAAAATTCCATGTAATTTGATGGCCAAGGGATTTGGAATAGATAATTTCCTCCTTTATCTGGATGCTTATTACACTGTAATTAGGGCCTTATCCCCCTGTCTCCTTATACTTGGCGTGTTTCCTGCCTTGGAGAACTTGGTTGGCTTTGTTAATACTCCCTCCTTTCTATGAATACTGAATTTAGTTAAGATTCCATGAAAGTGCCTCTAAGAAGGGCCCAGTTTAAATTTTAATATTGATTAAATTAAATGTTGTTTTTCCGTTGTTTTAGATTCCTTCTAGTAACCCTTTGGTTTCAAATTTATTTTAAAATCCCAATTCGCCTATTCATACTTACTCTTATGTATGTAAGCATTTTACCCTAACAAAGTAATTTTGAAATTAGTCTACAGTTTATTTTTTATTCTTGTATATTAGGTCAATGTATGACAAGATCCAGTAATTAAAAGTTTTGAAACCTATGATTAGGGATGGTAAAGGGTCAGCTGAACGTATTTCAGTAATAATTAACGGCTTTGCAAACACGCACCCATGTCCGGCGATTAAGACTGTTTCTTAGTAGAAAAACCAAGTCTATTGTCCAGAAATAAATGAACATAAGCTTAAATGCGACGGATTGAGTATACTAAAACCGAACAGGTTTCAAGAGGTGAAGTGCATATTTATTTGTTTTCGGAGATAAATAAATGGGATTGTTTACAAAGTTCACAGAACTGGGCTAAATAAAAATTTCGTGTAGTTCATTTTCTCGGATCGTAAAACCACGAAAAGGTGTTTGGTAATAATTATTACCTGTCACCTGTCTGTTCGGTTCCATTGATTACAGAATTTGGAGCGAAGGCAATGGTGCCATGCAATTAAATTAAATAGGGTTGACCTTGGTAGTAATTTAAGTGAGTTTGTCGATACTCAATATAACCGCTGATATAGGGTACGAAAACCAACGTAAACCGTAATATTGTAAATGTTCGCATCGACTGTGTGTCACGTCATGGTCAAACATCCAAATTTTAGTGAAATTATGTAAAAGATCATTCATTTTTTCTGTTTTCATCACTTTCAACTAAAAAGAATGGGGAAAACGCGAATAAATATGCACCTTATCTGATTGTGATACTGTTTCTTTGAAACCTAAAAAGGAGCATGCATGTCAAGGTCAAAGCTTCACATCACAATCTATAGATAGATAGATATGATCGCTTGACAACCGTTGTCTTTGACCCATAGCTTCGTCGTTCAAATATTTTGCAGTAATAAAAATGTCGACAAAGTTGTCTTATTCGTGATATAAAATCGTATGTATTCATCCCAATGTCCGAATTATTCAGCGATTGTTTTGCCTAATATTTGATTGGTCGACCTGTCCTCTGCCATGACCGTGACAATACTTCTCCCACTCATCCTTCTTCTACTGCATCATCATTCCAATGCTCAATTAGACCCGTGCAAAACAAACGCTCAAGATAGAACTAGTAAAGATTCCGTCTCAAATAAATAATAAAAACAAGTATTCCAATTCTGGAAATAAAATAATTAAATGCTATAACTATTTATTTCGTAGCACCTCAAAAGTGCATAATCGATCCTGCCTACGAGGAATGGGTTACATTTTCGAAACAAGAAGAGGAAAAAGGAAAAGCCCTAATAAGAGGGAAACGAAGCCCACTTGATTGCCTCCCGGGCTCCGCAAAACCCGTATCCATTTTTTGGGGCCGTACAGGGCTCCACAACTTGGACTTGATGACTTTCTACATTATAGTTATTCCGATAGTACTCGGAGCAATATCATTGAAACTGGCTAAAACCTTCAAATTGGAAATCAACCAGGACACCTCCCGTGATAAATGGGGGTTCCGGGTGAAAACATATCCCATTCTCCCCGTCTCAATGCTTCAAGAATCGGAAAAGGACAAGCAATACAAAAGAATCAAAAGAAACACGGTGGCTTGGTACTGCCAGAAATATTTCTTCTATACGAATGACATCATACGAGAAGTTGCTGTGGACGAGTCTTCTCCCGGTGTCTTGACTAACCCTTGGGACAAAATCAAGTTCCTCGGTCGATTCTACAGGCTTTTCGAAACCACCAAAGAGCAAACACATCAATGGGACTCTGCAAAGAAGGCTCCAGATTTGAGAGTTCGTAAAGGAAAAGCTGACGTACGGCAGCCTCGTCCGAGTGTCAATATCGACAAGGAGAAGACGAATGAATTGCAGAGACGACAGCCTCAATTGAAAAAACTTTGGATCAAGTTGAACGAGTGGATCGGGGAACTGCCGGAACGGAAGTTCAAGAACAAGAAACTGATTCAGAAAAAGCGAAAAATCATGCAATCAAATAAGCGGAAAGGTCGGAAAACGACAGCCAAGCTCACGGTACATAGCAGCTCAAGTTCTTGGGGTGACAGTGACGATAGTTATTGGGGAAGTAGTGAGAGTTTCTCAAGTGACCACCGCAAGGATCCTAAACCACCTCCTTTGGAATAGCGTTTGTTTTTATAAGTTTGTGTTATAAAGTTCAGGGTTGAAAGGACGAGGATAAAAAAAAATTACGAAAACAATCCACTACTAAGAAAGGGTTAAATTCAACGGGATCATAAAAAACGACAAATTGCGTTTGCGAACGCCTAACCAAAAGAAATTCGGAGCTGGAACCCTTGTTCTGTGATTCTGTTCTAATATTATAAACATAAGAACCATGTAATGTTAAAATGGTTTATAGTGTAGAATGTAGCCGGGTACACGTTCCCGTTGTATTCCATTTGTTCTGTAATCTTCTACCTCTAATTAAACTGTTTTATTGGCACTAAAACTGAAACTCCGTTCTCTACTTTCTACTTTAAATTGCTGAGCTCACAAAATAAAGGCATAAAGGCTTAATATTTTATATCCGCCCTTGAATCTTCCTCACGTTTTCTCTACATCCCAGATTCCTTGTATAGTTTAGTACGTTCGAATAAAAGCCAGTTCGGGTTGAAATATTATTCTGGAATTCGATACATAATATAAGCCAGGCTGAAGGTGAATGCTCGATCAAGAACTTTCAGATTATCCTTACCGTTCAAAATTTCGCTTCTCTTGACTAAAACCCAAACCGGATAAACAATAAGCTATTTGTTCATTCTGTAAGGATTTAGAATTGCGTATGGCAAAGGATGACAGGCATGTTTACCTTCGTTTGTTCCAATTTCCTTGATTAATTTCGAGATTTTTTTTTGTTTTTTCCAAAGTCATACAGGCAGAAGATTGAATGATTAAACTTATCCATTTAATTTCGATAATGACCAAAGTTGAAACACGCATAATATTGATCGGGAAAAAATATCGGTTGCCTGTGGGCACTTTGGAGTTTTGATTGTATCTCTCGAATCCAACGTACCCGCTATCCAGCCCAACCGGTCATTTAATTTCGTAATGACATGAATCCAATGCTTTTAGCAACAACATCAATCCCATAATACCGAAACCGTTCTATGAATTGGTTTGGTCTCCTTTATCCGTGCATTTGGGGCTCCTGAGGTACATATTTGAGTATAAAATATAGGAATGCATTAAAGCTCGTAGACTGGAACTGAAGTCTAAACTCTCAAGACTGGTCGTAGATACTAATGGCCAACAAGCAGCAGGAGGTAACAGAAGGATTTAAAGACCCTCTGATAATCTCTGTTCATTACGGGTGATAGATAAGATCTATCTCTTGGAAAGTACGATCCAGCCTGCCAGTTATGACATAATAGCCCATAGCAGCCAATGCAGATGATGGCTGATTCCGATAGGAGCGATCAGCAAAACAGCCATTAGAATTTTTATCGCGTACTTTAGGTACGAAAACGATGGGAAGTAGTGCATCATTCAGCTTCCTCTCGGATACTAGAACCAAAATCTCGCTTCTCTGCGGTATACATATCTTACAAGATTTTATCTTTCATGTTCAGGCAAATTAATAAATTGAAGGATTTCCTAGATCCCCAGACGATATTATTTTGAAGAACAGGAGGCTTGGATTATTTGCTTGAATAAAACTTGAAAGGTGAAATGGGATACTGCAACTTCTCTACACAGATCATTTGCATTTCGATCAATAAAATATGACAATGTTATTCCCTGTTTGTGCACAGGCATTGTATACACTTGAAAGGATGCAAGATCAGACCGAGTTTTTGATCCGTACTTCTTTTCCTTAGTTTTCTTTATAAAAATCTAACAAGCCCATTTGCTGGCTAGGGATTCGTGGTTCAAACCATGTTCATGTTTCATGAATACCATCATCTCGTGTTTCTGTCGAGTGAAATTTCGTGGTGAGAAGTTCTTTAGATGAAATGTTGCAGTTCTGTGACTCGATTTCTTACTATTTTATTCATCAGATCCATTAGACGCCACGACAGTTGACGATAGGTTATTTTGAATATTATGCAAAATATGTATACATTACTTTTTACTGTAGGAACTGCAACTGCGGTTGCAGGTTCTGTACAGAATACACTACGAGAAATCCTGAACACTGTTTCAGTTTCAAATATCTTTTTGGATGTGTGAAATAAGGCGATTTCTTGACATCTTTTGGGAGTTACATCCGATTGAATGCTTGAATTGTTGAGTCTTGAAGGGAATTGGAATACGGAACACGTTTTTTCGTTACAGAATAAATGCAGTAATAAATAAGTGGAATTGACTATTAAGCTGATTATAATCAAAATGTAAAACTTAATTGTAATAAAATTGTCTAATGGTAAATATACACTTAGAATAATTAATAATTCAAGAGGATTTCTGTTTATTGTTTGAACAGACAGATAAATTATCAAGTACATGAAAGCATCGTGTACTACCTTAGTGGACATTCATTCATAAGTAGGACATTCTCGGCCTGTCATATTAAAGTAAACACATACCAAATCAACTGGCATGCAATTGTGTCTAATTCCTCGCATATTTTGTTTTCGCGTTTATCATCAAAATCTGTGCGTTTTTAAATTTATTCAATTCCAGCCCACTTTTCAAGTTTTTGTCTGCTTTTAATGTTTATGATACCTTCAACATAGAAATTTAGAGAATGAGTTTAACGATTAAATTCCTTACTTTGATGCGCTTATTGAGACGGTGCCTTATGAGAATGACGAGTTTTTTAATATATTAATATATTTTGGTCTTTGTCAAGGTGAACCGGTTTACCTTCACTATTACCATAATGGTTTGCATTGATAATGTAATTGTAATACTACAATCTATGATTTTAACAAATAATAGTAGAACGCATTTCAGCGATATCCTGTCCTACCTGAGACGTTTTTAAGTCCTTCTTCTTCTTCAATAACTAACCAAGGAATCTCAAGGTTACCTACTTACAAACCAAAATTATTTTACGACAGTTCTGCCATAATGAAGAAATAAATCACCCTTACAAATTGACTGAAGCAAATTACTGACAATAAGCTTCTGCAAATTCTTCACACTCACCACCAGTCAATTCACTAATTACGTTTTTGTCTACTAATTGTAATACTACAATGGTGAATTATATTGCAAAGCCAAAAACGCCTCGCGGTTGTATATTGTGTGGGTTACACTAACCAACCATTAAATTCAAGAATATATTCTTTCACAAAAAGGCAGTCATGACTCAATATGATTATCCAATTTATCGAGAGGAAAAAACTAGGTTCCGGAGCTCTGTAATTGCATAATGAATCAGTGAGAAATTAGTTTCACGGTGCATTGAATTCCGACGTGATCTATGCCAAACCGAACCTGCAACTGTTTTAACTACTACTGTATATTACCCAGCAGTGTAAATTATGGTGTCAAGAAAGACAGGTACGGAAAGCAGAGCCGGATTCCATGTAATGCAATCCCGTCTCTCTATCTTTCATCGCACCAACAACATAATACGAGGCCAGTAAAAAGAGAGAGGATGCAACAAAATAAATTATCCTCACAAAACGTGGAGCTTGAAGATCTAATTCCACTGCTACTAAACTCCTAGTATACGATCGAGGATAAGAGAGCATATCCGCCGTAATGGGCATTATAGAGGCATTACATGGAGATGTAAAGACGAAGATCCACTGCACTACTGCCAAGACTACCGAGAAGACAAGTTCTTCTTCAAGAACCAGCTCTCGGCCCTTTCCCTAGTCTTCCATTTTAATGGATTGTGTTGAGAAATTTACATGTCTGCATGTTTTTACTACAAGTTATATAGGAAATCCTAAGCGGAGCTCCGTCTCAAATCCTCAAATCTCGAGGAAAGCCGAGAAGAAAAAACAAGGGATGAATAATGAGAAATGGAAACAAGAGGCAACACTTACTTGGCTTATCGGCTTCCAAGATTTCATCTCCTATGTTACATTCCCCGAAGAAGTCGTCCCTCGTCCCAAGCAGCACGAGGAGGGTAACACATGTTAATGTAAATGACACACAGACACTCTGACAGTCAACCGGCTTGCGTTTCCTCGGTCTCTGGCCAAGCCGGAATATCGGAGGGACAGAGGAGGTCTGCCCTTCAGTTTTGAAGAAATTCATTTGGAACTATTTTTTTTATTAAAACGGAACAAGAGTTTTTTCTCTACTTTTAGCTGGCACTACCATTTAAAATTGATATGGTCAGGCTAGTCTTGTATGTATTTTACAGGTATTTATTTTCCATCTGTTTCAATGCGGAGTTCAAGTAGTCGAAGCAAAGGAGAGAAGTTTGAAAGAGTGTCATTCAAACTTCAAACTGCTTTCACTCAAATTCTTCCCCGTACTTTCACCCCGAAGTAGTAATCGAGATGATTGGGTTTTCCAGCAGTAGTGGTTCAAGGGGAAGGATAATAGCATTAGCTGCATTACGACAGGACGTCATCATTTTGTGGTGGAAAAATGGTTTACTACTACATCCACTACATTTGTCCTCCTTTATACCGGACATGGGGAATAATAGTGATGATGGGACTGAGGATTCGGTGGTAGTAGTGAAGCACTGCGTTAGTTTACTTGTCACTGCTGCACTTGATGATAATGATGATGACAATGGGATACTGAAGTGTTCCTCATGGGCATTTCTGCTACCCTTTCTTATATTGGTTGAACAGTCTTTTGTACGAACACACACTTGTCTCTGCCGATTAGGATGACAGTGATGATGACAAAGAAGTGGCCAAGGAGTGTTAGACGGAACCGGAGTTGTAGTGGTAATGGTAATGCCTAAATCCATCATCGAGTAATCCTGTTATGTCCACAAGTCCACATCGATCTACAAGAGAGGGGATATAAAGAATAATGTTTATATCTAATAAATCTTTTTATGCTACATTTCCTATAGCTTGGCTCTAATTGTATTTATGACATATCATATGAGAAGAAGCATGGCAGATGGATGCGTTTTATCCGTTGTAATTGGCATGAACTTCTATCGTTATTTAGACAAACTTCCTAAGTTCCTCTGCACCTTCTACTTTTGCTCAATTATATTTAACAACACATCCTTCCCTGCTACCTTGGTTTATGACGGAACCATGCCATGGTTGCAGTCAGTTTCCATGAAATCGCATTTCAACTAACTTGTAATGAGGTGGTGGATTTTTATTAGTTTTTTAAGTATTTTTCCCTCTAACATTTCTCAAAATCATGGAATAAAAATTTCAAGTGCAATTTAAAATCACATCAAGGAATATCCAAGTTGACGATTCCCTCTTAAATGGTTGATTGCATAATCGCTCAACAACAAAAAATAGCCTTGTTATTTAACAACAACGTTTTCAATCTTGTTATTTTCAAGTCCCTGACACATCAGAACCCCCTGCAATTATAATACAGCTTCTTCTCCCTTCCTCTTTTATTAATTGACTCGGATCTCCCAATTAAATTTAGGGAAGCGATGATATCACACTTTCTCGTACAAAGACTTCCCTGTCAGGGAAAGTTTCCATCATGACTTCATGAGCGAGAAAAGGCTTCCTCCCGTGTTTTCATGTTTTGAGCTCTTTAGCTTTCAGAGTTGCTACGGACAAACTAATTTTGTCCTTTCGACTATTCATTAGTTCGTGTTTGAGGAGTGGAGGGCAGGATCCATTTACCTAAATGCTTTCATTGGGTTTAAATTATGGATTAAGACATCAGGACGCTTATATGAACGGGATTCCCTCCGTGTAGGATGTACGGACATTAATAACTATGAAATATCCCCTAATCCAACAAGAAGGAGTGCAGATGCCATCAAATGCATTAGGGATCCTTAAAATGTCAGGCCTACTTGGTCTTACGAATCGGTGGATAATTTATAGAATCAATGAGTTGAGCAAACATCCCTATTTCATAACGGCAATTTCATTTTCATGATGGCGGAAATGCCAGGGTTTTTAATAGTTTTCCTTTAATACATTGTGATAGGAATTTTGGCCAATTAATTCCATTAAAGACAGCTCCCTAGGGAGCTCATTTTCAAATAGTTGAAAGCTGAAACTTTGAAACATTCATATTACGCATAAAATAAAAAGGCAAAGAAAATTATACAATATTTATTATGATTTCGGTCATTGCCTCGTTTGGCTGTGGAAGTAAAATGTAAATTGCAAACATGTAAATTGATCTCTAATGATCGAGTCATGAAAACTCCTACCTGAGTCATAAAGTCGAGAAGGTAAAAAAGATATTCTATTACCACCACACTCTGTTAGTTTAAGCATTATTTTATTCCTCTCTAAAGTAAGTATGATGATACACACGCCTCACATATATTCTTTCCGTAGCAAAGCTAACGATATATAAGCAGGGATCATTAGCTCTTTATTGAAATTTCCCTGCTGTTTTTGAGTTTAAAATGATTTTGAGAATGAAATTAATCTCGTGAAATTTAGAAACTCGCAAAATGAATGCGGATAAGAGCCATGGTAAGAAACGGTAGTGGAAAACGTACATGAGCCTTTAATTGTACCGACGCTCTTCAAAAGGAAAACGAATTTAACAAGTCAAACTCGAATGTTGAAAATGATTAAATTTTTTTATTACGATTCCAAATTCCAACCCAACGCAACTCTGCTGACTTCTGCATTCTCCTGAAAACTTCCAATTCCAACATCCAATAACCAATTCAACTTCTATTAAACTACCTGATCCACTTTCCCTCCTCCTCCTCTCGGCGGAAAGGAAACTGTCCCTGCTACACATTCCAATATGTCGTAAAGTGAGACTCGGATTGCAAATTATTAATGAGGAAACGATTTCCCTGAACTTCCTTTTCCAAGTTCCACTGTCACTGGAGACACGGTTAGCGAGTAAAAAATCGAATTTCTAGACCAACTTTCAATAGCATGGGATTGAGGAGTCTAAACTCAAAACTTTGACTTTATCAGCCTCCGTGTATATCAAAGGAAGTAGGTAAGTTTTTCGAAAATAACCCGGATTCCATCTGTACCGACTCCAAGCTCGACTCCCCACACCCACTATCTAATTAGACACAGTCCGCATTGACAATAACGAGGTTGGACCTGTTAATGAAAACTAGGATTTGAAACAGAGAAACAAACGGATATGAGATATGCATATGTTCTACCTATTATAGGACTCCGTCCGAATAATCCGTACTCTGATTCTTATGCAAATTTTTAATTAGTCAATATTTGAAAGGAACAGTGACTATGAACTTATGGAAGAAGAGAAAGAGAGAGCTTAGGTGGTCTGTTGAATACAAATTCCTTACATACGTCTTTCCTGGCACGGAATTTAACAAAACTCTGCAAAATTCTGCTCCTTCAACTTCCTTTGCTTCTTCTTGCTCCAAGAGGTCTGGAATTTCTCCAAGCTGGAAGCAAGGAGGAAATCTGCTTTCTCTTCTCGAGAACTTGGATTAGGATTTATAATTCCGCGTGTCGGGAAAGTAAAAGTTGGTTGTATAAAATAATATATTATAGCATTCCCAGACCATTTGAGGTGCGTTGAGAAATATGAGATCCAGTACCCTTGGAGAGAGTGGCTGGGAGGATCATGCCCTGTGTTCAAAATAGCCAACAGCTACTTAGCCGAACTGGTTATGCAGGAGGACTAATCGGAGGGAAGGGGAAGGAGTCTGCTTTTAAAAATAAGTTGGACTGTCTTCTAGAAACGGTTAAAAATAAGGCAGGGGAAAGTTTGCAACTTTCCCCGGAACTGTCGACTACAATTCCAGCATTAAAACTCTGCAGGATGAATAACAAAAAAACATTGAATGGAAACTAAACGGCTTCTCGAGTTAAGCTCTTCTTGTAAAGTAGGTAAAACTCTTTTCCGAAAATAACGATTTGGATTTTGAAATAAATTCCCAAGCCCCGTCGAATAAAGGTGAATAGTATAATCTTGCAATATATAAACTGTAAAGAACCCGATTTTGAAGTAATAAATTATGCAGAACCTACTTTCTTGTTCGTCCTATTTTATCCGTCCATCCTGCATTGGAAATTCTGTGCAAAATCCAGACCCTTTTAAAAAACTCCTAATATTTTTACAACTACTGACTGTATACATACATACATTTTATATCTTCTTGCCTGGTTGTTTGAAGTAATAAATTTCTTATTATAATATCTGGCATATCAGTTACTATTAGATTAGATTGGAATGAATGCATAAATGATGATATGCTTTTCCCTAACCAAAAACCGTCATTAACTGCAGCATGCATTGCGTTTAGGAGCCTAATCAATATTTCAGGAATACAACTTCATAAGCCCAGAATTTTTCCTCTGTAGGGCTCTAAATTGGATTGGTTGAACCTGGCCATGTACCTGAACCTACGAAAACATGACCTCCACTTTAAATTAAAAATGAACCGCATTTTCCTGTCTACTCGAGCCCTTTTTGTTGGATAGTTATTAGGAAATTCGTATATATCTAAGTAGGTATTTAGACAAACTTTGTATCCAAAAGCGCAATAGCTTTGAGAGGAAACTTTACAGATTTACTAAAGAAGAGATGCTTTCGACACCTTGGCGAAGGAGTGTTTGTGTTTTGTAAACAGCGGCTTAGAATGAAAGGCTCCCAAGTTTGGGAATTGGAATACTCACCAGATGCAAGGGAAAGCCGTGGCTAAGCCCAAAGTCTGAGAAGACAAGACCTGAGGAGAGGAGTCAGCTTATTAGCCTGCCAATAAAAGGAAATCGATTTTGAACTCCATCAAGTACCATGTTGGCTTCTGTCTTCACTTCAACTGGCAGCTCGGAGTATGAGATGTTGAATGTCGTCTTTTAAAACCAAACCAAACCACACAGTCTCGGGGAAACTGGGTTAGCGCTTTACTACTACAACTACAACCGCTATTCCTATATATGCATGTTTCCGGGCACGTAATCGGAATTCGGAATGCTGGCGAGGAACAAGTTGTTAGGTAGAGGTTGAGTTGTAGAATTTATGAGACGAGCCACCTCTCTAGGAGCTTTAATAGATTCAGAAGCATGATAAATATTCAAGGGTTTTGATATATCCTCAGTGTCTTTGATCTTCAATTTCACCATGTCATTTCCCCCTTTCATGTCAGCCTACAATCCGCGATATTACTTTCTCCTCATACTGAGGGATGTGCAAAGGATTCATTTCCTTGTCAATGTTGCGGAAGGGTTACAACTCCACTTTGCAGATTATACAAAACCAACAAAACAGGGCCAAGTTTCCTGTACCTAAATTAGACTTGAGTAGACCTGGAAGTACCCCTAATGAAACACCCGGTACCTTAGGCAAACAAAAATTTGCATACTACTACTACTACTTCTTTGCCAGTAGTGGTAATATTAAAACTTCCTTCCCTTACGACGTTAAATCTAGGCTAGAGGGAAGGGATTTTTGCAGGTATTTGTTTTATAAGGATGCAATTAGGTTGGAAGATTATTGCATTGTCAGGAGTTTCCTGTCGATATCAGTTTAATTACTTTCATGGGGAAATTCAATGATCATCTTGGCTGAGTGAAAGCGAATGACGTTTGAGCTGATTTACAGATATGAGCTCGTTTTTAGGAGTCTTTGCATTTCAGCATGTAAAAGAGATAATTCACGTGAACTCTCGTAGGACTAGACTGAAACTTGATTAATTTCTGTCTCTGTGTCTTTAAATAAATATTTAATTTCTTATAGTATTACAATTTACGACTGTCTATGATACGCAATTTTTATTATTGCTGTCGGTATCAATAATTCGTGATATCGGTGCTTGCGGTAATAATGAAAAATTGGCGAACAAGGACTCAAACTAATTAGGTTTAATATTTAAAGTAAGGGTTCAAAGTTTAGTATCATATACTTGAGAAAGACTATATTCATAGTAGAAGTTGAATGCAAGATTAAACTCCAATCCTATCACACAATTTAGCACAAGAGTTATCCTATGTGCTAGGATTTAAATCCAAGTTCTTGTGCGCACACGAAATAAAAAAAAACAATAAATCTCACACAACTTGTGAATGGCTCTTGAAAGAATCTTTTTGATAAATAAAATAGAATGACATTACAATATCGAGCCTTACATACTCTAGGCATTTGTAAATTGTAAAGGTAGCCCAGTAATACTCCGTTCCTGGTCCATTATTTCCGAGATTAGAAGTTCAATTATACGACCGAGTGAGGTCTAAAACCTCACCACAATAAGCATAAAATACCCGGATGGGAAATTTCGATTTCATTCAACCATCAAAAGGAATCAGGCCATTCCGTTGGAGCTGACTTTCACTTACAACTCTATACAACCATGCCAAGGATCCGAAATTCCCAATGTCAATGCTCCTACATTAATGCGTGCCAAACTTGAAACGATAGAGTTCCACGCTCGGAATTTCCGTGTAATAGCACCCGTGTATTACCCCATAGCTGGTGGTCGGAAATATATACGGTATACGACAAATTCATTTTAATGTTACAATACAGTCAGATCTCCTGCTACAAAGTTACTGTGGATTAATAGGTGCTCATTTTGAATTACTTCCTCAACCACATTCTCCTTCCCGTTCTGTATCTATCTGGAGGGAATCAGTAATTAGGCAGTTTCAGGTAAAGTTAAAGGTTAACATATATTGGGAAGTATCTAAAAGGCACCTATCAACATTTTATTTTAGAGATATGTGCTACTGAACCGGTCAATTACTACTATTAAATCACAGTCTAAGGTCTATTGATATTGATATATGTGTGACCTCAAAGCCAAATTGGGGCGTGTGTAAGGTCGATTTCTATTGAATTCTTTATTTTTCGAAAATGTTTTTAATAGAATACAAGAAGAAAGTTAGGTTGACCGTTTAAATAATAGATTTAACATTCACAAGTCAGATTACAAATGTCGACATCGAGGTCAAATTAAGCAGACTGCAATTCTACGAAAAGGCTTTTTGTAAGGGAGAAAAAAAACTATTACACATATATATGCTGCATAATATTGGTTCATTCGCAGGATAATTAAAGCCCTTGTCATTAGTGAGGTGAATCGATGAAGTCTTGACGCTGATTTAAAGCTTACATGTCGAAAAATTGCCAACCTGCCACTTAATCGCTGTCACTTCTTTAACTGCAATTATTTTCTTGTGAATTCCTTAGCAAGGACAATTATAAATGAATGAAAGTAGTGGATAATGATGTTTGGACCAATAAGTTATTCGACTTTCGCGAGTTAGGGTATCAGAAATTTTATAAATAAATCAGAAAAGTATTGATGACATGATGGACTAGATCAAATTCAGTACTATATTATTTACTATACCTTTTAGCAGAGGTTAAGTGAAAATTAAGTAATCAACTAAAATAAATCCCTGAATCGCCTCCACTCCTGCTTTTACAATTTAATACAAACTCAAGCAGATAAAAGCCTCCGCCCACAACTAAACAATGGTAATCCCTAAAAACCCTGTAATAATGAAAGAATTATGTCATTCCCTCACAAGCTATTGAGAGCATATTGTTTGGCTTCAGGAATTATTGAAGGCTGGGAATACCCCACACAGGGCTGAAAATAAGCCAGAGAGAAATTACCAAAAAACTGTGTGTAAAACTAAAACCGCGTCTGCAATACCAGAACCCATGTAACTGTGAGGAACAAAATCATTCTTCCATTACAAAGGTGGGTGGTTGCGACTCATCAAAATAAATTAAATTAATCTGACATTTTGGGCGAAAAATGGGATAAACCATCCAGCTATGCGTATATTTATACCGTAGCTGCATGCAATACACTCCAACAACAAATCCTACGGCATTTAATAGCCTCACACACTCACACTCTTCTGTGCCAGAAATAAATCCGACCATTTCATCCTTTACTCATTACAGGCTATAGACATAATTATTATGTTATTTATGTTCCTAAACTGTAATAGTAATAGCTGCAACTATGCTGCAAAACCAACCCGCAGGCGCCCTAGTAGGTGGTATCTGATAATCTGATGTGCGATTTCACAGAATCTCATCAAAACTGTAAAAAAAACTCTTATATCCGGGAGGATCGCATCGCCCCAATAACTTTCTCCCGTCGCAACAAATCCAAGGGCGACGAAACTCTCGCCCGTTGTCCTGTTAAGTAGACGGTATACTACGGGATTTGGTATTTTTCAAGAGCTCAGACGAAGAGGATGAATGCAGAAGTTCCTTTGAACAGCGGGATCTATAAGTAATGAATGGGGAGAAAGTGGAGAAAGAAGGAAACGGAAAGTACCTGAAGGTCTGGCCGAATATTTCTTTGAAGTCGGAAGAAGAGGAGCTGAGCACCAGGAAGGGGTTATGACCCCCTCGATTATGAAATATTAAGGATGGGATTATAACTGATCGACATCCATTTGGTCTGCCTTATACTTTAGTATTCAGTCCCTTGACACGGGTCCCTAGTTTTACTCGGCCGAAATGAAAGTTTGAGGAGGAAGGCCAGTAATCCTATTACGCATTCTTACACAATACTTTCGTACCTCTCCCGTTTATAAATATACAATCCCAGGTGAGAGGGATAGACACTACATTAGAGGCATTGATTCTAGACTTGTAGATTGAAGATATGCTGGGTTCATCAGTAAAACATGCATCTCTCTAGATTATTTAAAGCCTTCGGAGGAGGCTTTATTAGATTGAGGTGTGCATTTCCTTCATTATAAATATAGGTCGGTCTAGACTAGGTCCGACCCTTAAGCGAAATAAATATAGTTGAGCTCAGTGCTATCAAAATAACTTGACAGGAGAGGATACTAATAATATCTTGTTTTTCTTTGATACTCGTCATGATTTGGGTTAATTAAATTACTTTGTCAAATGGATACATTTCTCCAGCTTTAATTTCTTATGGTGTGATTAATTTATTATTCTTCTCTAATTCCATGAATTTTAATTGTAAAGAATAATAATGTCTAATTATAATAATTCATACTCCACGCAAATGTTTGAGTGTGGCACATAGTTTCGGTGCACTTAAAAAAGGGTTTTTTACTTTCACTCTTGCTTGAATGTATTCATCTTAAATGGATAAAACAGGGGTAAATCGACAACTCTGAGGAAACTGTCAAATTTGGATGTATTACTGATTTTATTATGATAAAAACGGCGGTTGTAGTGATACATGTTCGTAAGTGACTGTTATTCGACGACTCAATGGATGAAAAATGCTATCCAACTATCAAAAGATGGATGATAATGGCTCCTGAATAACCCACCTTTTTTGCCAAAAGACGTCTGCCAAGTTTTTTTTCCTTTCGGTCTTAATTTATGACTTCTCTGTGTCATTGGTTTGAATAGAGTTATACAACCCAATGGCAATTCACTCTCGCATTATTGGCATTTCTGGAAGGGACACTTACAGTTGCATAGAACCGTTCTGGAACTTACGACTCCTGCCATCCTGACTATTTTATAGAAGGCTTGATGAAGACGATAACAATTAAATTCCAATCAGGCAATTTAAAACTTAACAGCTATACTCGCGAGGTTTGAGTCGGAGTAGTTTTTTTAGGCCAGAAAGTGAGAACTCTCTGAATAAAAAAAGTTTCTCTTGTCGTAGGTACGTCGTCAAAATTGAATTCCTCCAGGTATCGAAATGCAATTAGAAACTAATTACAAAGTCAAAACTCACCAGCTGTCAAGTAAACATTCCTGTCCGGAATTTAATGAAGTCTGTGAAAGGAAGATATCTACTAGCCCAGCACTTCGTATATCATTCCAATTCCCGACTTGTCTACAACTTTCAATAAATTTTCTACACTTCCTTGAATATTCATAACATCATTAACATGGTAACACATCGGGTGTGCCAGTGCCAGTATGCAGTACCATGTGTGTGGGGAAGTTGAAACTGGAACGTACATATATGGATAGTTCATTACTACTGTACAAAAGCCCATAGAACCAGTATTGTGAATTTAATTTCCAATGAGCTACCAACTACCAATCAGAGTAATTTTCATAATAGCCAGCAATTCCAATATTGTGAGTTATGATGATGATATGGCACTGTTTTTGTTCCCTCCGGAACAAGTACCTGACAACAGCAGATTGGCAAATTCATCATAAACCATTATAGTTTTGATGGAGCCGAGTAATTGGGATTTTAAATTCCATTATTCTGTTGAATTTGATTTGTTAAAAAAATGTTGAATCTCAAAATTCCCTGAAATCAATTCTCTCCTTCCATCAAATGCAGACAGACCAACAAGGCAAATAGATGTAACTCATCCTTTCAACTCTTGTTTTCATTTACGACCCTCTTGTAGTAGTAGCCTTTCCTATTTAATTCAATAATAAAACCAGTTTTAACAAAACAAACCTCCATCCTTAGATTTGCACATTTAAGGGAATAAATGCCGAGACGATGATCATTATTTCGGGTAGACGACGGCATCCCTATAGACCGAACTGAGGTCGACTTACGCAGCTATGTATGAAATCAAGACACCCAAGCTTGCATTTAAGAAGTTCACAAAAACTCACGAGTTCACTTTCAACGTTTCAACTTCTTGGAGTTGTAAAACAATTAACTTTTTATTCGAGCCTCGAAATTTACGCGAATTCAAATGTATTCAATCAAACTCCACCTTTTCCAAGTCCCTTTCTTCATTTTACGCAAATTAGTTCCGTTTCATTCTAATTATAATTATAAAATAATAACTATACTCTCAGCTACAGAGGTAAGTGTTTTAGCTGTTCCTGAGCAGTTCATTTCAATGCTTTGGATATACATGAAAATGCAAACCACTTTTGCATCGGAAATATACTGTAAGAGATTCAAATTAGATTTTAGTCGAGTTACCAAGGAAGGGGTACGAAAACCCGAGGCTGGGCTCTACAAATAATGAACATGGAAATGGTGTCTTTTATCTCAACAAAAACGGAAAGGCTTAAAATGTAAACTTACAATGTACCTGTGATGTTAAACCCTCTATTCTCCGGGGGTAAAATAAAGAGACCACAAATCAACCACAAATGAGTCTGTATGTAATTCCGTGAATTTTGCTGTTCTTTTACTTCACATAATACAGGCTTCACCATACTTCATCCGCCAGCATCATAATCTTGAATCTATCTATGATGCACAAAGCCATGGAGTCTGAGTCAGTCCCTCACGGCAAAATGATGTGAAATGTACAGTTCTGTAGTGTATCAAGCCGGTGGTTCATTCCTATGAAATGTTTCTTCCCGTTCGTCAAAATCTCTTCTAAATGATGTTCCTCGACGAGGAGAGAGAGACACACAGGGGAATATATTTTATGTGTCGTAATATCTTTTCTAGCAATTTAACAAGTTCACAAGGGCTCAGTCCAAAGGGCTTTCCTTCTGTGTTCCACAATATAGTAAATTACAGAGAAAAACCTCTGGGGCGATCTTAGTCTTTGTACGAACAATTTGCTGTTTGCTTTTCACCAAAATTCTGCCATTATTCCGCAACTCCCGACGGCCCAAAAGCCTTCAATGTACATAAAAGTAGGAAAGGATTCCGATTCCAGCTTAACCGAGAAAAACCTCACAAAACCCCAACAACTCGGGACAAAACACCTTTTGATAAGATTCACTTTGAGTAGTTCTTACTTTATTAGTAGTAGTTTCTGGTGGCAGAAGTACAACAAAATTGAGAAGATGAGACAGGTTTTTGACTTGGACAAGTCTCAAATTTTAGGGTTTATAAATCAGATATGTGAATGCTACATTTTATGATATGTCAGTTCGTTTTTTAAATATGTGTCAGATCCGTTTGTATCTGTTTTCATGAAGTTTACGAGGATGGGAAAAGTCGGAACGGTTTCCAATTACGAGTCCTGAGACGTGGTTGGGACCGGGTCTGGGGTAACATGGCTGTGGCTTGGCTGCAACAAGGGAACTGAAGAGCCGGTTGGGAAGAGCCCAATGTTTTGTGACCAAAGTTGCCTGAGAACTGAAGAAGGCCGAGGAGGAAGCGAATTGAGCTTTGCTCTCAAGAAGAACAACCAAGTAACCAGCAACCTGCTTCGACTGCAGTACGAGTACCACTACTACTTCGTCTCCATAAACTCTGATGAACGGCCACCCATTTCATTTCACTTGGAATTCCAAGCTCTACACGGGATTTTGAATATTAATTTTATAGGATTTCGGAGCATGTTGCATACAGGTATGCTGCACACCTTGAGGTCCCTCAGTTCCTTTTTATAGATCAGATCGGAGAAGGATTGGGAATTGTAGGAATATTTATCAGAGAATGTTGCTACGATTATAAATTCCTACAAATCAGTACACATTCTTTGGGAAGAAGTGCGTAAGCGCCAAAATCCAGTGCTTTCACATGTCATGACCTCATGACCATGACGCTGCCTCAAAATTAAGAGTACAAATAATGAATTTAAAAACATGAATTATATTTACGGCTCTTATTAACATATTGAGGGCCGTTTTATTAGAAAGACGCTAACATTACCGTATCCTGCAAATGATGATTAATACACGTCCCCTCCTCAATTCAGGACGGTTTCAAATAAGAAGTCAAATGGGACATATTTCATGCATTATATCATACTTCCGGTTGAAGGTGTACAGCAAGTAGGCATATCTGAAAATCAATTTCAATTTCAAGTCAAAATCTACATATGTATGGAATAAAACATAGTAAAGCGTTGACAAAGCTCGCCAATGCAAACATTTGTTATATTGATTGCTCAAAATTCGTTGGGATTGTTTTACCTTTCCATCGATCTCTTGAAAGTGAACACCTTCTCATAAATTAAACAATAAAGCCCTCAACGTAATGAGTAAAGGGTGTTTCATTCTAAAACCCCTTCTTCTACGTTCCTTGTAACATTCCTTATTCTAGTCCGAACCAAAAAGATTTCGCATTCTCGGAAAACATCTATAATAAGCAATTAATTAACCGTCTCGAACACACACGTGCATGAAAACCTGCACGGTCTATGATCACAGTAATAACATCAACTATACCGAGAAATGATTTAATAAGTAAAATGTTGATTCCCAAGATATGGAGGAAATGAATAATAAAAAGGGCTCCCGGACTGCAACAATTGCTTAAAGTACTTTAAGATTATTATTCCAGACGTAGCTGAAAGATAATTCCTGATATTAGATCCCTATCATTGATATGAACCCTTTCCACTAGAAAAAGGTACTGAGAGAGTGAGTAATCTAATCTATGTCACACGTCACTCAACGCCCAAGGCGTAAAGAACTTCCCAACATCCTCTCCCAGAAAAATCCCGTCTTAGATTATCAAGAATTCACTCAGTCAGCAAAAGGATCCTAGTGGACATGAAACCTTAGGACTTTCGATCTCTCGATACCCCCTCCTCCAGGCTAGGAAAAACTATATAATGACGAAATTACGGAATACTTGATGCAATTAGAATGTTCAAGGAGTAAACAAAGTCTTAGAGAACCCCTTGTATTATTTCTTCTTCTCCGAGGAACAACTTCATGTTCGGCCTCAATCTGCATCTAAACTGCATGTAAATTATAATCCCTAATAAACTAAATTATCCAGGACTTGCAGAGAACACGGAACGACTGGAGCAACAACAACAAAAAAAGGAAATCCCGTCCCTTGGCTCAGTTTACATAGTGCATGTTGTGGAGTTTCGAATTATTCGAGTATGTTTTAGTGACCGGATTTTGTTGTTTCAGAGCAGAGGTAGTCGATTTAGTTTGAAGATGAGCATAGATTAGCATTTAAATAAGGTGGACCCACACTTATTTTATGCGTGGTGGAGATAGAAAGAGAGGTGGATTTATATACCTGGTTAGTTGTAAGTTGTAAGTATCCGTTTGGGGTTTGAAATGTAAGAAGGCATCAATTATTAGACTTATTAGTTTGTACAAATATGATGAGCAAAAAACGGAGACAAAGGAGACTGATCATCCCACGGCACCCAGACCAACAAATGCTTTTCTGGCTTGTGTGGGGTTCCAGATCTTCAAACTTTTGGTTATGTTCTGAAGGACGGATGGATCATAGCAATCAGTCAAGTCCTGACAGCAAGGTATGTGGTTGCCATATGGGAACGCTTTTTTGTGTTTTATGATGATGGTCCATCAGTTAGTTCGCTTTTGTTCCGAGTTCTAGGAGTACATTCTTGCTGGACAGGCAGTGGACAGTGGAGACCATAAGTACTGGAAAAGTTGATATTGTTGAGACTTGACGAAATTCATTTGATTTATTACAGGTTTGAAATGAAGTCCTTAGATTGGGGGATAATTTATTATTTCGGGATGGGACTCGTAACTTCTCCTGATTAAAAATGCAATAAAATCGAAAATCGCCTAAAAAATTATAGTCAAAATATACTGGTACTCCTTATGCCAACTTCATATCTCTGCAGTTTAAGATACTTAGTTGGTATAATCGCCGAGTTATTCTAAATGGATATTTAGGTATATTTAGGTACGTTACTGCTTAACATTATAAAGCTGGAATTATTGAGAAACTTGTGATTTAAATTATGCATAATGTTGATACCAGGTTTAGGACAAGCTGATAAATGCCCGCTCCTGTAGTAGCAGACTAATAAATTATGATAAATTTCAGCAATTTTATTAAGAGTTACGCAATCGGGTGTGTTATACGCAGAGACTTTAGGAAAATTCACTACCTCTTAATTCCAAACTTGTCATTAAATTGTGTTGAGATCGGTTATCAGATTCCAAAACTATCGAATGCTTCCTATTTAAATATTAGTATTCACAGTTTCAAAAAACATTTGAATCGTTAATAAACCCCAAGAGGTTCCATATAACCTTTAAGACCTATAAAATGTACAAAAAGCCACAATTTTTAAAACAAAAACCGGGGTAATATTGACCACATCAAAGTATAGATAGGTTAGTATGTTAACCCTTTTATATGGAAATAAATGTATTCGTTGACCCGGTCATCGGTCAGGCATGCTCAAAGTCGTAAATATTAATATTATAAATGGTCTTAGCCGGACATTTAGATATTACTGGAGCAGATTATAAGAAAGGCCAGGTTCCATGACTGGAAGTCTTGAGTTTTTTCCATGAACTCCAACAGCTTAACAAAGAGAAACAGGAATCATGTCTGGAGTTGATTGATGGCACCCTTATCTCATTTTATTGTTCGTTCTTATTAATATATGAACCAAGGTGGCAACTCCAAATAAGCTCGGCAGAAAAGCACGTCGAACTTATTATTACCATTTTTTTCCAGCTCCCAAACATTCTTTATCAGCACGCTGGTTTTTTAATTCCCTAAAAACATGAAAGGTATTTTGGGCGAGAATTAGTCTAATTTCTGTCCGTTCTTTCGCCACAATCATTTAGGTCAGAGGTGCGTGAATGAGCTCAGGCGGAGCAATAGAAATAGGAAAGCCGTGTATAGAATTGTAAAAGGTTTTCCTGGTTCTACAATACAGACAAGTAGAGGTCTAAGACCCGACTATATAGTTTATGCATACAAAAACCAGTAATTCCTTTTAAACGAACACGGTTCAAAACTCCCAACTTCAATGACAAAAGAAGACCGAGTCCAGAATTCCACTATAAGTGAAGTTCGAAATTACAATCCGGTTTTTTAAACCAAATCCGTTTTAAGAGCAAGATCACGAGTCCGGTAAATAATGGGAATTTCAATGTAATCTGGTACGATGAACTCGGTTTGGAGAAATCCATTCCACCACTACTCTACAACCACTATTATTATTGACCCTCTCAGTAACGAAACGAGTGTAATCCAGTTTGAGTAGAAACTGGAGCCCCGAAATGGGGAATGGTCCATTAAGAAGCAGTAAAAGTGGGATTTATTCACAAAGCGGCTTTATGCATGAACTTCTGTTTCCGCAAGGAACGTAATAAATTTGACCTCCAAGGATGAGAATTAAGTGGCCCTTATGTATTTCCATTCCAAGGATTTGGACAGTTGAGGCAATACCCTAAGCGATGGATAAGGGTGTGAAGGAAGGCAGTCCAATTCCCTATTCCAGTCTCCAGCCATCTACGACTTGCGGCCATTCTCTGGACAATTTTTAATGATTTATTGCCTCTTTACGGAGATATTTTTAGAATAAAAAATGAGAATAGAGGAGGAAAGATATGGAAAGGCTCATTTTTTACTCTTGTCATCTTCCGTGGTTTCTTCAAGACTTCCAAAGCTCTTCTTTCATTATACGGGGGTCCTTATGCAGGGACGTCCCTAGTCTATGAACAGTTGCCTCGGAACCAATTCGGCCGTCTTCATGTCTTCTACCAGTATCTCACCTTCCTTTCACTCGAGCTGGAGGAGACAAGCTTAGATTTGGGACGGTAGTAGGAAAGAAAGTGAAAAGACGGTTTTGTCGTCCCTCACTCTGAATGAAGGAACAAGGTTAAGCCGACTGCCATACATATTTTCCTAAAATATGAGGACGGAGGGTGAAAGAGGCATTGCTAATATGTTTCATGTCTCATCTCTCAACCCCTGTTAAAAGGGCCCAGTGTCGTAAACCCTGGTTCAGGAGCCGAGGAATTCCTTTAAAGTTGAAAGAATTCAACTTTTTTCAAGTCTGGAAATGACGAGCCGGAACCGACGCCGGCACTCGGTCGGGGTGAAAGATGAAGAATGGAAAGTAATCAAAGGTCCGGAGGCAGTAGAGTGGGTGAGGAAATAATAGAAGAAGATATCTCTCAAGTTCAAAAAATGCATCTTCATCCAACATCCGCTTCCACAGGAATGAGGAATATAGAGACGTTCTTATCCCCCCTTTCAGTGCCAGAAAAACCGATTTTTCATCTCATTTTGGATGTTGGCTGACAAGTGGTGGATATGGATTCGGAAATGTATTAGATTTCGAATTGGTTGGTTGGTGGCGACTGCTGAAGAGAAGTAGTGGACACGACAGTCCCCACATAGACACACAATGCGGTTCAATTTTGATCCGTTTTTTGATCAGGAAGCTTTTGGCCCGTATTTCCTCCTTCCCTCCAACTATCACCAATTTAGTAAAGTAATAAGATCAGGCAGCCCCTATTCATCCTTCCGTCTTCCCGACTTTCGGGATAAGCACTGACCATGTGTACTCAAATTTTATGCATGATAAAACCCGCTGTGAATGAAAGGTTCGGGTTCAAGTCGAATTCTCCACCACCACCTACATCCTACATCCCGGGATCCGATATTAATTTCTTCCTGGACATTCAATAACTTTGGTAAAAGGAGCTTCGCGGTTTGAATGCTCTGGAATTTCCAACACTCTCAACGTTTAGAATACACTCTGGAAAATTGCATATTTCATTCGATTAGACTTACTTTTGTAGCGGTGGAAGTGAAAGCCGGGAAAGTCTTTCAAACGCCTTTTTGTGGGTGAGGTCCAACAAGGTAGAGCGGATACGGCCATGAGAAACGAGCGGCATATGTATGAGGCAATAAATCAAGAATATGTTAACCGGAATCCCAAAGCTTCTGTTCCCTTTCCTATTCTACAAAGAGAAAATAATAGAAAAAAGTCAAGAGCTGTTGGAGGTGGTTAGATTTGTGTGTGTGTGCATAGAGTCGGTTCAATATGGACCTGAACTAGACGGGAGAGTTGTTACGGGAATGTGATAGAAAAACAGTCAAATCGATAAGGATAAAATAGAAAATTCAACGGATTCTAATTGAAGTTAATCGATTTTCGGCACGTTAAAGCTAACGACATGATTTCATGACAAATCAAGCTATTTTCTCCCACTTTCTTCTCCCGTATGTATTTACTCTCCAATCTCCCGTCACATTTCTTTTCACCGACTCCCAATTCTCTGATTGTCCCACCAATCCGACATAACAGGGAGGGCTCCCTTTGATTAGAACTGATCGACTGCCGATGGTAGAAGTGTAAAAAACTTTCTTTGAATGAGTTAAATACACCCTTGTCGGGAGAAATGCTTGAAAAAAATTCCTAACTCCAAGAGTTATGTCCTTAAAACATGACATCCGAAGCAATTTCTCCTAATACCTCTCCCTTTCCTCGATAACCGAAGGGAATGATTATTGATCAGGTGTTCAATTTAATTGGAATGAATTGTTGAAAATTGCATACCAATGGCCAATGTAATTTCGTGATCAACTGATAAAAGTCCCATAACATCAGAGATGGACATTAATTTGCAATGAAAATGTCGCAGATATAGGCCGAATTCTGGGACAACTGTTATAGCAAAAATTCCCATGTATTATTAGTGGGAAATGGATAAAGCAGTTTAGTGGAAATGCGACTAATAAATTACTTAATCTTGAGTAGTCTCGAATCTAGATTCCACACACCGAATAACAGACATGGTCCACGCCATAATAATCGTAATGACATATTTGGACGGTGCGTGGTACTCCGGTCCTGTAGTGTGCTTTATGAAATCCATTAGGAGGGCTTAAAGTGAGTACAGCTCCACTGGTTATATCCCGAAATACGTAATGTCCGAGAGAGGAGAAAAAAATTTGATTTTATCACGCGAAAATGAACCAGCTATTCTTTCACTGTAGAGTTATTCATTTCGGGACAACAGGAGTTGTAATGTATAGTGTTTAAATGAGTCTCTGAGCTATAGAACAGGTTCATTCTCATGGCAGAAGAAGAGAGTGTTTAGTTAATATAATAGTAAACTAACGGCTTGATTTGTTACTGAGAAATGTGAGCAGTTCTATGCTGGTGCTGCAGGATCGTGGCAAAACAATATCAGGACATTAGGGAGGGAGACGTTATTTATTTGCACGTGAAAATAAATGTACAGTGCTTTATTCTCTTGAAGTTTTCGATTCATCAAAAAAATGTTGGTCGCTGTTGGGCAGGGTCGCTTCACCCCATGGGGTTCCGCTCTGCTGGTTCATTTAGGGCATTACTTCACAACTATTAATCATTAGTAAAATATTATTTATTTTATTTACTTCCTTGAACGGGGTTCGTAGCCGTACCATACCGGGTTCTTGCTTAGTTTCTATTTCTAGTTCTCGACCTTTGCCATCAAGATGATTTATTTGATTGGATGAATTCCAATCTCAACTGAACGGTTGAATGGGCTGGGATTTGTGTTGGAATAGTGTATGCTGGAATATGCAATGTCGTAGTTGTTGAGCCTCTTGTCAAGAAAGTAGTTTTGATTGCAAAAAATTGGCGTCGTTCGTTTTTGAGAATACCTAGAATTTTGCGCCAATTACCTTTCTGATAGTACCCAATTTTACGGTTCTTCTGTGACTTGGAACATCTTGACATTTTCGAAGGCAATCAGACTAAATCAAGTGGGTTTGAAATGTTTGACCTTTTAAGGTGGTTTCAATTATGCAAAATATATTTTCGTGGTTTCTCAACAGGGAAATTGTCGTGCCTTCCGTGACGGATAGTATTGAAGTGATTCAATCATTTTTGACATTTAAACAATTGACACTATCTAATATTTAAATTATAAGAAATTACGATAGTCATCAATTGAACGAAAATCGAGATAATTGTTAGGAATAAGATATAGGATTCTTTATTTAAAATTTCATGGAATAGACGGTTTTGATACTTTTTAACCCTCAAGAACGACGAAGAAGACTTGCGTTTGAACTCATTCTAAAACGTAATGTCGAACCAGTTCAGTTCTATAGTTTCAGAATAGGCATCCATATCCTTTGATATGATAAAATGTATGCATAGTAATATTCTCAGAAGTAAACGTTCTTTCTTATATAGCAATTCCAAGGCGCTTAATTAAAATTGTTTGTAGTCCCACTTTTACATATTGACTATGCTGAAACTGGATAACGGAAACTCGCTATACAATTATGCATGCTAGTATAAGTTCGGTTCGGAGGAGCAGAGGACATTACGAATTAATAGCAAAAACTAGAACAAACAAAGGAAAGTAAACAAAATTCCTGGAGGAGCAATCATTTTCAAAATATTTACAGCTCCGTATCGCAGCGCTTCTAACTCCCAGAGGATTGAAACCGGGCTACAAAAATAATATATTGAATATTTTGGTAACATTCCTGCGGTAGTTATAGTGGTAAAACTGTAGCAGAAGGTAGGTGAAACGAATCTAAAACAGAGAGTAAAGTTGAAGGCACCGTTTCAAAACCCATGTCTCATTGTGTAGTGTAGCCGAGTTGACAATTGACATCAGTTGTATAGGATCTGAAATATCGATTTGACAGTTAAATATTAAAATGTATATGAAATGATAAAGCAAGTGCAAAGGAAATGCCAAGTCATCCATGCCTTATTGCATAAAAGGGATTGACAAGTGATCAAGTCAGGACGAAGATTACAAGAAGCCTTGTATAAAATAGGAGTAAAAAATTTGAATTTCAAATCATTCGTTTTTTTTTCTTCTTTTCCAGCATTCCTTCTTCACTCATTGATTTGTCAGGTAAAATACGCAGTAGTCCCAGGCTATAAGGAGCCCTGAGCCCTTACGCTGACTAAATCCGCTGATTTGGCGTTTATTTTATATAGAGGACGTGAATATTGATGAGCTGAGGAAGAGGAGTAATCAATTCCAGAACTGGAAAACAGGAGCTGGAATGATGAACTCTGTCTTAGTGTATCAGATATCAAATTATTTAAATTTGTCTTCAGCCATTCTGCTCCATATTCTTGGTTTATTTGGGTTGGGCAGGCCCTGAATCTTGGATCCAGGTCATCAGTTAGGATTAAAATATACAAGATACACAGCCTAGGGATCCCTCTGACTTTCCTTGTCAACCAAGGGGACAGATCTCATTTGTTTTCATTGTTCCCGTTCCCTTCAAGATGGGAGATCTTTTCATTCGAGACTCATTAATTTTATCATCCTGGAGTGGATGTTCTTGTATTTATCGTTTACTGTTTACACAACACTGCTGACTTGTCTCAAGAACAGGACTCTGCTGAGAAATTTCTGGAGCTGGGGAATATTTAATCGAAGTGCCTTTTCCAGCGGGATTGGAGCGTAATAACTCTGGTTCTGCACCAGCTTTGCATAGCAGCTACGGTTTTTATTTAAGGTTGCTTAGGGGGTTGATTGACAGGTTATGAATATTTTACTCTTGACCAAACCCGAGCCAGAAGCTGGTAGTGTTTAATCCTATCCTTTCCTTTGATGGATACTGAAATAATCAAGCTGTGTAATGAAAGTGAAATTCTAAAGAGGGTCGGACAAATTGAAGGGAGTGCAAAGATTAAATGCCCCAGTAACACCTACAGAATCGGACCACCAACTGATTTGACTACGTGGTGTCAAAACCATTTATGGACCGATCTGATCATGCCGATAGGCTCACTTCTTCTCCTGATCTGTTTTTTCGTCCGTGTAGGTCGGGCCTGAAGCAGATGTCGATGTTTTTTGTTACAGCGACTTTACGTACCATTTTACTGCTGGGATTTCGATGCATAATATTTTTATAAGTATTCGTCTCATTAAACAAAAATAAAAAATTGAGGTGTTTGGGGATTAGTTTTTGTTTTACTTTTAAAAAGGACGTTGCTTTGTTTGAGCCTGACATATTTTTAATAATATTAAAAAAATAAATATTTAATTATTTTTAATTTCACGTTCATTTCAATAATCCTCTGCTGTGGTTATGTTTTAGAAGTATCAATTCGCTTAAATGATTAATACTTAATTTAAGTTAATTAAGTGCTGAAAATATTTTTTTCTAAAAACATTAAGAAATCGTAATTAATTATTTAAATAAAAATATTTTGTGAATTTAAGGTGTCAGTAGTTCATTGAAGTAGCATAGTTAATAAATGTACTTCTTTCACTATTCAACCGGTTTTCGGGGAAAGTTGAGGCACCAGGATAATTTACCAGGGACTTAGAGCCAGCTGCTGGGAAGTAATACAAGCATTTGATGTAACAAACACTACCACTTTGTAGGGTTTTTCAACTTCCGCCAGAACACGCTTTCTCTCCATATTCTGTTTCTTTGTAAAATCTGCTTTCTCTTGAATGATTCTAATGAGTCTTTTTTGAGCAATTTTTTGGCAGACTTCCATTAAGAAATACGTTGTATAAAACATGTCTCGTTCTTTATGCAATATATCTATTTTCAACTTTACATTTATTTTAGTTACTTGCTATTCATGCTAATTTTATTGCATTTAATTAGAAAGTTTTGTTATTGGGAGGCACACATGCAACAGATATATTTTTTTATTAGGAAAGGAGTACATGTCTATGTTCTCAAAATATGATTGCCCACTTCTTTCGAGATTTTAGCATTTATTGCCAATTTATTTACTCACTTTGTGAGTATGACATGGACAATGGTACCAACAGAATATTAATTTGTCCAAGAGCTTTTATATCATGTATGCAGTTTTGAGTGTGCTGAATCCTCCCCGGGTCCCCTGTCAATATTCCTGAATCCTCCCCGGTTGAATTTGAATGGGCCCACGGCACACCCCCTTTGACTTATAGTGACCGCACCCCATTCAAAATGACCCCTTATTTATTCCAAACATTATACACTGAGGGCTAAGGTCAATTACTGCAGCAATCCACTGAAAACAAATAAAGTACCATCACTAATTTCAAAGTTCAAAGTCTTTATGTAGTAAGACGGGACCAAATTTAGATTTCGCGACGGAGCAGAGTCGGAAAGCTCTCGAACCACATATTTAGGCCGTTGCATTAGGAAAAAATGATCGTATTATAATTTTAGCACGATAATATTGAAATGTTATATTTAAACTAATATACGCGCTGATTACTCTTAACTATATTTTGATTTAACCTGAATCATTTCATACAAGATTTCCTTATCATGGACTTTGTTGAGTCGAAAAAGGTTTCTTTTATAATCGATAACTGTGTATTCTTCAGAACTTTGTTTTCCCCCGGAAAGATGGCATAGAATTGTGGACAAATACATGTGCCGTTCCTCAATCTCAAAAATTATACCCGTATAATTTTTTTCAGCTTTGACATAACCGTAATTTGAAAGGCTTGACCATTTAGCGAAATCTTCGTTTCGCAAATAACTGAAAATCCGATTATCAGAGCAAGTAAGAAAGTTGTTTGGTTTTTATTAAGTGTTGAAAACACTTTATGCGAACGACAAGTCCGTCTGTCCGTCCGTCTGTCCGTCTGTCCGTCTGTCCGTCCGTCTGTCCGTCTGTCCGTCTGTCCGTCTGTCCGTCTGTCCGTCCGTCTGTCCGAGCGATAACTGGAGAACGGCTTGACCTACGGTCACCAAATTTTGTACACTTATTCCTTGGGTCCTAACACAGGCTAAGTTCGAACTTGGGTCAAATCGGTCGCACCCCCTGACCCCCATCAATTAAACCCCAAAAACAAACCATTGAATCAGTTCGAAGCTCTTACTCTCATTTTAAACCTGCCCATTAAAACAGTTCAAAGCTCTTAATCAATTTAAAACTGCCGCTTAGGTAGTTTACAGTAAACTCTATGTCAATCATCTACACATGATAACACCCTGAAACTACATTTCAGGACGTGCAAGACCCAGACTTTTGGGGAAAATTGAGATCTGGGTTTTAAACAATTCCCATGAGTAATAGAACATCTTTGACGTATACAGGACCACTCCCACTGACACCAGGGTGCAAAACCCGGGCTTTTTGGGGAAATTGAGGTATGGGGTTTAATCGATTTCCATGAGTAATAGAACATCTTTGACGTACACAGGACTACTCCCACTGACACCAGGGTGCAAAACCCGGGCTTTTAGGGGACATTAAGATTCGGTTTAATTATGGTGACGTTTTCAACACTTGGTTACGCCCGTTACATCGGTTTATTTAACAACCACTTTAACTTTTCTTTTCTTGTGTTGGGCTTTATTCTTTTACTCGGAAATCCTCAGAATTGGCAACAGATATTAGGTTTCAAAACACTACATAATTAACAGGAAATATTGGAATTTCTCTAACTTTCAACAAAATATGATGAACGCCTTCCTTAACTTGCAATCAGAAAACTCAGCAGCATGAAAATGAATATAAGTATTCGCTAAACGATAGAACTTTGTAATTTTAAAGTATAACCCACACGAATATGATTACTCTAGTGTTGTATGTATTTATTTGGTATTATTGGCACAAAAAATGAGTATTATAACTTTATGGTAGGTTTTATTGCATGATGATATTAAATACTTTGTTGTTTCATTTCTTGGCCTACGAATTTGCAACAAAAGTTTTATCGGTTCGTGTTAAGTCTGATCATCCCTGGACAATAACTTTGACTAGACAGAAGTAGACAGAAGTATACAGTTTTAAACTAACAAGTTGTGAAGAACTTTTAAGCGACTACAAGCTAAATTTTGTATCAATAAATTCAAACCAATGATGAATAGGTTGATCTAAATTTGAAAAAACATAGAAGAAGAAAGGGATATATGGATATATTATTAAACGATTGTACACTTAAAATGCTTAAATTGTTCGTGCTTGATGCTAGATTAACTAACTTGTTTTGCAGGATGAAAATGAACGATTATAGTTTTTAAACTATAGAATGAGTGGAGGTTTATGGGTTGCATAAAGCCTCTAGATTCAGTTAATGGACAGAGAAAATCTACTCCAGTGTTTTTAATTTATAAGTCAGATTTATGAGAAATATAATCTGTATTGAAGTCATTTGAATTCACTTTCATATTCCTTACAAGATTCCGTCACAGTCCACTGAAATTTGTAACAAAAACAGTATTTTAAGAAAACTTTGTGAAAATGAGACTTATTTTGCGATGGATATGTAGAAATAGTTTGTAATGCGTTACCCTACTTTGTGCATGACACGTATTTTAATTTACAAACGGGGTACTTCTAATTTAATAAGATTATCAGTTTAACAACCCATCATATAAAGTATGATTTTGAAACCAGCTTTATCTTTAGGCAATGTTGTTATATGAGAATCATTAACCTCAAAATCAATCAACGAAGCAAAATTTCGCTCAAAATAGCTCTAGTCTAAATAATTTCGCATATGCGAGAGCTAATTGAAAACCTTCTCCCAAACAGACTCAAGAGTTAGAGCTTGTTGAAAATTGATATGCTAGTAATAATTGTAAATAACAAAATTGCAAGTGACAGGGAAGCGAAATCAATTTCTATCTATCTAATAAAACTAATAATATAAAACATGCCTAATAATAGTCGATAATATAAAAATGATTTCCTGATTATGATTGGTTGCAATAATTTGATTATAGTTCAATAAACTTCCATCTATATTGACCATTGCCGTATTTGTATCACCCAAACACCATAATATTCATTTTAATCAACAAACCAGACACTCGCAAATACCAAGAACCCTTATTTAAGACATTTGCATTTGGTATAATAAAGAAATCAAGAAATAGTTCCCCTGCAGTAATGATTAATTATGAGCAGACAACTCGTCAACAGGGCCTTTTAAACAAACAAAACTCAGACAAAAGATATAATTCTTCAAAACAAACCAACAGAAAGTCATCATCGAACATCAATACCATCGATTAATTCCTCTCAAATTCTCTTACACAACCAGACTATCATTTCGACGAATAATTGGTGGTCACAAATTTTCGGATAATACCCCAACCCCTCGCTCCATTTCCACCTTCCTAAATTTAGCTTTTGTTGAATATTTATAATTTAATGCTTTTGTTCTCCACGACCGTCCCGGTGGTGGAAGAAGGTCTGGATGAAAGTGAAATCCCTTCTCCCCGTCTGCATAAAATAATGAAGAAACCTCAAGGCTCAAGGTAGTCAGAAAGATCTGAGGAAACCACATGTTGAGTCACATTCATATCCAACAATAAGGGAGTCTCTCTCTCTCTCCTCACTTAAAATGAAAAGGGATGGAAGATCACGGAGCTGGAAATCGTAGCACCAAACTCACACAGACATTCACATCCTCCTCTCTCAAATACAACTCCAACTTGACTCTCTTCCGGTTCCCTTCCCATTTACAGAATATAAACCTCGCACACAAAACACTCCCTTATCATCATTCTTTCAGAGAGAAAGGAAGGGAGCCGAACCGGGGGAAAGTGAAGGCGAGGGACGCAAGAGCTAAAGAATCTGCAGCTACAGCACAAACCCAGCTCAACGTATGCCCCGTTCTTACTTACTACGATTTCCCTGTATTTTATGAAACTGAGTAAAAGTGAAGTAAAACTTCCAAGAGCCTTTAGTCATATCGCTGGATTCGAAGAGACAGTTATACTTTCCCTAACTTAACTCTCTCAGCAGAAGGACAACCACATGGTTGTGCGGTTTTCAACCTGTTTAGCTCCTTTAAATTTAAAACATCGCTAATTAACTAATTTTGACAAAATTAGCTAGTTCCTGCAACAATTAACCCCGGAAACGGGCCAGGAAGCGTAAAGGCTCGAGTGTATATAAATATCGGGCCGGAGTCTTAAATCATCCTCAAACCTCCAGACTTTCTCTCGTGAGAATCTAGGAAAAATTTATTGAGTGTGGAAAAGGCGAGCCAATGACGCGTGAGTTTATTATATACGGATTTCGACACGTGTAACATCATTGTTCACCATTCATCTCTCTCTCCGACCTTTATTCCCTGACCGATAAGAAATTGAGAGAAAGGAACTGAAGGAGAAAGTGTAGGTGTAGATAATAAATGCTTCCTTCTCAATGCCTTGAGATTTGAGCCCGTTTGGCTCGAAAAATGACACTATTGAGGAGGTGCGAGTTACCGATTAATATAAGAATAATAGTCAATGTCACGTTTTATTATGGACCGTGGAACGGGAGGTCAACGGAGTAGGGGTGACTCTATGACTAGATTTTTTCCGTGTTTATTGGGCAACAGCCCTTTCCTCCCTCGCACCCCGAGTGACAGAGACAATCGGCATTAAACTTCATCGCCCAGAAAGCTGTTGGGAAGATATTCGAGGGATAATAATAGTAAAATAAAAAATGTCATCGACGCCGATTCCAGTGGATGCAGTTCCCTTTCGATACTTTCTTTGGACTTTGACCATTCTTCTGCTTCATTTCTCAGGTTCGGATGGGATGAAGAAGACTTATCTAGAAAATGAAGCTAGAAAAGGTAAGACACTCGATAAAGCAGTTGTAAAAATGATCAGAAAATTTAAAAGCAAAGCAAAAAGTATTCATAGGTTTGTAAAAGGTTCGGTTAGGTTGGTGTCAGATTCCTCCGTGGTTTTGCTGAAGTGTTGGCCACTCGAATAAATTTACATTCTGTTTCTGTGTTGTTTTTAAGCTAGTTCACATCATATATATTGTGGTAACCTATAAGCCCTAAAAACACACGTATTACATGGAAAGAGAGATAGGACGAGAGGATAGAAAAAGCAACAGCCAACAGGGGTTCAAAATTTCCATCATCATCATCCTCTTGCTCATTGGGATGTAAGGAAAAGAGCTCATAAGAGGACCGGCTTATTGTCTATTATTTTATTTTATTATATGAATTTTCATCCAGGTTTAAGTATTCCCGAGCCCTATTCATTATCTCGTGTAGAGGGCTTGCCACAAAATATTTGTTCAAAGTGGTTAATGACCTAACATTGTTCCGAGTACACAGATTATTATGGGAGAGGAATCTCGGTGGGGAAAGTGGAAGGGAATTTCAGATATCCACTCTCCAGCTCTCCTTTCCTCGTCCTCTTTAAACTCGTATAAATGCAATGTAGAGAGGAACTTTGGCCGGGCTAGATTGTGGGTGCAAGGACAGCAGAATGTAGAATTCATAAGTATAATAATTTTGTACTTTTGGAGAAATTCTGTGGGGCTCTAAGTAGGTGGTTTAGTTAGCCTATTCTGCGTTTCTCTAGAGCTATTTCGCCTCTAGACTATAGTTCTTTGGGTACGTCAGCCTTGTACATTGTGCTGGGCTGTGGGTAGGAATTAGTTCGGATTAAAGTTTTCCATCACGCTTCGTCAAATATACATGGGAAATAATTGATATTTTCACTTGAATTGATGAAACATTAATTTATCACTATAGTGCAATTTCACTCTTGAGACAATTAAGAACTCTCCAAGAGACGAGAGAAACAGGCTTGGAGAAGAGAGAACTCATTTCCAGCTTTGCTTTCTCAACTACTTTCCTGGCTATTTAGTTTCCAGTCTGACTTCCTTATACATTGCTTCCTCTTCGTACGGTATGGCGGCTGAGGAATGAGTAAGATTTCTCTGGATGTAGTTTCCTTATTTTGCATTTCCAATCTTATTGTTCTCGACTTTGTTACCTCGTTACGAATAATAAACTTTGGAGGAGAGGGGGTTTCAAGATCGGAATAGTTATCGGGAAATACGGGTACTTGCAGTTGACAGTTCCGCAAGTGTTGATTGCTCTTTCATTGAATTTTGAAACAAATGAAATAATCATGGCCGACTAAATAGCTTTTTAAAATATTAAAATCGTGTTACGTTTGATGTAGATATGTAGTCGTACTTTATCTTCTTGTTCTACACACATCATTTCAAAATTATGATTGAAGTCGACTTATCTTTTCCCTGTATGGAGCTGACATTATAAATGACCCTCATTCTAGGCCTATAATTGTAGCTGTTCTTTCTGTTTGAAATATGCAGTGGGCAAATCCCCTTTGTCATCTCTGGGCTCTCAATAGGCTGTTAGGATAATTAATGCCCCTGGCACGTAATTCATAGGCGATGGTTTCGTAACGTCGGTCCAGTCCCGTTTATTCTGGCCTTGGAACGGAGTTCTGAATTTCAGACCCGCTTGTCTCTACGATGTTTGTACAGACATACTATTATTTGCGTTTCCTATCCCTTTCCATTGTCCTTCTCGCCATGTAGTACATGTGTCGTTGTTCTCGAGGCTGTTTAAGAAGACGGTAGAATCGCCGTTTCTAATTATTCCTTAATTAAAGTGGTCGGCTCAGAATGTATGCACCACATGAATAAATAGCAATTACAGTTCCGAGTCTAAATAAAGAACGGCGAAAGTATATCATTTGGGAGTTGTTAATGAGTAGAAAGCGGAGTGAGGCGCAAAATGGGATATAAACATTCTGTAAATAGGGAGCCGGATTTGGGGGAACAAGAAAAAGGAGTATAAACATAGATAGTTTCAGTTTCGCATAACTTATAATAAGGTATTATAAAACAACTACCTACTCCCACTCATTACCAGTCATGTGAAAAATGTACACAAGGAAACTTGGTAACTTCCAAGGTCCCAGTTCCAAACCGTCTAACATCTCAAACAGAGACGACACAAGTAAGCGAAGGTGGTTAAACTGCCATTAATTTTCACAAAGAGCAGATACTGAAGACTCTTGAAGGCTTGGATTGACGGCTGGCAAAAGTAATATTCAGTTTGAGCAAAATCTACTTATGTCTAGACATTTCCAAACCTAACCGAACGAAGAGAAAAACACTTTTCCCAATCAATAGTCACGTCAGTTAAGTTATTAAAATCCGATTCCCAGAACGAAAAAATCCGTCTCACGGTTAGGTAGCCCCTCTTCAAACAACAACGGTAAAATATGTAAATCAACCCGTTTATTGTTTGGTCCCCTGACAAATAAAGCTAGTTTCGGCAGAAGAAACCAAACAGAAAGCCGTAACTTATATACTAATTTCCAGAATGTTGACAAAGTGTTTCAAGAGCGGGGAAATATCCCTGACTTTAACGGGAACAGGAAACGGAGATAAAAGAGAGGCAGGAATATATACTAGAGGACGAAGAGAAAGGCAAATGACAAGGCCTGAGGAATAACGGGAGATGATAAAGAAGGAGGAAATCTTTGACTGAAAGACAGACGGATGAGAATGAGCAACATCAGGATTAATTAAATTCCTGATGAGGAGGCTCCCACCCCCTTCAACCATTATATGACATTTCCTTCTTGACTTAAAAACTTAATACTGTCTGATTGACGGCTGACTTTATACTTGAAATAATAATCATTTGCTCGGCTGGCTCTGAAATGAGGACTTTCTCCTCGAGGACCTCGTACATCTATCCCGACTTTCAAGTTTCAATCCAACAGTCTAATTCCAACCCAACCCTCCTCCTTTCTTCTTCCTTCAATCAAAAATTATTTGATTGAATGAAAACAGCTGAAATAAACTTGTGGAGGAGACGGGAGAAAGTTAGGGAAATATTGACAAAGACGTTCCCGCATTCCTTTGGAATTTTAATTCTTGAAAAAGCTCCCCTCCTCCTCCTCCTTCTCCTTACAACTAAATTCTGAAACATTTAAAATTGGCCTCGAGTCGCAGTTCCGTCCCGAAGACTCTATAAAAATTTGAAACGTGTGCAATAAAGACAAGCCATTTTACTCGTCCCTCTATGTAGTCGGGGCTTATAGGGATGCAGAAAATTTATAATGGTTTCGACACAAATAGGGGGGAAATTACATTGTCCGCGTCATTAAATTCTGCATAAATGGGACGGGAATTGCATCGTATTACAATAAATGTGTGACATGTACTGAAAAAACCCATTGACGCTTATCTTGACATACATTACTATTATGCTGAGGGACGATATGAGCCTCTCGGCTCTCTAATATTTCTGTTAAATCAGGAATCGGGGGAATTACCTTCAGGCTCTAGGCTGGGATACTACTGCCATATGTATTTTTATACTGAACAATCCCTTTTCCCTATAGTCATTGTAGAACAGTTTAATAGCCGAATCCCTGCCACAAAATAAATTATCTTGAGGTTGCACGCGAAGGGCATTCCGCTCCCAGTATTAATATAAAAATGCAAGGTGTCGAGAGTCCCATTAAATGTTCCGAGAGTAATGGGAATGGGTATGTACATATTTATGATTCCGAAACTGTTAATGCACACCCATCCTTTAGAAAGTCGGAGTGAAAATTAATTTTCCTTAGAATTTTGTTTCGTCGGATACGAGGAATTTTTGATCAATGTTTGTTCGGATTAATGCCATATTTTTCTACTTTTACACCTGCACTAATTGGAAGTTTATTTCTGGCCATACAAATATATTATTGCATGGCTCTATTTCAATGCTAAAAGTAGGTTGTTTTATACGGATACAAAAACCAACATAATCTGGGATTGTAATATATTAATCGATACATACAGAGAGAGAGTGTGTATTATAAGGGGAATGAAACCTTCCGAAACTTTTGCATCAACTTTATTTTTAGTAGTTAGTAGTAGCCCAAAAGTGCTTCATCGTTGAGGAAAACTTTTCTCCCTCTCGGCCTGGATAATTCACTACACAAGGTGTGTTTGCTTGAATAACTCCGTCTCGACTTCCATCTACAAGAGACAGACGGTGGGTTCTGGAGCTCTCGACTGGCTGAAAAACGGCATGGCTTCTGTACACATCAACTCATTTATATAGATATACTTCTGTGTATTCAGTTTGAAAAAGTTCAAGTTCTGTCTTCCAGAGATGTAGATGCAAGTAAGTAGTAAGTAGTGAGGGTGTTTCGAGAGAGTTTAAGGGGAAAGTCTAAAGGAAAATAGATAGGTTTATGACTCGGGGTGTGGAAAGAATTTCCCCAGACCTTTAGTTCAGGGGCGTGTGGGCCCAGGCAATCCAAGCCACGGAATCAATCCCGATCCGAAATCTGCATTCTCTTGTATTTCCTCCACAAGATACAGAGGAACATTGTAAACTTGATTCCTGAACTTGAAACTTTGATACATTCCACCATTTCCTGATGATAAATCGCCCCTAGGATTAACCGAGGGATAAAAGTAAAAGTTTATCTATTGGGTTGGCCTCTATAGGCTTCTTTATGTCTGTTTTTGTGACTTTTGAGAGTGAAGAGGAAAAGGTTGAGGCTGGAGATGATCCTAAACCCAAACTACCTACAAATAGAGAGCTGGAGTGAAAGTAAAAGAACGCCCGTAAGAGCAAGACAGTCTGGACTTTTAAAACCTCCGTCCATTGATCCACCTACCTATGAGTTGCAGTAACTTTCCGTCTAAAGTAAACTGAAATTGGGTAATGGCACTATATAGTGCAAGATGGTTGTTGGGAACGGGACTCCTGTCTCATGAATACAGATATAGTTCCCTATAATGCATAGAAATGATACACATGTTCCTCTCCCTCTTAAGAACTAAGACTTATGAAATGGGATGAGATGTGTGCTCTAGGAGAGGAAGGAGCAGTTGATGGAAAGGCGAGAGGAGAGCCATAAGGTTACAACTTACAAACTTGGAAAATATCTTTCAAACTTGCGAGACGAAGAACGTCCATTCCTCCTGTCGGAATGAGGACTCTTGAGAGGAAACTAGCAGACTTCACTGCAAATTCCTTGACATCCCGTCCTCCGTTCCGAGGGAACATAAGGAAGAGGGGAGGCTAATACAGGAAATGACAATGGCACTTTCCCCAGCATCCCGATATGAAAAATTTCTCCTGATCCCATCATAACTCCTTCCTCTCAAAGTACAAACTGCATCACCATCACCGGATCTCAATATGAGGTACGCAAGTTAGGGTCGGATGCATACAATATAATTTTACAACTTATATCCATTTCAACTCCATTCATCTCGAAGGAGGTTAGCTACCGGGGTTTTATCTCTCCCGTGCTAACTCAACAGCCTTGAAAATGGAAACCTTAAAACTTAAACCCCGTATCCCTGCAGAGGAACTATAAAGCTACAAGAAGTAAACGGTAAAGGTAACTAAAGGGGACGTCAGGCAAGACGGGTACATTAGGATATCAAACAAATTGTGAATAATACGGAGCCATCCCGAAAACCCGACCAGATATTATTATAAATACCGGGTAGAAGAAAGGCATCTAGATCCCGATCCCGAAAACTGCCTTAGGAAATGACTTGTAAGACGAAGAAGTCAGTCAGGAGTTTGTACCCTCTGAACCGTTTATAAAAGCAACCAAGACCATTTTGCCAGATGATGATGGAGAGAGGGAAAAGGATGTAATACATATATTAAAGCAAACACCCACAGCACCTCCTAAGCTCCCGGCCTGACTCCTCCGATATAAATATCACTGACTATTAAACTCATCCATCTACGGCTAATCCGCACTACTTACATTTTGACGGAACCTTATTGCATTTTCCCCTCTGAAAGTCCAATGACTTTCATTTCACTACTTACACCTTCCTCCTCGTACGAAAAATTCACTTGACTAAAAGCCTCCATTATTCATAACAGGGGAATGAATAAAGGCAAGTTGGCCCTTAGTTCCTATCATTTCACCAGCATGATTATAAATATAACCCCCTCACTACACTATCTCTTGTCATGTAAGGGAATTGCATCTCGGGAGAAAGTGAAACCCGCCTCTGCCTTAACAAAAATAGCTTGGATAACCCCGAAAAGGAAACTAAAAACTGCGTATGAAGGTTCAAAAACTTTTTAATTACTCCTCCTTCAGTTTACCATATAGAAGTTGGCATTAAGTTTTAATAAGAAAAATGAAAGGGATGGCTTATCCCATATTCATAATTTTAATAGCAGGCTCTCAGATTCGAGCAAGGAGAGTGGGCAATGGTGAATGGGTAGAAGAGAGCATTTTCCTTTAATAATTGACGAATTCGTCATCATGATATTAATAAAACTTTCGCCTTCCTCACATTCTTCATTCTGGGGAAAGTGAGCTCGGCTCCGTTATTACAAACCTAGGATGGATGACTCAGCAAAAGCATATGCTGTTTTCTCTGTTGTATTTTGTAGCACAATCCGCTCTCTTTTACCCAAACAAAGTAAAACAAGGCTCTGCTTTCACTTCCAAATCCTTATAGGTTTCATGTAAATCCGTAATGGAGAAAGTGTTAGCAAGTTTAGTGAGTGAAAGATCCTATCTTTCTATGTCCAACTTGATTATAAATGGCTTTCCACCTGCCTCATCCATATTCCCTGTACAGGAGCAGGAGGGTAATGGATAGGAGAAGAGTCAGCGGGATAGGATAATATTACCACCTTCAACACACTATTCTGTCGGCGGCGGATGCCTTTGGATTTGCGAGAGAGACGGAATATTTGAGGAATGTTTTTGGTCTTCCCGAAATTAAATGAGAATTTTCTTCTTCCCAGGAACCCCGGCTTGTTGTTGGCTCCGCTCTGTTGGCGAGAGGGATGCCAATTGATTTATTACTTTCAGATAAATAGATTCCGACAAAGACTTACTGAAGGCTGTGGTTTCATAGCCCGGGACTTTGCTCTGATTAAAATTATGTAGGTTTGCCCCGGGTACAGTACTTGTATGTAATAATATGTATATGGGACTTGAGGTTTAAAGATTCGGGCTGGAAATGGGACTTGAACGATGTTGCTTTCACTTTCACTTTCGAGGCGGTAGCTTTTGAGAGGTAGAGTCCATACTGTTTGGGTTGGAAAGTATGACAACGTTTTTACCTTGGCTGATTTCACCTTTGCGGAATAGTTATTGAAGGCTGTGTGAATTAAATTATATTCGTTTATGAGGTCTTACTTGGAAATTGAGAGTGAGCCGGAGACTTAAAATGACTAGCATTAAAGCCTGAATGACCTGCCAAATTGCATGGTAAAATTTTGGTGCGTAAAGTTAGCATCGGGTTCGGTAGTTGTAGTAGTGCAATTGAGGTTAATTTCCTGGCTACCGAAGCACAGATACGGTCCGTTTTTAGTGGAAAATACGGAACGGCATTTATGTTATAGATAGGCCAGGCAAGGCCACCACCGCTATTTATATACCTATAACATTCTCGGACGGAATGTTGTATTTTTTCATAGTAGCAAGCTATTACATGCCTTTAATGCTTGCCGGAGTTGGAGTACCGTGTTTTTGCAGAAAGATAAGCGAGGGGCGTTGGCTGCTTGGCTTCAGCGTAATTTATAACATCATTCATTTTTCAAACCTGGAGTAAGATTTGATTTTTCTCTCAGCTTTCAATACAATTTTACTCGAGAAGAAAAGCGTCGGGGAATGAGTTCCTGAACTTTTTCCTCTCATTCTTGGGAAGTGAAAAGTATTGAAAACCCTAAAGTAAAAGTGGGCTTGAAGGTCTGGATGTTTACGAGAATAATGGTTGTGAGGAAATAAATCCTCTATTATTATTCATTGTCCAGTAACGCAATTTGCAAATGGGTTTTTGTACATGGGAGTAAATTTGTGATGCGTTCGAAGGTGTGAGAGATTCTAGTTGTTGCTGGTTCTTTCGTCTTGTTCTAAAAATTATTTATATATTTTGTAACTATATATATTTGTTTGTATAAGCCTGTTTTAGTGGAATCATTTGTCTTCATAACCGTGGTTCGATAAGTCCTATTAAATAGAATATTTAAATACTTAAACGTTAATACGATCATATCTAGATAATAATTTTTTTCAATTAACAGTTTAAATTAGAATAACAATTTTGAGTCGAGATAACAAGTTATCAATGAAACTAATCTTGAGTATGAAAGTATTAATTACTATTAATTTTAGTACTATTACCTTAATCGAAATATGCGCCGTCAAAAAATCCTTCAAATTCGCACAAATCCAATTGGAAACGTTACAATTATAGCATAAAAAGCGTTTTGCATTCAAATCCCCACAACATTCAAAGGCTAATCGACACAACACTCTTCAGAAAATCTTAAGCTGATTACGTTAGGGTAGCTCCTGTATTCCTGCATAATTCAAACGTTACATAAAATGATTGTATCGAGTCGAGGGGGTGAATCAGATTGGATTTGATAGATTTTATCCTATCTACTCCCACCAATCCTGCACTCCCTCCGAGCTCTATTCCATATTGATAGGGTTGATCAAACCTTATGAATATAAAGCAATACCTTACGCGACTTCATCTCGACTGGGGAAAGTTGCAGAAGCTGTGAAAGTCGTCCCTACTGAGCCCCGAAAGTGAGGAAATAACAATCGACTTTTCACAAGTTTGGCATAATAGTACAAGGACATGGAATAGAGTGTGCACTCAAACTATATTTTTTCTACAGATTGGGAAGGGTACATGAAGCGAAGGAGGAAAGTTTTTGTATCACTGTAGCTTGCAGTGGCACATTTCTCTCTTCCAGAATATTGAGGCAAATACAGTTAGTCCATGGACGGGAAAAAGCTTGAGAGGAAAGCCGGTAAAAATGGAGGAATTTGTATTCAACTGTAGCATTTTATCGAAAAGATGCATAACATTGTGTGAGGAAATGGCATAGTTTAGGAGAGAAAATTGAGTTTTTCAATCTGCAATAAAGCTGAACATCGTTCTATTCCTCGTACCTCTAACCTTATTCCCATTTGCTATGATGGTACTTACACATTTTGAATGTCTTCCGATCAGCCTTTTCCAAACTCAGAGGAGAAAGAGGGGAAAAAACAGAACCAGAAGCCACTTTTTCTATCTGTTTCTGTCTATCCATTTATTTCTCGGGAATAAGTCTATCCACTCAATCCATCTCTCCTATTTCCTTTGGATAGAGGAACGTTTCCCCTCTTTATGCGCTTTGAAACTTAAACATCCTGTCCTCTGCATTACTCCTCAAACCCAAATACGATAAACCTCATCCCTCTCTATTAAAATCTCTTTATAGAGTGGAATACCTAGATGCAGATTCCCCTTTTTTCCGATTCGGTTTGAACTCAACGTAGCAAAAATTTGCCGAGATTGCACTTCTTATAGAGATAGATACCTCTTTATTCCAGTAATTTTTATCCCAGGATTGGTTTTATGGTTGTGCGTGAGCGTATCCCGGAGGAATTGATCTGCGAAACCATCATGATAAGAGCATATAGGGAAAGTTTTGGAGTTTCAGAAAAAATCATATGTAGATTCTATCCATGCTATTAGCTCAAGAATCTCCGTATCCCCACAAGACTTTGTCTCTAAAAATATCGGCACTTGTCTTCAAGGGAGGAAATTCCTCAAGAGTTACAGCGTCCCTTCCCTAACTTACGAAGTGAAATCACCGGGATCTCGATTCTCGACAAAGAAATGTAGGAAGCTGAGCCTGAAGAATGCCTAGTGCCGAATAAAAGGATCGGGAGAGGTATGATTTTATTTGACCCCAACCATTCCTTTTGGAGTCATCCTGCAACGTGTTGCGCTGTTTATTCTCACTAGCTTTTCCCAGCTACAGATTATTCGGATGTAGCAGAACGCAGGAACAAAGTCAATGGTGGCCGTCGGTTTTAAACTCAATTCTGCAACTTTTATGTCGGTTATTAATCTTTCCAAAGTTAACGCCTTTCCCCGAGGGCCATTGTCATATTAGTGGATAGACTATATGGAGAGCAGGCATGACTACCCACGTGACCCTTCTATAAAGAAACATGAAGTGAAGTCAGTTTATGTCGACAGAGTCAAGAGACCAATCGAACCATGTCGAGTGCGAAAAACCGTCCAGACTTCCATCCTCTCCCTAGTCTCCTGAATTCATTGATAAAAAGAGGGGAATTCCCACATGAGACAAGTCATTCAATTCTTAGAGTCCCAAAAGTGTACTCCACCTTCACCGTCTCTTGGATTGTTATAAATTCTTCTTAAGTAGATTTATTGCGTAGAGTCCTAAAACCCGGATGCAAGCAGAATTTAGTCCTATCTCCTCTCCGCCATTTCCGAACTGTAATCCAAGCATTTTTGGTATGACTTATGAAATCCACATTTCCGTGAATGTATTGATAATCGAGACCCTCTACGAGAGGCACGGCGGGTAGGAGTTGGTGGTGGTGGTTTCGGTTTGGTCAGTTGTCGAGTGAAGGCAAAGCCATATCCTTCCGGGGAGTATAAAGTCCCGGGCTTCCGTTCCCCGTCTCCGACTTCCCCTCTAACTATATAGGAAAGAATTTCGTCGTGAAGCTGCAGTTTAGGGCTCAAAAGATGAGGTTTTATTGCCTATTTGCTCGAAATGATTCTTGACCACTTATTGTTTTATATTCCAGAGGAACTCTAGTCTTTTAGAGTGCGTCGGTAATAAAATGAGCCGTACTTTCGGACGTTTATCTCCGCAAGATATACGGTATACAAATTATGACATCGGGATATTCAATTCGGTGATTTCCAAACGTATCTTTAAAACGAGACTCGTTAGCCAGCATAACTTTACACCCTCGACAATACTTTCTCCAGTAGAATACGATGGTACAAATCGTGCTTCGGATTATTCCGAGGGATGAACGTGTAAAAAACAGGAGAATCTTGATGTCAAGGGGATGTCATTTAGGAATTAGTGGATAATTTGAGTCTTGTAGAAGTCGGATGAAGAAAAGAACTTAAGCTCTTTTCATCCCCTCATTTCCTTCCTCTCTCTGCTCCTTCCCAGCCACTGCATTTCACTTATCTTTATCAGAAAATGAGCTGTAGTCTTAAGACTTTACTTCTTGCCTCTGATGCGGCCGATTCCGATGATGATGATGATGGTAGTATGGCGATGAAATAAGTTAGGAAGAAGAGGAGCTGGAAGAAAAGTCAATTTTTATCTCCTTGGAGAAAGAGACAGAGAGAGGAGGTTAGGCCTTTGCTCTTCTTATTCCTCGACACAGACACTGTATTAGGGGCTAGAGGGGAGGAAGAAGTGAGAAGATAGTAGTGAAGTACATCGTTGGATGTGAATGAGAGAATTAATCGCCTTAAATGGAAGGAGAAAGTTAAGCGGATTTGATGACTTGTTATTTTCTTTTGGGAACAGTTCCAATCGTTCACGTAGAAGGCGTGTTGGGTCACCGAGTGGAGCTGCCATGTGATATCACACCCAAGCGACGTGATGACACCGTCTACATGGTCCTATGGTTCCGGGAGAATGCTGGGAAACCTCTCTACAGGTAAGATTCAGTAACCTTTGCCCTCATTTCGTATGAAATAAAATCAATGAAACATTATGGACTTGTCTGATCTTTTCCGAACTTACTTCCCTTATTCTGTCAACTCTGCATCAGACGGGATTGCTTTAGGCATTTTAATAAGTGAGGAAACAAACTCTAAACGAAGTGTGGGGTAAATAAATGAGGTAGTACATGCTGAGTAGTAGTATGTAGTCTGCGTAGAGCTAAAAAATTATTGTCCGTTTATCGATGCTGATAGATGGGTTAGTTTTAAACCCTGGTATGAAAATTAAATATCGACATATAGAGAATATCTCTTCAAATAATCACGTTTTTGTTTGTTTATTTGGTACATACATGGATACTACTAAAATAAACCGATGTAACGGGCGTAACCAAGTGTTGAAAACATCAGGTGTCGCACCCTGCCCTGGTGTCAGTGGGAGTGGTCCCGTATACGTCAAAGATGTCCTATTACTCATGAGAATCGTTTAAACCCCGTATCTCAATTTCCCCAAAAAGCCCGGGTTTTGCACCCTGGTGTCAGTGGGAGTGGTCCCGTATGCGGAAAAGATGTTCTATTACTCATGGGAATCGTTTAAACCCCGTATCTCAATTTCCCCAAAAAGCCGAGGTTTCGCACTCTGAAATGTAGTTTCAGTGTATTATCATGTATAGATAATAGACATAGAGTGTAATGTAAGCTAACTAAGCGGCAGTTTTAAAATGAGTAAGGGCTTTGAACTGATTTAATAATTTTTTTGGGGGGGTTAATTTATGGGGGACAGGGGGTGTGACCGATTTGACCCAAGTTCGAACTTAGCCTCACTCTTGACCCAAGGAACAAGTGTACAAAGTTTGGTGACCGTAGGTCAAGCCGTTCGCCAGTTATCGCACCGACAGACAGACAGACAGACAGACGGACAGACAGACAGACAGACAGACAGACGGACAGACAGACGGATTGGTCATTCGCATAAAGTGTTTTCAACACTTAATAAAGGTAGTATTTTATTGCAAGAAATGTCAAATTAAAAATTTAAATATCTTTCACGTCAGATTTACAATTTCAAGTCGTGAACTAATTTTACTTTTTGTCCCCGCTGTTGCTCGTTCGGTATCCATATTTAGCCATACCTAAAATATAGTTAAGTAAAAAAGCTATTATTAAAATGTCGCACACTTTTAAGCTTTTAAACTCAAAGTCAATCTAACAAATTAAACAAAAGTCAATATACCTTTGTAATACTCCTCACGTTCATAAAAACGTTTCATGTAATCAGAATCTACACATTCATCTTCGGCCATTGTTCCTCCAAGGCTTTCCGGCAAAGTGTCGGGACTGAAGAATGAATGAAGCTTTGTAACATTATACCCATGTTCATGGAGCTAAAAATAGTAATTACAAACCGTAGAGGTTTTTATTAAACAATTGTTTTAGTAGAAGGGCTCTGATATGTAATTAACTTAATAGAGTACCCTGTGTTTAAGCTTGTCGCTCATGAATGGTCTTGCTAAAATAAATATCATGTCGAACACCCGTGGATGGTTAACTATGTGGAATCCTTTGAACTTTGCTGGGAATGCCCCCTACATCAAGTCAAGTTTTTGTAACACAGTTAAACCACTGCTTTGAATACTGTTATTAAATCTAAATAAATAAAGTTTTGGTTGATTAACAAAACCATTTTCATTGAAGAAAACTCGTACTTGGTAAAATCCGAACAGTTTTTTAAATTGCTTGACTGTAAGTTGTCCAGCAATTTTTCTCAATTGAGAAAATGTAAGGCCTCCATGATCGAAAATCATTGCGACTCCATTTAGCTGACCATCATCGTAAGATATCATTTCCTCAGTGATAAGGTAGCCGCCCAATAGTATATCATCCAAACTAAATTGATTCAGATCCCAATTCCCTGTTGTTAGAAGTACATTTTGATAACAAAAGTCCGGTATAAAAATGTAATTGGATATCGATACGTTTAGCATACGTGATTTGCATAGCATAACTCTTGGGCCTTTTAAATCCGGGTTGGGTAGAACAGTGAAAATTTGCTGTTCAAATTGTTTTTTCACAGCTATTGGGCTAAGTTGTAACCGGAGCTCGGGGTAAATTTTCCTTAGCCGATAATATGACTTAACCTGAATTGAAAAAAAATTCGAAAAGGTTAATGAAAACAATGTACTTAAAATTAATATCGTATTGAGTTTAAAAGTTGTTAAACCGATTCAAATGCTGCATCGACAATACAATTCTTGGCTCTAACGAATCGAAGTAGAAACTCGTCGTCGTGTGGACAATACAAGTCTTTCGTTTCTATTAAATTGAGTTTTAACAGTTTCAGTATATGATTATTATTAAAAATTTGTTTTTTAAAATAACGTAACACGTGATACTTACCTAAAATAATCTTTCGTAACATTTTTATACATATTGATTCCTCAAGAGTAAGTGAGTTCTTAGACATCTATTAATTTATTCTAAAGTCCTGTATGTATTGTTAATAATGTTTCGACTTGAATATTCGAGATTCCAATTATTATCTGCTTTTCAAACAAACATTTGCGTCAAACTAAAATTTATTCCCGTTAAACCTGACTGTATTTACAAATTACGATCGTAAATATTTGCCAAGTATTGGGGAGTTTAATTCTATAAATACGCTACCGCTGAGTAAGCGTTTTCTTGTGAATCACATTACTTCTCTACTTAAAAAGAGTAAATATTTAAATTTTTTAATTCCGAAGTATTATATTTTTTAAATGTTATACTAAAACAACAGCTTACGGAATATCGTTTTTAACAACTCGAAGAAGCACATTTCTCAAATGCGCACATGAAAAACATTAAAAGAGTTTCTGGATTCGGTAAATAATTACCGTATTCCAATAATACATATTATAATCATGGGAATCCTTTTTCAGTCCTACCTACCTCTTATTATTTGACTTTATGAAGTCAGATTACGAGAGTACCAAGGGATAAACAAGCAAAGGTAGAGCAATACCTAAAACCAGTTTTACGATAAATAGTAGACAAACAAGCAAAATAGTACTATAGCTATGATATTATTCAGGTTCAAGTTATATTATAACAAAAAATCATATCCAAAGACAAGCAGATTCTGAAATCTACCAACTGAATTTTGTGTTGAAGTTGTGACTTGTGACATACAGTAATTAGCCAGTTTTTTGTGTAGTTTGCAACCATAGACATATATTAGAATATATTAGGTTATCTATTAGGTTATTTATTTCTGTGTTTGCAACCAAGACTATAAACTACTATCCATTTCAAGAATGTAACAATATATAAAATGCAATCAGTTGCTTTGTGGTCAATAGTAAATTTGAGAAGGTACAATTTCATGGGAAAATACTCATTCAAGGTTTTTCTTATAGACCAACTTGTAAATAGTATGCCCAATACTGTGTATATGGTAACTTAGCACGTATTGCAGTATAAGCCAATCAATTATCTTTACTTTTTATGTTGTATTTCTTATGTTCGCTCGTGCTTGTGTGTATTGTCTCAGGATATTTTGATATGTCGGTGGTACAATTCCGCTCTTTAAAATAAAAAAGTAATACCAACCTTTGTTCACTCGGTTGTCAATTTAGACTTTGCTGCCAAACTTCGTCATAAACAAAAAACAAGTCCTGTGATAAACACTTTATTTCACTACAGATATCATCAACAATAACAAGTCTTCATTAAACTTGATACTTTGATGGAGTAGTTCATCCTAAAAAGCCCGAACACCTTACACCTTAAATTATCTTAAAGTATGCACATGCTTGAGCTTGTCAAACAATGTTTGTTATTCCGCCAAACGATTAAACCATAATACTCAACTGCAGTCCTTCCTCTAAAGAAACTTTCATTCCCAACCATCGTTCAATCTAAACCATCGCATATTTAGAAACCCTTTAAAATCCAAACCAAGGCAAAGTAACGTAAAGTCAGCCTAAACCGACGGTATAAAACTTGACTCAACTGTATCAGCCTCCCAGAGAGATCGAGAGTGAAAGTGGCTCATATTCATGCAGACAAATTCCGATTTGCTATTCAAAAAAGCCAAGCCTTTCAGCCAGTCCTCCTCTCCGCTCCCGTTCGAAATTGCATTACGGTGTAACCGGGAGAGTGTGAGTAAAGTAATGGACAGCATTATGTCATTCATATCAATCTCTTACTTAACGAGTATGATAGGTTGAAAGACAGGTGAATTAACCATAATATTCTCATAAAAAGCCAGCCCAACTATACTGACTCTGCCAGACTGGATTTTCTAAAGAAAGGATAAAATCCACTCTCCCATACTTCCCTTTCACTCTGTGCAATATCAGCCACCACTGACTCTACCGTTAGGCTCTCGTCATAAATATAAAAAAGAACCAATGTCACTCTCTATAACATAATAATACGGCTGTATCATTATACTCCCATCACATGAATCTTCTTATTTGGCCTGCGAAAAAAAATCCTTTTTATCTGTGGCATGATATTGCAATCTTTTTCATATTTTTATCCTTCCCCTCTAATTCACTTCTTTCATTCATTCAGATACTAGAGAACTAAGGCCTCTCCCGGATTACTTCATTCTACTTTCCCTGTCATATTGCATTCATCATATCATATCTTTATTTACATCCCTGTGTAGAACAGCATACAGTCTATACCCACCACCGATGATAAGATCCCTGCTAAGATATCCACTGCCATGATATGAGCTGCTTTTAGCAATAAGAGTTCCAGCCTGATTCCAGATGAGCTAGCCAAGTAGCTGGAACCAAAAGTCGACTAGATTCCAGGGATCGTCGAGATTCCCAGTTCCACTCTAATCAAAGGAGAGCTGATCATCTTTCGAACCGGAAATCATATGACATGGTTATTCCATTAAAGAGACAGGTTGCATATGGAAATTTCCCTCTTTTTAGACGAAAGGGAATGTTCCCTGTACTACATTATTGATAAAATGTCAGCCACAACCAATAAAAGCAGTTGGAACTTGGAACCGCAGGAGAGGAGGCACACACGTACGGCTTACTTTTCTCCACAGCCCCGCGTTACTGTCTCTTTCGGGCATAATCATCTCTACCTCTGTACATTTTATGTCCTTCTGCTTTATTCACCCTTCTACTCTCTCCTTCCTTTCTCTCCAGTCTTCTCATTCCATATTCAATCCCCGCAACTGCAGTGCAGCAGTAGGAGTTGTAACTGTAAGTAGGAGAACCATAGGGAGAAACTATATGCTCAGGATCGTATTATGGACTCGCGGTGGTAGAAGTAAGTAAAAGTAACTACATATTCCAGCATAGAGGCAGAGTAATGGCATTCTGTAACTCTAATGCTATTATGCATGGCATTGTACATGGAGACAATGGAGGAAGTAGACAGGGAGACTCCGCTCCAACTTACGCTATATTTATAACCACCTATGCACAATAGACTCAATAATATTCCTCCGATTCCACGGCATCCGTAATCCTGGTGCAAAAGATGTGGAGAAAGCAAGAGGGAAGAATTCGCACAGATATAGGCCCAGTGCATAGTAGTAGCGTCGAGATGGAGAGAGGACTGTCTAATAATATTCCAACTCCCCGGAAGAGATTTATAACACGGGCTGGAAAGCTACACAATAGAACCCCGACCAGCTAGGTATCCTGAATTCTGAATTACTGAATAAATTTTGATTCCGATTCTCCCATTCACCATTTACCATCTTGAAGCCTTGCAGTCTCAGCATAATCCAACCGACTTCCGAGAAATTTTTCGGATACAGAATACCTGTGCCAAGCTCCATTAGTGTAACTTATACCCCTCTGCCAGAATAGGAACTGTATCTGCATAGGTGGATGCACAAATGAGGTATCGAGCACACGGGATGAAAACACGCATTAAATGTGTGTACGTTGGAGGCTTCAGAATGCAGTGAGTAGATGCTCGAGCGGCCTACTCCCATTGTATCCGCTTTTCGAACGGGCATAAATGTACCTATTGTTTTTGCTGCATGGTGTCACTCTTAGTTTTGGGTTGAATGGAAGCTTATGGAAATTCCTCTATAGAAATATGTGCCAAGTAAAAGTATATCGCTGTTTGGAAAGGCACTTTATGAGCACTTTCTCTTTGACGGAAGGTAGTGCAGATAGACATAGTATGTGTGTGTGTGGATGTACGGCATTTATAGGATGTTGGATTTGTTTTATGAAGCCCGAGCCAACAAAACGACAGGGAAAGTCATTTTAGAGCAGTTAGGCTCATGTAGATATGACACATGTGTATTTCCATAATGTTGATCTATTATTACACATGATATGCAGCGAGGAGACAAAACATCTCCTGCAGGGAATATAATGTCAACCCCTTTCCTCGCTCAAAGGAGCAACTCCATGAAATATTAGTCAACGGTGAGTGTGATGCGAGGAAAGGAGGTTCGTCGGCTTTCTCTTCCTGTTTTTTCTTTTATTCCTAACTTTAGTCAATATTCACGCTTCGGCTTCATTCACCTTCTGTTCAAAAGAATGCGTCGTAGGTTCAGGTGTATGTATGAGAGAGATCCTTTTGTATTTAAAATTCGAAAACATGATGACTTTTTTACGCGTTTTTTTTTTGCTGTTTTCTGTTTTAAAGTGTTTCTAGTGTCGTTCTACAGCAATGTGCTGGAAATAGCAACGGACGATTCTGGGATTAATTTGAAAGATTTAGATTTTGGATCTTACGTAGTTTGTCTGTGTGCCTGGGCTAATACTTTGAGTGTGTTGTTAAAAATAATTCCCTTTGAACACACATTTGCTTTCACCAGCCAAGTCATGTGTACATTTATGTGGGCTAATGCGACATTAATTGAAAAATGTTCGTTACTTCCACCTCCTTTGAAATGAAATGATGTAGGAATGAAATGGAATTCTGGGTTTTTTGATCCGAAAAAAACGGAGCTGAGCAAGAATCCTCATTAATTTAGAATCCTATAAAGTACTGGTGAATTGGTCTAGTTTTGGAGTATTGGTTTTTTGTAGTGTCAATACCCATCTAGAAACATGGGATTACGATTCACGGCATCGTTTCCAATTTATTGTTCTTCCGTTTATGATGGTAGTTACTTGCATTTGAGGTTTGTATGGGTATTCTTCCTAAAAATCATGACGGTTTTAGAAATACGAACTGTAAAATCCGTTTCAGGACACCCACAAATCGAGAGTAAAATCTTAAAACCTCGAGTATAAAAGCACAATCACTGTCAAGAATATAATGATTTACTGAACTTTTATTTACACTCCCGTGTATTTTTATACCCATTGCAAACCAAAAGCATCAAGTTGTAAAAACCATACTACAAAATTTTTATTTCTCTGCAAAAGAGCAGGACTTAATTTTGTTACCTAAATGCCTTTCCATAAAACCCACCCTCGTTTTTAGAATCCTGTAAAATCCGGTTTTATTACGTCATGAGCAGATCCAAAAAAGTAACAAGATTCGACAAAGTCTGTATCGAAGTATTAAAATTCCCCCATTACCAATAATTGGTTTGAAAGGGAATGCCCTTTTATCTCCCACGTAATTTGATGTCTTAATTGATGTTCTATTTTGAACAGCTTTGATGTACGAGGCCGAGGAATGAAAACAGCCAAAACATCATCAGCCAAAAATGGGTTTGATCGACGTGCCGACTTTCAAGCCGGGTCCTATCCCGCACACCTTCTCGTCAACGATTTGAAACTCAGTGACGAGGGTGTTTATCGCTGTCGAGTCGACTACAGGTACTCACCCACACGAAATGCTTTGGTCAATTTGACCGTTGTAGGTAAGATCCTTTTTACATTTCATTTTCTAGCCTGTAATTTGATTGCTGATAATATTCTACCGTGAAGTGCTCTGTTATGCTTGAACAATGAGTCAGGCGTCAGGTTTCAAATGAGTTTGTTAGTGTCATCATGACATTTTGAATAAGAAGAGATGCGAGGGAATCAGCAAGGAGCAGATCGACGACCAAATTAACGGGTCATTAAATTGATATGGGAAGTTGAATGGGTGTTCATAGGCTAAATGAAGAATCCATCCTCTCATCCAGGCCCGTTGAGCCATTACCCCCAAGGTACTTTCACTGAGCTGTGTAATGAAGCTATTAAAACATTATCATGGGAACGGAGCTGGTTTCGAGGCCGGTGGCTTTATACTATGGATTATTAAACGTGATGACTTACAATTAACAGGTATTATTTCCTCTCCCCGAATACAAGACACGCAAATACGAAGTTATTAATTTAACATTCATATAGTACATGAAGTTCATCTGAGGAACTGGATTAATCTTGCTCGTAAAACTACACATTGAATTCTGAATTAAAAGTCAGTATTAAAACTTGGTTATGTTGATGCCTTTTTGAATCAAAAATCGAATAAAAACCATGTATTCCGCTGTAATATCAAGAATTTTAACGAAATAGCATTTTCGACTTGTAGAGAAATAGGTCAGCCATTAAAGCGAGAAAATTCTGAATAGTTCCCCTGCAAATATGCCAATTTCCAATAGATGCAAAACAAAACGGCATTTGGAGGTAACCAACCCATGATAACCGTCCTAGGTGATTAATGTCCCCTGACAATCACCGTCCCGAAAATGGTCTTATTTAAAACATTGCAATCCCAACAGGAGAATACTGAACGGACAATGGAACACGGACTCAAGCTCCTTTTTTACAAGAAATTATTATAAGATTTTCATTATATTTGTATCTAAACATTTTTAACTATTAAATTGCTGGCTTTCATGATTCGGGACATTCCTTTGCTAGCAAGAATTTGATCATTGTTGCGAGTAATTTTATTTTTAATTTCTCATTTTTATTGATAAAACAATAATTTTATTGATGAATATTGACTGGAGGAAAGGAAGCTTCAAATCTTACGGATACGGATTTCAAACAGAAAGAAAATTCATTGATATGACTGATATGAGTATCATTTGTGTAATCATCGTAATTGGAAGAAACATTTGATGTTTTAATCATTTTCTGTGGTGGAGTATAGTATTGGCAGGTTCCATTGCCAGGTTTGGCCCCGCAGTCTTCTTGAAGTGTTGCTAGTTTCCCAGCTCGGTCATGGCAATAATAAAGTCCGTTGGTTAGGCAATGTAAATTTGGCTTCTTCACTGTTTGATTTTGATATCTTTCTAACACGTATCCGCAGATTCCCTCTTGTGACGATTTAAAAAGCTCGGGGCAAAAGCAATCGTATTCATTCTGAGAGAATATTATTATTAATTTATCCCTTCACTCACTCACTGTTAAAAATTTGCTTATTTACCTAATAAAGTTTCAAACCCTTTTATACACAAATGAGAATTTTGTTAACTTAAAATCGCCTTATAAAGGAAATTCAGGTCCTATTGTGAGATTGCTGTACGGAGATTTAAAAATATTTTCATAATCTTACTTTTTCAGGGAGACAGGCAGCTTCAAACCCGAGGTCAAAAGGGATTTTGTAAACGATTTTTTTTCTGTGTCTGCAAACTGTAAGAGATAGATCACAATTTTCGGCGATCGTTGCATTCGTTCCATAGCCGTCGCAGCTATACCTGAAGAAATTTACTTGAATTACAATCCATAAATTGTAAATCGTCAAAAATATTAATATAAATATATAGTCATTTTCAGAATTCAATTCAATTCTAATATTTGTTTCTCATGAAAATTCATTAAACCACAATCAAGTGTGCCCCATCAGGAAGTTATTTTAACCTGCAAAATTGGCCAGTCATTGACTAACTTCTTTAGCGTTTCCGAGTATATCAATGGACAAAAACGTCGAGAGATGTTGAGCTCTAGAACTCGAGTGACAGTGTCATGGCACATGGATATGCAACACGAAAAATGTATCTTTCTGAGCGCTTTTAATGTCAATGTGGTCACAGTTTCGAACTCCAAGATATTCAAATATTTTATTGGAGAAAACAATGCAAAATAATATGCCACAGTATCAAAAACGGTAAATATTGGGGCAGGCCAAATTTTCCCAAATTGCTCAAAAATTTTGACATACATACATCTTACAGTGTTATTGTATACAATTACCTTACATTCCGCTTGCAATTTTTTTTATTAATCTTTTGATTTTTATCTTGCATATCCATAAGATCACTGCCGCAGAACCCAAAGGGATAATTTGAGTACTGCCCCGATGGTGCCCAACAAATACATTTAGTGGTAGGTGGGCTTCCATTGGTTGTCAACGCAGAGATCAAAACAATTATAAAAACTTGTGATTTGCTCCACTGCATATTTACTTGTATTTAGGATAGTCGATAAATGATCAACTACTTTAAAAATTCACTTTGAAAATGTTTTAACTGGTTTGTTTTATGATTTTATTATTGCTCTATTCATTTCAACTATTCCTTTGTTTTTCAAAACTCTAAACACTGCAGTCCTTTTTTGTCATCCCACTAGTGTAATTTTCTGTTGAAACAAAAACTTTCTGTCATACAATTTTTTTCATTTTTACATGACATCACATTCGACTCTTTTAAGGCTCTTCAAAAGAAAGTAAATTTGTGGAGCATTTAATCGAGATAATGAATGAAATTAAAATGTATGACAATTTAACATTTTAAAGCCGATTGTTTGATGTTTTTGCTATTCTGGAATGCTGATATTGTGTTAATTTTTGTTTTCATGATTTGAAGTGTACCATCTAAATAATATATAGCATTTTAAAGTGCAGTATGATTTAAAATCTTAATTTCAAAACAATAGTGTTCCAGAATGACAAGCAAAAGTGAAGCATTCCTATTCTATTGCAGTCGTTATGATTGAAGCTGAATAGAAGTTAGCTTATAAAACTACATAAATCCATAAAATAAATACATACATAGATCGCACAATTTTAACTCAATTCACTTTACCATTATCCTCGTTAACTCGATTTGCAGTCACAGTTGCATATAATACGAAGCACTTATTTTTACATTCAACCTTCCAAAACATGCTACAAGGATAAACAAGCAATAATGAGGTGCCTTTTCAATAAGGGTTTCGTTGAACCCAATACACAACTTCTAGATTTCCAAAATATTGTGAGCAAAAAGCATAAAAAACGTTCTACTTTCGCATACAAGCCAGTGAATTTCTGCTGCCTGTATTCTTTGACCGAGGAAAAAAGCAATAACCCATGTATCAGTCCCTAAAGGTTACCAAACCGTTGGAAAGGGTTATTTGTCTGCTCCAACTGTGCATATTCCATATTAGGCTTTGCAGCAGTAAATATGCATAATATTATGCAGAACAATATAGCTATATCGCATTCCATTTCCACAGTTCGCGTTCCATGAATATTCTTAACTTATCAAGAAGAAGACATATGCATTTATTATTTCCAGAGCAGAAAGAGAAAGAGAGAACTATTGCCTGAAAGGAAACTTATGAAATGATAAATTTCACGAGTGCAAGATCAAAAGAGAAATGGCTGAAGATTTTAATTCTTCAAAATGAAAATTCAACCATCCAGGAATCCCGTAGTTTCGTCTGAGCCTGAAGTAATATTTTGTAGCCTACAGAGTAGGCTCTTTTTAAAGCGTTGAGATCCATCCTCACTCCCTATTTTACTAATGGATCTCCACATTTGTATTCACCTTAGGGGAATGTGTATGAAAGTGTGAAAATTTAAAGAATTAAAACACGCGGAGATGATACATACTCAAGCTCCTAAATTCCAGTGATCCCTCCGAATTTTGATGAAACCTGAAGTCAACTCACATATTGTTCAAGCAAGCACTGCGCTTGAAAGTGCTAAGGTTGTGGACGCTGGGGATGAGACTTATTATTATTATCACGGGATTGTTCTTTTATAAATTAACAGTGCCACCCTCCATGCCAGTAATTTACGATGAGTCGGGCCTAGAAATATCCTCCATTCTGGGACCGTATGTTGAGAGTTCAGATGTTCGCTTAACGTGTCGAGTTGCCGGAGGTAAGTTTTATGAATTTATGCAATAATTGTATGAAATATTTTATGTCCCCCCGTCTCCCTCCTTGCAGACGGAGTTCTAAGTGTTTGTTTTAAATCTTTGCAGACAGACCCTTGTAATTTATTTCTGGAGTATTTTAGTTTTTAGCAGTTTGTTCTGTTCTTTAGGACAGGTTTGTGTTGTCGGGTTTTAGAAATTGTTAGTTACGAAATGTCGTTGCGGATGCAATGAAATCGCTATACTATTTTAAGATGTGCATAGTCCTTTGTTACTTCCTAAACCTACAGGATAACATTTTGTCCGATGTTCTAGATTTTGGGGTGACTTGCGAATCGATAACTTAAGAAGCAGGTTCTCAGTTAGTTTCATTTTTGAGTATGTAGTGACAAATTCAGGAAGCAGGTTCTCAGTTAGTTTCATTTTTGAGTATGTAGTGACAAATTCAGTAGAAAATGTTTAACGCGTACAAAGTCAAGCATTTGGACACAACGCATTGGCAGAAACACATAAATTTTTAGAAAAATGATCATGTTATTCTATACAGGCCAAACGATAAACTTAAAATCAATTGTATTCGCATTAACAACACAATCGCCCATAACAGCTCCTAAGTAGGAAGAATCAATACTTAAACCTCTAGCCTTGGCCAAGGCTAAGTAAAGTTGTTGGCGAAACAGAGCTCGTCCTGGCAAAATGGCAATGTCTCAAAGGAAGTAGAAAAAGATGACTTCATTTGTGTTTACATCTCGGTGATTTGATCTAGGAAACAATAAATTTCCCTTGAGACAGTACTTGCACAGTAAATTCCTATAGAGTCGTGTCAACGACTTTCATTTGTTACGGTTGGCCTTTTATGTCCTTTTCCTACACTATTCTCCGTCTGTGGCAGCAAGTAGTAGGAGATATCATTGTCTGCCGCTCCATTGTAATATTGTCTTCAAAGGATGCTATTGGTTTGGTCCTTGGTTTATTCGTTGATGTAAGGCAATGTATGTACGTAGTTAGGACGAGAGTTGAAGCAATTTCATTGTTATTCATAGGAAAACCCGAGCCGGTGGTTTCATGGTACGTGAACGGGGAACTGGAAGACGCCACATACCATTCTGACCGCTATGGAAATGTGATCAATGAATTGCTATTTAGAGAACTGAATCGCTCCCATCTGAATTCCCAGTTCTCTTGCAAAGCCTCCAACACTCGGCTGATTCAACCTGTGGAAAAGTCCGTCGTCCTGGATTTAAATCGTAAGTTAAACCAACCACTACCTTTTTCATCGTAAATAAATCTCATTGCTAATTTAATCAAACTTTTCGTAAACATTATGGCACAACACGTACCCAACCTACTCGGCTTCTAACGTACTGACTTTTGTTTCAGAGAAAACTTTTACTCAAAATCAAAAGTTTACAAAAGCCTTTTCCTTGTGCATTTAGTTTGATCAAGAACTTTCTCCTCTCATCCTCTCAAAGGTAAACAGGGCACTGCTGCGTTTTACGACGCATGAAAATGAAATTTTATATTCTTTTTACAAAGGGGAAAGAGATTCGGCTTTGATTTTTTACAGTTTTTTTTACCTCTAAAGAGAGATGCTTCCTTTTAATCAAGTATGCGTCTCATCAAGCAGAAGTACAATAATGTATTTGAGGAGCGGAGCTTTGATTTATTAAAACGAGGCCGGGTTGTAAAAAAAAATCAGGAATAGCATGCCTGGATGAGAAATCCCGAGTGGCAAAACAGGAGTTCAACTTGATAGGCCATTAGAATCGAAGATGGATGGTCACACTCACGCCTCTTGACCACAAATCCATTTACCTAATCTGCTTCATGAGGTTTGTGAGACTGTATGGATTGTGGATGCGGTTATATCTAATGGTTTAATGCAATTCTTCACGACTCTCCTAGGCCACTCATTCATGGTCACTTAGCTCAGTTTATCGTTTCCCAACTCGGCCGAGACTGTCCTCTGCTCTAAACTCGAACACATGAATATTCAGTCCGTCCTGTAGAAATGCTCATATAGATGCAACGCATCTAGGATTTGCATAGAGAGGGAAAGTTGTAGAGAAGCGACACACACGCAAGCAATCGTTAAAACTCATTTTATTCGTGCGTGATTCAAGTGTCCGGAGATAGGGAGAGATAAATGGGAAACAAGTGTCGAAATTTAAATCAATCATGGGCACTGGACAGTTTCGTTACATTTGAGAGGAAATTGGACCAATACGAGTTATTGAAATGACGCGATATCGTTACAGTGTCAACAGCGAAATAGGATGAATGTAGAAACAGCCCGGTCAAGGAAAATCCGAACACCGTTTCACTAGGACATAATGCTTTCATCAGACTCTAGGTAATTTGCATACAAATTACAAATGGTATAAATAAAGCAATTAAAAATGCGGATGTAAACAAACTGAATAAATAGACAGGTTTGGTTCCGAGTATAATTCGAGTCCGACACGCCTTTTTTAATTCAAGCTCTCCTGTCTCTCTTGCTTTTTATTGCGAACGATAAAATTATACCAGCTGGGATAAATGAATAAACGGTCGGATATGAGAATTTCCTCTACTGTCTCGTTGCTTTATTTCTGTGTAATTGATCTGGAAAGAATTAATAGGGCAATTAGGTTGAAGAATAATTACAGCCCTGGTAGTATTTATAACTACGAATTAGATTCCCTTCCAGTTAATTACCTAAATTGTTGCTCAGGGTTGAAAAACATGGTTCGAAACTGGATTTTAGGGTTCAAGTGTGCGTACACTATTTTATTCAAGTCAGTTTCATTGTCTTTCATTAGAATTTCCCAAATATGTCAAGACGGTGGGTTTAACAAACCACAAATTTGAGACACATTTCTGGGCATTTTTGACGAATTGAATTTGGGCCGAACGTTTGTAAATATTATTGTAGCTAAAAATACTCCTACCTAAGATGATTGGCCGGTATGTTAGATTTTATAGAGCAGTTTTTTCATCGTAAAATTGACTATAAGTAAGTTCATTGTACTAAAATATTTTAATTCACATGCTGTATTTATGTCGTTCGGTAATTCAGCTGCGTGGAAAACAACCTTGGAGGAAACTTTCTCACAATCAGTGTATCATTCCGACTTTAGAATATTAAGTTACATACATTATCGCAATGCAAATCAGTTCAGTATTAACCCAAAGCCGGTTACAGGAACTAAATGTCAAGTGCACTGCACTAGCTAACCTAAATTTCGAAGAACGAAGGGAGCTTTTGTGATTACCATTCCTAGATGAAATCCGCTAAGACAAAGACTCGGAATATTTCTTATCTCCTCCGTCCTATCTCAGTATATATAACATAGCTCTTCTTGTAGTCAAATAAATCCAAGGAACTACGAGCATATAACTACTACGTGCCATTTCCTAACTTTCACACTGTCGAGAATTTAAGTATTACTTCAGCCTGAGCCTCTTCATGTGATAATATAGAGCTGAACTTAAAAACCGCAAGACCTGACTGCAAACCAGAATCGGTTCTTCAGTCAGTAACAGCCTCCTTGATTATAAGCCGTGAGAGACTCTTGAAGGGCGTGGAAGGCCTATGAAATATGCAATGTAAGATTAACAACGGCATTAACAATTGAGCACTGTTTCTATTCACGTCGGCATTCGACTACGGCGCTTTTGAATAACAAGGGGATTTTGAATTCACAGTCGTGTCAAGCAGGGGATTTAATTTCATGATCATTCCGTTCGGTTGAATAAATAATATTGACAAGGATACGGCTATAAAAAGCCCGACCTTTAGGTATTAGAATTATAACAAGGAGGCTGACAAAGTTGTAAGTCATTTTTCTTGACAACAGCTCACAATTACTGTCTTTATGCAGAGATTGACGTAGAACTCTTTGTAACCGATTCTAGATCTACATAACTCAAGTCTTTTACCTTAAGATTGACACCTAAATAGTCGAAACTTTGAGCAAACTAATCATGTTGAATAAGAAGTTTCTAATCCGAAGGTATTTGGATACACCAAATTGTTTAATTACTTCAATAGGGTTCTAAATCCATTCATACTCTACAATCACCACCACCACCACGGTCCATAGTCCATATCGGTATCCCGTTAGTTCAGGAAATTATATTCAGTCATCTTCAGTAGGAATTTCTGGAGTTTGGACCTGTGGCTCATATAACTCGCCGGGGAGTGGAGCTGAACAATCGATTTTGCATCCATAAAACACGACTAAACGACGCCGTACGACTTCTATTCCTCCTGAATTCTCAAACCTTCACGCTCTGTAGTTGCATTCCAAGAATAGTTCTCGTTTTGGAATCCCCCGTCTAAGAGCAAGGAAGGATATCTGCTTTCACCATTTCCTTTTCGAGCTGTATATGTCTGAAATCAGCTATAAGAAGCCTCAAGCTTCCGTTGATTTTCCAGAACGGAAGGAACCATTAGGAGGTAGGGAAAACTTTGAGGAGAGGCCAAGGAAGCTAGGTTAGTAATGACTAAATGCCTCGGAAATACACCTGTACAATAATAACACTGACGTTGTAAACTTTCTCTTTCCAAACCCTAATTGTTTGTAAACCAGTGGCGTGTGTTCTCAATGCAAATATTCGTCATGGGCATTCTAATCCGCTCCGCTGGGATTCCTCTTACCTCTCCGTTTAAGAGTACTGTGGACTTTCACCCACGGAATTTTTTCCAGTTTTTTACCCACGCTAACTAATTACAAGCCGTAACTTACTACGTAAGTAAAATACTTGCAAAGAGTGGGCACAACATCAACAGCAGCCCTGAAAGGAGATGAGAAATATCCCAATAGGGTTCTTTAATTTCCTCATCTTGAGTCAATGCTTGTAAAATCTCGCGTCAAGATGCTTCAGGTTGTAATTATGATGAGATTTTTTGTGTGTTTTTAAACTGTGTATTTAGGATGTTATAAATAAATGTGAACGTTATTATGTTGCAAAATACTGTATGGAATTGGATGCCAATAAATAGGTAAAAATCGGTGGTTTAGTTATATAAATAAGTCAGATTGGAGTCGAATATTTAATGTCAAATAAAACGAATTTCAGGATATTTTTGTATAGAATTTAGAAGTGAATCTGGGTCTGGTTTTCAGACGACTGGTTTGAGTTTAGTTGAAGGAAAATGCAATCAGATTTAGAATACGACAGATAAAAATGAGACATATCATGGTATAGTTTTACAGGTCAAAATGTGTATAAATACAAGTATATAGAGACAAGACAGGCTGAATAATTTCAAGGTTTTGTAACAAGGATTATTAGGAGTCAAGATCCTGGAAGTTATAATTATATTGAGGTTGTCCAGACATAGGAATAAGAATAAAGATTATAATGGTTCATATTAAGACATTACTCCTCCTTGCAAGGTAGAAGAAGGCTAGGGAACATACACTGAAACGTGAGACTTTATGTCAAGTAAAAATATTTCATTAAAGTTAAGTTCCTAATGTAAAATAGATGAGAGAAGGTGCTACGACTCTCTAAGCACAGCCAAATGCCCCCACATCTAATTAGTGACGCGCATAAATGGATTAACGAAACTATCGGTACATAAATAGTTAGGAAAAGATAGCTGGACTTAAACATAGAAAGGGCTACGGGCACGCAGCACTTGGGTTGCACTTGTGGGGAGTTGGGAAGGTTGGCGTCTTCCTTCCCCACTCTGTCACTCACTCACTCACACACACACAGATATACAGAGTCATGGATTGAGGCAGGGAGAGACTGGAGCGGGCGGCAGGCCGTGGAATAGGGATACACGGCTGGATTACCCACACCACCAAGCAGAGTGGAAAAAAGGGAAAGAGATGCGAGAAAATGAGGGGTCACGGGGATATCGCCGTGGCTCTTGTTTATGTCTTTGGTAGCTTGATTTTTCTTCTAACTTAGACTTGCGGGTCCAACTACGCTATGGAAATTCCCTGTACATGGAAATAGCCTAGAGTTTAGTAGTTGGGGGATTTTTACCGTAGAGAAAATGTCAATTGAAAATCATACACAAAGTTTGGTTCAATCACGGACTGAACATCCAGGCCACCTTGAAATATAAATGTTTCAACAAAAACTTATAGTCTCGGTATTCTAGCTTAATGAACTAAAAACTTGAATTATTCGTAGTTCTTAGCAAAGTGTAGCACTAGTGGGGTATTTGCCGGAATGAGGACTGGCGGAGGGCTGTGTTGAGAGGAGGCAGATTGGTTGACGGAAAATTCCCCGTGTCTACTTAGGCTGATTGCGGAAGCTGGACGGGGCTGGCGTTAGAGTTGAGTGGAAGGTACCGGGAACTGCTCCGAGGTTCATGGGATTTTGGCCGCAAAGACGGATAGCTTCTTCCGTCTTCAGTTAAATCTATGGCTTGCTGTGCATGGTGTAGAAGTATGTAATGTATCAACCCAACGAATTGAAGAACGCGTAGTACGCAATTGTTGTAGAGACAACGAATTTTTGACGGAATTCGAAGTGCGGCAAAAATTGCAGTAGGTTCTGAATTTTGGCTTACGGGAAAAATCGCGGTAGAGGAACTAAGTGACGGGATCTCGGGTTGAACTGTCAGCACGTCTACGGGTGAGAAGCTGGAACATGGCTCGAACTCGGAACTAGGCTGAGGCTTGGATGCTTTCAACTTAACTGGCAGGCTGTTTGCAAGTTTAGGCTCTTGCTCATACCTGCGAATACTCGGAGAAGCATACGCCGGAGGATACTCGATCTCGCACAGAAGTCCGGAACACAACATGGCTTTAGAGTCTTGAGTAGTGAAATTACTGCTGTAGTGAGGTACTAAATTGCCAGCGGGGATTTTTCCGGGAATGGATTTTCGTTGCACAGCCCGGCGGCTACCAGAGTTGGGATCTACGAAGTGAGAACGAGGGATTCTCACGCGTGGAATGATTTCTCTAGATGAAATTGAGCTGGGGCGTTGAACGGTCCCGTTGCCTTTTGGGGTTGGCTGGATCGGCATCTGCATGTACTGGGTGATACACACGTTACTGTGGTGTGTTGAATTCTGCGTAGTTTTGGCACTAGTTTTCCCAGCCACCAGCCATCCCAGCGTTGTATTGATAGCATTGGGACAGCCGGGTGGGCCAAGTTTGGTCTGATTTAGAAATATTTCGTAGAATATCTCAGCACCCAGCAAAATGTCGACTGGGCCTGATATGTTGAAGTGAGGGTCTGCTAACTGCAATCCACTGAGATGAGACCAGTTACTCGCTTCGGATGGATGAGTTGGTAGACAGGCGGTGACTCGTGGCAGGATGAGAGCTTCGACTGCATACGAAGGATTTCCCGGGTACAGGGAATGTACGGAAAGAATGGTGAGCCCCTTGGCTCTGGCAATTGCTGTGGCTCCGAGACCGTGAATTTCTGCAGTCACGGGGGATGGAGAGATTCTGAGTCTACGGGCACAGGCTTCGGTTATAAAGCTGGAAGTGGACCCTCCGTCTAGGAATGCTCTACAATTATGAAATTTACCGAGGTGGTCTCGTACCTTTATAATTGCGGTGGCAAGCATTCCTTGAGAGCGAGAGATTTCTCTGGAATGATGTCCAAGCACAAGTTCAGCATTGGACTCGGTTGCTGCTGAAATGTCCGTGTGTAGTAGGGCATGATGCCTACAGTTGCACTTGCGGCAATTTCCCCGGGATGGGCAATTAACGATGGAGTGGCCGAATCGAAGGCAGTTCAGGCAGAGAGCGTATTTCTGCGCTACTTCATTTCGGGCTGGAACTGAGAGCGAGAGAAACTCGGAACATCTGTAAGTGGGATGAGCTTGGGTGCAGAGGTAGCACGGGTCAATCGTAGATGCATGATTTGCAAAAGCTTCTCTCTTCGGGCTTCCACTCCGTGACTTTGCTGCTGGTGTGGATACGGCTTGTGAGTTTTCTCCGGCAGCCAGGGCAGTGGCTCTCCGCTCGAGAAACTCAATGAAGCCTTTGAGGTTTGGGATTGAGCTGTCTGGAAGGGACTGTTCCCACATTTCTCGCGTAGTTGAGTCGAGCTTGGTGGAGATATGGAATAACAGGATGGCATCCCATTGATCGACCGGCAATTTTAGCGCTGTTAGGGAATTAATGCATTCTTTACTTACATCGATGTGCTTTTTTAAAGCAGATGATGAATTTCCAGGGAGTGTGGGCTGTCCAGTAAATCTCCGTAGGACAGCAAACATTAATTCACGCTTATTGTCGTAGCGGTGAATTAATTGAGCCCAAGCAGTGTCAAAGTTATCATTGGTAATGGCTAGTGATTTTACTTGAGCGGCTGCTTCTCCAGTTAGTAGGGATTTCAAGTACGTGAGCTTCTGAGCCTTCGTGAGATCGGAGTTGGAGTGTACTGCTGCACAGAACATGTCATGGAACGAGAGCCAGTCCTGGATATTGCCATCAAACGTGGGTAACTGAAGCTTGGGTAAATGCACGGTGGCAGAGCCCGAGCATTTCCCCGTGCCTGAGCTTCCAGCCGCTGGAGCTGGTGCAGGGAAGGTAGCCTTGATAGCTTCGAGTTGGGCAAGTAGCTCGTGCACCATATCCACCAAGTCGAAGTGAGCGATGTTGTGTGGCCCAATGTCGGCTGGATGAAGACCGACGATTTTGTCGTAAATGTCTTTCATTTTGGTATAGGCTTCCTGTGCCATTGGAAGATACATGTTGGCCTTAACTTCTGAAATCAGGGCCGCATGATTATTATGGTCATCTACCTTTGCCTTCAACCACACCAATGTAGCATTAACACTGTCCCTCTGCGCTTCAAGTTTTTGCAAGGCAGATGACATGATTTAAACAGTTTTAACTAATTGTTCGAATTTAGTCACTTTCAAATTTTAATTGACGAAGCACCGTAATTTGAAACAATTTTTTAAGAACGCACTTAACGCTTGCTGGCTAATGGTTCATAAAAATGTTAAATGTAAGGTCTCACGTTACTTTTTGAGGATATGATTTATGATTAAAAATAAATCAGTGTCCTTTTCCCATAATTCACTGTACTAACATTCGATTGATTTACCGTTTAATGTCCAAATTCCAGTTCAAAACGATCCACAAACTCATGAAACTATGATTATAATTTCAAATTTTCGATGAGTGTTTTTAATTCAGAAATGCAAAATAAACAGCACTCCAGTGTCAAGTGTCATTCACTCCTCACTCCAGTTTTGTGATATGGGATTGAGGTGGAGGGTTGGGTTTTCACTTTAACGTTCACGGATTTTCAGTTTTTATTAAATCGATCACCAAAGTTTCCAAATTAAACACCAAGATATTCACGAATGTTAAAGTTTCTGGATATTAATATCCGGTTCGTATAGGACCATGTAAAATCTCGCGTCAAGATGCTTCAGGTTGTAATTATGATGAGATTTTTTGTGTGTTTTTAAACTGTGTATTTAGGATGTTATAAATAAATGTGAACGTTATTATGTTGCAAAATACTGTATGGAATTGGATGCCAATAAATAGGTAAAAATCGGTGGTTTAGTTATATAAATAAGTCAGATTGGAGTCGAATATTTAATGTCAAATAAAACGAATTTCAGGATATTTTTGTATAGAATTTAGAAGTGAATCTGGGTCTGGTTTTCAGACGACTGGTTTGAGTTTAGTTGAAGGAAAATGCAATCAGATTTAGAATACGACAGATAAAAATGAGACATATCATGGTATAGTTTTACAGGTCAAAATGTGTATAAATACAAGTATATAGAGACAAGACAGGCTGAATAATTTCAAGGTTTTGTAACAAGGATTATTAGGAGTCAAGATCCTGGAAGTTATAATTATATTGAGGTTGTCCAGACATAGGAATAAGAATAAAGATTATAATGGTTCATATTAAGACATTACTCCTCCTTGCAAGGTAGAAGAAGGCTAGGGAACATACACTGAAACGTGAGACTTTATGTCAAGTAAAAATATTTCATTAAAGTTAAGTTCCTAATGTAAAATAGATGAGAGAAGGTGCTACGACTCTCTAAGCACAGCCAAATGCCCCCACATCTAATTAGTGACGCGCATAAATGGATTAACGAAACTATCGGTACATAAATAGTTAGGAAAAGATAGCTGGACTTAAACATAGAAAGGGCTACGGGCACGCAGCACTTGGGTTGCACTTGTGGGGAGTTGGGAAGGTTGGCGTCTTCCTTCCCCACTCTGTCACTCACTCACTCACACACACACAGATATACAGAGTCATGGATTGAGGCAGGGAGAGACTGGAGCGGGCGGCAGGCCGTGGAATAGGGATACACGGCTGGATTACCCACACCACCAAGCAGAGTGGAAAAAAGGGAAAGAGATGCGAGAAAATGAGGGGTCACGGGGATATCGCCGTGGCTCTTGTTTATGTCTTTGGTAGCTTGATTTTTCTTCTAACTTAGACTTGCGGGTCCAACTACGCTATGGAAATTCCCTGTACATGGAAATAGCCTAGAGTTTAGTAGTTGGGGGATTTTTACCGTAGAGAAAATGTCAATTGAAAATCATACACAAAGTTTGGTTCAATCACGGACTGAACAATGCTTAAGGGATCCTCCTACTGTTCTACTGGTTTCAGTATGACGAAGGGAAATGTGAATTTATATAGGATTCCCTGTAGAAAAGCACGGTTCACTCCAGAATAATTTTCTCCCATCCTCCTTAAGCTATTCCTGGGCTCTTACCTCATAAATTCAGTGCATAAGCATGACTACTGGAAACATGAAGTCCTTCCTCCAGTATCCTTTGTCGAGTAAATGCAATGAGCGGTCGAAAACTAAATTCGTCCTGGTAGCTGAATAAAAGACGGACAGCCGACGTAGGGAATCAGCCTAATCTGTTGCAATACTATATATATAAATATAAATTCGACGAAGGCTGTCATAAGCTATAGGCCCCTTCTAACCGTCAGTAAGTCCTGAATTCGTGCAATTACATATATGAACGGTATCAACTGAACAAGGAAGACCGCAAGTAGTGGGCTGCTACTGGAGAAACAGACAGCAGAACATTGCAAAAGGGAAACAATAACAGTTCCCAAATTACCTCCCGACCATAATTACTAAGCCCGTTCATTCTATTGTTCTTGCTCAGTGGGCCACAATGCGTGATTCCACCGCCGCGGCATTGGGAATTCTAACCTTCTAGCATGCATACATTAAACAATTGAGCGGAGAGAAAGTCCGCGTTCGACCTCTTATCAAAAACATACTACGTTGGCGGTTGGAATAGTCCTTGTTTATATTCCAGAATTTCGTTGGGTTTAATTTGCTATTCTACATAACCAGTTTGTTGTTCAACAAATTGTATTTTTTCCCTGCATTTTGGAAAAGGCAGAATTTCGGTGTAATCCAGATTTCTACGAAAAAGGATGCCATCAGTCACCTAACTGTGTCATTGTAACATATTTGTGCCTGCACGATGCAATTATGAAGTCGGAATACTAACGAAGCTCCGGGTTTTAGGAGCTGGACATGCGATAGATTTGTTTGTCCTTTCTTTTCTTTGTGGACCGGGTCCAAGTCCAAAATATCTAAGTGTGTGGATGGATCCACTTGTCTCTTCAAACTTATTACTCTGAATGAACAAGAGAGTATTTTAGTAGTACACGCTATAAATTTAAATTCAAAGGACGATACAATAAATATGAGAGGGTCACAAACAAAGGCTCTCGAGGTGATACAGACACAGGATATAGCGTACAACAACAGGGGACTTTTCTATCGTCCCAGTGCATAAATTCATTGGCCTTTCTCTTCTTTCATATAATAATATTGTCCCTACTTTCCACTTCTACAAGTTTAAATAGACATTGTATTTCATTTCATTATCTTGATGTACTTACTCTTTTGTGATACTAAACTTCCTGTTGAAAAACAGACAACTCCTTGCATAACTGTCGGGCCTTGGGACAGGAAAATGTTCTTTGTACACGGGGGGTCAGCAAAATTGCTATTGTATTTGTGAATTTAGTATTATGTTGGTTTGCAGGGTGTTTTAAGTAATATTGAAATTAATACGTTGGCAAATTAAATGACATTCGTTGTTAAAATGTTGGAAATTTGTCCAAAATTTCTGGAGATCAAAAATAATTTGCTTACTTGTATTTCGACCTTGGGACCATTCCGAGAAGAACGCGAACAAAAACCTTGTTTGTAAACTCAAAATGATTAAATAAGTAATTAACCTGTGAGCTCCAAGCCTCAAGCTTCTGACGGATTGCAGTTGCAATAACCTTTAAAATTCCTCTGCCGAATTGCTAAAATAAAATAGCCTTTTGCCAAACATACAAAAACCTCCTGTAAAATTAGCAATCATTGTCCATTTTGACTAACGAATAAATTTTGAAAAGAAGCACTTTAAAAAATTTAAATACCACCTCTAAAACACTTTCTCTTGCTCTAAATTACAGTGAAGCCTCTGTACGTCCGAATGAGGCAAAAACAGGCAGAGAAGCTGGTCGCGGGCCGAGAATACCGTTTGGTCTGTGAAACAGCGGGATCCAAGCCCCCAGCGATACTGAAATGGATCAAAGGAGGGAAAGAAATCACCCAAGTCAGCACACAGGTCAGTCCCGTCTCATTTATTACGAGGAGAGGAGGACAAGGAAATTGAATATTTTAAATCTGATCATCCACTTTACCTAACTGCTTCCTCTCTCCTATTCCCTATATGCCCAAATGCCCTCACCGAATATTAGTCACTGTTAGTCAGTAGCAAAAGGAGCCAGACACCCTCATCATCATGATCAGAACAGAATTTATTACTCGGCTACAACGGTTCGTATTCATGATGCGGTTGTAGAAGGCCACAGCACGGTAACCGCTGCCTTGCTTTGTCGTTCCTACAAGTAAAAGTCATGATGCAACTGTGTTTATCGTGTGTAATTTCCAGAAGAAATAGCTCTTCCCTGTCCAATATACCATTAGCTATAGGAAATGTTGTAGTTTCCCATGTTTTTGAGGTGAGTTAAAGTAATAGCATCATCATCATATCATAGGATATCACATCAGGCCGAGTTAGGGTTTCCTTTATCAAAACCCAAGTGGTTTACTTGGCCCGTGTGGCTTTGATTTGACTCCTCTCGGAGAGGCAAAAGCCCTTCAGATGTGAGTATAGAAGTTCTTGGACTGATAAAACATGATTTATGAACCCAAAGAAGAATATCTGATAGAAAGAGAGGGAGGAAATGATGGTCACGCTTCGGAAACTCTTCCCCTCAATCTATTCAACTTATCGGGACGGGACTAGACAATTTACAATGCATTTGTGGTCAGTCGAGTGTAAGTTTGTTGGATGCAAATTGCATTGGTGAAAACCATTACGGTTTATATCGGGGACTGGATAAGAGCGGTAAGGAGGTAATGGGGATCGGGATGTGATAGTTTAAGAGATATCCAACGATTTATGCAATTCCTACCCATTTAATCAGATTGAAGTTTTCAATTCCTCGTGCCTTACATATCGGTTTCTCCTATCGAGGTTCTTAAATCTTTTTACATTATTACATGTTGATGGTATCTGATATTTCCTTTCAGGATTTGGACGCTGGGAATGTGACAGTGAGTACATTCATATTCGTCCCGACACCGCAGGACAATGGGGTATGGATCCTCTGTCGGGCCGAGAACCCCTGGCTCAACCGGTCACATATTCTTGAAGAGTCCTGGTCAATCAACGTTGTTTGTAAGTAGTTTCTGATTGCCGTAATAAAAGAACTTGACAAGTTAGAGCAATTAGACTGTAGGTTCTGTGTTATTATGAACAATGCCGGAGTTTTTTATTCCCCCGCAGACAGAGCCCCCGACAAGACTCCGGATGAGAATAAACCCTTCAAAAGAATTGAATGGCTTAGATTTAAATTTCATTCTTTTAAGTAACCACTTGAAAGTCGGTTTTATTTGTAAGTCGGTGCACAAAATCAGTCGTAAAATACGAGAGGAAACTCTATATTAGAGCAAATAAGGTTGAATAAAACCAACCCAAGGCCAATAAAAGCCCCCTTGTTTGTCCCTGTTGGTCCTATTGACAATTGAGTGTATGTACAAATAGAATACAATTTCGTATTCAGTTCCTTGTTTTCCGAGAAAGGGATACCCATAAAGATATCAACTTGTACTTGAAGCCATACACCGGCTTTACGTGCAAATATTCGAGACATCAAATACCACACAGGATTTTCGATTCAAGGCTATCAAGCCAGCAATCCTTGCCTTTTATACCCTTTTCCTGCATTCTTATCCAATCAAGAGCGGAATAGGAATAAATGTAATCCGTAGAATAATAAGAGAGAATTTGAGTCTTTTCTTTTTGTAACATTATTGGAAGGAAAGGGGGGCGGTGGGGGATATGCCTAAGCCATCTCTATGGTGTTCATAACAGGTTGATGGGGAGATGCCGAATCAAAGAGTACTATAAAAGTTAAACATTCTGGGGGAAAAGAGTCGGATTTTATCGATAAAGTACAAGAGAAATTGAAGGGAGATGAAACATCAAAATGAAAATCACGTAGAAATCCCAATGAAGAGAAAAAGGTTCTCTCCCCTGGTTTCCTTATTTCCAGAAGAGAGTCTTGAAACTTGAAACAAAATGTTATTTGCAGGGATGTCGGGAGAAAAAACAAGCCGTCCGAAATTTAGCTTGACAACAGATAATGAAAGACAACAAGACGAAAGGGTAATACGTCCACCCGGGTTGTGTTATACATACAAAGCATCATCCGAGACCCTAACCCTTTTCCCTTTCTCTATAAACACAAACAACCACTGAGCCAGGTTACATTTCCTATTTCCACCCAAGGATCATTTATCCATACTAAAAACGTAGAAGAAAAAAAAAACAAAAAAAAAATTTCTCAAGCGCGTCACGACCTTCGACCCATCACCCTTGGCTCATTTATTTGACGACACTTAAGACGCAATAGATGGGATGTGGGGCGACTTGAAATTCCCAATAGCTCAAGTCCTACATTTAGTCTTTTTTCGAAAAATGTCTTTGACTTTCATCCGAACTTTCACTTCCGTATCTATCGAATTTAGATAAGAAGATGATGAGTGGACTTGTTACGGAATGATCAAGAATCAGGATACTTTCCCTCTGTTCTACGTTCCCTAATATCTATATATTGTACTTATTATCTGTATTCGAGAAAATGCAGATCGGATACAGGTTATCTGCTAGTTTAAGTTAACTATAGTAGGCCGATGCACGTAGGGAAAAGAAGAGGCGGTTTTTAGTCTTTTCTAGTACTTATGTTGATTCTGCTTGAATGACTTATGTACTTGACTGATTTTTCTCCGCTTTCTTAACTTAATCTAAGATCTCCTCCTCTCTTCAGAAACATGTACAGGTTTTTTGCTTGGTTTGTAGATTTACCTGAAGTGAAGCTTTCATTAGGGAGCACTTTGAAGCCACTGGAAATCAAAGAAGGAACTGATGTGTACTTCGAGTGCAGAATCCTTGCCAACCCCAAGATCACTCGGCTCGCTTGGTTCTTCAACGTAAGTCCTCCATCTATTTCCTTATCATTAACCCGTTCTTCAACTTCCCATTCTCTGCTCAACCTAATCCCTGTTGATTTTATCTTCCAACAATTTATGTTCCCCCTCGTCCCATTTTTTATTTTACAAGAATTCCAAGCAAAACCTGACAATTAGCTGTGTAAATAAACCTCTGCTCAACCGTTAGCAGAATTAACTCTCCTTGTCTGCTGTTTAGCAGAGCCGGGGGTAGGGAAACAGTATAATAATAGCGCTTTTGAATGTTGAAATATTAATAATTTAAACTCATGCAAAGGCAATTGACATGAGTTACAGCTTGACAAACGTGCACATATTATATGGGGTTTGGAATATTCGTACGAGCAATTAATACCGTTTATAATTTACTGACCACGGAAATCAATAAACTTTGCCCAACCGTTTGGCCCAATTTTACCTCTGGTCCTTCAAACCCCCCCCCCCCTCGTTAACTCGAGTTTCCAGGCGTTTTTATAATTCATTTCAATATCCAGTATATTTTATTAGTTATTTATTGAGATTTTTCCGGCATAAAAGAGTGAATGTAAAAATCGGGAGTGCACATGGGACTTCTGTCATTCATGGGTAGAACAAGTTATTAACGGTTCTGAAACCGTAACTCCATGCGATATGGCCCTGTAGCTGGGAGCAATTGAAAAACTCGAGGCTCAAGACGAAACCAAGTGTGCCCCATTCCGATTTAATAAGGGGAACGAACCATAGCTAATTCCGTTGTGCACCTGTATTTGTCATTAGGGAAAGTTTATGGTGCATCTATTATTTAATTTTATGACGGGCAAGAAGTACTTTCAATGGGCCATAGAACTTTATCTTAACTCCAGGAGGTAATGAATGACTCACTAGGCTTTCTTATGAATTCCCTCTATGAGTTTTGGGGGTTAAAGTGCCTTCCGAAATAAGCCTGTACTCAAGCACCCGGATATGTGTGTGCAGACCCGGACCGGATGAAAAAATGGGGAAAGCTGCTTAAAGTGAGATCCTTTAATAGCGTAATTAACGGATGGAATGAAGGAATATCAGGAGGGTTGTGTGAAGACATAAAATATTTAAGATGTTCCCAGACAGTTTTTATACCTTTTTAAGGTTTTAAGTTTAAATCTGCTGTTAGCTCGGCTGGCCGGAGGATTTTAGTGGCGATTGCGAAGGAAATTCGTCAACTCAAGGATAAGTTCTGGCATCCAGAACTTCCATAAACCTAATTCCGTATTCTGTTTTTTGACCAAAATAGATCGAAATTAATTATCAAGTTAGTTTATTTGAATAGATCGTTGTTTTCTTCTCTACCTGCAGGGGCAATTTGTGATCCGAATATTTTTGGATCAGAGATCCCAACGTCGTAAAACCTGTTTTTGCACCACTTTCTACCGTTTCATATTATTATGTGAATGTTCTAAAAAAGTTCTAAATCTTTCAATTTGTATTCGATAAAGGATAGAAAATAAGCGAGGCATAAGAGAAATCTTTAGATTGGAGATTGATCTGCGAGAGGTGAGGTACGATTTTGAAGTGGAGTAACTGGATACTTGAAAAACTGAGAAAGAACTTAATTCCCACTTGTTTTCACTTTCTAAACTTTTGGAATAATTTGTAACTTTTATTGGAGAAGTGAGCGTTTTCTGCAAAGGAACAGGTGGATCCTTGAACTCTTCAGCTCTCATTTCACTACTTCAACCCACCTCAAGTTTTTCCTAGTTGTCAATTTTAATTTGCCACCCGTGTTTTACTTTGTGGTATGAACTTAAAAATGTCATACCGGTTTCAACATATTATCGCAGTCAGAGTCGTTAGAGTTTCCTCAGAGAAATATCTCACGTCGCTTACCAGTCACTATCCATTGTAGGCTCGTTTTCTTGAGGGAAAAACGATTGCATTCGTGTTTCTGGTTGTAAATTCAACCACTTATTTCAAAAATTCGCCCTTCTGGGAAGATTGAAATCCCTTGATTCCTTTAGCAAAACCTGCTTCCAGTCCCCTGTAGTTTCAGCTTATTTTAAGAGGATTCTCGCATCCATATTCTCTTCAAAAAACATCCAAATCCGTCCATAGATTTTCATGTTGCTGAAGGCTAGTCTGAAATTCTATCCATTACTTACCTATACCGAAACAAGATCAGAGAACAGTAGCAGCAGGAGACGCAGCAGAACTCTTAAAACTCTTACACTAAACCTTGAAAAGATCCGCTACTCGTATATCAGGCTTATCCATAAAATATAATATGTTCTTACGTCGCATTATGAGCTTCTTTCTCCCATCTCTCCCGAAGAACCGGCTTCAAAAATCCAGGTCACAACAGATATACAAGTGCATTGGAATAGGAGGGCATACAAACAACTCGCCTCATGTTTTGTGTTCATAAGAATTTGCCCACTAACCTGAAACCATTGCCCACTTATGAATTCGCCCATAATTTTAAAGGAAACTACTCACACTAACCACCTTGTATAAATCGTTAGTCCTTTAAACTATTTGATTGATTGAGTTGATACACTTTTTTAAGAGACACGATTTTCCAATGAAAGTGGGCAGTAATCATAGGCAGTCTCCATGTAAATCAGTGGGCAAATTCCTAGAAACAGTGAACAGGGGGCGTTAAAACTATTACGAATCGGAGAACCGCAAGACAAAACCATTCCATATCTTCCCCACCGCTCGTCTTACTCTAAATCTGACACGAATCCTGGAGTTGGAAACTACATATTATGGACGAAAATAGGATAGAAGAAAGTAGAGCCTGAGCTCAAAAAGGGTTGAATGAAAATTGTACATTCTACATAAGATATTTGTAGTTTGTATTTTGCACTGGTAGTTTTGATAGTGGTAGTGGTGGTTTGTAGTTAGTTCGGCACTCCTACATCCCTGATTCCACAGATACATCCTACAGTTAAAAGCGTGTCAGAAATGAATCCAGCTTTCTCTCATTTTCTACGTGTATTGCATTATTACGAGGGATTCTCCAATACAAACTTTCTTCCAAGTGTTCCGACTCCAATTTTCTACATTTAGCAGGAGTACGGGGCCCTACCCAGGGAAAAATATTGATTTCATCTCCTCCACCTCTTTACAATCTCCAGCTTTTCAGCTCTCTGTTTCCCTTGATTCTGGATACTTGATAAGTCTGGAGCTTATTTGTAGATCAAGGATGAGGAAAGAAGAATAAATACATCGATACTCCAGACGTATCTATAGACGGAAAGGTGCAGGGGAGTTGAAACGGACTTCTTCTTGATATTGGACCTCTGCATCCTCCTGCTCTAGAAGTGATGATGGCCATTAATAATGGAGCCAATTAGGATGAGATGATGTTTGCAACAAATTGATGAAAGTCACAAAAGGCATACTGATGGAGATCAAACAGAATTTTATATCAATTGCACCAGCACCCGCTCTCCTGCACAACACTTCAGAGAGATTGACTTGAGTGATAATTAAAAGTCTTTCGACTTTCATTTATTACCTTTGTTAATAGATTGTATCTATTACATAAGAGCCGTCCTCCTCGCCATTCTCTCAAACTGAGGCTAAAGCAACCAAACCACTTGAAAGAACCCTGTTTAAATACAGCCGTTTCTTCAAAAAGCTGATGCTCCTGCTTCTAGTCCTCGAGGGCTTCGGCTTCCCTGACTGAGGAGAAAGACAAATATCAGCTAATAACAATAAAGTTCCAAGGAATCCCTTTTGTTCCAATGATAATCGCATTATAATAAATATAGTTACTTAAACATCCTGACGATAAGAAGGATATCAGCTCATTAGTCCAGGCTTAATTCATGGGACTCTCGGGGCGTCCTCATAATTCCATAATGCTCTCAGACACATACATTGTAATATATGTAGTAAATTTATGCATAAATATATATTCCACCATCAGATCGGGAGATTATATTCCTCGGGATGGGGGGAAGATAAAGGTGTAGGAGTAGTTGAATTGTGGACGTAATGGCTTTGAGATTCGTAACTCACGGCTTATGAGAGTAGATGAAACGGAATCTGAATATATATTAGAGGGAATCTAATCTAAATCATGCATGGAATATGAAATGGAGATAAAATAACGTCCTTTTCCAACTCCTTTCTCCAGGCCCGATTCCACACGGAGAGAAACGGCAGCAGTAGGAGCAGTAGGACTTGAATTTCTGGTTGATTCGGAGTGTGATGGAGATGGGCCACTAGCGATGGTGATGTGAGATTAGGAAGGAAATGAATGAGAGTTCCGACTACGAAATAACAATGTCGTTAGTAATTTAACTTTCTCTAAAGTTCATGGGAAAGCAAATGACAAGACAATAATGAATTCCTGGCTGGCATACATATCACGAGCGAAAGTCTAGCAAAGTAAGAGAGAGGGGACTCTTAGTCTCTTCAAAAGGGTGAGGTTGAGTTCCCGAATTAAGAAGAAACTGAACCAAGTCACCATCACCCTGATCCCGTTGTCTTACAGTTAAACTTAGATTAGTTCCGCTCTGTTACCATTAGTCTACTACTCTGTTCGGCTTTCCCTTTCTCGTGGCTATCAAATGACGTATCACATGGTTTCCTCTTGTCGTAAAGCAGTATCAGAGAGAAAGTGATTCAAGTCAACCAGGCCTAAAGAGCCTGCTTTCTCTGTCCCAATGAGGGAGAAGCAGTGCCGATGGATGTATGAAATATCCATTTCCAGGGCAAAGTGCTATTAAAGCTACACACTCTCTTCCAACCTGCTATTACTCATACATGGAGAAAGTGATGGGAGAACGTGTCTTTCATTTATTTTGTTAATAACGAGCCGAAGAACTGGTAGTAAGTTGGAACATGAAGTACTAGCGTATCAAAGTATGAAAAAGAGAAGAAGATCGATTTCGTGTCAAATTAAACTTTGTTCTCTATGGATGGAGTCCCTTTCCCTCACTATATGTATTTATTACAAGCCTCTCAAACGGATGAAGGACTCAAGGAATAATATAGACTAAAGATAGTTTACTCTCAAAGTTAACTCCAAACCAGTCAAGTTGTTTCTTGCAGACGGAGAAAGTTGCTTTCTTCTTTAGCATTATATCTCCTATACTTTTTCTTTCATTGTTAGTTAAGAAAGTAGAGGGGAAAGTTGGTCCTCGCCACCTTAGACTTACAGACTTACAATATGTGACATGAAGCGCTCTCGGTTTTGTCACCCATATTGTTCTCACTCTCTTTGTCCTAAACTGGCATATGGTTTTCCCATGTTCTCGTCCACAGAGTCGTTGTTGTGAAGGGAGTATATCTTGTCTTGTAGTTTCCGTTGTGTATATCCTATACATCACACCTTTTGTCTCAATACACGTGTCGTGTGCGATCTTTAAAACAAAGCGACAGGATAATCACCCTCCCACCATCCGACCCTAGCTTCCTTTTGAGTAAAAGTTAAAGTGTTTTCTGTGAGCACGATTAAAACGTAATGCGGTTTTGTATTAAAACTTACTTCTGGTTTTATTTTTAATCGCAGGAGGAAGAATTGAGGCACACCCCCTCGTCTGGAATCGTCATGAGCAATCAGAGCCTTGTCCTTCAAGGAATCAGTAGGAAGTCGGCAGGGAACTACAGCTGCCTAGCCACCAACCATGAGGGATCTTCCCAGAGCAATCCCGTACTACTTAGTGTGCAATGTAAGTTGGGATTAATCAATCACTTTTCCCCGTTTTTATTTTCGTTTTATATGTTTTATTAGGAAGGGGAAAGTGAAGTCAGTATCGCTATCCTTGTCGGAGGTATACTTATTAATTGCTCAACTACGGATGTGCAACGTGCGTGTGGATTGGGTTGGATTTTTGATTATCCTAAAACTCGCGTTGCATGCTCGTAATATTTCAATCCTTAGCATTATTGCAGCATGATTTATTGATTCATGGTTAGGAATAGTGGGATATATATTGCTATAAAACTGTAGCTAACCTGATTACTATTCCCACCTACTGCATTCTCTGTACATGTAGGAACAAACATAAGGATTCTTTAATTTCCAAATTCCAATCCAATTTTTGGCTACCCACCCCTTCCCGAAATCCGGTTATTTGTGAGCTGGGCGTTACCACTAAATCTGGCTGATCGACAGCTCGGCCTTCACCCTCCAAAGTCTTACTTTATGACTCTGCTGGCTCAGCAGGAGTAATAGTCCGTCGGCTTGGTAAATATCAAAGCTAACACAGCTATTTCACAGCTAATATTAGATATAGAAGATGATGGGGACGGTACGGAAATTATCTCCCCTCCGAACTAAACCTGTCCACAAATTCGTGTTAATCATTACACGCATTATCTAATCGGACTGCGTGTAAGGAGGAAATGAATTTTCTTTGACCTCGTCTAAGCTCCTGTTATGCAGTCAAGAGGGATAGATTTTTTACGGTTTACTTGCTCGCTACTTCCGCCGAATGAAGTGGAATATATGCTGATGGAGCAGTTAAAGTTTGGACTTTAGGAGAGAATATATGTTTCCTCTCCGTGCTTCCTTCTCAACAAGCAAACTCAAGAAGCCATATTTGTTAAAACCAATTTCCTCTTTCCGTTATTAAAATGCATGAGTAATGTACATAAATACATGTTGAGGGTAGCAAGTGTTTAAAATTGCAATAAAGTTTGGACATTACATTATATTTATATGGTTAGGAAAAATCTCAAATTACTTGGTTGGGGAGATAGGGGTAAGTTGCCTTTCCCCACACATGCGACTCATATAGAGCATGCAGCATACTGCTTCTGCATACATTAGAAACTTGGTTGGTGGTGGCGGTGATGGTCATAAATTACATTAGGTGAAATTACTTTAAAAGCCCTGAGCTAAATAGAATATTATTACTTTCACCACTATCAACTACCAACTTCTTCTGAAAACTGAAAGCTCCGGAAAATAAGTACGTAATAGCAGCGGGATATACTCATATCTTAAAGCCTGTCTCTCTTCTTCAGCTAAGACGAAGTAATTTAACAACTTTGCCATTTAAAATGGGTCATTTGGAGCCAGGAGACATTTCAACAACAAGTTTCTTTCACGTAATGCGGGAGCCACTTATAAAAGTACACGTACTACCAACTTTAGCTACAGCTCTTCCTTACAGACATATTCCATAGACTCCTGTAGACAAAACAGACAAAGATAGCAGGATTCACTCACCCACCACCATCCTAATATTATCGCTCTCCTTATTAGTTATAAATAGGCTCTTGGAGCTACTTACTGCCTTACTTATGTTTTTAAGTTGAATCAAGTTTGGTTTTGGAAACGGGCTTCTTAACTTCCACATGAAAGAATGGGGAAAAGAAAAAGTGAAAGGAGCGTAGGAGAGGAAAAGGAAGCTGATGATGTATGCCGTAAAGTAAGTACATGCAGAATTACTTAAGCCGTCAGTCCTCCGACACATCCGTAGTGCAGGGACATATAAAGAGCCTTTGAAATCTTCAAACGAGTTTATTTGAACTTGTTAGTGAGGGCGACGTAACAGTAGCTTCTGAACATTAGCCGTTTCTATGCAGTACACCTTGGAACGCTAGGCCGAGCCGCGGCTTATAAAACCGACCCTGGCTCTTTTGATTCCCTGATTTCCTTCTGCATAACATTGTGTGTGCGTCGAGGTTTACTTTCCTTTGTATCAACACATCATATGTAGAGTAGTTAGGAGGAACGTGTCTAGTGAAAGTAAATAAGTATGTGGCTCCGTAGTTTGTTGTTGACTACAGAAATGGAGAGACTATAGAAAGCGACGGAAAAGTTTGGTCCTCTACTTTCACTATATATTATGTCTTGAAGAGGAAATAGAAGTTCACAATGCTGGGAAAGATTATTATGTTTATTTTCCTTCCGCCTCTCTATACGTTTCTGTCTCATGTCTCCTCTTCTCTGTAGCTGACTTGACTCTGGCTATAGCTCTGTTCATGAACAGCATTAAGCTTTCAACTCTTTTTTTGGTCTTGCAGAAATCTTGCTTTCACTTGGAGATTTTTATTTCATGGTTCAGTGAAAGGGCTCGTTATTTCTTAAGTAAAGTTAGGGCTGGATTTACCCGGTTTCCTCTTGTCAATTTTTATACGGTTAGCAACGGGGGAAGTGTAAGCTGTATTGAGAGTATTCATTGTACAGAGATTGGCTCCAGTAGTCCAGATCTACTCAAAGCCTAATAATAACAGTTCCAGAATGATGAAAAACCAGGCGGGGAAAGTATTATCCCGGCCGTAATGTAGGAATAATGCAGTTCATTCATTACACGGACGAATTTATTCATCTCTAGTCCCCCAGGACGTGATATTTATTAGATGTAACATTCAGCATTTGGCTAAGTACCTCCAGAACAAGGAAAGCTCTAGTGAAAGTCAAAGGACCGTATATTGATTTATGACGATAAAATATGGCAAAAAAGCAAAGCTAATAAATTATTCCTGAAGGGACCGGACAGGCTTTGGCTTCTTATACCTCCAAACTGAGTAGCAGATAAAACGTACTGTTTAGCGTTTCCATATTTTCGTGATATATCGGATCCCGAATCTGTCTGGACATTTATGAAAAGCTTGTAGAATCTCGGATCTAAAATATATATTAGACTAGACAACAAATTGCGTAGCGAGAAGCAATATAGTTCCGTCATCCAGGAGAAAGTCTAACCAAGATTCCAGTTTCATTACTGTGAAGGCTTGAGAGAAATATCTCTCATCTTTAGAAACACATAAAATAAGGAGAGTTGGGGGCTGAAGACTATCTGGCTATGTGTGGTGGTTGTGTTGGGAAGATCAACTTTATTTCGGAGAGGGAAAGCCGGGGAGTTAGGGAGAGTTGATATAAATAAATGTATCCTTGATTACAGGATAAAAGAGCAGTAAGGATGTATTTATGTTTATGATGATGTGATGTGACTTGGCTGGATGGCTTTGTTTTGTATTATGGGAACTAGGAACAACATCCACTCGTCTGCTATTACATTATTGTCCCATCCTCTCTGCAAATGTCCCGTCCTTAGTGCCTCCACTCTTAGATAGAATCATCCTGTAGAATACCATTCGAATTTGCATCTCTCCCCATGCCTACCAACTAAAGTTTACCATGTGGTGGTAGTTCTTGGGGAGAATGATGATGGTTGGCCCTCTTCTTCTGGTTTCAAAACGGTAACGAAGTCAAGGACTGTGGCCTAACTTGTGGATATAGATGTGGAGATGTAATAGTTTAGGTAGTCGGTTTTTAGTGCAAGCCTTTTAACTTCGGTTGAATATCCATCTCCAACATGTAGTTCTCTCTACGACGACCATGTCCTTTAAACATCTCTACTTCTGCAGTCTGTCCAACTAGGAGAGACTATACACTTCATCCTCCACAGTCAGTGTTATGAACCCAGAAATACCTACATTTTATGTAAATGAGCCCACCAAGGGAATTTTCGGTTCGGGTCTCTACTCTCCAGCCTTTTACACTCCAGTCGGAACAAGAGAAAGGCTGGTGGCGGTGGTATAACAATTTGTTTTCCCAACTGTAACTTCGTGAGCGGAGCTATTGAAATTCAGAGTCGTTTTGAAAAATTGCTTTCCTTCCAACATTGGGGAGTGAAAGTTTGGGAAATATTATGTACTGGGCTTGGGAAGGAAGGTATGATTATGATTATTATTATTTTGATGTGATGTTTTGATGATAATTCCAGACACTCCGGTGTGCCAATCCGAGATGGGTGTGACGGTGGGAGCTGCGAAAGGTGAAAACATAGGACTTCGTTGCTCTGTCGACTCCAGTCCCACTGCCTTGAGGTTTGAATGGGAGTTTCATGGAACGGGAGAGTCCGTTGATGTCGTTCCTGATGGCAGAGTCGTTACCCATGGGGATCTCTCAAGGTTCTTCTATACTCCCTCGATTGATGCTGAATTCGGCACTTTTCTCTGCTGGGCTTCCAACGATTTAGGTACTGTTTGTGTGGGTTTGGCCCTTTGTCGACTTATGCGTCATTCATGGGTTTAACGAGGGAAAAAGCATAATGGACCTTTTGGTTTTATATTAAAAATACTAACACCCGCACCCAGTTAAAAAAAATACGCCGGGTTAATACTCCATTCGGAATGGCAGAGTTGATTTGGAACTTGATTAATTGGAAGTTACGTAAAATGAAACCTAATTTTTTTTTGTTATTTTGAAATTTAGGGCGTCAGTTGCAGCCGTGTGTCTTTCATGTTGTCCCTGCAGGTATGCTGTGCTTTATCTTTGTTACACACTCCTCACATCGTGATCACAAAGTCGTATCTTTTACTCGCACGCACAACCCTGCCTCTGGTAAAGAAAATACATAAATCTGTAATCGGGGAGGCCTATAAAGGATCACGTATTTGTAGGAGCCAAAGATAACAATGAGGGTTGTCGGGATGAAATCTGAAAGGTCAACTGGAACCGTTACCGACGACGGAGTCCATTTATAAAAGAATTATGCTGGAAAAGCAAAGAGACACGAATCCGAACTTCTACCTTCATGAAAATCTAACGGGGTACATTAAGATTGACTGGGAAGTAGCATTTCCCTTGGAACAGATTTATTACCAGGGTTCCATTCCCAAATTGGTCCCATTTGCACTTATCAGTTGTCGAAACTGGTTTGTTACGGCGTTGGGAATGGTATATGTGAAGGTATGAAGCTAGCCGAAGCTTATCTCTGGTCTAAAATATGCATCTGCTCCTGTTACCAATCCCCGACCTGTGTTTGAGCAAATTCAGTTCAGCTTGGGTGGAGGGAGAGCTAATGGATAATATGTCCAGATTCCGGATCGATGTTCTAACTCATGAATTTATTGAATTCAACACTCCTGATATAGGGAAAAAATAGAAGCACTCCCTACGCATATAAATTCACTGAAAAGTTAACAGTGTATGTCTGTCAGGGAACTTCCAGACTCCAGACTAACGAATGTTCCAGCCGATTCCCACGCCAAATTAACAGAATTGGGCAACGAACCCCAGCAGAACTCGTTCGTGGTGAGGGAGAAAATTAATTTACTGACCATTTAACATAAAGCATAAGTGGATGGAAGCCACTGGCCCTACTTGATTTGATTTACACTATATTCTATATGTAGAAATTAGAATAATACTGTGTATGAGGGTGACCAGCATACGCAGTTACGTTTAATAACCCCAGTCACTTAGTAATGAATTTTGTTGGAACATGAACAGGGGCTTCGGATATCAATAGAATATCACATAACAATATGAGACTGCCTTTCATGAATAAATTCAAATCAACATACCCTATTATCCACTACTTGACAGGATAATTTGCATTATCATAAGTTTTCAGAAATGTGCCTCCCCTGGGACAAATGACGATGATATATTATAATTTTGAAGCATGAAACTCTTGAATTTAAGATAAATTGATAATGCATCACTCCTCCACTCACTTGCTCCAGGTTTTTATCCACTCCTTCCCGAGACTCAAATATTCATCAATCTTGTAAATTAATTTACAAAACACGGTAATGCTGTCTGCATTTTCTGCATATCTGTCCAGCTTCGAGGCCTCGATCAAGCTAAATAATTTAGCAACAATGTGGTTCTTTCACAAAATCGATCATGTTTATAATGTTTACTCTGTAATTAAACAGCAAGTTTATTTCGAAAGGATTAAGCGTGACTGCAAGTTCTCGAAATTAGATTTAAGAGGAGTGGTTCCTTCCGTTTACGTCAATCTGTTGACAACCGACATTCAACATTCAGCTCCAAATCGTTAATAAAACAACTGGACATTTCATTAGCCTTTTCTAATTAAAGTTTTGGCATCAAAAGTAGACTTTACAAGTGTTCACAGTTGCATGCAACTATGCAACATGCAAATGAGCATGCCATGAAAGCGAGCCTCTAAATAAATACAATTACCAAAAGGAACAGTACATTTATTATGATTACTTCTTGCAAAACAAGATTCGTCATCCCGTTTCACAAAAACTGATCGGAATTAGATTTAGATGACAGGTCATGAAATGTCATGTCAGGTGTGTTTCGGAGTTTAAATCTTTAATGACCACATCCATCGAGTTTTTAAATGATTAACAAGCCTTCCTCATAACCCAATATTATTAGCTAGGTTTGACCGTATAAAAACCACATTCAACTGTCAGTCAAATGAAATGTTCCACCCTCAGCCGTCTCATTCGGTAGGAAATAATATTATCGGTCCGAACTAATCTACGGCTCACGCTGAGAGTATTGGTCCCACAAATGACAGGAGTTAACCAAGGGCACTTATAAGGATTCAAATATTGGGCTTTGAAAAATCTTCGTGTCCTGTCAACCTTTCCCTCCTCGTCATAATTTACTCTGGGGGTCCTAACGTCAATACAGAACATAGTGCACAGGAAGCCATACAAAAGCAGTTGGAAGTTGTTGAATGATTGAATTCCTGATCTAATGTGAAAAGTCAGTCATGTGAACCATTTACAGGGTCCTATCCCATCAAAAGCATTAGAAAATTAGGTCTTTACTCGGTATGATATTGTGATTGCGGTTGGATTTTGGGGGAGAATTTTTGTTTTTTCTGTAATTCGATTCCAATGTCCAGATTTTTGGAATTCGTAAGAATATCATTAAAATGATTGCTTTTAACTCAATAGTGAAGCCCAACGCATTGGAGAATTGCACGGTGGTGAACCAAACGACGACGATGATCCACATTGAGTGCAGTACACATCGGGAGGTTCCTACAATCCCGGATCAGCCTCTTTTTCAAATAATGCACGGTGATCCGGATAATCCTCATCCCCATCAAGATCCAGCTCGGTATGGCCTCTTCCCGGAGTATTATGTGATGGAAGTTTGGGACCTCAAGAATCGCTCCATCCGACGAAACTTAAGTGCCGAGGCTCCAGTTTTCATACTCAAGGGCCTTGCTCCAGGCTCACTACTGAGACTTGTACTATATGCGGCCAACTCACATGGAAAATCTGATCCCCACGTTATTGAAGCAGTTGTGGCTGGTGATGCAGAAAAACACATATTAGGTAAGACCAACTTTTATCAAATTAATACAACCATTTTTCTAGCATCCGTGCAGAGTCTTAAGTACAGAGGTTCGTTATTGAACCGAATACGCACTGCCTAGCCTTGCATGTATGTCATGGATGTCTAAAAATTAATTTGAGGAGTCCTTGGAATTATTTGCACAAATCAATCCAGTGCCTATGTAGTAGTTCTATTTGATAAGATTAAGTATTCAACGGTTAACCTACATAACGTATAGGTTATGAAATTCTCATGGAAAGTTCGGTATGGCATCTGAAATTAAAAATCGATCTCCTGATTTGGTCATTGCCGCTTGCCATTGACGGTATTTGGCCGGTTGGTAACTACCCATGTCCCTATAATACCATGAAATTTGGCTTCGAATCCAGTGGTTTCTCAATCAAAGCTCAATAGCTTTCTAAATGAGACAAAGATACCAATATCAAACTAAAGAGCTCGTTTAAATGTTCCAATAAGGCTTTCAAAACCTCGATCGTAAATATACAGAACAAATAGAATCGAATTAAAATGGCATATAAACTAAAATTTCGATATCTTTGTGAAACTTTGCATTGAAAATTGAAATGCTTTCACCCCGATCCTCCAAATAGCTATTGGCTTACAATACGAAGATCCCAAACCAAATCGACTCGATATTATTTGGCACGCATTTCATTCAACTAATATTCCATCCCTACTGCTCCAGGCACATCTCCACCTAAAAAGATCGGGTCTGAATCTAAATGTGTGCATTCAACATTCTCTCCCTTATTGTTTCCACACTCCTCTTGTGCCGAATTCTTGAGAGAGAGAGAGAGAGCCGCCTAACTAATGGGAGGGTTGGCCAAGTGAAATGAATGGAATTAGGAAGTTTGAATTTATGATCAACTAAGGGAAACTTGGGATGAAAGAGGAGATGAAGAAGAAGAAGCCAAGAAAAAGGCCGGAAAAGGGGCTTCTATCTTTTATAATAATATAATATTCTTCCGTCCAATCTACGCCTCCGCCGCCTTATATAACCAAGCAAACGTTGATATATTCCTATACAACAGCACGGGCTTCTTTCTTTTAAGGAGAAATGGAAATGAAAATGAAATGGGACGGACAAAGTGAAAATAGGAGAAAGTTTTTAGAAAGAACCTCGTCATCAGGAATTGGACAAAATATATATCTTAAAAAGGAGACAGGGAAATGACTCTTTATTCATTAACAGGGAGACCGCAGTTATAAATTCACCAGCAGTTTTTCACCACCACCACCACCATATTCTCCATCAACCACCACCACTGCCACCAAAGAAACATTTTCGCCAGTTAAAATAAGGTTAGAAAGAGACTGAGGATTTGCCAAAGTTCCATGACACCCTCATGATTATTTCTTACTTCCCCATCTCCATCCTTTTGTTTCGGCTTGGCAGGCCCATTAAGAACAAAAACGGAGAGAGAGAGAGAGAGAGAGCTACGAATGCAAATTGTAATGTCTCGGGCCCGGAATAGTTCTTTGAGCCTTCCTCTGCATCTTCTGAGCTCCTTTCTCCAGCCCTTGTGTTATGTTATGTTATGATTATATAAAGCTAAACTGCAGCAAGTACCCAAATATTTTATGCCTATTAACATGCAAATTCAAATATTAAAAACATCTGTGGCTTACCACAACCATTATTGCTATTACTTATCATAACATGCCATTTTGCAGCCTTGTCTTCCGCTTCTCCTTTTCTTATTGTTGAGAGGAATGCGTAATTGAAAGGGCTCGTCCCTGTAATTACACACAGTATAGGCGAAGCGGCTGGGATCTTCTCTGAGATTTTTTTCTCGTCTGGTTTTTCATTTGCCCATTGGTTCCAGTCAGTTTGTAATAAATATTCATTTAACTTCAAACTTTTTTGTATCAGAGAGGAAAAGGCAGGTTTTTGAAAAAATCTCGGCTAAATCCCATCCGAAAATGAAATGTCTTTATTCAATGAGTAATTACTTGCATTCTTCCGCTCCTACGAAATGTTGCATGATATAACCCTTGAAGGCAGTCTCTTTCCTCTTCCAGTCATTTTAAAACTGTTTACTCTCCGTTTCTGGCCTAGTTACTCGGCTTCTTCACGTTTCATTACTTTAAATTGCTACCACAGCCGAGTTAGGACTGAGTCTTTTTAGTTACCCTTGTGGATTGTAGATTGTGCATGAACTACATATTATAGTTTAAGAGGGCCTATGTAAATCAACTTTACACGTATATATTTAGAAGATCCCGGCCCCGTTATAGCCAGCCGTGGTTCGTTACTTAGGCAAGATTTTGCGATTTCTCATGCATTTGCTTTCTCTTTAAAGCATTGAAAAAATTTCTCATGGGATTAGAAAGCTTATTAAGTTAGACTGAACTAAGCCCTTGTGCCCAAACCGAGTAAACCTTAAAAGTCTAAAGTAGATCCTTACTTCTATGGGTCGTTCGCTTTCTCTCCTTGTATCAGGATAGGCCTTATTTGTAGACATGAGCCAACAGGAACATTAAAATTACACGAAATTACATGTTTCCTTTCCTTCAAACTTTTGCATGCAAGGGAGAAGACGAGCCGCGGACGGTTGATTATATTCAGCCTCTACTTTCTCCAGACGAAGCACAGAACCTCAACTTCTCTCCATAAAACGGAGAGGTAGCAATATTTCCTCGGCTGGTAATCATGTTTTATGAATCATCAACATCATCACCAAACAGTAAAGAAATGAAGTTCATTCTCCCAGCCCAAATACATAAAAACATTAAGCATTAGCCCATGATGACAAGTCTAAGTCACCCTCGAATCTGCTAGTTAGATTTGTATTTACACTCTTCAGCGTTAGCTAACAATGTGTGGTTGTAGTCTAGTCGGTGGGGGACTGCAATAAATGGGAAGGTTCAGCCAAGAGAATTAAAGATGTAGTGTAATAAAGCCTTCAAAAGAAAATCATGAAGAGGAATGACAGAGGCCCCTTTAACACCCTTTTCTTTAGCTAAGATGAAAGGCTCCTGGTCGGGTTGCGTTAGTTTAGCCGTGTTTTATTTTCCCCCTAAAAACATAAAATAGGGATATGAAGATGAAAATGGTCCATTATCAATATTATCTGAGTAAATTGGGGTTTTCATATAGAATACATATTTCAGGCATATGTGTCTGCGGTTCCTTAGGTAGTTCCTATGAGATAACTATCAAGTCTGTCAGTGAAAGTGCGCTTTCCCCTAATCACTTGATAAATCATTGTGTGGATTAACCAAGCTAGCAGATCCACCATCAACCAGACGCAAATAACGGAGTGGATTTTCCGATCCAACTGCGAGTTGGGGAGAGGTATTTTTTTGTCTACATCTCAAAAGCTCAACCTGCTTTCTCCTACACACTACAATGGTATGTTGAGAGGTGGTGGTGATGGTTTTGGTGTGATGTTGGTTAGACACCATGGCTTTGGATTGGAATTGGGAGAAATCATATAAATGATGATGAGTCTGCAATCTTGCTTTTGTCATGGGTTTTTAATAGACGTCGTAAGAAAGGACTCGTCGACAGTTAGTTTCCCTCTCCGTAGTTCATCATCCATTCTCATGAAGAATGAGGCAGTGATTTGAGGGGAAATTGGTTTTGTCTAAAATTGCATCTCCAAACGGATGGTTTGCGAAAAAATGGGTTTCATCCTATTCCAGGTTATGATAAAGGAGAGGAGTACAAAAACACTTGTAAAAATCGGAATTTCGATTTGAATTGAATTGCTTTATGAGAATTTCAAGAAGAGCCTTCTGTAGAGAATTTCATGTTGAAATGAGTCCTTTGTGCAGGGAGATATCAAATGGAGTTGTCAAGACTTCCCCCGCCATTCCATGGGGATGGATGGAATGTCGATTGGAAATGATTGAGTAGTCACTAGAGCCGGAGATCATCAAGTTTTAAGAAAAATATTAATAAGCTGGAGATGAAAGCCTGAAATCTAAAGATAGTATTAGAGCCTAGAACCGTGTGTCATTATGAGAAAGAAGGAAACATTTCTTTGTAAAAATTGTTTCTGATTGAAATTCAAATCCATTGATGGCTGATTTTTGCTTTGCGCTCTTTATTTCTGAAGAACTTGATCATTTAAATGACGCAATGCTTTGCTCCTAACTAGAGTCTTTGATTTTTATATTTAGCATATCGCTTTGTTTGAGCAAGTTTCAGTTATTAGTCGCAATGGAGAAGAATTTTGGAAATTGAGCAAGAGTAATTTATCATACTGCGTAAGACTTTGTTCAAACATTTGCTTTTTCTTCTGTAAATATTTCCCTTTGAGTGTACGTATATGAATTAACTTTCTGTTTTTCAATGACTTTGAATATGCTAAAATATAATATTCGTCTGTTCATTGTCTTACTACACGACTAATTACTACTTTATTTAATCTTTGCTTCAGTGTATGTGAATTTTAAAATTCTTCGGTAATATAAATTTAATTGTGTTTTAGATTCAAAAGACGAAGTTTAGCACACGAATCGCTGAAGTAGATTCAAAAGAATTTAATCAATCCTTTAGCATAATCAAAAACTTTCAGAAGAGCTATTTTATTCCAGATAAATATTTGTTACGAACAGTGAATGTAATAATTTAACTGAAACTGCCGTTGAATATTAAAAATACAAGGCAGGGTTACCAACCGATTTTAGTATGAATTCCGATATCTAGTTCAAAACATAAAACCTTCCGTTATATTCATTCAGCTTGGAATATTCAATCCGACTTTTTTCCATCTATAATTGGGAAGACTATTCATTATTACATTTTCATCTTTCGAATTTTTCCCCCAATTTCCATTAAAATATCCTCCCACTCCATAAAAAAACGGAAATTTCTCGGATTAACATAATGAGTTAATCGCCATCACATCTGATTGTAACATTACGCTCTTGTATTTCCGGAATGTACAACTCTGCCAGTGTGGTTTCCCATTCCTCCGGTCAGATTGGTTGTGGAAGCAGAGAGAGTCAGTCAGTTTTCCAATTACTCCTGAAAGAGAGGGAGAAAGCGTTAGAGAAAGCGCAAGCAAACAAGGGGACAATGGAGCTTTTGTTAAGACGGGAGAAGAAAGGGCCATTTCCCCATTAATGCTCGTATATTTCCTATCTATTCTCAGTTTATAAGCAATGAGTCCCTATTGTACTACTTCGCCAAAACTTCCTTATTGCACTTCTGTGTAGAGTCATTTATCAAAAAATGAATATCATCCCTTTCTTTTTCTCACAGCAAATCCTCCAATCTCAAAATCTCGCCTCCTCGTCCCTAAAAAACAAACCTTTTCGCAATCCTCTTTCCTCTGTCTCTAGGACTCATCTTATACATACATTTATAGGCCCTTCTCCCACTCTCCCTGTGCAAAAATAAAATAGGGCTAGGAGTCCAGGTCTAAGGCAATAAGTATCCAATCCCATCAAATTGCTTCCCCGCTCTCTCTTCCATATATAAAATATAAAATAAAGATTCCTCTGATGTTCCGATCTCCGGATTCATCTTCTTTGTTCAAAACGGAGGGAGTGGAAGCAACAGAGGAGGATCTATAATACAACACCTAAGTAGAAAAACATATACATATCTCTTGGTGAAATATGTTCATAAAATGGCTATTTTCTTATGGATAGCCGGGGCTCTAGAGTCAAGAAAGTCGGGATGGAATGGACCACCTCCCTAATACAAAGCTCCGAGAGTGAAAGTAAAGCAGTGGGTAAAACATTGTTCTTTTCCCTCTCCTACCTCTTACATGCCCATTCGGCTGAGAATCCTTTGAATGAGAATTTCTTTTCCATCTTCATAAAGTATTCCCTGTTCGGTTTTTGGTCCACATTTGAGCCAAATAAGTACAATACACATTACAGCCGGCTAGCAGTTTCCCCTCGTGCCGTAATAATGGCAGTATTGCAATGTATTTTGGAACTGTTTCACCTACATTTACCTCCGTTTCGTAAGGGGTGCTCGGGAAGGATAAAACCGAAATCCGGGTCTATTCCACCGGGATACTTTTTCATATAAATGTAACCAAGTCATTGTCCTAGAGATTCAAAAGTAAAAAATAGAGAAACGATGGACAATACAATATAGTTTTGTTAGGTTATCGGAGAAGGGCTCTATATCCTGCGACGACCGATATATTATAAACTATAGCTTTCACGTCCGCTTCTATTTCCATCATTCTCATCCCTCGAAACCGTTATGTAATGTTCCTTGGTCTGTTCGATTTCGAAACAGATCTAACCGACAAAGACTTCCTTCTTGAACAGACAATCATCCAAGACAGTTTCCTCTCTATCTATCTCTATATATATACATTATCCGTCTCTCAGGTTAAGTTCTTCCGAGCTAGTCACCCATACATTTTTGCCGAGGAACAGGAATTCCTACTTTTGTCATCTTCATTCCATTCTCTCTCTCTCTCTCTCTTTATATGTATTTCCGTTCCTTTCGATCTCATTTCAAATCCTTTCCTCGACTCTTCATTCAACAAAGCACTCCTTTCTGAACTTTACAGGTAAGTTGGGGAAAGTAAGAGAGAGAAAGCATAGTGTGTGTGTAACGAGTTTGTTATATACAGACTGCAAGCTCCAAGCCTAGCTTTCTCCCGACCCGACAGTATGTTATTATAACTTATCTCTGCTCTGCCTCTGAGGACTTTGACTATTTTTAGAGTCGGCAGGTTCCAGAAACGATGGAATAATAAAGTGTCTTTGATTTCCCCTTTTTCTTAACTTTCTTCCTTGAATATGCTCGTCTCTTTGGACTTTTGGAACGATAACTAGGAGAGAGGAATGAGTGGAAGGTTGTTGAACGTGGTGTAGGTAGGTAGCATATCTGTCTATATAGGCAGTTGATGATGGAATGGAAAGGGAAGGAAAGAAGCTATGATATAAAATTTTTATCAGGAACACAAATCTCACAAATCCCTCCGTATGTAAAACAACTTCACCCTCATGGCATCCCATTTCCATCTCCTCTCATTCATTTCACATTCCGTTCATTGCTTTCCCCATTCGGACGATCTTTTTCTTACTTTCCCCCTATACTTTATATGCATCTTTACGTTTGCCAGAGACAAGTTACGGATTTGTAATATGATCTTATCCTTCCGTTTAAACTACGTTCGGCTCCCTTTCTCTCGTCTATTTCATCCGTCATCCGCTTTTTGATCTTTGTCATTTGACACGGGATTTATAATGGCACTGGTGCCTTTCCACTCCTTTTTCTCATTTCCGGGACAAAGAGATATGTATAAAAGTAATCGCGGAAAGTAGGATTATCATTAAATAATTAGCGGATTCTACTTCGTCTCTGAATTTCGCGATCAGGTTATTAGTTCACTGGTTATTTCGTGCTTTTAGAAACAGACGTAATAGCAGTACGGGGCTAATTAACGTTTTTTCCGGATCGGATTACGAGTGGACCGATCTTTTTCCTTTTTTAACGAATTGTAAAAACCAACCATGAGAGACTTCAAACTGGGAATTGTTGGTGTGTGTCAAAAGGGTTTACGGTACATGCTCTAGGTTTGTTGTTAGTTTTCTCATGAGCGTGCCTTTCCCTGGACAGAACCTTTTTTTCATTTTTTGTTTCCTCGTTTTGGGTATTTAGTGTTCTGCTGCGTGTTTATGTCTGGAAATTGTACTGTCCTTCCAGGAAGAGTACATGGGAATGTGAGATGGTAACTCTAACCAGGACGAAAAAAATTACAGGGAAGGGATGCGGTTCGCTGTTAAGTTTCGGAAACCTTAATTGATTTGGGACCGCGTTGCTTCCATGACTTACAAAAAAGGCTTCGTAAAATGTAATTGATTTACGCTTTCCGGTATATATTCCTGCAAGGCTGCAGTTCTCACGGTTGTGTTTTAGCAAGGTTATTCTGGGAAAACGAACAACACTTTCTCTACCGTTTCGAACGTCCCAAAAAGACACTCGTAATGAACTGTAGACTTGTGTCTATGCTTGACGATCTGTTTTAGAAGAATTAAATCCTTATGCAAACAGTATTTAACAAACGTATTTAAACGATAAAGGGTTAGTTTCCAATTTTCTGGTTGTCATTTAAGTTGTAGGATCGGGGAAAGCGATCGACTGTACTTACGGCCCTGTTAAAAATTACGGAAATACCAGTCCTTGTTAACTAACGAGGCCTAACAAGGAAAGTGAAGAGGGAAATTGTAATTTAAAATGATTGTGTTGACATATAGGAGCAAGTACAAGTAAAATGGAGTTCTTCCCATTAGCGGCCGTTGGAGTTGGAATGGCTGCGGTTGGAACTCTTCTGCTCCTCTTCCTCGTTATGTTATTTAGAACACGTCTTACGTCTGCCAACAGTCGAGGACCAGGGAATCAGCCGAATAACTCCCATCCCTTAGAGAAACCAAATTCACTCATGTTGACTTCTGGGTTGACAACAACCACGAACAACACGTCTTCAGCGACAAACAACTCAGCAGGGTATCGACCACTGCCTCAATCGAAAACGGAGGCTGATGCCAATCCCGACATTATTCCCGGTGCCAACAATTTCTCTGCAGGTGAGTAAAGTGCTCCAGTATTACACGTCTCTTGCATGCCACATCCCTCTCCTGCATTCCAATCCATTCATTCCACTCCAACTTCAGACTCCTGCCTTTAGAGTAGAAAGTTGAGAAAGTTTTCAAAGCTGGGATGGGCTTACAGAGACAAATCTAGTGCAAATCTCTAAATAACCTTCCCCACCCAAATAAGCTACTTTATTTTAAAAAATACCCTCGGATATGGATTTTGACGGTGGGGACTTATTTAGGGATTTCCGGTACCCTCTAATCTATGCTCAAAAGGATGATGAATAGTAATGCGATATTATGATGGGACTTTTTTTAGATTACAAGGAAGAGCTTCAGAGAACCCTTTCGAGGAAAGGAATGTATATCTCAACCCCGGGCTCAATGGTTCAAGAAAATGGGCAACATAATCAAGGAAATGCATATTCAAACAACACTCTGCCGAAGAGCCATCCCCATGCACAAGATATGGATACGGGGGGTTTTGTCGGTGGTGGAAATGGGACATATCATCCACCTCCGGAACATCATCATCACCATCATCTCCCAAGCCAACAACATCAATATCAGACACTGCATCATCCGAAATCGAATTACGTGAAAGATTACCCTCCTCCTCATTATCATCATCATCCTTCCCCTCCTGCCAATGACTATAATACGATTTACATAAGAGACAAACTCCTCCACGATAGTGATCTCCCGGAAAGCTGTGTATGAGACTTGGCAAAAACTTATTACGTTTAGAAAGAGAGAGAGTGGGAAATGGAATTTCTTTTTTCTGCTCCTGGTTCTTCTACGTTCCATGGCAGGGTGTGCAAATGTGAGATGATTTTTTTCCGGCTATAAAAATACTTTGTAATAATAAAATATGACAGGGGATGAAAGTTACTGATCGAAACCTGGTACAATAATAATAGAGAAAGTTGTCGATGTGTATGTGTCTGTGTGTTTGTGTGCGGAGTAAAAGTTTTAAATAGTTGGATTTGTATGCCTGCTGATCCGTTGTGCAAGTGACGTTTATTCAATCACTTTGAAAGCACAATAAGGCTTTTTTATGTTTCCTCAATTTATTGAAACTTTGACTACTGTCCGTGTGTCACTCAGTCTGACAACGAGCCAAATTATCTTCCACACGTTTGTATGTTGCGTCTCTCGGAGGATGGGAAATGCATATAGTTTTTTCGCGAAAAATTTGGAAAACCCAGTGAAAATATTATAAGCAAGTAGCTTTGGATTCATTCCATAAGTGCTTTTTCTTCATGTCAGGCCTAGATAAGATTTGTATTCCCCATCTGTCGTAAAACATTGTAAGCCCTTACATGAAAGATTTTCTATGAGCCCCTCGACCTAAATAAATCTATAAAACCCGGTGAAAATCTGTGACAAGGAGCATTCAAATCCGAAGCTTTATCTTGAAAAAATACATCTCCGCCCTGGAAGAGTGCTACTTCCTCGTAGATGCAGGCCGAGACTTCGGTGGGTGTGTTACGATAATAAAACCGTGAAACAAAACATATTCTCTGTCATATTTTGTCCTATGATTTTCCTTATGATGAATACCAATAAAATATTATGGCTGAGCGGAGATTACTTCATATGCTGTTTGGAAACGGAAAGCATACATTTATTTCGCGTCTGGGACTTTTCATTGCTATTCTATACTGAATAATGCTTGACAGATGGTCACTAAGTCAATCCGTCTCAAATTGTCTCGTCATTCGCATTTTTTACTAGAGGATTGTCCTAAATCAAACTGAGATCTAACACGGTTTAAAAATGCGATGTTTATCTAAGCAGCGTTGAATATTTTATGCTTCCAAAATTAATTTTCGTACAGTTTTGTAGTAAAAAAAAAGAAGTTCGGCTCATTGTCACAAAAAACGTCATCTATGCCACCGAGATCAGGTAAACAGGTTTACAAATTCAACCCCATATTTCTAATTACGTCTAGTAGTTACATCAGACTACCATAAATCACACAAAAAGGAAAGCACGAAACCAAAAATCCAATTTATTTGACACTTGACGACGAGTCAATCCAATCACATGGAATGCCCCTGGGAATGATTCGTGGCAATTTGAAATGTCAGGTTGGGACTTACAAAAGCTATAGATAAGTAGGTACACGAGGTAAGCGAACCCATTATCCCAGATTATAGATTCAGAGTTTGGTGAATAAGAAGGTCAGGTTTACATCGTATTGGGAATTGATACTATGCATCCTCTACCTTTGGCATATGTTTCTGTTCAAGGAATATTGGTGGCTAAACGTGTTTGACGTACAACAGTGCATTAAAAAAATCACATCCAGATAGAATCGAACATCAGAATGTAGCTCTGCCACAATTGCAACTGGGAATTGGAAAGGAAAGTAGACAAGGTCCAATTTTTTACAAGTACATTTTAATATACATGTTCCCCATTATAATAGCAAATTGAAAATGCAGAATCTCAGGTGAAGTTTGTGACTCCGATGAATTTCGATTTTCGATCCACCAGAAGTTGGGAAAAGAATACATCAGGGACCTGAGATAAGAAACGTAATTCCCAACAAAATCAGATTATTCTATCATTCCATCCCGTTTCCAATATGTGACTTTAAAAGCGAATCAGGAATCGTTTTCTGTATCCAGGGCCAAGGAAGCATTCTGGAAAAATTCGCAAAAAAAGGATATAGACTTTTCCTCAACAATAGCTTCCGATATGAAAAAAGTCTCAAAACGTCTTCCATTTTAATACAAAAAAATATTACCTTCCAAACCCTTTCTTCCCAATTTAATAGGTTCCAATTCCCTTGAGAAAAGGTCGTAATAAACTTGTTGGATTATTTGCACTCTTCACAGACATAAGGGGTTTATTTGACCAACAAACTTAAAGTGGGACATTTTGTTCATTTGATTTTTACAAAATGTCATGCTCCCCGGAAAGCCCTCTCTCTGGCCCAAGGAAGAGAAGAAAGGCCTAAAACTATTAGTATTAGCTATCCCTCGGAAGCTATAGCTTCACTATCAACTGGGCCACCAACCATCCACATCACCACCACCCTTCCTTTCACCTTTTCTAATCTTCCGAGAGAAAGCTGTTCCTCCAACATTTTTTTCTAAAAATTGCAGGTGATTTTTCTCCTTCATCTCTGATGGAACACATACTTACGTGCGAGACGTGATTGTTGTACTGAACCCAAAAATTGAAAAAGTTTCAAAAAAGGAGTTCCCTTCCTCCTTGTGTAGGAAAGCAAAGTATAACCCAAGAATACCATAATCATGCTTGTACCACTTCAAACTCTGCCTACCTCTTTTACACTTTCACTTCCTACTAATCCTAATGTGTATCCAGAGAGGTTGTATTATTTCTGTGTACGGAATTCCCGTGCAAACCAACCTCTGGACTATAGGATGTAGAACCTACGGTTTGAAGGCCGGTACAACGTGTAGCAATTCGTAACAGGCTATTCTCTCTGGTATCTTCCCCTGATGATAAGAAGTTAAATGGAAGAAGTGCAAAAGAAAGGGAAGGAAGCACTTCATCCGAAATGAGAGAAATAGGAAGAAGGGAATGAAAAAAACCAAGGTCTCGTGCTCGTCTTTTTACCAAGTGTCAGGAAAAACCACAACTTTTTCCTTTCAAGTGATACATGCCTATTTCCAAGGCACCTACTATCAGGATCATCATCATCTATACCACCACCACCACGGACCGACAGAGCCGTCTTCCTGAGTACTCATTTCAAATTAACAATGAGTACACTATGTCACAAAGAGTCAGAATGCAAGACAAACTATAAGTAGGGATCTGCTGCCTTTTCTGCATCAGGGACAAGGGAAGCGAGAGACTCTTTTACGTTCTACATAAGGGATATACGTAGCATTTTAAATTTTTTTTTTCTCCTCAGAATCTTAAGATAATTCTACCTTGAAGCCCTCTTTCCCTTAATTTGATGACTTTCTTCTTCTCTTTCTTCGTCAAAGAATCCTCAAGTTCTTCAGTCAAAGCCTGTCAGAGATTACTCTTTTATTTACACATGTGTTCCAGGGAAGAATGAGTGACAGGGAACTCGGTTATAATCTGGCTCCCTTGGAACTTGAAAGGATTGAGAGAGAGTCGTCATATTGTGGGGATGTTCAGATTATGAGCACGTTAGCGTTAGCTGTTCCGTCCCCGCAAATCGGAGTCTTGTTTTGACAAAAGCTTTTTAAACTTCAGGAGAAAGTCTCATAACTGACCTGACAGGGGGATAAAGAACCGAGATTGGAAATGTTACCCGTATATGCAGATATTCTGAGATTACTGTATCACTTTCGTTTGGGAAATAGTAGATTTATATGTTACAAAGGCTAATTTATATTCTTCCTACACCTTTCCTGTCCCCAACTTTATTTTTGATAATCTCAGTGCATTATTAATGAAGTAGGGTAGAGGGAAAGTTGGGTAGATTTTTTTTAGAATTCTAAGAAAATGCTTTTAAATATCCACCTTATTATTTGAGTGAAGAAGAGTGACTTGTCTTGCCGTAGTCAGTTCACAGTTGACTTTGCCACCTCGACTTTGTCAACTTTATCACTCAAATAGACTTCCCATTTCCAAGTTTTCCATTTCTACTTCGTCAAGTTGACAAAGTAAGTTTTTTTCTTCTGTGGATTTTCTTTTTTTCGAGAAGACCAGAAATCTTGCTTTCCTTCTCTTCCATTACTTTCCCATTCTTTCTTGTATCGTCGTTAGATATAGTATATAGATGAGTGTGTCTATGTTCGACGGTGTGGGGAAAGTAGAGCCAAGTCCGAGAAAATTATGGGTTTAAGTTAAACTGGCAGCTGACATGGTAAACTCGAGTTGTTCAACTTGAGTTGGTTTGAATGAAAGGGCTGAATAGGATTCGAGATTTGGGACGGCTTGAACTGTCACCTTCGGTTGAGAATGGTTACTTTCAACAAATTGATTTCGGTTTATTTCCTCCGTCCCACCGGAAGTCTAAGCCCTTCAAATAACTTCTCTTTTCAACCATTTGCTCCCATCAGTGCTATTACATTTATTATTTTTCTTCTTGCTCAATCTCAATCCCGTTTTTGGAAACTACGGGTGAAAAAAGCTGGATAAAGCTAATCGAAATCATGATTGTTCTTCTGGAAAATTCCGACTCTATTCCTGTCTCACCTTTCTAAGAATACAAGCATCAAACCTGCTGTTCTAAATTAAGACTCAATTTAATTAAATCTAACCGTCGTTAGATCTATTAATAGCTCAAATCAAAGGAAGTTGCGCATGATCACTGATCGAATCAGTAGCCCAAAACGGAACTTCAAGTGAATCCGAGTCAATCCATATAGCCAAAAGGCTCGGATGATAAGGGCTGACTTTAAGCAAAGCCGGTGCTAACAAGTAACCCAGTCACCAGTGGTGTGATGCCAATTAAAAGGAGTAATTAATTATGCAAAACTCGGAAAAGTAGAGGGAAGACAAAATTGGTTCTAAGCCACTTACATTATAAATAATCTCATCACTCCTTTCTTCTTCCCAACAGAGCACAGCATGATTTCATTACACCATAATATATACACTATATCCTAGTTGATATTATTACTGGTGCAGATACTACAGATTTAGAGCTCCGGACTGGGAAATGTGACATGGCTTGAGTTCAATGTAATGCATGTGTTTGGTTTGGTAGCTTTGAGATTGCAGGGGTATGCGTTTGGAAGGAGCAGTGTATTACTAATCCCAACGTTCAACTAATTTGTAAGATTTGAAGAAGTTTGTGATAGGTTGAATGAACCGATGAAGAAGGTGATAATAAATGTGGTAATAAAAAAGTTCTTAACACTTTTTTAAACGGCTAAATGGATTTTTTGGTTTTATTAGTCTTGTACATATACAATTGTATGAATTCTAATGAAATAAGAAATTCGTATTTTTATACCTGTAATCTCATGAACAATAGTTTAGGCAAATTCAATTGACAAATGCGGAAAAATTACAAAGAAAAAATCAACAATCCAAATTTGCTTTTTCGTATGTACAAACTAGATGTAGCTTTATCGGATTTTCAATTTTGTTTACTCAGTTAAGAGTCATTTTTCAAGGAAATCGTCTAAGTAGTGGTTGCATGTTCTGTTAATAGACTATATGAAATCATATGAAGGAATTTTGAAAAAAAAATGTTTCCAAGAGGCAAGAACAGTCCGTTATGGTTGTTGTTAACCGTCAATCCTTCATATTTTTTTCAATAAAAAGCTTTTCGTATGTCCGGAAGTCGGAAGACAGAACTATGACCGGAAGTAGAGTATATTACTTAAGTTTTTGATCTGGTTTCTTAAATTTGAGAGAAAAATACAAACTCGGCATCACACCCTACAATATATTCTATATCCTGTTGCAGAAGAAGACAGGTTTTGCAAAATTAGGGAAATTTGTTCAAGGAACTCTTACTTCTTCCCAAGATTCGTCTCAAAATGTACTCAACCGTGGAATGACACGGCCGTAGCTTCTCTGTTCTAAAATCCAAAACTTTCTACCACAACTTTCTAAAACTGTCCGGCCGTGAAACAGAATTCGGCCTAACTAACACTTCTGGAAATCACATCCCATCAAAATCAGCTCCAGCTGCAATGAATCGTGGTGTTCCTCAATCTACAATCTACATGCATTCACTCATTTCAGGATCTACGGAGCACGGTTTTTTGATGGTCTTGGAGAGAAGAATGAATCATGTTACCAATTTCGTGCACGAGTCCTTACATATAAAATTTTCCACAATTTCATTTGATAGAAACTGCGGTTCTTTATTCTTTTCAACTCAACTGCTGGTGCCGACCAAACAAAAATGGGAAATCTGAAATAATATAGATACATATATATATGGAAAAAAATGATGGAAACCGGAGACGCTCATTCTAATATTATACATGAGATTTGTAAACGTGATCGACATTGAAGATAACCGTCATCATCATCCCATCATGTTCTTTCCACCTTTCTCTCCTTTCACTTTTGATGTTGCTGTGAACTACAGAACAAGGAGGGCTAGACCAGCTTCAGCAAAATCTCTCCAAAAGACTTCGAGATTTAGTTTGAGCGAATCCTGAAATCTTTGCCAAATTGTGTTTTTTCTTGGAAAATAAGTTTTTTAATAACAAAATGTAACTACCAAGTAAGTAAAAGATCAAAGATTTTTTAATATTGCGCGTATATGCTGAAATGCTGAGGATTTCTTTATTAGTGTCGAATCAAAATTGTGTCATTTATGTCTTTGCAAAAGCATCCAATTGGTAACCAAGTCGTTCTTCTAATTTCGCCATTGGAAAAGCTTTTTCAACTTGTCAGGCTACCTACAGATCTTAATATGAATGTGAATCTATTCAGTTGAAACGCTGGAAACAGTGATTGTATTACATTCAGAAATCAGAACGGTAATTTTCATTGAAATTTGATCATGGTTTATTACTTCTATATGTCGAAATGTCATCGCAAAGGGAATGATAGTTTACAAATTGAATCCCATTATCCAACAAACTAACAACCTGACATTAGGAAAACTTCAACAATGCTTTGAAATGTTTAAATTGGAATCATTTAATTTGTTTTTGTAATTTTTGTGTAGTTTGAGAGGGAAGAGGTTTATCTGTAGTTTTGTGTTATGTCTGGATTTGATTCCTTCCTAGCCTAGTAACAATGCCGATAATCTGTCGGTCTCCGCTTTACTATTATTATTAAATTGTATGTGTGCTATAATTAGATATACCTATACATTTGCGTATTTAACAAAGACGTCTTGTGTTGACCAAAATCAGCGGAACAACTGCAAATTAAAAATGTCCTCCATCCTGAGTGTTTGAAACCGGTGCTAATAAAAATGACATCTCAATTAAAAATTACTTACTCTCTAAGATTTTAAAACACAATTAGTTTAAGACAAATATTAAAGGACAACATTCATACATGTTCCAAGTAGAACGCAACATCTTTAGAATATTTATTCTGTCGTAAAATCTAATGTTTTTTGAAGAAATGTTATAGTAATTCAACAAAAATCCATGCGTCTTAAAAAACATAAAAACTGTTGCCACTAAACTGAAACCTTGGTTTGAATCCAAGAAGTAAAGCATATCATGCATTTGAACATTTACAGACGGGGATATTTCAAGGTCAAAATTTATTAAAAACAAGACAACTTAATCGCATACCGCATACATCTCCCTGTTCTCGAGGTAAAACGAAAGGATTCTCAGGACTTGGCAGTTATTCGGTAAATTCTACTGATGCACAAGGAAATTATTAGAAGTTTTGCCATAATCGGGTACATATGCAACCCAAAATTGTTCTCTTTCCCTATCTCCCTCTCCGTTAAAAAGAAGATTTATTTCTCAGTGTGCGGAAACATTTTAATCTAAACTAAACGTTAGTTCCAAGAAATTGCTTCTCAGAAATGATTCAGGACAAGATGTATTTTTTCTACTTTAAATTTACTACCCCCTTCTCTAACCAAGTAAATGTGATGATAGCGGAATCCTTCAACCCATCCAATGCAAAAACACATGTAATAAATCTGGATTCAGTTTCTCTATCTCTGTGCCATTCAAAATAAAATAAAATGTTTTTACTGACGTTCAATATTAACTATCATCGCAAATTTAACCAAAAGATCGAAGTATCATTATCCTTTCAATTGTAAAATAATCGTATTACATATCCAGATCCCAGGTTTCACAAATCAGATTTTTTCTCTGAATTTCCCGGAAATCTCTCAAAAAAGGAAAGGAGTCAATCATAAGTTATTGGAAAACGATGCGTTGGGAAGGAACCTCATTCATTTTCCTCGGGGAAGATTTAATGACATTTCATGTCCCTCAAAATACCCTTATTGTTCGTGATCATCTAGCTTTGGCAAACTATTATCCTTATACTTTAAGAGAAATTTCATACAATGGATCCATCATTCCTCTCATCCCCCTCTCTCTCCCTCTCCTTCGCTTCAGTCTCCTGCTTTCCCTTAAGAAAGAACTGAGACGACGACGACGAAGATCAAATTTATGTCTATCCTGCAGTCATCCTCTCCCGGATCCCAAACTTGGTTCGTTTTTGCATAAAGGAAATAAAAATCCGATCCGGGAACATGAAACGGCGTTTGAACTTTGATTCCCCGACTTTAGCAGGAGCATGGGAGTACAATTTCTGTTTAAGGACCTCCTCCCTTTGCTATGGTAGTCTTGTCGGTAGGACCGTGTAGCCTATCTCTTTGACTATACATTATATGATGAAACTACAGGAGGTTGTGATACCCCAATGTATATACTTACTCCAAGAAAATGAGGGCAAGTTGGAGTAAATAACGGGCGAATCTGAAGTTATCTGACACAGGCTATACCCGATTTGACGCTCAATGATCCATACGCTAAAAGATATCACATTGGGTGGCCCTGAGAAAAAATTGGATGAAAAAGTTCTCATTTTTGTTTTATCTTAAAATACACCCAGCCCCATCCTCTACTGTCACAGCTATCCCTTCAAAAATGCACAAATATCCTGGATGTAAACTCGGGACAGAAAATAGAAAAATAGAGAAGCCAAGCTTGAGATTGGGTTGTTCGATAACTCTGCTTTAAAATAATACGCGTGTATCAAGATCTATAGATATTGGAGTGTTTGAAAAACTTTTTACTCTATACTACAGGAAGTAGCATTTAATTTAGTGAAAACATTTTAAGAGAAAGTTTGTTCAAAGTGGATTTTATGTCGGGGGAATCAAAACGGGGATTCAAAGAAAATCAATATATTTTTTTATTTTTATTCGAACTTTAACTGATTACTCGAAGTTTAAATTACAATTGAAATAAACGGTACAAGTACTACAACCAAAATGGATGAGCAGCTTTCTAAACCTAGAAGCGTTACACAATGTCTCGTACATTATTCCCCACTTCGCGTGAGTTTAACAGTTAAAAGCCATAAGATGAAATTTATACAATGGGCAACATTATGTGGATAGTCCGACTGTTAGACAGATGTCAAATGAACATGAAAGTTAATGCAAATAAATTACTGTTTATGATAATGTAAAATATAAATAATATCGCTATGCAAGCATAAATATACGGAGCTGAAAATGCATTTCTTCAATGTGCACACACTGCGTTTGCCTTGTTACAAAAGTATAAAGTAAACCCTATAAAATCAAGGACATCAACCAGTTTAAAATGGCTTTCATCGACAGTTACATCTTAAATTAAGTACAAGGAACTACTGAAAATCACTCGCCAGTTTACAATATAGAGATTTTTTAGGGTCTGGATCATAATCATAGACGGGCAAAATGCCCCCAGCCCCCAGCCCCCAGGGGGCAGCTGGGGGCTTTTTCTGCCCCCAGTGCCCCCAGCCCCCAGCTGGGGGCAGAGGTGCCCCCAGCTGGGGGCTGGGGGCTGGGGGCTGGGGGCAGCCTAGTCGAGCTGGGGGCACTTTTTGCCCCCAGCTGGGGGCAGAGGTGCCCCCAGCTGGGGGCTGGGGGCTTGGGGGCTGGGGGCAGCCTAGTCGAGCTGGGGGCACTTTTTGCCCCCAGCTGGGGGCAGAGGTGCCCCCAGCTGGGGGCTGGGGGCATGGGGGCTGGGGGCAGCAGAGTCGAGCTGGGGGCACTTTTTGCCCCCAGCTGGGGGCACCTACTGCCCCCAGCAAAATATAAAAAATTTATTCCAAGTGATTTTTTTAAATTGAAATGGTTAATATTAGTATTACTAAAGCTTAAAAAATTAAAATTAACGAGTTTTGATCCAAATTTTCCTTATAAATATTAAAATTGATTTGAGAATGTTAAAATGAGTCAACAGCGGTATAAGTTCGTGGATTAAAATGAAATTATTAGGAGTGGGTATTTAATTGAAAAAGAATATCCAATTTGCCAAATGCGATTTGAATGAATCCAAAAAGCGACATCAAATGTTTAAATTGACCCACTAAAAATAAAATAGGTCGAAAATGGTTGTAATTGAAGAAGAATATTTAAACTTACCCAAGGTGGTCAAATTGAGTCAAAAGTAACATAAATTACTTAAATTGACCCAGTAGAAATAAAATGGGTCGAAAGTGGTAATAATTGAACAGGAATATTTAAGCATACCCGAGATGGTCAATTTGAGTCAAAAGCAACATAAATTAGTCAAATTGACCCAATAGAAATCAAATGGGTTGAAAGTGGTAATAATTGAACAGGAATATTTAAGCATACCCGGGATGGTCAATTTGAGTCAAAAGTAACATAAATTACTTAAATTGACCCAGTAGAAATAAAATGGATCGAAAGTGGTAATAATTGAACAGGAATATTTAAGCATACCCGAGATGGTCAATTTGAGTCAAAAGCAACATAAATTAGTCAAATTGACCCAATAGAGATAAAATGGGTTGAAAGAGGTAATAATTGAACAGGAATAATTAAAATTGACTCAAGGTGGTCAAATTGAGTCAAAAGTGATATAAATTAGTCAAATTGACTCACTAGAAGTAAAATAGATCGAAAGTGGTATTAATTGAAATGAATAATTAAAATTGACTCAACGTGGTCAAATTGAGTCAAAAGTTACAAAAATTAGTCAAATTGACCACTAGAAATAAAATAGATCGAAAGTAGTAATAATTGAAATGATTAATTAAAATTGACCCAAGGTGGTCAAATGTAGTCAACTTAATTCACTCGAAACAAAATAGACCAAAGTGATGTAAATTGAGAAAAAATATAATAAGTTGACCAAAGTAATTTTATGAAACTGGAAGTCATGTTAACTATAAAAATCGAAAAATTGACAGCCCTAATTGATGTTTGCTATGATAAAAAGTTATGAAAATTGACTTTTTCAAGTGCTCATAAAACAACGAATGATGTCCGACTCTCCAAAAATGTTCTAGTTGTTTTTTATGTCAAAGTGTTGCTTTTCAGGAAATTGTACAGATTTAATGTTTCCAAACAATCAAAGAAAATCAATATTTTTAAGCAAATCTGAAGGCTCAAAAAATTTTGTATCTCCAAAAAAATCAGATTTTTTTGAAAATTCAAATCTTTACAAGTTATTGAAAAATATCTTTTATATAAAAAAAACTCAAAAAATTTTGAAAATCGGACACAATTGCAAAGTTGTTTTATGAGCATTTGAATATGTAATTTTTATTATTTTTTAACATTAGGGCTGAAAATTTTTCGAGTTTTATAGTTTGTATGCTTTATAGTGTTATTTGTAACAAAGTTTAAAGCAAATTCCGGAGTTCACTTTTAAACCTTGCCCTTGCTAGACATATAGATAGATATAAAACATTTATAGTGTTAGAATCCGCTTTTTGGCAATTCAACAACATTTTGACCATTTTAACCACTTTTGAACATTGTCGAACATTATTGAAACTTTCGTTCAAATTATGACACCCTGAGGCAAAAAAATCCAATAGGGTGTTTAAAACCATTTTCCACCAAGCTGCATTGACTGAAATTAATTTGTATCCTGATTTAAACTCCTTTAGGTCAGATAAAACCAGTCCAGATAAACTCGTATCACTTTTTAAAATGTTTTTTTTAAAGTTTGTTTTGCCCCCTGGGGGCAGCTGGGGGCTTTTTCTGCCCCCAGTGCCCCCAGCCCCCAGCTGGGGGCAGAGGTGCCCCCAGCTGGGGGCTGGGGGCATGGGGGCTGGGGGCAGCATAGTCGAGCTGGGGGCACTTTTTGCCCCCAGCTGGGGGCAGAGGTGCCCCCAGCTGGGGGCTGGGGGCTTGGGGGCTGGGGGCAGCTAAGTCGAGCTGGGGGCACTTTTTGCCCCCAGCTGGGGGCACCTACTGCCCCCAGCTGGGGGCTGGGGGCTGGGGGCTGGGGGCAGCAGAGTCGAGCTGGGGGCACTTTTTGCCCCCAGCTGGGGGCACCTCTGCCCCCAGCTGGGGGCTGGGGGCATGGGGGCTGGGGGCACTACCAAATGCCCGTCTATGATCATAATAGAAAAACCGAGTTACTGTGTTACTGATAGTCATCTTTCATCTGAGGCATTTCGACCGAGTTGACAATGTACGTGGAATATACACCCCAAATCGATCAAACTCTTAAACAAATCATGACCGAACTCTTCAGGTAATGAAAATTCTTCTTGTTATATATCGTGGATACATTATTATGTTCGTCCGTCCGTTTTCTTGATGACTGCCTATTGGGTAGAACTTTAGCATTTTCACAGGAAATCATTTAACATCTTCAGACGTAGGTCATGCATCAGCCCTATGTTTGCTTCCATGGTCCTATTCGAAAGACGTGTTGGTCAAAGTAGAAGGGGGTTAAGTCAAATCTAAATTGTAAAATCCAAGATACAATCTTAAACTGCAAGTCAGTGATTTAAATATCAAATATCCTTTACAGTTTTTAATTAATTATTATTCAACAAAACGCTTAAATGACATGGCATGGTAATGTTAGGTTGCCTCGATGCATTATTATTTTGATCTTCTGCCTGTTTTGATGCTATTAGCGCAATACGATACGAATGGCTGTCATACCTAGACTTGTTATGTAGTTCTGCATTAGTAAGGATTAGCCGACTCTGTATCGTATGTAACCTAATGATTTGTTATTCAGCTTTCTATTTACAAGGAAACTTATTATATCAACAATGCTTTAGAATTACGACATACCATAAATTTTTTTAATATTATTATCATTGTGAGCACTATCATTCCAAAGCAGTATTGTGGATATCTAAATTGAAAACCGAAAAGTTTTTAAACGCTTAATGTAAGTGCCAAGGTAAATACCAAAAAAATATTCAACTTTTGAGGTCCAGAACTGAGAAAAACATAACATTTTACTTGTAGAATGCGTCTGAAACTCCAACTAGCATTTTCACTTTTATATTTATTCTAAAAAAAACATCCAGAACACAGAACGCAGAAAAGAAAAAGATATGAAGAAGGAAGTAAAAATGTTTTTTAATGCTATAACTGGCATTGAGAAGTTAAAAGTTCTATGCACTTCCGTGATGTATCCAATTTCCTCACGCAATGTTGTTTTTATCTGACTGCAGTAATCCGGCCAAGTGTCAAGAACTCAAGAATTCCAATTCCGAAAGGATTATCCGATTCAGTTCAATCCATACTTATTCTTGGATCACATCCCAATGTGTTTAGTTGACTGGTTGATCGCTATATGCTTAAGGTTTGACTTTGTCGTATATTCTGTAGAAACCACGGACGAAACTGTAATAATGACCTTAGTACTTGAATTTGAAGTTATTTTGTGACGGAGTAGAAAACAAATCGTCATCTACAATATTCTACAATGACTTAAATGTTCGTTTACATTTTATTCTATAAAATTTATTTCTGATAATTTTTTCTAGCTTTGTAGATGAAATCTATTCTCCAATAATTAGGCCTTGCTGACGCATGATGCAGTGTCGGCGATACATAAATAATTTAAGATATCCATCATTTCTCATATTTATTTACGTCATATACCTCACCATGTTAAAAATTTAAATAAGGGAAATAATACAGCCAAAAAGTTTTGTTCTCGTCATCTCTCCATTTTCTGATATCCAGTTTGTCAGCTTAAACGGATAAGCAAAAAAAAACAATAAGTTGAATAATCCAATATTCTCAAAATGACAAAGTTTTCTACTTCCGTTTTTCGATGTCTCCAGGACATATTCACTTCATTTTCTCGTTTTACGAACCTTTACAATTTTCTCAAATCGGCTGGAGAGGCAACTTGGGAGAGTTTCCCTCAAAACTTACGTAGCTAAGAAGGATATGAAGGAGCAAACTTCGTAAAGAGTTGAAGCTTGGGGATGTTTTGTTTGTTTGTCTCTATAGATGATGGAAATCCATAAAAGCTACATTGCTTCAAGAGTATAGATTGTTTTGAAAAACTTTTCCGGAGAAAAGTTGGAAAATGCACTCGTATCACTTGTACAATAATAAAAGACGAACAGGCTATCTGCATAGAGACATCTCCTCCAAGATTTTTGGATCTAAATAAAATAGTTTCCAATTCAGGTGGGTAAATTCAGTTTTTCTATCTTGAAATTGGATGTTAAAAAAGGAATAACAAAATTGTTGTCTGCATTTGTGAAAGAGGCTCGGAGTAGAAAAGCTAACCCGTATGGCACAATTGATTTACAAAACCTTTACAATTTGCGACAATATTTTCTAAACTCTGTTAAAATACAGTAAGAATTCTGAATTTGCAATAGAATTCTGATTATGTCTCATTTCTAATTGGTTCGGGAATTGTGAAAAACATTAAAAGCAATCAAAATCTTATTTCATTTGCTCGTGTTTGCATAGTCCGACCGAACAAATAAAAACAAACATATATCAAAGTGCAATACAGTAAGACTTGGGTCGTTTTTGAACAGTTGTTGTTCTTGGAAGTGCGAGAGATATTCAATCAAGTGAAAGGGATGTGGAAATTGAACAAGCTATTTCCGGCTGGATTCCAAAACCTTTAAACATTTTCCGTTTCAAAATACTCGTACATAAATACAATTTTCTTTTACATTACAAACAACTAGAGGAGATAAGCTACCCACCCACGGTCCTTGGAGTGAGCGGCCTTCTGTTGGAAGAAGATACGGTGGAAAACATGAATGTATTCCCATAAGAAATAGAAGAAGAGTTTGAAGGGGTGAGAAAAAACAAACTCCCTCGAGACGGCTTTTCCTCTCGCTAAGCCTAACGCGAAAATGGCCCTTTTGCTCCTTTTTTAGACGATGATTCTTCATCTTTCTCAGCTCTCTGATCCATTCGATTCACTGAAAAAACTGGCACTACACTATTCCAAGGGTGAATCCATGACTTTCCTGACTTTAAACAACAAAACATGGTTCATAGTTCAAAGACCAAGCATTTAAATAATAAAATAAGGTTTTTGAATGGTTTCGTTTGCATTTATAAGGAACTACGACAATTTTTTTTAAGTTTGCTATAATTAGGAAAATGGCAAGGCCATGAATATGCTTCGAAAAATTATCTGGTCTTCCAAAAAACCAAGAAAGGGCGTTGAGACATTGAGCTGCCGCCAAACACGTTCCGTAATTAGTAAATTTGTCATTAATTTCTAGAGCATCTGTTTTCGGCTCATGTTAAACCGTACTGACTTTCTCATTTAAATACTTCAGTGTTCACGCAACGTTGAAAATCCCCAAGATAAACTGTTCATCGCCTTGTCTTCAATATTTTCTTCTACGAATTCAGAGTTAAAGTTCCAAAATCGATTTACGTATTTCCCAGGAGTACCCTTTCCTCAATACTCTTTTTCTATATCCCGTGTTTTATTTTGTATACAAAGGGAATATGGAATATGAATGTATTTATTTATATTTTCACTTTTCCCTTGCCAATGCACATTCAAAATTTGATGTCTTCTGGCTGAATGGAAGTCGGGAATCGTGAACATTGGGACGGGCCCTTGGGAAAATGATTTGGCATCAATTCTGTAAATGTTGTGTAAAGATTTTTTCGCAATCGATTGACAACTGCACCGAGGGATTACTGAAAATGTAAAACCAAACTAGATCAGTTTTCTTTTGTGTCGAACCAGTCGAACGGGTTCATATCCAAACCCCAAAAATACCTCGTCTATCCACAATCCACCTAGATTCAAACAACATATATGGAAATAGTAGGTGGAAACCAAGCCGTCTGTAATTTCTCATGAGAATCCTCCATACTGATCCGTTCAAATGTCAATTAACCCAGAAAACAAAGCTAATCTATTATGCATTCAAATAAAGACAAAGTCATTAAAATTCCGCTCATATTCCTAACTCCCTACTCACTATCGCAATCACGACAGCTAATGAGGGTAACACATCCACTTTCCCTCCTTCCATTGTTTACATTTCTTGTCTATCTTCAATAAGTACACACTACATTTTATCTGCAGCCAGAACCGAAATGAATAACACCACGAACCATCAGCCAGGTATTGCATTACTCGTCTGCTCAAACCACAATCAAAACAAGAGTCACAACTGCATTGGGCTTCCAAATTCCAATCCGCATCTCATCACTGTAGAAGCACTCCCACCGACTGAAGAGTAAGTGGTGAAAGCTGTCGACTTTCCCCACATCACGTCAGTCCCAGTCCAGCCAGCAGCGTCAGGAAATAGAATTACATTGTTGCCTCTGCACCCGATCGGGCAGGACACTCCTGGTTTTTATTTTTATCTCATATCAAGTAATGTAAGCAACATGGGAGGGTATATCCTCCTTTCATTGTTTTCCCATGAGATCCTCGGTTTTGATTTGATGTGCAAATGAGGTCCGCCAGTCCTTTCACCCACAATCCTTAATGAATGACGAGTCCGGCCGTATTTAGCTTCCCTTTGTGTATTTACCTCTTTAAAGCCAAAATAAATCTGTCAGATTCCCCTTTGGCTTTGACCAGAGAGAGGAGACTGAAAGCAGGCGGTCATTATTTCAATAATCCACTTTACATTTGTTCCCGAGCTCAGAGAGGCTCGTCCTATAGTAGAGTATAATAATAATGATCATGTAAGTCAACTTGAAAGACAAACAGAGGACGGATGGTTGTTGTTCAGTGTCCTGCTGCTGTGGATGATATGTCTGTGTGCTTATGTTCTTAGTAGCCTCCCCAGCTTTCACCAGCAGGAAAGCTGTTATACTGCTGTAGACATAGTGTTGTATATGTTATTCCTACCTTGGGTGGACACGTCTATAAATAAAGGTTTGGGCGAAAGGAACTTATTCTTGTTAGTGTATAAAATGTAGGATGAAGACTTTGCCTTTGCCCAGCAATCTGTCTACTTGAGTGGTCACAGAGAAAGTTGTCAGAGAAAGGAAAGCTTATATATTTATTGTAAACTGTTGTGTGGTGGTGGTGGTCCCTAGTTTGCTTACTCTACCTATCAGTCCGATAGACCGCTTTGAGACGAGAGGGAACAGAGAGACCAACAACTTATTGACTTAGCGGTCTTGGGCTGAGCCAGATCAATCCAGTCGAACAAACAGCCTAGAAGTTGGTTACATATTATGGCAGTTGTAGCCCCTATAGTAAGACTACAAGCGGAGTCAAAGAGAAAGCAAGGGAGCCCGAACTAGCCGCAATGAATCCTTTCAACCGTCATCGTCATCATGGAATGAAATGTGAGATTGGCTGGAGGTATTTCGCTAACGGATCCGATATCCCGTTTCGTCTTCCCTCTTGATCCCTCGTGATAGATCTTCTTCTTCAAAAAATAATACCTTCTTCCACATATATTTCGAGAAGAAATAAAAGATACAACCTACTTAGCAAATGCTACACGAGGCACGAGGGCAACCCTTTGGCTATAGGTTGATGTTCGTTTACTTTCTTCGCAGGAGGAAGGAAGTCAACCAGAGACTAAACGAGGTGAAAGGTTCCCTTTTATAGGTGTTGTTACCTATTTTCCCCCGAGACTGATGAAAGCTGGAAATGAAGTAACAAATATCGGAGGAGGAGATGGGATTAGCTTCTGATGCTACAATCAAAAATCGAAGGATTTGAGGGCCTCTTATTTCAGTGCAACTGGTTCTGTGCAGGTTGAAATCAAGACGTTTTACAATCTCATTCGGGTTATACTCTCCTGAGTCTTCTTATAAAAACGATGGATTTAAAACTCATATTTAAAAATAGGTTGGGAAAAGTACTAATTTTCTATGCACATTTCCGGTGTGCACATTGTCATAAATCTTACAGTGTTCCAGAAATTCCAAAAGCAGTTCAAATATCCCCTAAACGAATTGAACTACAGTTGGATAGGCTTAGCAGGTAAGATAACTGTAACCCGCTCTAAATCGTACTAATTATCAATCCTGGAGTACATTAAACCGACTAGACTCCGTTCCCGTCCATTTACTTTGATAAATCTGACGGTGATTTATGATTGAGTTCAACCTTGCCCGACCTGATATCATCAATTACAGGGAAGTCATTATGATAGAAAGAGATATGGGAAGTCGGAACCTATCCTGTCTTTATCAATTAGAAAATTAACACGTCAACTAACTCACTTCTTCTTTAAAAGGCAGGAAAGCTATGGACTTTTTATCTCCAGGAATTCTACTCTTCACGCGCGTATTACATAATATGATTTCCGGAAAAGTTCCAGCCCAACTTACTTTTCTATTCTAACCCAATCGTTTCCGTAGAATTGAGCCTCGATAACCTCACAAGTCCCGTATTTGTTATTAAAAGAACACCGGACCACGACACCTGAGGGAAGGTTGGGTAAAAAAGGGCAAATGGGGTTAAGTTCCAAAATTGATCCGAAGAGCAGGTTAACCATAACAAGCCATGGGAAAAGAAAGAAACAAAGCATACGGAAGGAAAGGAGACATGAGGGAATTGTATTGTGGCAAACTTGTCTGTCTCTTGCATTTATCGTTCCTATTTTCTTGGCAAGTTATCGATTCCGCCCTGCCCTCCCAACCTGTACATAAATATGGTTTATAGGCAATAAAAGAATTCAGTATCCCGTATTACCAGTTACCACCACCGACCCACCGGATACATGGAATCTGGGAAAGATATTCCACCAGGAACTTGACCGGTTCCGTAATCCAATCAAGCCCTCCCGTATTTCTCCAACTTAATTCAACCCGACAATGTCTTTACACCAAAGGTCGAGAATGGGAACGGAGTTGACGAGTTCGATTCGAGAGCCGAGGATCCACTTTCACCAACTAGCCTAGAAACTAAGAATCTTGGCATTATTGACTGAATATAGGTTCAAAGTGCCAGAGCAATTGCGAAAATGCATTAAGTCGGCGGGCGGGTGGTTGGGCCAAAAATACAGTAACTCCGAAATGAGATAAACTCAATAAAGCAATACACGGGGGTGGTGGGTCAATTCGAGTCTCTCTCACTGGAAAGCGGAAAGGCACACACATCCCAGGATAATGGACGACGAAAGACAAGCCATGAGGAAAGAGAGAGGACGGGGAAAGATAAGAAGAAAGATGATATGGTTTAAGAAACTGGATTGGTTCCCTCGTGGTAAATTGCCAACACACTATGTATTAAAACCAAAGGATCCACGATTCCAAACTACCGTTCACATTATACACTATATACCAACCCTATTTATGTCATTCTCCACAACTCTCTATAATCGGGATCGGTTTCTCCAGATATTCCCGCAGCAGCCGAACTTACTACGGGTTTTCTGTCCTTCTACGCCGCCTTTAAAGCCGGTATATACGTATACGGGGGAAAGAAGATCCATAATGTGCTGATTCCAAATCCCGATGACTTTAATTCTCAAAAGGGAGTTGAAAGACCCCGGAAGGGATCCAATAAACGATATCCCCTCTTATTCTTCTTCTGTATTGCCAAGGTGCGGAAACGAGCGGAAAAAATGATCCTTCCTTACTTTCATATATCGATACACCGGACAAGCCATTCAATATTGTTCTCCGGCCGTCGATGCTCAATAATCCCATCTCCAACTGTATGCTCACAACCCAATGATAAGGGAACTCGACCCGTTTCACACATTCATAGATGTAACTTAAAGCCGTTGGTAACTCTGCTTTCACAACTACACCTACTCAACTTGAGAAATAACTTAAAACACGCCTAAGGCCCTTACCTTATTACCCCCACTCTGTATATAATAATATGTACTCGTATGTCTCTACTTCTGATCCAATACGTGAGAATTCGGCCGAGACGGATCGGAGTTTACTTCCCACACCGAAAACCGGGAGACAGGCTTTTAGACGGGCGGAGGGAGTGGTGAAAGGACTTGAAGAGGAAGAAGAAATTCAGTTCCAAGATGAACCAAATAAGCCAACTTCACTCTCCGAATTCCCATCACGAAATTCAGAAAGGCACAATTCGGAATATAGGGACTGTAGTAGTAGTGCTCTCTAGTACTGCTGGAGCTTAGAAAAATACACGGGCTACACATTCCAGTAGGCAGTAGGCATAAAACCGTAAGCTTTCCCTGTACTTTATATCTACTTTAATTCTACACATAGTCTAAAGTGCTACTTATAATCTTCCAAGTCTTTGGAGACTTGGGCTGGACCCCAAGCCTCGTCCGCGTCCCTAGCTCTACTAGAGCATGCTTCTAACATGATGTAGCTAGAGTAGTAGGAAAGTATTAGTTCGAATTTACGAAGGACGGGCCCAGTACCAATTAGACGAAGAGAGAAAGATCACTGAAAAAATAACATCTCCTTTAATGGGCTTACGTGTTCCTCTTCCAATTGTCATCTACCTTAAGAATCCTCTTACGAATTTTTATATCCTCTTTTCCTCCGATATCATATCCCCCCGTAAGTGTGTTCAACAATAAGGACTTGTGAAAGGATTATATCTATTATTATACTTTCCCTCTTCAATCCAACTGCTAAATACATTTACACGTAGCATTATCCCTTCTCTGAATGAATCCTTTAGGGATATTGACTTGGCTTTTCTAGAAATAATTTCTGCCCCTTTTCCAATGAAGTATAAGTGAGCGGGATGTATTTGTAGAATCTTGTTGAGGATTGAGACCCCTTGATCCTCCGCGTTAAATTATAGGATTGTCTCCCGATCACGTTTATTGGTTTGCCAATTATTCTCAGAATGATCCTGTAAAAGGAACAGGCGATGAAAGGGAAGAAAACATGCCGATTTGCATGCTACCTTAGATCTCCGATACTTTTGATTATCCTCTCTGAAGATTAGGGACCGTTTAGAAATGGGATGAGTTTTTGTCTCACTCCGATTTAACGATTGTAAGTAACAGTCCATTTGCATAATTGCGATGAATCCGGCTCTGTATTTATAGCTTGTTTTTCTTTATCACGCTAAAGCTTTCTCTGATTTTTTTCGTGTATGTGTGTGGGTTGTGCCGTTAAGTGCAGAACTGTAATGGGACTACATGATTGTGGACAGTAGAAATTTATAAGATAGCAAGAATAAAAACAGAGAAAAGTGCATGGAGGTGCCAGAAAAATACATTCGGTTCGTTTGGATTTCATATTAGAGCAGAGCGAGTGAAATGACAGTAAAAAAGGAAGAGGGAGATGAACTTGGTTCGATTAATAACGTTGTCGGTGTTTTCGTGAGATTCTGCAGCTGATATTGACTTGTAACTTTTTTTTAGTACCATCCAAATAATAATATAAATGTTCCTTTGACCGTGTCTTATTTTATTATTGTATACAGGGCTGTCCGATGAGGTTATTTTTTTGCGTGAGAAGAAAATATATTTGATGTCATGTATCATCGAGGCACCTTCCCCGAGGATTTTCGACCACAAGGCCACAAACGCAAACAATGGAACCAAAACGCCCTATCTGTAGTATGCAGTATCGACTGATGGTGTTGTACTGTAAACATTGCCTTCCTTCGAATGTTATTCATATTGTTGGCCTTTGACAAACTTGAGCACTGTATTATCTCATCTATCCCATCCAACATTAAGTCCCGAATTAAATGTACAAATAGCATTTACAATCTGTTTTAAAAATCTACAAGTTAAGTTGTTTGATTAACTTGCAAATCTATCTTTTACTTTTAAGAGAATCGGCAACTTATTGTCTACAAGCCAAAGAAAACTCAAAAATTAAAAAGCTAAACTGAAACCAATGCAAGAATCAATTAAATTAATTTTAGGATGATCCTAGACACAACAAACATAATGCATAATGACAATTCTGATTCGGAATGTATAGTGAGTCACCAAGGCAAGGCCTGAAGATTCTTGCATTGCCCTTGCATTTTTAGTTGCAACTTTCATCCAAAAAATACAACATCATTACTATTGAAGGTCGAAGAGTATATGAACATGATTCATAGTACATTTAATCGGGAACAAACTGAATGATGAACCATGGGATAAGTTCCTCCGGTTCCTATACCAGTCCCTTTGAATTTAACATGTGCATTGGAGCAAATGGAAGTGAAAGCGGACGGAGGAATGATATCAACAAAAACAGTGGGGGTCAAGTATCCCAATTCTTGTTTTATCTCAACTTTTATTATTATCTCACTTCCAACTTCACTCACCATCACCACACACTCTACGTCATCATCCCAATATCCCCATACTCCTTGATGGGATCATCTGTTTTCCCCATTTCCTATTACTCCGATGATGAAAGAATGTATTGTTGTTCACTCCCTATCCCCAACCTAACAGTTACTCATAAGAAAGATCGCACTGGAGCTTTCCCCTTCTCCAATTCCACAGTTTCGGAAGCGAATTTGAAGTATTGTATTAAATAAAAGCATTCGCAGATGCTGATCCATAATGATGATGCTGTGGGGTAGTACATATTACTGCTGATGGTGCTATAAGTCCTAAGTTGGAATGGTGTTGATCATGACAGGATACGTATCATTTTCAAATAAATTTCGCTGGGGTGAAATATTGCGGTCTCATGTCACACACAAGGGGAGCTAGGACTCCTGATACAACCAGGACGACGACAGGCAGGCAGGCCGACGGAGATGAATTTCCAAGTATTATTCAAGGAAAATTGGAGGAGGGAAAGCTATTAGTTCGAAATGGATTTTGTTTCCCATTATATCCGAAATTCGGATAGATCTTCCCCGGGTAGTAAGTCTATAAATAATAAATAGAATAGTAGTTCAAGAGGTAGTAGTTAGTAGTTAGTAGCATTATATTTCCAAGGCGTGTGGGATGCTGCGGAGGAAAGAATAAGGAGCTTGAAATTTCTCCAGCTTATTTCCCAACTTCTTTATGAATTTCTTCTGAGGAATTAAAATAAGAGAGATTCATGGGAAAGCCGTTTAAATTGAAAACAATAACTTAAAAACTTTAGAGCCCGCCTTCCTTTAGATTTCAGAAGCAGGAGGATCATTAAAACAATTGAAGTTGGTAACTTTAGTCAGGAAGAGGCCATTAATTCAAGTACACACAAAGCTTCTCATCTTTGGTAATTTGAACCCTTGCCCTGAGCTCTCTCAATTGCTCCTCTGTACTTTCCCTCTCCTGTCTCCCATTATTGCAATGAACCCATCCTCCCAGTTAAGTTTCCGAAGAAAAGTGATGAAGTCACTTTCCTCCTTCGGTTGTTAATCATTTTTTTCTAAGCTTGGTAATTAAGCCGTTATGGGAGAAAGCACGTGTTGGAACTTTTGGGCATTCGTTACTTCATTTCTCTGTAGCTTCCACTTCTAGCTTCCTCTCAGCAACTATTGTTCCACTCCCGTCTACACGAACTCAAGGTTCAACCTATTAATTCCACTACTATATGCCAGAAATAGGGCTGGAACGTTCTCGGAAACCTTAGAATGTTGAGTCATTGGAAATTACCATTTGTTTTCTAACCGAAAATAGAAAATAAAATGGAATCGGAGAGTAGTTAACAAAACTATAGGTTTGGGGAATTTTCTCTGTGGTAGATCAAACTACGAAGCATTGCTGGTTTTGTAAGCATTTTTTACAAAAAAAAATATTATTGCGTTTCTTGCCTAGAAATTGCGGAAAACAAGGTTAAATTATAAATTTCAAAGTTGAATCAAGGGTCTAGATTGAGTAAGTTGAGCTTCTGAAACCTGACCAAAAACCGTGTTTACTCCCAGAACTAACCTTAATATAAAAACATTTTCATTTAAGCAAGTAAGCTCAGAATAATTCCCAACAAAGTAACAGTTGAGAAACGGTGGTAATGAAAAGGGCCTTTTCTCTCGCAGAAAATAAACATCAGATGATGAGACTTCATCAGCTCTTGAGCGAGGTGACTGCATTTATTTTTGAGCTCCTGGAAATGAAGTAAGAAATCACGGAGGGTCGAAGGAGGAGAGTTTTTAATATTTCGCTGCCAGCGAAAGGAGTCTTGGTTGGGAGTAGTGTAGGTGGGCATTGTATCATCTTGTTCAAGTAATATAGTTTCTGTTCTAGGGAAATAGATGCAAATTCAGAAAGATCATAAACTTGGTGGAAGATGGAAACCAACAAAACATGAAAAATTTCCTGAGTAAATTAACTGGAAACTAGTGGTGGTAAACTGAGCGTGGGTTATAATACCACTCTATTCTGCTGCTGAAGAGACAGCGTGACTGCTATGCATATTTATGTATTTAGATATAACTCAAAATAAAGGCAAGGCACTTCTTCTCTGCCCTCCCTGCCTCCCTTTATTGAAACGCTCTGAAACGTAAAGGAAAATATAAAATGAATCTTGCTATTTGGTTGGTGGACGATGAAATCTTGACTCTTTCCTCTGGCATTTTATTCCTCTTCGTAAGATTTGTTATTATTTTCCTCTCCTTTTCTACCCTGTATTTAGCAACCTGCCCAAGAAGAAGCTAACTCCAACGTGAAATTGAATTCATCATTTCCTTGAAATCCAGTAGAGAAAGTGCTACTTGGAGATTTCGTATTTAAAATCCAGTAGTTAGCTTAGTGCATGTCCTTGAATAAAGCTGGAGAAAGTAAGTGGGTGAACGGTGAAAAATCCTTAGAGCAAGATTGTCGGGTTGGGCGACTTATCCACGTCATCTTTAACCGTTTAATGTCCACGTATAAACTAATCTGAAGTCAGTATAGAAAATAATATTAATAAATCTATATTGGTTTGCAACTGCTATTACAGTACAGTTACCCGGAAGTATAGGGATCATCTAGCATTTTCTACAGAAAAACAGTCCATTTCCCGAGGTATTTCGAAATGAACTGATCTGAAATCCAATGAATCGCTCAATCTCCAACAAAGCGGCTTAGAAAAAGGACAAAGAGCATATAAAAACTAGCCGGTTTACGAGAGATTCTTTCCCAAGGAGATTTCTATTCTACCCTAAGTTAATAAATATATTGAAGATCTCTCTGATGGAAAAAAGAGCCGGAGTAAATGAAACCTGGTCAGGGACCGAATTTATTAGAGCTAATTTTTTCCATTCCTTTCTCCTCGGAATTGACTTCCTCGTTCTTCATCTCTGCTTTCCCTATTTAACGCAAAGGCATTGATGGACTGGAGTTGAGGGCGGAGGACGCTTTTGACGCTTCCTTTCCCTCCTTTAATATATCGGCTCTTGGAATAAGTTTTATGTTTCTGAAGACCCAGTTCTTATTGTGTGGAAGTTGAAACGTTGAAAGCTAAATGCTTTAAAAGAGAGAGAGAGGGGAACTGAATTCTGGGAGAAAGTTGGTTGGTTGGTTTGGCTTTTGGGCGAAGAAAAGAGGGCCTCTCTCTGTTCTCTGTGGATCTGTTGAAGAGAGGAGTCCGTTGAGTAGTCAGGAGGGAGATGAGATAAGAGAACAGGTCATTACTTGAGGATAGTAGAAACTGTTTTGCATTTTATGAAGCCAATTTCACATGCTATACATGGAGACTTTAGGAAAGTACTTAAAACCACTTGCACCCTCGTCCTCGTCTTGCAAAACTTTTCCGCACTTCCACAACATTATACCCTTCCACCACTTTGCCCTCCAACATATTAGTAAAATGGTCGGAGAGGAGCGATACATAGTTGAATGCAATACTGCCACTGCCTCTATACATTTCTATAGGCGTAGAGAGAGAGAGGTTCGGAGCCAGATCTCGTGGGTATCCTAGCCTCTCCAATATTCCGAAAGACAATGAGAGAAAGCAGTATAAAATAAATACGTATACCCTTCTGTAGAGGGAAAGAGCAAATGAATTTCCTATATTAGTTAGTTGGGATAAATTCGACAAATTTAAGGGAAAGCAGCAGCAAGGGATCAGAGATGTGGAGGAATAATATGTAGGTAGCGTATAAGGAGCATTGTTAGGGGTATAATAATGTATTGTAAAATCAAGATGGTTTTGTAATATGAAAAAGAGCAAGAGCCCCTTATTCCTTGGTTCAGTTCAGTCTACTGAACTCTCATTTTATTCCTCGAACAATATGACTAGATTCATGGGCTCCCAGCAGCTTCTCGTCGAAATTGATATATTGCAGAAGAGGGAGGTTATAGAATTTTAAGGGGTTCTTTGGATTTTAAAGACCGTCCACCGTGAACTGACTAAACCAAACCGAAACCGACTCAATACTCTCTCACTGAACTAACCGAGCAGTCAACCAAGGCAAGAAATTATTTTCTTTCAAAGCCATAAACAAAAACTTTGGCAAGCTGTAAAAAAGTGAGTTGGGCTGGGATGAGGAGGAATTGAATAAGATAAAGGAATTGGATATCTTTTCTTGGCATATTGTGTCGTGGCTTTGCCGGAAGTACCTCTGCACAGGCCTGTATATACACACAGTGTAGTTTGGAAGATGTTCATTGGTCTTCTGTCTTTTTATATTCAATCTATCCATCTGGGCAAGCATAAAATGAACAAATTATATTTTCGCCTCTGTCTTGGAGAAAGTACTGCGATCTCTCATGGGGACGGACAGATTGGCTGGGGTGTGTATGAGAAAATGTATAAAAATCTAGTTATGATGTATTTCATCTGCATGTGTGTCACATCCCACAGATAATAAAACTCATGAAATGAGTTACAAAATTTTTTATAATCCTAAGCACACAATACAGCCAACCCCTGCAAAGTCAGAGCTGTGGAATGGTTCATTTTTTAAGCTCCCTCATGTTTAGTGTTTAGAATGTCGGAATTCGTAAAAATCCCTGCCTGCTTTTGTCCAATCTTGCCATTTGAAATGGAATTCAAATTCCTCTCAATGATGATGAGGGTTTGTTGAAAGGGGTGCGGAATCATCTGTGATTGCTTCATTATGGCCTTCCATTGTTGGAGCTGGGAGAAAGGGATTGGATTTAGACGACGGATTTCCTGATTTATAATGTGTAGTTAAGTAGGGATCTGTCGTGCCCAACTGATCCGAAAATCAGGACGGAATCACCGTTTCTCGGCTTCTTTCCAATTTCGTTTTATTTCACTTCCCAAGTTTATTTACTCAACCACCATACCAGCCATGCCTTGGCTTTCTCTCTCCTCCGTCTTTATTCTTAAGTAAATTCGAACTATTTGCTATTCAGCTGCATCATTTGTTCCTCCATTCAAGGCTTGCCAAATCGGGGTTGAATCGGAATCTCCGCAGAAGTAAGAACCAACCCATAAGCCAAAAACTAGATCTCGGAGCATTACAATCACTTCGAAATTATTCATGCCCTATTATATGGAATGGAATTGGATTAGATGGCTATTCAATAATCTTGGGATGGAATCCTGGTTCATAATCGGCTTTAAATGTACAATAAAGTAAATACAATTGGTACAAAGTTATAGCAGAACGAGGCATAAACTTCCTTTGTTTTAGAAGGTTTGGATTTGATTATTAACTTTAAATTTTACAGATCCGCGATTGGCTTGTTTTACGAGCTGTACGTTAGGTATCAATGCAAAAAATCCTTGGAAAATAACGAAGGTGTCACAAAGCGTTTGTTTGTAATAGTTATATAAGATTTTGTGATTATTAGACGATTTGCCTCCACTACCGTTCCATATAAGGTGGCGATGTCGAGGTGAGTTTTATGAAAATCAGTTTTGAATGGTTTTAGTGGCAGAGTTGCGATTCGGATTAGAATTGGGTTAATATTATACATGCATCGTGTAATTCTTTATAACCATTCATCAATGTCAACGTTTCCATTCTGACTTGAACTGTTCACCCGAGTTCGCATTCAACTGCCAGAAGCACCTCTGCTGTTACACATTTCATGTAGTGTTGATAATAAGAGCCAGCTTTCTCTGTCCATGGTTTGTTTATTGGTTTATTGTTACCCTCTCCTATATAAGCTACATTTTACATTGGTGGACATGGTCGACGTATTTAGTAAACTGACACATAACAACGGACAGATAGATCATTTATGCTGTCATAATATTTCCAAGAAATAAAAGAGTTTATATATTATATTACCCTATATGTATTTCATATATCAATGGAACGGCGATGGAGTGAGATCGTGCGTTTTTGTAGATGTTAATATAAAAAGAGTATATAAAGCATGAGTAAGTAAGATGCGGTACTAACTATTCATTATTCATTATCATTAGGCTTGAGTCATTGCAATTTAGTATTTTAACAGTTCCTTGACATATTAAACTTGCCTAGTTGGGGGTGTGCTGATGAATGTGACAGAAATAAATAAAGCATGTAATTTTATTCTGCGAGAAGGATTGTGGCTTGTGCGATTGAATTCTTAATTTGTTTTTAAATGACCAAACGCAGACAGCTTTGACCATATAGAGTTTAAAAGATTACGGTTTTCATAATCTGCATTGACTAAGGGAGGGAGTTATTTCGAGTAGGGTAGTTATATCGGGATGAAATATTTAAGTATATTGATTCACGAAATAAATTATTTTCATAACACAATTTGAAGGAACAATTTATGGTCAGAAATTTTGGTTGCATCTAACTAACTTAGTTTCTGTGGATGGTTTTTGAAGTGTAAAGTACAAAGTACATATATATATATGTCTAGTGACTAGTGACCCAGAAACGATCAAGCTTAAACTATAGCTTCTATTCGGCAGAACCGTTTAAACTTAAAAATGTTGTGGTATTCCAGGAGTTGAGTCTAGCTCAAGACCCTCAGTAAATGAACCCACTATGAAACACACAGGAGATTTAAGATCAAAGTGTTGAACACTACTACTGTAGTCCTTCGGGATTCTAAACTACGGGAGGTTGAAATATTTAAACAAATTGTATCAAGTACCATCGGGATCTGGGTAGTTAGCTAGATGTTTATAATGTGACAGTTTGTTTGATGATCTTGTACGCTTTATTTATTTGGTCTTGTATTTTATAAATGCTGTAAAATTCTTGAGAAAGGCTGTTGAAAATTTCCACTTGTGAGCAATGCGTTTCCACAGCCTAAGCCATTTCTACATGTTCTGTGACTTCTGATAGACGGAATGGAAAGCTAGAAATGAAACAAATGTTAAAAATCGCCTTTTATTGGCAGAATTAGTTCACATTAAATTTATTTAGATTGAGAGTATCAGAACATTTTTAATCATATACTAAGAAATTGACCATATTGACAAGAAAGCCGTAATTAAGATACATTTGGTCTTGAAATGAAATGGATTGATAGGCGGATGCTCATACACGTTATCCTTATGGTTTTTGCCCTCTCGTTCTAATTTCAGCAAGGGTGCCTCATTTGAATCAGTGTTTTGGGAAGGAACCGTATCTTCATATTAGTTAATAGGATTTGCCAGCTTCCGTGCGAAGGAAACATTGAAATTGAGTAATGTGCTGATAAGAAATCTATAGTACGTAGTACGTACTTCAATCTCCATTCAAGCAAGATGTTATTCATGTTGAAATAGCAAGCAAGCCCGAAGCCTGTAGATTTATTATATGAAAGAAAATTCGTATTTTTATTTTGCAAATGCTATATCAAAATTAAATCATTTAATATAAAGGCTACTAATTCCTGGCCATTAACGTTCAACTGTATGAAACCCAAAGCTAAATAGTTTTAGACTGTAATAGGTACTTCCAGCGTCCCTTTCCCCGTTCGTTTTTCTGGATCTCATTTCTGATTCAAAGCCGAGATAGCATAGTAGTAACCTGATTGTATTAACCAAGGAAGAAAGAACGACAGAATGAAGCCACAGGAGGGAAAAATGCACAGTTAGTCACGCAAATTTCCTGTTTCCCGACATTGACGACAAAAATTACTGTAAAATTGGGCCATAAGTTCATTAAAAATAGTAGAAGTTGCTATTCTAAGTCGCCCTCCTCATCAGATTATATTCAGGCAGGTTCCATTCACCGTCCTCCAGGAATATGACTTTCACCTAGAACTGCCTTCAGAATTCTGAATAGAGTGGTTACCAATTCTTCAGAACCATGCTTCCTTTCCACTCCTTGCACCGTTGCACTTCACAACCGATTCGGGCTCTCCTAAATCAAGACAAAGGACATTATTCTCTTTAGAAGAGATAAAATCCTATTCTCAGCCGTCGTTTAAAACAGACATCTGTAGTAAGATTCCAGGTTTTTTTAACAGTGAAAGAACCTTAAAACTATTTTATTTTATGTTGGCCAACTAATTAGCAGAGGAAAGTTAGTCTCGATCGTTTTTCTAGGCTGAAAAAATTAGGTTTTTGGAGGAAGTCGAGAAAATCCTTGGAGGCAATGGATCTTAGAAGTCCGACAGGATTATCTATAGACTTCAAGAATTATATTGCAAAAGAACATGAAAAGTTCCATTGCTCAAGGGATATTGAATTTAGTTGGTATACATGCAACACAAAAGGACTTTCAATTTTTTCCCCTCCCGACTTTTCTTCCGGTTGGTTAATAACTAGGAAAACTAAACTGAATCAGAATATATGAGTTGGTCTTTCTTTTCACAGATTTAGTTGGGGATGGCATGGCCATACGGCGTGGAATAACGGGTAATAAATTGGCCTCTGATTCCTGCAGCTCTTGAGACTTCTTTCATAATCCGTTTTCTTTCGATTCATGCAAACTTTTAATGGGCCTGGGGATCGATAGTCTTTTGTAATATTTCGGCCCGTCGTCAAACTACCAAAATCCAATCATATCCCCCAACTATTCATAAGCCAAATCATTCATATTTTAGTACAGACATAGGACGAACTGACTGCCGTATTAGATTGTAATTCACAAAAGCTGGAAGACATGAGTCGTTTCCTCGTCCCCACTCACTACACGTGTTACAAAATACTGCATGGTCAAGGCAGAGACAACCCTCGCATGACAAGATGACATGTAAAAAACTTGGATAGAAATTTGACCATTTCCTTACCAGTTGTAAAGTACTTAGAGGACGGGGGGATTGAATTGGGACATTAGTGTTTACACACTAAAAATAACTATCCGTGTATGATATTGGTCGGGTCAACCTATCAATCTGGATCCATTAATAGCTTCACAGTCAACATTATTCTGATACGATAGGATGGCAAGATAACAATAGTGGAATGTAAGGACAGAAAATTAAACTACCGAGGGAAATGACATCCATAATTCCATAATTCTATGTTATCATCCCACCCTTGGACGGGGAAAGTTCATCCATTTTAAGAGAAGGAGCGGATGTCAGTTACAAAAGTTGTCCGCGTCCAAGCAAACATGTATTCAACGACAATTTACGTCGGATCGGTGTATCCTTAGGTCCAGCTTTCCTCGTTGCCAATTGCATGAACTTTTGGATTTTTTTTTATAAAAAAGAAGTTTAGTTATTTAATTCATGAAGTTCAATTATTACTTGATTTGCATACTGTAGGATATATTTCCGGATGAATATGATGATTTAATATCATGTCACTACTATGCTAACAATCAGAACAGATATATAAAACGGAAAATGGATCTTTTAAATAGCAGAAAAAGACACTTGATAATATCTGAATTTTTACCATCTCATAAAAAGCTCCTCCGTCAATCTAAACAAATGACATAAATTGGAAGAGCGAATGTCTTCCTTTTGAATGAGTAAAAAAAACAGGGAGACAAACAACCCGTTTCCATTGTACTTCTGCTACCACGAGTAACAAACAACATCTTAAAAGAATGAATTGCTTTTGTATCTTTTATTACTGAACTTGTAGTTTACCCATTCGAAATTCGAATACCTGTCATCAATTGTTGTTAGCACAATTCAAAGTAGATATAAAGTATAAGCTTTCTTTTGATACGGAGTGCTTGTGGTTCCTTTGCTGTGGTTCCTGGAACTCAAAACGGTTTCATGCGGACATCGTTCAAGACTTGAAGACGGACAGGCTTTCAGTTAGCATGGCATTTGCCTCTTTGATGCGACATGAAAGGGAACAAACAAACCGAACTTTTCCCCTTTTGTCCTCTTCAATTTCAAGTTAATCAAAAAATCCATGTGGACTTTCTCTAGCAACCAGTGAGCTTCAAGCAGCAGAAGCCGAAACCCAGAACTTTGGGTGTATATATGCGATTGAGGTGAACAATTGCGTTTTTATGTAATAGGAGAAGAGGTTTAGAAATGACTAAAAATGTGCACTGGGACAATATTCATTTTTATTCGGCTAAGCAACCAAACTTCAAAAATAAAGATACGTCGCTTCTGTATGTACTGTGCAAAATATGCGGTTACTTGCATGATTTCGCTATGTACAGATGCGATAAAAGCAATTATAAGCATCCGTCTATGCATAATCAGTTTTGAAGACAGCTCGATTTTGTACGCCATTACTTTTACTCTCAATTGAGTGACAGAGTTTAAATTTATTCATAGACGGACCGGTAGCCTCCAGACTGTAGTAAACTGCTTAAATATGAATGTCCAGGTTGAAAGTCGTAAACAAGAACAGACCACTCAACCTTTGCAGAAGACGGAATTGAAACGAATGAGTGAGAAGGAGGGGAAAAGGTCAACTTGTTTGGAAAAGAAAGTCATACGTGTGATTTATTACGGACAATAGGGCAGGTCAAAATTGCTAGAGAAAAAGGGCATAGACGGGAAGTTGATACATCATCTGAACTTTCCCCATTTCTTGCAAGGAATCTTGAAAGTAGACAAACAGGTTATAGGGAGTGTTTTAGAGATCGTTTGTAACGAATAGGTAGAGGGAGAGAGAAAATACCAGGATATACCATCGACCATCATCATCAAAGACCTATTTGGAGAGTGCAGATTCAGATAAAAGTCTGATCAATCATTTGGGGTCTTTGGAAAATGGTAGAAATACAGCAGATTACTTTGATTCAAGTGGCTTTGAGGCTTGAGGGACTAGTCTTTTGGTCTTTCCTCTATCGACATTTAATTCTTAATCATGGGGGTAGAATAAATGACGTCTTGTATCCAATGCAATAAAAGGGCTAAAGGGCATTGGTTGGAAGATGGGGAATTTAAAACAAATTGCAGTCACTAAAGGGTATTGTACTCTGAGATAACTTAATTTAAAATCAATGAAATGTGGTCAAAAATAATTTTCAATTTTGGTCTCATTAAATTTCATGCTGATCCAAAAATTGATTGCCCTTTTATTTTATTGATTTATTTTATTTATTGATTGATAATAGAACCCTTGAAAAATATTGGATTTAGAAACTACTGTTGTCGGTGTTTGCATGAATCCCCGTTAAAAATCACATCTCTTGACTTGGAGTTTCACGGTCTTCCTGGGACAGCGCTAATTTGAATTACAAGATGCTTTGGTTAAGGACCACAAATGGGTAAAATGCCCATAGCCCATAACTGGTTCTCGACTGGGCGCCCCAACAATTGCCCATTTAGGTTGTGTGTTGAGGACACTGAAAAATGTATACAAATGTCTAAACACGTTTGAAGAACGTACTTTTTTGATACTAACTAACAAGCATTCCTGTCAATACGAAAGTCCATAGCCGATCCTCCCGAAATAAAAGTAATAATCCGCCTCTAATGTGGTAATACATAATATAAATAATATTACGGGGGATCATAACGGAAACTGATACGAAGTGTCAAGTAAAATTGAAAAGGAAAGGGTTGTCTTGAACAGAAGCTACCGTCCTTGCCTCCTGAGAAAAAGCCTTGCTTGAGCAAACCGAATTCAATTTCCTATTTTCCCGTTCACCCTTCCGGCCTGGAACGGTTTGGACCATCCCATCAGAGAAAAAAAATTACCTACAAGAAATCGAACTATAAAGTTTAGTTATAAAGTATATAAACATACAAAACTAGCAGCAACTCCCCATTCATAATTTTGATTTGATGTGGTAGCCCACACGTATGTGTAAGTTTCCGGTTTCATTTTAAACTGTCTCCTTAAATTCGGGATGGCCGTTGGATCCTCTTTATTTCCTTTACCGGAAACGAATGCGTATTAGCTGTAAATCGGCAGTCACATGATACACCCTTCACTTTCGATTTCCTATCTCGCTAGAGAAGTTCAGGATTTCAGGCTTTCAGACAGCCGGAAGAACTGAACCTAGCTGTAGAACTTTCAAACCCAGTTAAATGCAACACTTATAGAACGGGATATAGGAGAGGTTTTTGGATCTGAGTTTTTGGAAAAGGAAACTAGGCCTTTTGCATGCATGGCTTTCTCTCTGTTGTGCTTTTGGTTTTGTGGGCAAGGCCAGTGGCCTAAATAAACAAACAGTTTAGAAAGGGCTTATGTCCCGAAGGCTGGGGCAAGATAGAATGAAATTCCAGGGATTAGCTCAAAGGCATCCCGAGTTGATCCCGTAATTGCCATAAAGGATTGTCGAAAGCCTCAAGTCAAGTTGCAAATCCTAATTTAATTATTCATCTCACGCATCGTCTCATTGCATTCCCATTAGAATATAATGAATATTGGGCTTAGCAAGGGATTCTCGGGGCTTTATCAGCCCCGCGGTCCCCGTTCGCATTCTACGGCTCCCGTCTTCTCGATCAGCTTTGTACAAATATTATGGTCAATTTTAATAACCCTGGCTAACCTAACGAATGCTTAAAATGTAAACATGTAGTGCTTTGAGGATTTTACACAAAGCTACTTTGAAAGGCAATTAATAAATTGCATCTTTGTTTCTGTTCCATTTTATTTATCTTATACATAGGCTTGTTAGTAGGTTTCAAAATATTGGTGGCAATGGCAAGTCGTTGTTTTTTCAAATGTGAAATGGTTTGATTTGTTTAATTCTTTCCAAAATCATGTGAAGACTGATCTGAAGCGTCTGCGGCAGAAAAATTGCTTATAATGATTGAAATAGAACTCATCGGTTCTTGGTAAAAACTGACAGATATTGATCGTCTCGGGGATGTTTAGATGGTTTAGAGGGACAGTGGTTGGGTTGTAGTTTGTAGTACCTAACAAAATGATCATTTTCTAGATATTGCGAGAATTGTTCATTTTTATTAAGAGAATGCCATTTATTTGGCATCCAAAAATAAAATCAACTGTCACATCTTGACGGGTTAAATCATTTATCAAGAAAACTAAGCAACATGATTCACGATCACGACGCAGGAAGAAATAATACCGTCGTGCAACGGAGAAACAGATATTGTCAACGACATTTGTAATCTTTTATTGCAACTTGTTTGGACCATGAAAGCTATAAAATAATCATAAAGATAAAATGGTATTCAATGATGGTATTAAAACCACAATTTAAAAAATATCCCACGGTAAATAATTAGATCTAATATCATATATTTTTATTCGGTGCAGGAATATCCATTTACAAAAAAATAGTTTGAGTCTATGGCACATCGACATGGGTAGTTGCTTTTACATAATAACAACAACAAGTCTATTAGGTTTGTGTACTAATAATTTTATTACATAAATTCTAAACTAACCTAACCCAACCAATATCCAAGAATTCCCTGAATATGAGTTTCAATACTTGAGACCGAGCCATATGCGTAGGTTGGTTTGGTATAGGGACCGTCTCAGGCACACCTATTATGTGGGGGTCGGTTGGTAAGGTAAGATTACTGAACCTGCAGAAAAGTGATTGGAGTCCTACATATAACTCGTATTTAGGTTACCCCAAGCTTTGTCACTGGGAATACTCGTCGCCCACTGCCCAACAATTCGTGTCATCGGCACCAAGTCTTGTTCAACCTCAACGAAATAAACATAATTGTACGTTGACTCAGTGACGAAAACTCGGGTATTTCGGTGTTGCAACCAGATTTTTGGGAATTAGAATTGGACCCCATCTACGGGTGGCAAAAATATTATTTGCATACAGGAACAGGAACCGTCTTTACCGAAACCTTCAAAGCGTCCGAAACAATTGTGATGTATTTTAAATATGGTTGGTGTGGTTAAGTTAGAGGTAACAAACAATAATATTATGTTCACTAGTTAGACAACTAAGATTTCACTATTTGGAGTATTCGCACTCGGGAGACTTGATTTCATGTAGCTGTAAAAGCTTTTAATGTATTTCAGTTGGCATTTCATATCCGCTTTAACAAACAAAAAATGTTTTTACAAATTTATATCAAATAATAATATATCCTTTACCTAACATAAAAAACGTAAAATAGTTTAAGAACATAATACATAATATACCTATGTTATTACAAGCTATTTAATGTCGATGATGAGCTATCACTTCCATTTCCGGTATCCGAAGTAGTCATATTTTCAAGCTGTAAGCATTCAAAGTCTTTAGCTATTGAATTTTTCGATGGGGGCAATGCTGGAAGGTCTTTCAACGAACAAGGCAAGGGAGCTATCTTGAAAAATTCATCGTTCAGTGCCTTCAAGGATATATAAAACAATCAGTGATGCTTTTTTCATTGTATCTATAAATGAGATGAAAAATATGGTATATGAGATTACGTCCTTAGCTGACATCCTTTTGGGAGAATCATAAACCAGAAATTTTCCCAAGAACTCTGTACACTTGGGAACAGGAGAGGGTACAAGGGTGGGTAGTGGTATTGGTTTCATCTTGGTAAATGATATCTTGTTATAATCTGGCAGCTCAGTTCTCCCAGGCCACGATTTCTCATCTGGGGTCCCAAGGCTAGAGATTACGAGGTAGAGTTGGTCAATATCATTTTCTCCCTGGAAAAAGACAACAAAAACAACAATGAATGATTTATACCTAAATCATTGGACAGAAGAGACAAAATGATGATGAAGAAGGAAAAGAAGAGGCTGAGGAACATCTAGCATTTCTCCTTGTCTCATCCATCTTGTTGCCTTTTCCTTTTGGAAGGTAATTAACTCACAGGAAATAAAGGCTCTCCCTTAAGCATCTCGGCAAATATTGTCCCAGCAGCCCAGAGGTCAACACCTTCATCGTAATAACGAGCCCCATATAATAACTCTGGAGATCGATACCAACGCGTGGCTACTTGATGGGAGAAAGCCGTCCTTTCTCCTTTGAAGAACAGTCTGCACAATCCGAAGTCCCCGATTTTAAGGATTCCACTTTCACCTATGAGAAGGTTTGCCGGTTTCAGGTCCTATTTTGTAATTTGTGTCAGAAGAAAGATTAATTTTTATTCTTGCGAATGACAAGGCGTCCTTTTTGTTATATTGACTTCGGATTACATACGTACCCGATGCATTATGTGATGCCCGTGAAGATATTCCACGGCTCCAAGAATCATTTGCATGTAGCATTTGGCCTGGGATCCGTTAATTTTATAGGCATCCAGGATCTCCCACAAGTTGGACGGCATGAACTCAAATACAAGGACGAAACTGAGCCTTGAAGATTATAATTGAGATTGAGGCTACATTATAGATACATTTTATATATTACGTTATAAACCATATCTAGAATAGTAATCACTGACCCTTGGGGAAATACATCAATGAGGTAGACCACATTCTCATGCTCCACACATTGCAGTGCCCTGATTTCCCGAAACACTTGGACAGGGAGCCCCCCTTCCTCGGTGATCTTTTTCAATGTCACTTTTTTCAACGCTACTATATCACCGCTGATTGCATGTCGGGCTTTGAGAACAATTCCATGTGCTCCTTCTCCTACAGTGCCTAGAACTTCGTACTCGTTCATTGTGTTTTAGTCACTATCTGACGATATTATTATTGAAAAATGAGGTCAGATGCCCGACAGTGATATCACTTATGCAAACTAACCAAATCATTTTAATTTTAAGGCATTGGAAATTTATGCAACTGAATTGGCCAAAGATTGGATCCTTCTAGTCATTGGGATTAACGATTTCATATGGTTTCCAATACTCGGGATAATGTTTGACAACTACAATGCTTAGCAACCCAGTACATACATACAGAGTCCGATATCACCCATGTTGACAGCATGTGCTTGTACTGTGTGTTTATGATGAATGAATCAAGGAAACCTACCGTTCTTTTAGCATTTGGTTGTATTAGTTTCAATTAAACATGTGAAAAGACAAAATGACAATCAGCGGTTTTATCGTTGTACAGAACCCAGATTCGATGTTGTTTTATTTAGTGCAGATTTAGTATTTACATCATTTTATTTCAGAGAAATCTTCAGCGTTATAAACGTACGAAACTTGAAACCGGTAATAATAATCGCTAATTTATTATAAATTCAGTCATTGTTGTACGTAATCACAAACGAGATACAACATTGAGCTCTTCTAATTAAAGGCTCGAGAAAGTCGTAAAAGTTGGCGTATTTAACAATACAGCAAACCCAACCTAATATTAGTGCTACTTCCAGTAATGTCCAATTCCTCGACCAAACATGACATTAATTTCCAGCCGATATACAGGTAGAAAGAGGAATGATGTTATGTAAATGAACGCTCAATTTACGCTTGACGAATGCATTCACTGTTACTCAATAGAACATAATATATTCTGGGAACTTACTAGCTTTTGGTGAATTTACGTTTGAATTACAGAAAACTGTTGTGAAACAGCATTGAACACGTCTTGATGCGAAAGAAAAGTATTATTAACGATATGTAGGATTGATTTGCCTTTACAAGTTGAATCCACCATCTGGAGCGTTTACTGACATTTGAAAGTCGCCCGACGAATTAGTTTCTGGCAGAAGACTTTCATCGACAGCTCCCTGAAATGAGGCATCAAAATCGTTGTTAAAACTTCCAAACTTATTTTCCTACAACTGTTTAACTAGGCTTAATAATTATTAATAAGTTATACATCCATACCTCTTCCGAGAAAAAGGCATCAATGAGAATATATGCTTTATTGTAAACAGTGTTGTTCTCGTGCGATTGCAATTGTTCAATTTTGTCAAGGCCACCACACTCTTCAATAGCACAGGCGACCTTCTCCAGTTGACCAACCTCTTGGGCCCCCTGTAGATAAAAAAGTTTATGTATTTGTTCGAGATATTTACCTGCTAAAAAGTAGTCCCAATTCTAAATTTATTTGTAAAACTACCTTCAAAATATTTTCAAGTCCATCCAAGATTACAACAATGGTTCTCCAATCCCTACAACCTAACATGTTGCACATTGCCGGAATCGCCCCATTTTGACATAAATGAATCATATGTTCAATGTGTCCTCCAGATGTAATGTTCGTGATTGCCCATGCGGCCTCCTTTTGCGCTCGGAAGTCTCCCTTCAAACAACAAAGAATTAAATATTTAGATACCTTAGCTAGTTAAGATTTTCCGGCAGTTTATTTTACGGAACAAGCTTACATTTTGAAGGACATTAATCAGAAGTGGAACAATTCCAGCATCCAGTACTTCATGGATCTGCTCTAAAGTTCCAGCTGCAATGTTCGAAACTGTCCACGCCGCTTCCTTAACGATGTTTGTTTTAGGACTTTGCAAAAGTTTGGCCAATAGAGGAAGAACTCCTGATTTTACAACGGATTGGGTCTGAAGACAATGGTATTGATTAATTAAAAAATATCCCTTGGAAGAGAATGCTTATGTAAGAATTTTGGATATTCGCGAGAAATGCTTACTTGAGTATCGCTACCGGTAACTATATTACCGACTGCACGAAGACATGGGGTGACTACATTATAATTGCCTGAGCCAAGTAGTTCGACAAGGCGAGTAACAACTCCAGATTTGACAACCTCTTCTATCTTTTCATTAGGTCCATCTGACAAGTATGACAGAGCCCAACATGCGTCAGCTAAATATAAAGATGATATCATAATACATTCAAATATCAATTGGGTAACCCAATAGCAAATATAATCGCCAGAGGCACAATAAAATATAAAAACATACAAACAATCTCCATGTCAGACATTTGAATGAGTTTTGCAAGAGCAGGGAGACACTGTCTGGAAGCTTCGGGAGGAGGAGCAGGATTCTTGGTCCGGCATAGATTAGATAAAGTCCAAGCTACATTCCTCAAGAATGAAGGCTATTTCAAAATATCATTAACATGTTAAACTCACTAACACTAATTATGCTAATATTATAACAAATCTTTGGTGACTTACAGAAGTTTGTCCTTTAGCTAAAGCAACGAGTGGTGGAACTATTCCTTTCGAAATAACAAGATCTCTCAAAACTGGCCCGTCACCCTGTATAAAAAGAGGTTACAAACGGATTTGATTCAATATTTTAATGCCCATTTTAATACTTATTTTGGAATTTTTGGATTTAAGAAACGTTAAAGAGAATTTTAATTGGAAGATTTTTTATGAAGCTCACAGCAATGTTTCCCAACGCCCAAATAGACTGTTCGGCAATATGAGGGTATGGAGATCGTAGAAGTTCAATAAAAGGTTCAATTGCTCCAGCCTTAACAACAACATCCGTTTGAAGTGACGAACCAGAGGCGATGTTAGTTAGAACCCAAGCCGCTTCGAATTGTAATTCTGGAGTCGCTGCATTCTTCAAAAACTCAATACAGCGAGGAACGATTCCAGCTTGAATGACCATGTCAATAGGTGGATGACGCTCCCGACTCAAAATTTTTCGAGTCGTTTGGGCCGCATTAAATTGCTGCTTTGGATCATCGCTTAGAAAAACAAGTTCAAATGTTAAAAAAATGTTTACAGAGATGTACCTTAGTACCTCCGGCACCAAGCCATAACCAACAATTTAACGATCGAAGTTGTCATTACCTAAAGAGATCGATCATGATCTGTTTAAGAGTTTGATCATTTAAAACGACCGCCGGCGCACTTGTTCCATTTGTCGCGTCGGAAAGAGGGCTAGCAGAAACCCCGTCAATCTCATCAGTGTCGATGTTTCTACGCTTAGAAAGTTGTTCATCCTTCCTGGCTTTCCTGAGCTCGACGGCTTGACCAGTCCTTCTGCGACGGAGTTCCTAATTAGTTGGTAAACAAACAGTGTCGAGATCAGTCTTAAGCTCTGAACCGCCAATTTAAATTTGATACAGAGTATATTAAATTAAAATATATGCTTACATCATTGTCTTTTCCGAAGTTCTTGAAATTTTTAATTCGATCTGTTGCCATAATTCTCTGAGTTTGCTTTCTACTTTTGTAAAGATCTGTGATGTGCTCGGATTTCGGAAGCTTATTTCTTATCGTATATGTCCTAATTTTAAGCTCCGAACGGCGTACTCGAAATTCGGAATCCTAATCTGTGACCTGTGAATTTCAGATTCAGTAAAATCAGAAGGCAATAAGGCAACTTTACCTGCCTTGATCATAAACGACAACCGATGATAGGAAAAATGGTAAAAAAATCGCAGTATAATATGGTATGACAACCGAGCTCGTGGCATATATGTGTAATGTCTTACTACATACTTCATGCAACCAAGGTACGTGAATTGAGATCGTAGAGAGGTAGCGTCACTCAAGGCCCTAAATCCTTAGCGACAACTTACTTTACATTGGAATCTTGTCGCTATAGATTTATGGCCTTGGCGTCACTGAGCAAAATTTCGAAAATATCGTCAATTTTTCAAAAGTTAAAAATTAAAGATCATGGTAACCTTCCCTCCAGATTCTTCAAAGGTTTTTCAGCATTTTATTTGTGATCTAGCTCATGAGTATGCCGTAAGGAAAGCTTCCTTGGAGGCTTGTCTCCACAGATATTTTTTTAATCATTTTTCAAAAACGTTGCTCAGTGACGCTACCTCTCTACAATCTCAATTCACGTACCTTGTCATGCAACATTTTTGTTATTTATCATTTTCAAAATTTCAACTGTGTTTTCTAAACACGATTGGAAAAATAATTGGGAATTCAATTCCAAAATTCATGAAAATAGTGAAAGTTGCAATTTCTGAAAAACCTTCAACGCCACGCAACCCACAACTGCTTTACCTTGAGGCACGGGTTGTCAAGCAATTCTAATTCATGTGCAATTGCAATGCAAATTGAAATTTATTGAATGTGTACACAGTAAAAATGATGAATGACCAGACCAATCACAAGATGCATGTGAACTGAAATTGAAGTATATCGAATGCCTTTCACTTTCACCTTTGTGCTTGCGAGGATTCTGATTCTGCAATCAATGCATGCATGCAACGATTAATTGTGAATGTGTAATGCATATTGCATTGCATTCATTAACCAATTTTGCACGGCACACGGTATTGAACCGTTGACCGTACACCGTATGCCGTAAGATTGAAATTAATGCAAAAGGTGAAATGATGAAGCAAATATTCGCAGATAAGACATAAGAACAAAAACAAGAATGAAGAATACAAAATAATTATTGAAAAGTTTGAAGTTTAAGGGGCCAGAGTAGTTTATCGCTAACAAAGGAAATTTGTATCCATTTGACATTCAACATATTAGGGTAATTTCCAACCTGATTTCGTCAATGAAATCAACGATATACAATTATGAAAAAATCAGTGTGGTCAAATAATTATCGTTGCATGTCTTGAAACAAGTCTGAGTCTGAAGAACCTAGCTGGTCTGTTGGTTTGTGGTCTGTAAGACTTGCAATTAAATTGTTCTTGATACCGTATTTTTTATTTTTTGCAGGCAATGGAATGGAGCCCGACAGGTGATAGTGGATAGATAGGGTGGTTCTAAAATTTTGAAACTGTGAACTGGTACCGTTAGATAGATAATTTCCTTCAAAAGTTCATTTTAAACAATTAAGTACATACAACATACATGGTTTGGTTTGGTTTTTGGCTTTATGCTTTAATTCCATAACGCATACAACATACATAAGAGCTACGTGAGTTTTTTTTTAGTTGAAACTTGAAAGTAGTTCATAGTTACAGAGTTAAATCAATGTGATGGTGGATGGTTGGTATAAGGTATTGCATATTGCAATTAATTGTGAATCGCAAATTGTGGTATTTACCTTTCTTTTGTGTTTTTCAAAAACTAAACCAATTCACAATTTTGAACTTATTGTTTTTGACGAATAGTGAATAGTCAACCGTTGAGCACTCACCAGACACCAGAGAATTTATATTTATCCTTGAATCGTTGTATGTTTGATGTTGTATTACTGTATAGCAATTGTTGCTGCAACTCTTGCAAGAAAGGAGGAATGGAGAAGAATGAGATCGTTGAGCCCGAGCCGCTATTCTCTATCTCTCACTACGAGAAACGTGAAATTACTAACGGACAACTTGCCTCTCTTCCATTCTTTGTTTCCTTTCCAATTTAGCTTGATGGCATTTACATATTCATGATAATTTTGTATGGACTATGCTAAAATTAAAATAGAGTTATTCACGCACCGATAAGCACTAAAATCATGCTAAAATACATACATTTACACATACATATCGCCGATATCACCAGTTCCGTCGTTCCATGTTTCATAGTTTCATCAAATTCTCTTATTTAAACTTCCAAAAGCGTAACCCATAAATAACAGCGTTTTCGATTCTTTCCATTCCTTGCTTCAAATGATTAAATTATCAAAAAATACGTTAGAAGCTAATGTATGTGTTATGAACGGGCAATATCATAATTATCTTCCTTTGGCAGATAAACACATGGACGAGAATACCCAGAGCAATTGTAATCATATTTGAGTCTCTTACATTTTTGCTTCGTCCCTTATGCAAATTCAGATGGATTCCGATATGGTATTCACACGTTTAACTTTACATTGCAATTGCAAAGTAGAACTCATTTTTGCATCTTTAATGGAAGATCTATAATTCTATATCTCTGGGTATGGAAGATCCAAAAAGCTGTAATTATACGTACAAGACCGATGTATCACTCTAAATCCTATTTTTAACCAGGAATAAAATCTCGGGTTGGGTCAGAGAGGTACCAGCCACCAAGACAGATCACAAAAATGCAATTTATACTTTTCCAGTTTCCAGTTTTTATTAAATGTCTAGATGCTTTTTGGCTTTTAATTGAACACGACACAATTTGATCTTTTTCAATGATAGTGAAATTTTATTGCATTATTAATTTTGTATTTATAACCTAGGTATATATTATACTTATGGCTATATTGGCGTTTTCACATGACATGTAGAACAGGCATGTTCAGGAAAACTCCACACATAATAGGTATGAATAAATAATTAAGCTCTCCACAATAGGAGCAGACTTGCATTAGCTTTCATCAGGTCACAAGCTTGTGTACAAGTTAAATACATATAGTAGTTTTTGCTCTCTTAATGACAAGAACAATTTTAAGAATTCTCTGAATGTTTTCAGTCATCATCCTATCATCCATCATACAAATAAATTATTAACTGCTAGGACTACACGCAAAACAGACTTTTTTATTTTGAGAAACAAACAAAATGGCCAATTATCAAGGATCTAAAACAGGATACCCCCATATTTGTAATTCTTGACAAAGTTTAAAGGCTGTTCAAGTAACCGTTTCCAATGAACAACTTATATTTGTTACTTTCAATCAAGCTGTTCAACTAGAACTAAATTACACCAATTGTATACACACGTTGGTATTTTAGATCATTTGGTACGTTACAAAATTTACTCATACAATAAAAATGATTTAATTGAAATTATCGCATTAAATATCAATCACAAATCTGACATACTCGACACAATAATAGTTCAATTGAAACTTTGAAAGTAGGTAAGGTATAAAAACAAATAACAGTCCATTGCTTTGCAAAATCCATTGTATCGTGTTTGCCTGCAAACTTCGAACAAACAAGTTTTATAAATTCAGCTACGAAGCGTTTAATGCTGCCTGCATTGCCTTTTTTTCGAGTTCGGCTCCGAACCGTGCCCTAGCTGGAGAATCGTAATACCACAGGGTTATGGCATACCTTAAATGAAAAAGGTACAGTAAACAATGATTATAAATATTATATAAATTAGTAAAACTGTGCGAATATTGTAACAATCCAGGTAAATAGGCAACAGAAGTAAGGAACTGAAAATGAAAAACATTATTCGACATACCTGGTTTTAAATGATGGTTGTACTTCATGGGGATTTCTTCTATCAGACCAGAAAAATATAACTCTATCGAAAAGTGGTGCGACATCAGCAACCTTATTGGAGTAACCTTCGGGAAATATTCTAAGAAGACCCCCATTGACCTAACAAGCATTTATATTCTTAAACGTACGTCTTATTTAAATCCACTATTTTGCTCTGTGTCATCAAAGTTAAACATACCTTCGTATTCCAGTCTTTATTGAGATAGTAAATACAGGTAATACATCTCCCGTCATCATTTGGATTATCAACGTGCTTTACGTAATGTGATCCACTTCCTGGATAGCAAGCCACCATCGCCTGTACAAAATAACACATTGATAGATAAGATTGATAAGGATCAAGTATCATACAAAGGCTGCAAATCCAATATACAAAACATCAAACGCCCTGTATAAATTATTGGAACACAAAACACAATATGTTCATGGGGAATTTCTTTTTATCTTTATCCTTCCATGATGTATTATCTGTATTATCAGTTTGGTGAGTAGGATTATGTTATACTTCAATCAAACGTATAACAATCTTGCAAAAATGTGTTCGTGACTGAACATGTGTATTGACACAGAATCAGTGAATGCATTTATTAAGGGGTGAAACCCCCGAAAGATGAAAGACTCGATCACTCGATCCGTCCGTCTGTCCGTCCGTGCTCTAACTCAAGAACGGCTAAAGATTTTAAAATTCTTTTTTCGGCTACTTATTCAATGGGCCCTGACGCACCTTCAGTTATAATGTGGAACTGATCGGGCACACCCCCTTGCTACAAAAAATTCGAAACTCAAACCACATGCATATGTCACCTATATGGGACGTATATATGCAACCTAATTCTACTCTTACATACATACGGAACCACACCCACTGACACGGGGGGAGGTGTGCCCGCGGTATATAAGAGAAATTGAGATTTTAACACTATATGCCTCCCTAATGCCAAGAAACACTCCTGGGCGAATATGTCTATACATGTGCAATTTTACGTGAAAGGTTCAACGTTATCAATTTAAAATTTGCCACGTGGTTTCACCCCTTTCGTACGTGCGTTTGCAACGGTTTATTAATCATGATTGGGTTTTAATTCAATTGTGAAAAGCATCCATCCGAAACGGTATTTTAAATTAGAAATTCAATTTTTAATTTGGTCTGTCACTTAATAATTTTCAATTTACTCCAAATTTTATAATTGTAATAATAAAAAGTTGGATTTTGTTGTTACCTTCGATCGTTCTCTGATAGAATATTTGCTTAGCTGACCATCTTTAGCCACCCGATTTGCACCCATCACTATATTATCCAAAATTTTTAACAGGAGGAAAATGTTATTACAATTCTCCTCGTCACCTTGAAGCCACTTGATTTTGTCACTTCGAATTTCTGTACTCTTTTCTCCTGCTTTCACTAACTTTCCATCTTCGAAAGCCCCCTTAGCACGTAATGCATGAACTTCTCGTAAAATTGCATTGCCTCTGGCTTCTCCCAATAAATTATCCAAAACACAGACGCCGTAAAGGTTAAGGTCTTCAATCACTTGCTGCAATAAAGACAACCCCATTTTATTTAACAAATTCAAATATTAATATAACGAATTCGTTAATTTAACCCGCAGTACAATTGAAATTGGCCAACTTCAGGCTTTTCAGACTGTACTGTGGTTATCTCATAATAATTGTACTTGAAATATGATTAAAACGTGATACGTGACGGAATCATTGGCATTCTTGCGTACATTTTACTATCATTATCTTGTTATCAGTGTAAATTGGCCTTACTTGCATCCAAACCTGAAGCATCAATATTCGTTTGTGTGCAGGTAATCGACCCGTAAGAGGTCTCATGTCGCTAGTATGTTGAAAAGGAATTGCAGCATTTGACTTTAATAAATTAATTGAACTAGCGGAGACCGACCCCTCGGAATCTTGGCCACCATCTTTAGTCCCAGATAAATTATCCTGGCTGGATTCTGTATGAGACGTGGCCAGAGTAGCGGAAGAAGTAGAGACCGAAGTCGAGCCAGTATTTTCTACTCCTGCGAATAATACGGAGGAAGTGGAGGGAGAAGCGTTCGGAGATCCCAGCATTGCAGTCGAAGGTGCACTAATACAATCACCTTGCGAGCCTGCAAGACTTTCACCGACTTG